>CM056049.1:474376763-474976763 GCA_029574335.1 Rana kukunoris
TCCTATTAGTCACAAAAAAATTGAATTTTGATATTTATCATGCACCACCGTGTATGGAAAATAATTAAGAGTATGAAGAGAAAAGGATATTAAGTAGATAATACCGGTACAGAATATCAGATAACTTTTGAATTTGCATAGGAACCTGATGTTTGATTAAATACAAGCTACAGCCAAGATCCTATGAGCAAACCGATATAATTAAAGTTTCGTAGAAAGTGATAAAGGGGTGCTTAATATTATGAACTGTTTTAATTAATAATCTACTAGCTAAACTAAACTCAGTAGGGGGGAAAAGTGCGCGTTTATCACTGACAATTTTCTAATAGGATAATTCATAGTGCAGCAATATAAACATATCAAACTTTTTTTGAGAATAGTAAAATGAAATCTAGAATTTGCCTTTTTTGACAAGAGATTATAGTTTTGTCAGTATATAATGAGAACATATAGCTTTTATTAAAAGTGCAATTTTGTTTATGCTACCTAACGTCACCAAGCAAATATCTATGTGACATATTGAGTGAACCCAATTAACCTTAATAGGAATAACCTTGAAAACACTCATATCGTCTTAGTGACACTTTCAGCCGCAGTTTGTTAAATGAACATTTCCATCCTATGAGCACAGACAGCAAATCACAAAGCTTGTCAAAATGTATGATGAATGTGTGCTGCCTTGAGGATAAAACTACCTGATGTAAGATGCAAATCTTGCATGTCTTAATGAATATTTATTCACCTTACCAAGCCATTTATCTAGCTGAATCATATCTAGTCATCTAGCTCCTGGTAAGGGAGGTGCGTTTGCATATTGCACGCCATGTAGGACGCTGGTAATAAACTATAGCCATAGTTATTTTATTATTTCTGTAAGACAAATGAATCTGTACTAATCTATCAAAAATAAAAAAAAACAATCACATTTCTTTGTCATTCCTATATGTCTATTTAAAATGTCTGACAGATGTGTGCTATTGACCTTGTAGATGAGAACTTAGATCACATATTACCATTTACATTACTGCTGTTCTCTTTTGCTTTGTAAAATGTTCACCAAAGAATACATTAAAATGAAGATAAGAGAAATTACATCCAAAAATATGGAACCGAGAGGAGGGCAAACCTATCCATCTGATCAGAGTGGAACAATGGCTATCTGGAAAGGTTTTCAAGCTGTCCCATTAAATCTTCCCCCCAGTAGTGGGTGATCAGCTGTTCTAGTGTGTGGTCATCTACAGACAGATCATCCTCTGATCAGGCTAGATGTCAGATGATATCTCATGTTCATGGGTAATGCCCTGTACACACGATCGGTTCGTCCAATGAAAACGGACCGATGGATTTTTTTCATCAGATATCCAATGAAGCCGACTTTAATCAGTCTTGCCTACACACCATCAGTTAAAAAAACTTGTGTGTCAGAGCGCGGTGACGTAAAACACTACAACGTGCTGAGAAAAATGAAGTTCAATCCGATGAAAAAGGGACGAACCGATCGGGTATACGCGGCATAACAGAACTATTTTTGCAGCAGAACTAGCCAGAACAGCATAGAAAGACATTAATAGTTTATGAAAAAGAATACAAATTATATTGTTAATAGGCTGGATCATACACCACGAGACAAAATGCAAAGAACTACTCTGCGGTTAGACCTTCAATTATTCTCTTAAAACATTTGAGAATCTCTGTGATAAATAATGCTAAAAAGGAGTAGTCCAGTCTGAGCTTTTTATGCCTCGTTTCCACTGAGCGGATCGGTTCGGTATGGTTCAGTACACTATTTTGGGTGTTTCCATTATGAAAGCGTACCGTAAAACCGAACCATACCGCACCAGCAAGGGTCCTGCTTCAGATGAGGGACCAGAGAGAGTGGAACGGTTCGGTTAGGGCGGACCTACAAATGCATCTCACTGATTGGTGGATGCGCTAGGAATTTTTTTTAAACCCTGAATGGTCCCTCACGGTCCGATTTGCAATGGAAACGCTTCACGCGATTAGACCGGCCCCATCCGAACCGCTCTAAAATTACTGACCCGACCCGATCCGTGCAGTGGAAACGAGGCATTAGTCTGGGCTTTTCCTCTGGGTCACAGGAGTGAAAACCATTTTGCTCTCCTGTGACCCGTTTTCAGCAGGAAGCTGTCTGAATTCCGCTCTCCGCTGACATCACTGCCATCAGTCAGGGCAGAGCATCATCATGACACCAAGTCTGGATCCGCCAGCTGCTCTGATTGATGGTTGTCTTAGCCTGCCCCTGATTGAGCGCCAAGTAGAGCAGAAGCTCTGCTCAGGAAAGAGTGAGAACCGAGCCATCGGTGGGGTTTGGTGGCTAGGTTCTCAGTGCAGAGATGCCGGGGGACATATGCAGCATCAGTCTAATGCTCCATCCACTGGGGTACGTATGAACTGGGGAAAAAAAAACAACATTACTTTAACCACTTAAGACCCGGACCAATACGCTGGCAAATGATTGCGATTCGGCACTGCGTCGCTTTAACAGACAATTGCACTCGTGCGACGTGGCTCCCAAACTGCCCACTGATTGGATTTGATCGCTGCGATTTTTAGCTATATACAAAAATAGAGACATTTTTGAAGCTAAATTTTAGTCAAACATTTAGGCCTCATGGAAAGAGTGAGAACCGAGCCATCAGTGTGGGGTTTGGTGGCTGACTGGTTCTCAGACACTAAATACAGCATGATTAGAGTGCTGTGACGGGGGACATATGTCAGCATACAGTCTTAATCGCTACCAGGAGGAGGAATCATTGGCAGCGATGTGAAAACGGATACGTATGAACTGGGGACCCCCGAAAAAACACGTTGACAACGTAAATGTACTTAAGTTTAAGTATCCCTTCTCCAGGAGACATACTAAGTACCTGCATAGACAAAGCACAGGTTCACTTTAAAATAAGTAAAGTGAATTTAATTCAGTTTGCTAAATGTAAGCTTTACGATTGAATCCAATTAGTTTACAGAGCCTAACTTGACTGTAAGGAGCACCCTTTACATGGACAAGATTAGTGAACATTATTGCAGAGCCACATTTAGATACCATGCATCCCTCGACAACCCTGAAAAATGAAGCCCTTTAGTACAGGCCCTGCCTATTTTATTACAGTATACTAGGATGTGATCACTACATGAACGATTTACTTTTCAGATGATACAGACCACCAAAGAAGAAAAAGGAGAAATGGTTTTATCCCCCCTCCCCAACTATAAAATGTTACATAGTTAGTAAGGTTAAAAATATACACAAGTCCATCTAGTTCAATAAAATATAATATCGAACATTGCCATATACCCAATCCTATACCCACAGTTTATCCAGAGGAAGGAGAAAAACCCCAGTAAAGCATGGTCCAATATGTTACATAGGCAATCAGATTTTCCCTGGATCAACTTTACCTATAAAATGTTAGTACCCAGTTATATTGTGTGCACTTAGGAAAGAATTTAGGCCTTTCTTAGAGCAATCTACTGAGCTGTCCAGAACCGTAAACAGTGCCCCCTTGTCCACTGTGCTGACCGCAAAGTGAAAAACTTAACACCAAGTTCACTATGTGGAAACCTTATGTATTTGTACATGTTGATCATAAACCCCCCCCCCCCCCCCCCCCATCTCCTCTTCTTAAGAGAAAATAAATTCAGTTCCTCTAATCTTTCCTCATAGCCGAGTTCCTCCATGCCTCTTATCAGTTTGGGTGCCCTCCTCTGCACTTTCTCCAGTTCCCTGATATCCTTTTTGAGAACTGGAGCCCAAAACTGAACTGCATATTCCAGATGAGGTCTTAATAATAATTTGAACAGGGGCAAAATGATATCTCTCTCTCTGGAGTCTATACCTCTCAACACAAAAAAGGACTTTACTCGCTTTGGAAATCGCAGCTTGGCATTGCATGTTATTATTGAGCTTATGATCTACCAAAACCCCCAGATCCTTCTCCACTACGTGTTAAATGTATTAGCCAGATTGAAGCCAAACTCCAGCTTACACTTTATGAGCAGTTATGGCAAAAGGTTTATTTTCCCTTTTAGATAAAGGTTTTGCACAAATAATTAAAAGATGATCATTTTAATCACCCCTGCCAAGTGGGTTGTCTCATACATGTACACTGATACATTCTGCTGGAGAGTTTGTGCTTTTGAAAAACAAAAAAAGACTTGGTTGCCAGTTCACTAGATAATAATAAAAGAAAGAAAGCCTAAAAAAGAAAAACTAAAAACATAGCCAAATTGGTAAGCTGCAATAAAATAAATGTAATAAGGGGGAAGCCATCAAAGAACCAATGTAGCACTGGAATACTATTTATTTACAAAAATTCCAGCGAAAGACTACAAATTAGTAAGAAATAATAGGTTTCAGTTATCAAAACATCCACAGTAACCAGGCAGATTAAAACTAATTCCCAATGGATTATTTTCAATGTAGGGTTAAATATCATTGAAGCAGCATAGTGGGGTCCTATTTGAGTATTAGTTTTTTTTGCATAAACATGTTGAGGTGCTTTATTTCAGTTTTTTAAAAATATATGTTTTGTCACACCTGGTAACCTTTAATCCTTTCCATCTCTTTGCTGGCAAGTGGGTTGCTTTTTACTACGCACACAAGAGCCTTGACTGCTGCATAGAGGCCTTCAACATCAGATGCCATTGCTACTAGTCCAAGAATGGCAGCTGCTCCTCCAATGTATTGCAAGGTTGTAGCTACAGGTTTTGGGACAAACGTTCTTACTCCTAAAATACATAAAATAAAAGTTCATATTATATTATATTATATATACACTATATATATATATATATATATATATATACACACATACATACATATATATACATACATATACACACACACACACACACACACACACACACATACACACACACTTTTAGAACATACAAGTAGCAGCTTAAATACATGTTTTGATCCAAAGATTCTCAGCTAACTGTACTAATCCACTTAGTGGGTTAATCACTTCCATAACTGTCCCAAAAAATGAATAACTCATACTGCACAGTGGAAAACTGCTGTGAACCGTTTTAAATATCAAGAGGTCTGAAGAAATTCCTTAAACACCTTGTTTACTGATTCATAATGAAAACACATATTATGATCAAGCAGCATGCCTATTTCATTTAAAGGGGTTGTAAAGGTAAATTTTTTTCCTAAATAGCTTTCTTTACCTTAGTGCAGTCCTCCTTCACTTAATTCATCCTTCCATTTTGCTTTTAAATGTCCTTATTTCTTCTGAGAATTCCTCACTTCCTGTTCTTCGGTCTGTAATTCCACACAGTAATGCAAGGCTTTCTCCCTGGTGTAGAGTGTCATGCTCGCCCCCTCCCTTGAACTACAGGAGAGTCAAAACGCTCTCTACATTGCAGATAGAGAAAGGAGATGTGTGTTAGTGGGTGTCCTGACTCTCCTGTAGTCCAAGGGAGGGGGCGGGCACAACACTCCACACCAGGGAGAAAGCCTTGCATTACTATGTGGAGTTACAGACAGAAGAACAGGAAGTGAGGATTTCTCAGAAGAAATAAGGACATTTAAAAGCAAAATGGAAGGATGAGGTAAGTGAAGGAGGACTGCACTAAGGTAAAAGAAGCTATTTGGGAAAAACATTGTACCATTACAACCCCTTTAATAAAACAGGGGTCTCCAAACTTTCTAAACAAAAGGGCCAGTTTGTCCTTCAGACTTTAGGAGGGACTGACTGTGGCCAGCGGGAGCAAAACATTTTGTGGAATCATTGCTACATTTGATACTAGGGGGAGGAACAGTGGTGGATATCATAGGGACGAGTAGTGCCCCATTACTGGTGTCAGTGGAAAAAAATGGTGCCCCATTGTTGGTGTCAGATGGCAGGATAGTGCTTCATATCAGTGGGGATAGTGCCCCAAGGGCCAGGTAAAAGCAAGCAAAGGGCCACAGTTCGGAGACCACTGTAGTAAAATAAATAAGCAGTCATCAACCCTGTCCTCGGGGCCCACCACCAGGCCAGGTTGTATGTATTACGTTGGGGAGATGCAGACCAGAATACCGCAATCACTGAGCAGCAAATGATATCACCTGTGATGTATTTCAGTTATCTTGCAAACCTGGCCTGTAAGTGGGCCCCGAGGACAGGGTTGATGACCACTAATAATGTGAATGATTTGTATATTATGTGAGGTATGTGATTTGTTTTCTGAAAACCAGTCACATAGCTTCTGACTACAGAATGAACTGTATACCTAAAATCAGACCAGAAAATCCACAGACATTGTGAAAAATGCAAGGCAATTTAATGCACGCATTTGGCCGCACAAATTTGGAGAAAAGCTTTTCTCTAGACCAGTAAATGCCATCTTGAAAAAAAAAAGAAGACATATGACCTATAGTAACTATTCAAGCCCAAACCTGAAAGTACTAAATGGTAGTGCAATAAATGCCTTCATTATTCTTTCCCTCCACATTTTTATACACTACCCAGAACTAGTAAAAACCCCACCCTGAGAAAGAAATGAACATTACCTAGGTAACCAATGAGTGCTGCTCCTATGGTCCGAGCTGGTCCATTCAAGTGTCCAGCTGAATTGTGTAGCAGTTTCACTGGGGTGGCATTTTCATGAGAGGATATAGCCAGCTACATAGAACAGATAAAAAATAAGCTTATTGGTTTTAGCCAAACGTAAATATTAAATAGAATAGAATTGTATTAACGGTGACCAAAATCTATCATTCATGACCTCTCATTCTGAAAGTACCAACTCCCTAGCCATCAAACTATTTCAGTGAATTCACTCTGACATGCCTTATCTGCAGGTAGGTTCTGAATCTCTAAATATATTGAAGCTAGCTAGGCAACTAGTGCTTTCAGAGAAGGAGACATTAGCAATGGTAAACCCTGGATTTTATTTATGATGAGGCTTTCTCAAAGTCAAAAGATTCAAACCTTAAATAATATCAAATTAAAGAGTCCCCCACCTACTGGCATATTTCTTTATACAGTAAAACCTTGGTTTGAGAGTAACTTGGTTTGAGAGCATTTTGCAAGACTAGCTACATTTTTTACGAAATTTTGACTTGATTTATACAAGCGATGTCTTGATGTCACAACTCAGTATAAAAGAGAAGAGAGGCGCCTCTAAGTGTAGAAATATGGTTACATTTAATGAAGGTGCAACATTTAGCAACTCACATGGTTGACTATTAAAACCGACACATCTAAGTATGCAGGCATCTGGGTAAAGCTGTCCACATAGATTGTCCTCACAGCCATCAATGTCATCCCTTCCAGACTGCACTCCACGAATGGTTCAAGCCTAGATTTCAGATTGCTCTACTGCAGGGTAGTCTTCCAGTCATGACTGCAGACTAACAGCAGTGAGAGAAGGCAGTGCAGGTGATGGTCTATGTGGACAGCTTTACCCCGGATGCCTGCATACTTAGATGTGCCTCTATAATCAACAATGCGAGTTGCTAAATGTTGTACCTTCATTAAATGTAACCATATTGCTACACTTAGAGGCGCATCAGCAAGCCGAGGGTCAGGGCTTTCTTCCTCATCTGCACTGCTGCCAAGCTCCGTGTTGATGTGGTAACCAATCACGTCACCCGTTTTACCTTGCCTGTTTTTTTCTAGAATGTTAGCACATTATCAAAGGTGTCTATTATAGAAAAGTTTATTTTTAAGAGTTTAGTTGCAGGTTATCCAAAAGTCAGTTAGTTGTACCAGTTATACTTGTTATATTATAAAACAGACTTGTGTGCTATGCAGATTATCTCAGTCCTTACTCCAAAAAAAAAAAAAAAACTTAAATATTAATACTACTACAAAAACAACTTTACATTTTCTATATAAAAAACATTGTTCAAAAGGTCAGGCCTCATGTTAAACCTAATCCTTTAAAAAAAAAAAAATCCTTTAAAAAAAAAAAAATATGAATACACCGTATAAATACTGTTGGAAAATGCCCAAAAAAAATTCTGTTCAAAAAGGCAATATTTAGAAACAATTTTCCAAAAATGGAAAGTAAAACATTAAATATCCTAATTCCAATCCCAATTGGTATATACACACACAACTTACCTGTTTTGCGATTGCTTTGCTATCCAATTTGTTATACACTTTTCTTATTCTTGCTACTGTTAAAGATGACACAGAAAGTGCATAGAGCCCAAAGGAAACTTTTTCTTCAGGTACCAGTGACACCAGAGATGGGGTACCCGATTCAGACTTGGAATCTTTACCTGTAAAATAAAGCCACCTTCACTCATCATCTGTCTTTTTCGTCATTGGTTAGAATAATCCAGTTTTCTAATTATTGACTTCTAATCTCAGTATTGTATGGCTATTCTTGCATAAGAACATTGACATTTCTTCCCTTTAGTTTCTGAGGAATTAATCAAATAGTAATTGCACTGTTATTTTTTCCTATTCTTGTTATATCCAGAAGAATGGTTTTATTTATTGTCAGTTTTAGGGAGCTGTGGTGGCTCAACGTGATTGGCACTGCGCTGACAAGCCATTCACCTCTGCAGCCAAGGGTTCGGAGTCTCGGCTACATGTGAATTGAGTTTGGTGGTCTCAATGCAAGGTACGCCTGTGCTTATCACCACACTTGCACGCACACAAAATTGGTTTAAAACACATGCACTTTGGCCATGCGGTCTCCTAAAATAAAGAGAGGCAAAGGACCTACGGGGCTGGCTGGGTGGGCTGTCATAGGGGGAGTCCCTTTTGGGGTCCCGTTGGGCCCCAGTTGGGCTCCCAAGAGGAGCAGGTAGGGTGTGAGTGGGAGGCCCCCTTATTGCCACCCATGGAGAAGGATGGCGATTGCCTCCGGGGGGAGGGTCTGCCTACTCCCAACTCCTGCAGTCCGGCTCCTCTCTCTCGAGTTCACGCACAAAAATACACTTTAAAAAAAAAAAAAAAAAAAAAATAAAAAAAAAAAAAAAAAAATTTATTGTCAGTTTTGAACTGTATGAATAAAACATTCTTTCTTGGTAACCCCAATTTTCTCCCAGGCCCTTTTCTGAGAGACCAGTGGTTACACCCAAATATTGCTGCTATACATTTCTTAACCACTTCTATACCAGGCCTAGAGGGGGCTCAGGTAAGCATTAGGGGGCTGCTGCGCACAAAGTTTTTTATCTTAATGCATTAACATACAAAATAAAAAACTTCTGCCTTTAGCACCACTTTAATCATAGAGCAAGAGGATTAAGCTGTGTATAAACAACCAGCGGGTTGAGTGAAGCTTAAAAGGGGTTGTAAAAGGTAAAAAAATGTTTTTCCTGAATAGCTTCTAAATAGATTGCTTTTAAATGCCCTAATTTCTTCTGAGAAATCCTCACTTCCTGTTCTTCTGTTTGTAACTCCACACAGTAATGCGAGGCTTTCTCCCTGGTGTGGAGTGTCATGCTCGCCCCCTCCCTTCAGGGGGGAGGGAGCGAGCAGGAGAGTCAGGACGCCCACTAACACACAGCTCTTTTCTCTATCTGCAATGTAGAGAGCTCCCTGACTCTCCTGTATTCCAGGGGAGGGGGCGAGCACGACACTCCACACCAGAGAGAAAGCCTTGCATTACTGTGTGGAGTCACAGACAGAAGAACAGGAAGTGAGGATTTTTCAGAAGAAATAAGGACATTTAAAAGCAAAATCGAAGGATGAGGTAAGTGAAGGAGGACTGCACTAAGGTAAAGGAAGCCATTTACAACCCCTTTAACCACTTCAGCCCCGGAAGGATTTACCCCCTTCCTGACCAGAGCACTTTTTGTGATTCGGCACTGCGTCGCTTTAACTGACAATTGCGCGGTCGTGCGATGTGGCTCCCAAACAAAATTGGCGTCCTTTTTTTCCCACAAATAGAGCTTTCTTTTGGTGGTATTTGATCATCTCTGCGGTTTTCATTTTTTGCGCTATAAACAAAAATAGAGCCACTATTTTGAAAAAAAAAATGCAATATTTTTTACATTTTGCTATAATAAATATCCCCAAAAAATATCGAAAACAAATTTTTTTTTCTCAGTTTAGGCCGATACGTATTCTTCTAGATATTTTTCGTAAAAAAAAAAAAAAAAAAAAAAAAAAAAATCGCAATTAGCGTTTTTGATTGGTTTGCGCAAAATTTATAGCGTTTACAAAAAAGGGGGTAGTTTTAATGGCATTTTTATTAATATTTTTTTTTTTACTAGTAATGGCGGCGATCAGCGTTTTTTGTCGGTACGATGTGGCGGACACATCGGACAATTTTGACACATTTTTGGGACCATTGGCATTTTTATAGCGATCAATGCTATAAAAATGCCATTGGCAGTGAAGGGGTTAACACTAGGGGGCAGGGAAGGGGTTAAGTGTGTTCCTGGTGTGTTCTAACTGTATGGGGGGTGGTGGCCTCACTAGGGGAAATCACTAATCTCCTGTCCATACATTGTATGAACAGGAGATCAGCGTTTCCCCGCTGACAGGACCGAGAGCTATGTGTTTACACACATAGCTCCCGATCCCCGCTCTGTAACGAACGAGCACGCGTGCCCGGCGGCAATCGCGCCCCCCAAGCGGCCGCAAAAGATAGGACGAAGAGCTACGTGCTCTCGCGTAGCAGTGCCGACCTGCCGCAGTAATATGACGGCGGCTGGTCGGCAAGTAGTTAAGTATGGCCAACTCTGCATTGCATAAATACTACTGGGGTCATAAAACTGACATGTGGAATTTATAAAATCAAAATATTTTATAGGTCATACTCCATAACAACACATCATCACAGTATTTGCAACCTTAAGTTCAAAAATCTTAAGAATCTCAGGATTTTAAGAAGAAGGTTAGTGTTAATAGTTTAAAAGTGAGCGCATTCCTCGCCTTTTTTTACTATGGTAAGTGATAGAGAACTACTCTTCTAGTGAACCAACCCAACTACATTTTTGCGCAATTTCACAATATTGATATCTCCCAGTAACTCATCTAAAGATACCCAAATTCATACCCACAACTACCTCCCATGCACAAACACTAGCGTAGACCGATTTCTGTCACAAATATATATATGAATCAGAATTGTTCTATCTACAAAGTACAAAAGCAAAATACTACATAAAAAAAATCATTCCTACATCACAATTTGTAACATGATCGCATTTATTCATGTGGACAAATATACAGTCAGGTCCATAAATATTGGGACATCGACACAATTCTAATCTTTTTGGTTCTATACACCACCACAATGGATTTGAAATGAAACAAACACGGTGTGCTTTAAACTGCAGACCTTCAGCTTTAATTTGGGGTATTTACATCCAAATCAGGTAAACGGTGTGGGAATTACAACAGTTTGTGTATGTGCCTCCCACTTTTTAAGGGACAAAAAGTAATGGGACATATTAACAATCATCAAACTTTCACTTTTTAATACTTGGTTGCAAATCCTCTGCAGTCAATTACAGCCAAAAGTCTGGAATGCACAGACATCCCCAGACGCTGGGTTTCATCCCTGGTGATGCTCTGCCAGGCCTCTACTGCAACGGTCTTCAGTTCCTGCTTGTTCTTGGGGCATTTTCCCTTCAGTTTTGTCTTCAGCAAGTGAAATGCATGCTCAAATCAGATTCAGGTCAGGTGATTGACTTGGCCATTGCATAATATTCCACTTTTTTCCCTTAAAAAACTCTTTGGTTGCTTTTTCAGTATGCTTCGGGTCATTGTCCATCTGCACTGTGAAGCGCCATCCAATGGAGTTCTGAAGCATTTGGCTGAATATGAGCAGATAATATTGCCCAAAACATTTCAGATTTCATCCTGCTGCTTTTGTCAGCAGTCAAATCATCAATTCAAGAGAACCAGTTCCATTGGCAGCCATATATGCCCACGCCATGACACTTCCACCACCATGCTTCACTGATGAGGTGATATGCTTTGGATCATGAGCAGTTCCTTTCCTTCATCATCATACTCTTTTCTTCCCATCACTCTGGTACAAGTTGATCTTGGTATCATCTGTCCATAGGATGTTGTTCCAGAAATGTGAAGGCTTTTTTAGATGTTGTTTGGCAAACTCTAATCTGGCCTTCCAGTTTTTGATGCTCACCAATGGTTTACATCTTGTGGAGAACCCTCTGTATTCACTCTGGTGAAGTCTTCTCTTGATTGTTGACTTTGACACACATACACCTACCTCCTAGAGAGTGTTCTTGATCTGGCCAACTGTTGTGAAGGGTGTTTTCTTCACCAGGGAAAGAATTCTTCTGTTATCCACCACAGTTGTTTTCCGTGGTCTTCCGGGTCATTTTTTTGGTGTTCCTGAGCTCACTGGTGCGTTCTTTGTTTTTAAAGATGTTTCAAACAGTTGATCTGGCCACACCTAATGTTTGTTCTATATATCTAATGTTTTTTTTTTTTTTTTTTTTTCAGCCTAATGATGGCTTCCTTCACTGATAGTGACAGCTCTTTGGATCTCATATTGAGAATTGACAGCAACAGATTCCAAATGCAAATAACACACTTGAAATTAACTCTGGACCTTTTATCTGCTCCTTGTAAATGGGAAAATGAGGGAACAACACACACCCGGCCATGGAACAGCTGAGCAGCCAATTGTCCCATTACTTTTGGTCCCTTAAAAAGTGGGAGGCACATATACAAACTGTTGTAATTCCTACACCGTTTACCTGATTTGGATGTAAATACCCTCAAATTAATATTGTTTGTTTTTAATTTCAAATCCATTTTGGTGGTGTATAGAGCTAAATAGATTAGAATTGTGTCGATGTCCCAATGACTGTACATAACTATACAATCATGTACGTCACAAAATATAAATACATAAGGGCAATGCATTTTTAATCAGATTTCAACAATATTTTCATTCAAACACTTACATGGAGAGCAAACTGCCTGAAAGCTTCCAACATAATTTGGTCCTAGTTCATATATAACTCCAACACTTGCAGCTGTCAAGACTTCCTCCAAAAAGTGAGTTGGTCCAAGGCGCCACACCAGTGAAGAAAGCTGCCGTTGAGCTGGTGGAGTGCCAACATAAGTATAGACTGTGCTAACCACTGGTGGGTTGACTGAGCCAGATCCCCCTGGCGTGCTATGTACATAGTGTAACTGTATGGATACAAATAAAAAACATTTAAATGGTCTGATCAGATTGCATCAAAAGCCATACAAAATTCAATATTCATCAGGAAAAAGTAGAAGCAAAACATTTAAGGACAGGCTTAATTTTTAATGACTTGTTTGTAACAACTATAGACAGAACTGAATATCCTATTATTGTAGCAAATAGAACCTGGTATTCAAAAGTATTTATAGTTTCATTTAACAAATGACCATCACTGATACAAAACAATTTTAAATATAAAATCATAATAAATTGGCCTCCTATGTCATTTAGCAATGTGTCTAGGGAAGAACTGGCTTAGATTTCCTCTCCCCATAGCAACCTATAAGAAGATTTATTTTACATTTTTTTCTTAGTGTGAACAACAAATCCGATAGTTGTTATACAACAGCATATGAGGAGACAATGCTTTTTCTGGGCTCTTTGATAAATGGAGCCAGTTGTGTTTTAGTTATAGTTATATTTTTTTAGGAAGGATGAAAAAAAGTCTATAAAGTTCAAATTCTTGCAACCGCAAATTTTGTCCAAAGGAAGGGGAAAAAAAATCAAGCCAACCTGTGGAAATTGCATGACCATTCATTATCCAGTCCTCTTTGTAAGAGCCATTTCTAATTATCAAAACAAAATTATTAGAACAATTTAGATAAGACGTTGCATCTAACATGGAGGGGAGGGCAATTCTTCCTCATTTTTAAGCTGAGCTAATGCAGTTCAGCAAGGTGTATAATACAGATCTTTTCTATTTTGAATTCCATTATTATTTTTAAATTACTACCGGATGAGGCAAAAGCATTTTACAGCTTAGCTTCCCCTGCTGTGAAGAATCCCTTCCTAAACAAATTGCAAAAAGGAATGCGACTGGTGAGTGGTGCTGCCAAGCTTATGGTTAACCAGTATCCTAAAATCCTTCATCTCTGTTTTGCCCAACTTTATTCCATTTAATCTATAGGGAGTAATGATAGAGTAGTCTTAATTTTTTTGAACATAAACATATGTTTTTTTTTTACATAAAATTAGCTTGTCGCTTAACTCTTCATGTAATTTTGTTGAAATCCTTCTGTGCTTCAAATCGGGTATGGAGCACAAGCATATAAATATGTTGCACACAAAAGATTAAGGCTGCATGACAGCAGAGTGTGACCGTCTCTCAATGGAACTGGTTCACACACCTACGGGGCGGCTGCGCACTGGACAAGGGGCCTGTGCTTTTTCGGCTCTGTTTCAGGTGCGAATTCAGGCAAAAACTTGGTCTTGATTCGCACCTGAAACGGAGAACAGGGATGCCTTGGAACCCCTGCTGTGAGCGGTGTACGCAGCTAGTGTGAACCAGGCACAAGTCACTATCAGCTTGCTATGGGGGTACATGAGCCGAGGCTCTGTGTGTCCTTTCAGACATGGAGCCGCAGCTCGGCCCTGCCCCCCCTCTCTCCTCATTGGCTCACTGACCTTGATTAACAGCAGCGGGGACTCAATGGCATGAGCTGTTGTGTCTCAGCCAATCAGGAGGACAGCCAGCTAAGGCTCTCGTGCAACATCACTGGATTGAGAGGGGGCTCAGGTAAGCATTAGGGGGCTGCTGCACACAGAATTTTTTTTATCTTAATGCATAGAATGCAATTAAGATAAAAAAAAAAAAAAAACACATCTGCCTTTAAAACCACTTTAATCATAGAGCAAGGGGAATAAGCTGTGTATACACAACCAGCGGGTTGAATGGAAAAACATTTACAGATCCCTGCATCCACACAATGTTGTGGATGCAGGGATCTCCCCCATTGTACCATTTTATTCTTTCAGTGGGACTCATCTGCTGTCAGAATACCCTGAACAGAATCAACACTGAATCAAAATACACTGATCAGCGCTGCAGCCATTGGCTGCAGTACTGATCAAATATTTTTACAGCAGGACCGTTCAAAAGAGGCCAGTCTAACGTTCGCTTTCTGTTAAACAGACGGATACACAAGGATCAAAATTCAGCTGGTTCTTGCTAAACCAGCTGAATGTTAAAACATGTATACCTAGTTTAAGGGCGAGGAAGAAAAAAAAAAAAAGATGGATTATTTTGTTTTGATCATCATGCTTACAGGTATACTAACTTCTGACAAAGACCAATAATATCATGCTATTCATTACCAAACATTTAACTGTACCCATACAGTATTATTTCCCTCCACATTAAAATCAACACCATTTATTAGAAATAATTAAAACCAAAGTTAAACATTTCCATCAACCTTTCCCCAACCTAAATTACACTAAAAACTCTGAAGCTTTACATTTTTCACAAGTATTTAATGCATCATTAAAATAGGGTAACGTATGACTCATTGTATCTTGACAAATAGGGGTGTAATCAGTAACCGAGGCCATTTTATCATGGACCTTGTGGTTTGCTGACATGTAAGAACTTTTAGATAAAAGCGAATCATCACTTACCTTTACTGTATTGACTAGTTGCCCATCTAGATATAAAGCTGCAGTGCTATTTTTCAGCATGCCTTTACTCATCACCAGAACTAGATGATGCCACTGGCCTTCCATTATCAGCTCACCACAACGGAATCTGGCACAGCATGGCAGAATCTCATAGAAAGAAGATTCTTCACTGAAGTCATCCACTGGAGTAGAAGAATGTCAAACATATCAATGAAAGTATGAATTTGGGTTTGACCACAAACCTATGCAATATCTATTCTTACATGAAATAATAAGTCAAAGTGTCACATTATTCTTTTTCAGTGTAGGGAATAAAGTGATGGACATACCACTGGTCCCAATTTCTACAAGAATTCAACAAATACATCTACACAATACAAAAACGTAAAGGTTCCCTTCAGCTAACTCAAGCATTTAGCAGGGAAATGCATAGAAGAGCCACAATATAGCCTTTAGAAAAAAAAATAAAAAATTCATGGCTCGTCCACCACCAACAGTCTGCAGAAAATATTACATGCAGAGAAAAGCTGGTCTGAGGAAAGGAGGCTTCACAGGATTACACTTGCAGAAAAGTCTTCTTGTTCGGGCTGTGAGGGTTCATCTCAGTTCAATGCATTGCAACTGGATCACATGCTGCGGACTCCAGAAGTGAGGTCTCGACCAAATTACCCAGCTTTGCTCAAATGTCATGGTCTTTACAGAGCCAACTGCTGGGTGGATCCTGTTCCAAAGGGGTCGCCATACCTTAATTTTTGTGTAGCCCACCTGTGGCCTGTTTATTTACTATGACTTTTTTAGGTGAACAATTTATAACTAACAGCAAATCCAAGCCACCTAAATTTCCTGTTTTATGACTGAGGTCTACAGCAGCAAAATATAAAGCTGTGAAAACCATGCCAGAAAATAAACAAAGGTGAGTGGGTTAAAAAAAGGGAACTCTAACAGACTGTTGCAAAATGGCAGCAATAAGTAGTGTAAAAATAGCTGTTACCATGCGTTTTATTACACCGTTTCTGTAAAAGTCACATTATAACCATCACAATTATATATTTTGCTAACTGATATTTTCCTCCATTCAGCAATTTCTTTGATGGTTACTATTCAATAAATCTTTACTTCTGGCTTTAGATTGGCAAAAATTGCCATTTAAAATATGTGAATCCATGGTAAAAAACGATAACTGCAGTGCCAAATCAGAATGACAGGTTTTTAGGAGTGGCATAAAGGTCTCCTGTCCTTTAATTGGTACATTTGGCAACTTGTAATAAAGTTGACGGTATGATCAGTACTAGAATTACTGACGCTTTGGTGATTACATCCATCTGTCTATGGTCATGAAACACTATAGCAAACAAAATAAGAGACCTTTGTGCAAATTATTACTACTAATGCCGCGTACACAAGATCGGACATTCCGACAACAAAACCGTGGATTTTTTTCCGACATAATGTTGGCTCAAACATGTCTTGCATACACACGGTCACACAAATGTTTTCATACATTCCAAACGTCAAAATGTTCCATGATTCTGAGCATGCAAAGGATTTGTGTGCGTGAGAATTGCATACAGACGATCGGAATTTCCGACAAGAACTTTTGTTGGCGGAAAAATTGAGAACCAGCTCTAAAACATTTGTGGTCGGAAATTCAGACAGCAAATGTCCGATGGAGCCTATACACGGTCGGAATATCCAACCAAAAGCTCACATCAAACATTTGTTGGTCGGAAATTCTGACTGTGTAAGGCCGCGTACACACAATCAAATCTATCTGCTGGAAACGGTCGGCCCGACCGTCCCAGCAGACAGATTTGACCGTGTGTACGGGCGAGCCAACGGATTTGGCCACCCGACAGATTTCAAAGCATGCTTTGAAATCTGTCGGCTGGGAACCCGTCCGCCCGACATGTCTGCTGGTTAGTATGCTAACCATCAGACATGTCTTCTCGCACACGCGCCGAATGGTTTTGACGCATGCGCGGAAGTGTTTTACTTCCTGGTGCGGTGACGTGGCGGCGTCAACGTCACCGCCACGCCACCGCACCGTCTAGTGGCGGGGATTTTGGTTTGATCGTGTGTACACGATCAAACCAATATGTCCCCAGGAGACAGATTTGTTCAAATCAGTCGGCCCGACCGATTTGAACAAATCTGTCTGCTCGTGTGTACGCGGCCTAAGAGTAAATACATTTTTTTCCTGTACATAACTTGGTCTAGTTTTGTACAGACATAACATTTATTTACTCTGTGAAGTCAGACAAATTAAACTTATGACATTTCCTGGCAAAAGAAAATAATCAATCTTTTCATTTATATAATGTAATCAACTCAAAAGCCTTGGAGAACAAATTTTAGCCATTCAACAGAAATAATATTAACAGATGACTTTCCTGGTAGAACAAAATAGACAGATCTGATCCAATCCAATATCGGTGATATCCCATGCCAAATAAATATTTTATTTGCAGCCTATTCGGGCACATTACAACAATGTTAATTAACCCAACAGCTTTTGAAAGAGTTAGATATTTACCATAGTTCTGAAGAAGTTCCTCCTTAGTCGACACGATGAGGGACTTATCTTTTGCTGAGAGGACAATGGCAAGACATATGTAGTGATGCTCAGAGGAGTTTGCTCGTCTTACAACAGTAAGAAGTCTAACAGGGTGATTATTTGGCGCTGTGCTAAAATGCTCAATACAAAACCAGGTGGAATAGGTTAAACCTGAAGGCGGAGGGAAAAGCCTTTCACCTACAAAAAGAAAGCATATGTTTTATTGATCTTGAATCACACAGTTTATATATTTGTAGAAAACCAATTGCACAGCTTCAAACAATTATATATAAACTGCACCACTCATACAGCAATACATAAATGAAAATGAAGACATTCCAGAAAGTTAACAAATTTGTAAAATTAAAGTGGACCTGGCATAAATATAACAACAAATTTAGGCAACTGCTGTTCTAAACCCATCCTACTCTAAATAATAAAAAAAATTGTAGCCATCTCTGACCCCATGAGATCGGACATGACACTTGCTACCTGGTCCTTCCCCACTCAATCCAAAATAATAATAAATCAAAAAAAAGTTTTGGCTAGAATTAGGTTTTAATATTCACATATTTTTAGAAACCGTTTCATACCTGTTCCAATGCCACTGACAACAGCTCCATCAATAAGACCTGTGGTAACTGCATTACTAGTTGGTGCATTGTGAGGAGCCAAACTTGGCAGAAAAAGACACCTACATAAAAAGAAAAAACACATTGTAAAAATTCCTGAACCAATAAAATTATAAGTATTGTTATTTAGCAAATTCAACAGAAAAAAAAAAAAGTTTAACAGCTTTTTCCTACATGAGTAAAGAAAACAAGAGATGTCCTTCAGCAAATTATTAATGATTATTAATTACCTATGAGGTATAATAGCTATGATCCTTTACAATAAATATTCAATAAAGAAGGGTTATACGAAATGTATTGAAAATAAATGAACTGCATATTAAAATGGAGCCTATGCTGAAAAAAAATTGAAAAATAAATAAAAGAACATGTAGCAAATCAGCCTCTAGTTTTGGTAACGCAACTGAAGACCTAAGGGTAGTGGTGGACTTTAGATCCACTGTTACATTTGCTACTCTTAAGCAAAATTATTGTTCTAACATGCTTATCCATTTTCTAAATTATAAACATCAAACAAGTCATGGCTTCTCTGATACTTTGGTTTGCCTTACTGCCTCATATAAACTAGCCCTCGGAGGAAGACGAGAAATGTCAATGAAGCAATGCCATTCAGTCCTGGAGAGAGCCTATTTCAGCAAAGTTATCAATATTTGTACTTTATGCTCATTTATAATATAGGTTTATTTTTTATATTTTGGTGCTATAAAACTTAAAGATTACATTGTGTAACGTTCAAATTTTATACTTCGGTATGCGGTTTGTAAATGTAATTAATCACATTTCAATTAACGATCTTGGCTTTTCCTCCTACTGATTCAAAAGACTCTTCCACACGAGCAGTGTGGGGAATGGAGCCATTATTGTTGTAGCTGTAAATTTAGACTTTGGTAGACAAATGGGTTTCCGTCATCTGTGAAGTCAACCTTGAACACAACCATCATGCATCAAACTGTAATAGAGATTCAACTTTAGATCAAATTGGGCATCTTTTACCAAGATAACCAAGAGAAGATCTTTCCTATATAGTCGATCTGCGCAGTGAGGCCCCGTACACACGGCCGAGGTTCTCGCTGAAAACCAGCGAGAACCTCGCTGGAATGCACATTCCAGCGAGGACCTCGGCCGTGTGTACGGTCTCAGCGAGCTTCCCGTCGGGAAGCCCGTCGAGCCGAAATAGAGAGCACGCTCTCTATTTCCTCGACGGCCCGCCTGGAAGAATGGCTGGTTGCCATTCCCGACGGGCGGGTCGCCGAATTCGACGGCCGGGAGAGAACCTCGACGGGCGGAACGATGTGTTCTGCCCGTCGAGGTTCTCTGCCGTGTGTACACGGCCTAAGAGTCCCATTATTCAATTGACCCTGTCATTTTGAACAAGGAGGAGAAAACATAAAAAACAAATTGGGCAACTAAGATCCAAAGCTTCCCTATCCTGTCGTAGAATGTATGCCAAGCTCAAAGGTTTCTGCAAGTGCTACTTTCAAAGCAGGTGTGTTGTAAAGACTTTAACTGCTGAAAGATCTTTAAATCATAGTATTTAATCTGTGAGGTGGAGCAGACACAGCCCTTATTGAATTCAGAAGGCTGCAATTCAGCAAACTACTATTGTAACATAGAATGTATCAGTTATTTAGAAAATGTATGCTGAAGTGTAATCTGCCTATATGTTTCCTACCTTCCTCCCCCTATTATCAACATGTCAATGAAATTATTAAATAAAACGTATCTTTATTACATAGTTAAAGCAGTAGTAAAGCCTGCTTGTTCATTTGTATCTACAGGTAAGCCTATAATAATGCTTAACTGTAGGGAAAATGAATATATCTCTTAACCACTTAAGACCCGGACCAATACGCTGGCAAATGACCCAAGGGGTTTTTGCGATTCGGCACTGCGTCGTTTTAACAGACAATTGCGCGGTCGTGCGACGTGGCTCCCAAACAAAATTTGCGTCCTTTTTTCCCCACAAACAGAGCTTTCTTTTGGTGGTATTTGATCGCCTCTGCGATTTTTATTTTTTGCGCTATATACAAAAATAGAGCGACATTTTTGAAAAAAAATCAATATTTTTTACTTTTTGTTATAATAAAAAACCAATAAACTAAATTTTAGTCAAACATTTAGGCCTAAATTTATTTAGCCACATGTCTTTAGTAAAAAAAAAAAAATCGCATTAAAAAAAAATTAGCTACCTAGCGGGAACAGCGACACTAATACAGCGATCAGAAAAATGATCGCTTAGTGATGCTGGCAATAGGGAGTGAAAGGGTTAACTAGGGCAGTGATCAAGGGGTTAAAACTTTATTGGGGGGGGCTACCCTGACACTAACACTGACTGACTGTCACACTGTCTGTCACACTGACACTAAATACAGTAATCATACATGTATGATTACTGCATTCAGTGACACTGACAGGGGGGGGCGATCGCGGGGGTTAAATGTGTTTGTGTCTGTGTGTAAGTGTGCTGTTGGTGCAGACTTACTTGTAGTGTTGTGATCTCTCCTCAGCGGCGCTTGAAACAAACGCCGAGGGAGAGATCACGTCGCTTCCTCCTTCCTGTGTTTACACAGGAGGAGGAAGTGACAGGGCGGGCGGGCGCGCGCATTGGCTGGGAGCGATCCGGAGGGGGCGGGTGAAAACGGATAGCCGCCCCCACTTGTCGGATCGCTCCTGCAGCCGCGCGGACCGCCGCATGTACGGGGGGGGTCCGGTCGGACCCCCGATCCCCCCCAAGGCACCAACGTATATATACGTTGATGTGCCTGTCGGTGCCATTCTGCCGACGTAAATGTACATGCGGCGGTCCTTAAGTGGTTAAACATGCACCGTTTAGGAGATATTCACCTGGATGCAGCCAGTTAAATCACCAGCGCAGCCTTGCCGGAACTTCAGAGCTTCAATTTAAAACCGAGAGCCCTCTAAGCGGTGACAGTACAGAGCTGGAGAGCTTTATTCCAAGGTGAGTATTTCATAATGTGCTAAGCATATGCAATGCATACTAGCGCATTATGCCATTTCCTTGCAGGTATTTTTTTTTTGTTTTTTTTGTTTACAACCGCTTTAATTATAAATCCAGTGACATCACTAGGTCTCTGAGCTTACAATGATGGTGACAAAGGCCAGCAGGGTGCTGTACCTTGCTTTCTTAAAACAGGAAGCTACGAGAATGCCTACATATGAAGCGGAACCTTCAGGATTGAAAGAACGGAGAACTAAAAGGGGCCCCTAAAATTGTGAACGACAGTAAAGCTTGAGTTCAGCTTTAAGCATGCACGGTCCAATGAAATTTTAAGAGTCTGTATATGAAAAACTTTACTTCCCTATTTTATATAGCATGGTGAAGCATTCAAACCTCTGTACATTCTTTTATGTGTTTCTGTGCTGGGAAGTTTCACCCTTTTGCCCATGGGACAGAAAGCAAGGAGTAAATTTGACCAAAAAAAACTGTTTCGAAAAAATGCCTAAAAAGGGATTTATTGTTGCCTCAAACTTCACCACTACTGGTCCACAATTTTTCAGATGCTTAACAGTATTTATTTTGCCAAAGTCCCCACAGATACTAAATTGCCCATACTGGGCATCATCCCGAAGAAGCTCTTCCAGACGATTTCAGCCTGTTGTGGACTAGGGCTCTATATTTGCCACACAAATTATTACTGCAAAAATGGCGCTCATCTTCCCCTCCCACTTTTTCACAATGGTGAGTTACTGTTAATTTTCTTCTGAAAAGGATAGAATTTACATATAAGCATAGGGGTTGTCTTAAAAAAAAAAATCAAAAATTCTTGGAACCATGGTTGACATCTACAGAACCAACAAATGTTTCATCAGTGAGCTCACCTGTTTAAGTGTCATGTTCCGTATCTATTGGGCTAAGGGTTCCCAAAGTCTTAAATAATGACATTTATTGTTTCCGATAATGTGACCATGTCAATTCCTTAGATAAGGGTTGTGTTCATGTCTGTGTAACAGCTGGAGCATATGCTGGTTTATGGTCCTACCAAGTAAGGCACAATGTCATGCACTTTATTGGTTTACTTTTGTTTGTTTATGCAATAAAGTCACCCACCGGGCACTGCTTGATGTTTTCTCTGTGATACTATTAAAAAACTTTTACAATAAAAATTACCCTATTAAAAAGAAAAAAAAAAGAAGGGTATTGACTGCCAACTTTGGAGATACAGTACTTTTTCTCACTTTCTGTTGCATGTCAAAGACAGGAAAATAAGAGAATTCCCCTAAAGGATCTCAAGATTGCAAAAATAAACAGGCCAAAAGGTTTAATTACTTCTACTCCATTCAAATAAAAAAATATATATCGTATATACACGTACACTTTAAAGACTCCTTTGCATTTTTGTATTCTAAAAACAGGAGGTCTTATTGCAGGGTTTGCCTTTTTACAATTGTTTTATATAGACATGTGCTAAACCAACGGCAGAATACACACCAAATGATGCCTACACGTGTACAACAATGTATGAAAAAGCATGTATTATGGAAGAAGTTTAAACTTCCAAATTTGCATTTCTAACATAAGAGATGTCTAGTGTGTGTTAGACACCACAGTGTATGCCAATTAACTTACTACACCATACTTCGCTGTACATTTTTATTCCAAAGCTCTTGCTCAGAGACTGTTATCATAACTTTTTTTATCATTCAAACAGTTACTGGAAGAAAAAAAAATTACCCAAAGCCTTCTAGAGAAGTGTCAAATTCCACAAAGGCGGGAGTGACTGATGATCCGTGAAGTCTAATGTCATGCGGCGTTGTCATAGAAACCAGGCACTTTACTCTTGTCAGGGGCACTGTGCTTCCTTCTGCTGATTTTACCAAGCTCCGGCTTATCCGGTAGTTTTTATCGTCTCCCACGCAAAACACGCTGTCAGAGCCCAGACCCTCTGTTGACATGATCATGCTACCTGAGAGACATCCAAAACAAAAGAGTTTTGTCAAATTTAAAAGCAAAGCATTTAAAGCCATATTTGCACAATGCATTTATATCTTTTATACTTATCCAAGAAAAATATATATAAAATATATATATATATATATATATATATATATACACACACACACACACACATATATAAACACTTGTAAAAGAAATTGGAAGAAAATAGAGTTTTATTTTATTCTTTGTTCCAGCCTGATAGAGAGATTGCTTGTTCACAATAATAATATAGAAGCTTCAAAAGTTTGGAATGTAGATAAAACAATGTTGTATTCTGACATTTCCCTCCCATTTATTAGTCACAGTTGAAGTCTATAAAAGATATATGAGCAGCAATAAATTCCTTCATCAGCTGGTAAACCAAACTTTAAAATTAAAGTGGTTGCACTGGCTTTTTTTTTTTAAAAACAAAAACATGTTCTACTTACAGAGTGGCCCCAGACTTTCTCTTCTGGAGTCCCTCGCTGTGCACGTCTATTGACACACACAGTGTGGCTTGGCCCCTCCCCTCACAGGAATGGATTGACAGCAGCAATAGCCAATTGCTCCCCTTGTCTCAACAAAGCCTGTGAGAGGAGAGAGCTGCAACAGTTGGTAACAGCACTGGATCGTGTAAGGACTTGCGTTAGTTATTTGGGAAGGGGGCGATACTACTACTGTGAGATTTTTTTTTGCAGGCTTTTTGCAGGAAAAGCATTAAGGTTAAAACATGATTAGGCTTTACAAGCACTTTAAGACTGCTGTGTACATGACTGCACTTAGGCCGCGTACACACGATCGGTCAAAACCGATGAAAACGGACTGAAAATCAGTTTCATCGGTCCAAACCGATCGTGTGTAGGCCCCATCGGTCAGCTGTCCTTCGGTCCAAAAA
The DNA here is from genome assembly GCA_029574335.1 of Rana kukunoris. Classification (NCBI taxonomy): domain Eukaryota; kingdom Metazoa; phylum Chordata; class Amphibia; order Anura; family Ranidae; genus Rana; species Rana kukunoris. Next base: position 474,401,333 of record CM056049.1, read on the forward strand.
CAGAGAACTTGCTTTAAAATTGAACCAATGGACGCCTGACCAATGGGTCAAAACTGATCGTTAGTATGCAAAGGCATCGGTCAAAAGGCCGCGCATGCTCAGAATCAAGTCGACGCATGCTTGGAAGCATTGAATTTTTTCAGCACGTCGTGTTTTACGTCACCGCGTTCTGACACGATCGGTTTTTTAACCGATGGTGTGTAGGCACATCAGACCAACAGTCGGCTTCGTCGGTTAACCGATGAAAACGGTCCTTTGGACCGTTCTCGTCGGATGGACTGATCGTGTGTACGCGGCCTTAGTCTTTCAGCTATTTTACAAAAACGTTTGTGACTAAAGTCCATGATCTATTTCCAAACCTACATGGAAAAACTGGCATACAACCAGAATCTTACAAAATAAAACCTGCACTTTAGATCCTACCCTGACACTTTCAAATTAACCTTTGCTTTGCCTTTTAACTTTCCACCTCCCCAGCTGTACACTCTCTTTCAGTGCCTTTGCTGCTCCATTTTGCTACCAGGGGTGAAAAGTGAAATGCCTGGCACTCCTAGAAAATGACTCATACCCCTTCCTGCCATGTTAAATTGCTGCTGCAGGGTGACAAGCCATTTGAGCACTCAATGTGGTCACATGGGGGGGTCCATAAACAGCCCAATGTATGCTCCATGTCACATTTGGAGCGTAACAGGAAATGGCCTTTATGCAACCCACAGCCCAGTAAGAGAAAGAAAAGAAGGCAATCTGATTGGTCCTGCACAGTCAAAGCACAGGTTGACGTTAAAGTCATAAATGCCAACAGAATTCTGAAATACTTCTCTTAGCTGCAGAAACTGCCACTTTGGAATTCCATATTAGTCAATTATATAATCAGATAACAAATTGTTACTCATGTGATCACTAAATGGGAGAGTTACCGCTCAAACAGAGCCACCGATTGCTCAATCCTTACCTTAAGTAGAGATCACTCAAACAATGCTCAAAGTGGTTGTATACCTCACACATAAAAAATTACCAAAGCATATTCTTCTATAGTGTGTACTTGCCTGAATCCAAAGCACTAAGTGTGGTTCCCCTCTGATTTCTCCCCTCTATATCTGCACGAGTCACAGAGAACTCTAATCCTACACAATAGCCCAGCCTCATGTGAGACAGGCTTTCCCCCCTCCAGCACACAGTGGATGACTCACAGCCTTAGTGGAGTATATTTTTTTACAGTGTGTAGAAGTGGGTGTGTTCCTTCCCTCATTCAGGTCTCATATTACACCCAGCTCTGTGCTCTATATTGTGCAGTGTGATGTCAGATCCCTGCCCCATGCCTGCTAGACCTGAAAATAATCCTTTGATCTGTGCGTTTTAGAAGGCTGTAGAGAAGAGAGGACAGCAGATAAACAGGTACAACTAGAAGGAGTCTTATACGGACTGAAGATCAGTTATAGCCATTAATTTTAGAGCAATTTGGACAATAGAAGTGAACACAGTTTTTTATTTTCTTGATTTCTAGTGTGTGTATTTAGGATCAAACATTTTATACACTGTGTACGCTAGAGTCACCGTTTTCATTCATTCCCAGGTCTGTGTAGATTGCAGCTCTACTTTTCAGAAGAATGGCTACAAAATGTAAAAAGGCAATGCCTTTATCTGTTGGCTGAAAAGAACAATACAAAATATGCATATGCACCATTTCATATTATCTGACAAAACAATATTTTTAGAAATGTTATAGTGCGACCATAAAAAAACTAAAAAAATAAAACTAAACTAAAAACGGCTAACCACCATACATCCTCTTGAAACATGAAGGCCCAGTATACACAGCATAGTATTTGGTTCTCCTTTTAGATTGTTATTCAAGTGATTAGTATGCTGCAGTGTTCGTGTAACTAGAGAACATGTTCCTTTTCCGTTTTCCATTCCAACGTGTCAGAATATTCTAAATGCGCAATACAATTAGTAGAATACATTTGTGAGAATTACAAGGAAAACTGCTGGTCATTTACTCACTGTAACCCTAAAATTCAACATTTAAAAAAAATAAAGTTTTAGCCCATGGAAAGTCATTTTGAGGACTTGGTTAAATAATCCTTTGAATTAGTAAATACAGAGTCAGCTTTAGCAGCCCTAATGGAAATGTTTGGGGCAGCATCAGTAGAACGTCATCCAAGCTATGCTGAATGGAAAGACACAGAATATATCCTCGTCACCATTATGTCAGAGCAGCATGTAGGAAAAGTGGGCCGCGAGTGTGTGGGAAGACTCAGGAGTGGAAATACTCAAACAGATTGTATTTCCATCTTATCTGTGGCTAAACTGTCATTTTGGAACAGACGGGCTGACCTGACAGTTGTAACTTTGGAAGCTGAAAACAAAATATGCAATTTAAAGCAGGGGAGGAAGGAAAAACACAGGGAGCGCTTGATTAAAATATCCACACGATAAAAGCAGAAATATTTAAAAATTTCTAGTAACCAGAGGCATATTAACACCACATCGGTGGGCACACATTATGATCTTGGTCATTTATTGAAAAATACTGAAAAAAAGAGAAATGGCAAACTCACTGCAACATATTATTAAAGCCAATTTAACCATAAAAATGGTCAACACCGAATATATACAACAGTGCCAGATATCTGTAGCTAAAACCTAGGAGGGCAAGGACATTCTGTCCGCAAGGCAGACCCTTCCCAATGAAAATTCTATAGTCAAATAACATCTTCACAACAAAAGTGCATATTCCCTTTCATTGAGAGTCCATTGTTTGTGCATTGTTGGCCTGCATGCATATAGTGAATACCATTTTGTGTATATTTTGATTATAATTGTTTGTTTCAAAAATTATTTTTCCTCTGCATAGCTCACTTAACAAGGCTTTTGAAGAAGCGTGGATACACGCGAAACATGTCAAGTCCTTCTATCTTCCAATTGAATACACATTACCGCAAGTGTTGAACCATAACTCCAGGACAATTTTGCTACGATTATATCAACTACCCTGGAAGCGTTTTCACTATGGTTCTTCCATTAGCTTTATTAATGTTTTTCGATTCCTTTTGGATGTTTGTTTAACCACTTGCCGCCCCCCCCTATTACAAATTGACGGCGGCAAAGTGGTTTCAATATCCTGACTGGACGTCATATGATGAACGTACGCATATATGCATCCTTGGCTTTCGGGGGCTATACCAGGATGATGCCCGCAGCTGCAGGCATCATCCCGGTACTGTTTTTTTTAGATCGGGCGATCGGCTTTCCAGGGATAACAAACAATATAAAACTCCCACTGGGAGACCCAATCCGCGATGCGGCACTTCCGGCACCTAGAGACAAACTGGAACGAAGCCGGAAATGGCTTTGTTCCAGTCTCCTGAATGTAAACACGGAATAGACGTCACTTCCGGTTTACTCGGCTGCTAGATTCTCTGCTAAAAAAATATATATAATGTTTGGGGGTTCCATTAGAACCACCATAATAATGACTACAGGGCTGCAATAAATGTGTGTAGTTTATATCTGCCAGGAGACTAGCTAGTTAAGCTGGTCATACACGGTTAGAAAATCATTAAAAAATAAATTAAAAAAATTGTTAACACAAACGTGAGCTGTAGATTTGTTCAAACAGTTTTGGATCTTTTCCACTGCTAATGTTTCGAAAATCTTTAGTTTCAATGCAAAAAAACGGACACGTTGGTTTGTTTTTTTTGGCGTAAAAATTTGCATTTCAAAAACTGAAATTAGCCCACTAGCAATTCGAATGTTGACCGGTCGAGCACATCGAATGATATATTCCAACCATTTATGGCCAGCTTAAGTCTAGTTAGTCCACCCAAAACTGATCAACATTTTAGGCCGCGTACACACGATCAAATCAACCTGCTGGAAACGGTCTGCCAGACTGTCCCAGCAGACAGATTCGATCGTGTGTACGGGCGAGCCGACGGATTTGGCCAGCCGAGAGATTTTAAAGCATGCTTTAAAATCTCTCGGCTGGGAATCCGTCCGCCTGCCATGTCTGCTGGTTAGTACGCTAACCAGCAGACATATCTTCTCACACATGCGTCGAATGGATTAGACGCATGCGCGGAAGTAATTTACTTCCTGGTGCGGTGACGTGGAGGCGTCAACATCACCGCGCTGTCTGCTGGCGGGGATTTTGGTTTGATCGTGTGTACAGCGATCAAACCAAAACGACCAGCAGACAGATCTGTTTAAATCGGTCTGTCCGACCGATTTGAACAGATACATTTGCTGGTGTGTACGCGGCCTTAGAAAAGCTGTTAGCACCTAACAGTTTCTTATATATCTCAGGTTCTCACTGTTGGATTTTTATAATCTATGTTGTGTAAAGAGTGAATTAGTGGATGCTGGACCTTGCAAAGGTCAGTGAAAAACCCAAAACTCCAGGGAAGAGTTAGGAATTACTATAGTTAGGTCTCATCATTTTTGTAGAACACACAACACTCTGCATAGAACTTAAAAAAAAAAAAAAAAACACTTTAGTGGACCAACACTTTAAGACAGATATTTTATTAAACCTCCTTACTTCTCATTTCTGGTTCATAGCTGAGAGAACTAGGCTTGTGTACTCTGTACTGTTTCAATAATCGCTTGTCCCAAGCTGCACAGTTCAAAGGGTTTCCAAGACGGAGGAACTCTCTAAAAGAACAAAAAAAAAAGAAGCAAACAAACAGGAATGAAGACAAACGCTTGTTTTAGAACCAAGTTAATTTGCAGCATTGATCACATTGGTCTGGCATGCTGAAAAATCTCTGCATGATTAGCTCAGAAAAAATAAAGCTCTGAAGGAAAAGGACTTGAGAAATTAATTCAACTTAAAACCAGAAATTGCAGAAAGAATAGGCAGTTTTGCTTAATGTAAAAATAACTGCAAGTGGCCATACGCATATCAAGGTGAGCTCTCCAGTGCTTGCTTAGTACATGGGCATACAGGTTCATAGCTTAGAATTAAAGTCCCCCCTCCCCCCAAAAGTGATCAGCCAAAAATCTTGTGATACCATAATGTGCCCACACATAATGGCTGCCTTACCCATAATAATGGCTTACACATAATGGCTGCCTTACACCTTAGGCTGGCCATACAATATACAATGTTCCTGTCCAATTTTCTTTTAAATTTACCAAAGCCATATAAATATGAAGTTAAACCTAAACACTTTCAATTTATATGCAGGTAAATTGAAAGGAAATCAAAGAAAACTGTATGTTTGGTCCGCCTTAAAATGTTGCCAAACCCACAACAGTAAAATCAGTCTGTATATGCACTAAAGCATGCTTGTTATAAGGAACAAGGGGTTAAGCCTCCACATTTTGTAAAAAAGACTGTCTTCTTTGATCCTCCCCTTCTTCCATTGTCCTCTGATAATTTCCTGATAACACAGAGCTTATGGAGTCGGGCTGCACATGCTCAGTTGGGTGTTTATTGCTTGAGAGGTTTTCTCTTTTTTTGGGAGAGTGCATGTGATCAGCACAGGGCCAATCAGCACTGTCCAGACAGAGTCAGGGTTCTTGCAGTCTCATAGGAGAGTCAGAAAACTCCTCCTACAAGCTTTAACCAGTGCTTGGCTGGACACTGCTAGAAGTCACAAGACTGCTATATACAGGCAGGGTCCTGGGTTTTGTAACACTTTAATGTCTCTGGGTACCCTAGGATACTACAAGAGATTTTCTCCTGTCAGAGATTTACAATATTAAGGAAAACAATTTGCAATGACCTACAAATCCAAGCAATGAACTGCAGGAATATCTAAGAGGATAACGGCAGAGGCGCACCGAATTAAAATTTTGGTGCCAAAACCAAAATTTCAAGATGCACTTGGCTGAAACGGAAAATTACAGTTTTTATAAAATATATATATACGGTATATACTTGAGTATAAGCTGAGGCACCAAACTTTACCACACAGATCTGGGAAAACGTATTGACTTGAGTATAAGCCTAGGGTGGCAAATGCAGCAGCTACTGTAAGTGGAAAAGAGGGTCAACAATGCCCATTTGCAGTCTCACTGTGCCCATCTGTAGCCTCACTGTGCCCATCTGCAGGCTCACTGTACCCTCACTCATTTACCTTTGATCTCCCGCTGTGTCATGCTGCAGTCGGCGGCCGTCCATTGAACCCAAAATTGTAACAATGTTCAGTCTATAACAGATGAATGAATGAATGCATGCATGAATGAATGTTTATATAGCGCAGCACATGCAAACTTAATCGCCTCTCGGCGCTTGTTGTTCCTGTCTCCTTTGGTATCAAAAGAGATGAGTCTTGATTTTTCTCCTGAATGCTAAGTGGCTCTCCTCCAACCGAATGCTGGTTGGTAAAGCGTTCCATAGTCTGGGACCTTGGACCGCGAATCTCCTTTCTCCTTTGGACTTGTATCTGGCTTTCGGTATCTGGAGCAGATTTTGGTTGGTGGATCGCAGAATGCGATTGGGATTGTGTGCTTTTATTTTTTCGCATAGATAATGGGGAGCATTCCCATGAATACATCTATGCGTTAGACAGAGTGCTTTAAAAGTGATTCTGTCTTTTACTGGTAACCAGTGAAGGGCTCTCAGTGAAGGTGAAATTGATTCCCAAGGTTTTTTTCCAGTCACAAGTCTAGCGGCCGTATTTTGAACGACTTGTAGACGAGCGATTTGGTACTTGGGGAGTCCGAGGTAAAGGGCATTTGCATAGTCCAATCTTGAGTTTACAATTGCTCCCACCACGACCGCTATGTCTTCCTTGGGAATAAAAGGAGTAAGTCTGCGTAGTAGGCGCAGCAGATGGTGAGATCCGCTGACTACTGACCCTATTTGTGCGTCCATTGTCATATAGGAGTCGAAGATGACCCCAAGACTTTTGACTTTGGCGCTAGGGGTGATGATTTTGCCCAGAATGGGCGGGGGGGTCCAGGTTGTTGCAGGTTGATTCATACGCTTGGCGTGAAACAGGAGTTCTGTTTTCGCTTTGTTGAGTTTAAGATAACTCTTGGTCATCCAGTCCTCTATCAAAGAGAGGCATGTCTCTAGATTGAGGTGATGATCCTTTTTATTGCACATGCGGAAATACAGTTGCGTGTCGTCTGCATATGAGTGGTAAAGCAGTTTTTGGCTGCTAATAATCTAAAAAAGAGGGCGAAGATAGATGTTGAATAACACCGGCGACAGGGGGGATCCTTGAGGGACTCCGCATGATAATGTGCGTTTCTCAGAAGTGAAAGGTCCTAACTTCACTATTTGCGATCGGATTTCCAAAAAAAAGGAGAACCAAGATAAATCGCCTTCTGCGACTCTGGCTACTTCAGCTAGCTGAGTGAATAAAAGCTTGTTGTCTACTATGTCGAAGGCTGCGCTTAGGTCCAACAGAACCAGAAGACAAGATTCTCCTTAGTCTGCGGCCTCGAGAGCGTCGTCCCATATTTTGAGCAATGCGGTTTCCGTCCCGTGTCCGGGGCGGAACCCTGATTGCAATGGATCAAGTAGGTTGTGGGTATCTAGATGCTGTTGCAGCTGTTGTACCACTACTTTTTCCATTACCTTTGAGAGTACATTTAGGCCTGTTATTGGACGACGGTGGAGTGGGTGCTTGGGGTCCAGGTTGGGTTTCTTCAAGATGGGGCGAATTATACCCTCCTTCAACTGGAAGGGCACTATGCCTTCCCTGAAAGATTGGTTGATAAGCTGCGTGATAGGAAGTGCCAGGATGTCGGCGCATTCCTTCAGCAGTTTAGTGGGGATGATATCATTCGGCGCGGTGCTGTTACACAGAGTACCGATGATGTTTTTAGTGTAGTACAGATGAGGAGTAGGCTTTGTTACAATGGACGGCCGCCGAATGCAGCAAGAGAAAGCGGGATACTCGAGTATAAGCTGAGGGGAGCTTTTTCAGCACACAAAAAGTGCTGGAAAAGTCAGCTTATATTTGAGTATATACAGTATATATTTTTATATAGAATTGTATTATATTCAACTTTTTAATTAATATCATGAATTTAAATGAATATGAATTTATTGCCGACCATTAACAGAACCTTTAGCACAAGAAAAGCTCAAGAAAAATGCATCCCTTTAAATTCTATGTAAATTTTATATGGTTCCCTGCACTTTTGATGTGGTCTTTAACTGCTTGCCGACTGCCCACAGTAGTTTTAGGGCGGCAGGTCGGCTCGGCTGCGCAAAATCACGTAGTATGATGTGATTTTGCATTGCAGCCACTAGGGGGGCCAGGGATGCCCCCTGCTCGCCCCTGGTGACGATGCGAGTGCTTGACGGGGTGCGATCATCCCCGGGCACCCGCCATCGCTCGTGACAGAGCGAGAACCGGGAGCTGTGTGTGTAAAAAAGACAGCTCCCGGTTCTTTCAGGGGGAGAAATTACTGATCGTATGTTCATACAATGTATGTACAGCCTCACACCCCCTTCAGTTAGAACACAATGAGGGAACATAATTAATCGCCCCCTAGTGTTAACCCCCTTCCCTGCCAGTAAAATTTTTACAGTAATCAATGCATTTTTAAAGGACTGATCGGTATAAAAATGCCAATGGACCCAAAAATGCATCCGCCATAAGTTCGCAGTATTGATAAAAATCACAGATCGCCACCATTACTAGTAAAAAAAAATATTAATAAAAATATCCCCTATATTGTAGACGTTATAACGTTTGCACAAACCAATCAATAAAAGCTTATTGTGCTTTATTTTTTACGAAAAATATGTAGAAGAATACGTATCGGCCTAAACTGAGGAAAAAATATTTTTTTATATATATTTTTGGGGATATTATAGCAAAAAGTTAAAAATATTCATTTTTTTTTCAAAATTGTCGCTCTATTTTTGTTTATAGCGGAAACAATAAAAACCGCAGAGGTGATCAAATACCACCAAAAGAAAGCTCTATTTGTGGGAAAAAAAGGATGCCAATTTTGTTTGGGAGCCACGTCGCATGACCGCGCAATTGTCAGTTAAAGCGATGCAGTGCCGAATCGCAAAAAGTGGCTCGGTCATTGACCAGCAAAATGGTCCAGTGCTGAAGTGGTTAAAAAAAAAAAAAGACCAAAAATGCACCTCCCTGATGAAATGCACTGAAAACGCATTAATGAACTGTGGTTTATGAGTTATTGATGCGTTTTCAGTGTTCACTGTCACATTTTAGATATGTTTGAGTCACATGACCTATGAAAAACACACCATAAGCACAGTAAAATCATGCGAGCCTCGGGTGCCATTATCAGCACCTTTTTTTCTATCGGCACAATTCTGATAAAACCATTTATCAGATATGTTTCGGCCAGCTAAATTTCTGTGCATCTCTACTTAATGGGACATAGTCCTACCAACCTAATACTGTTGCCAATATTCTGAAGAAAAATTGAGAGAAAGCAATTTAGAAAACTGGAATAGTCTTTAGCTAACTTAACTACTTACCTTAGTACCATAGGCTCTAATGCTTGAGATGCTAGCCTCTCAAACATACGTTGGAGTGGAGGGTGTAATGCATGGTCCTCATCAGCTAGGGCAGCACTGCACCTGTGCAACAGACGGGCATGGAGCCCTCCCTCACACATAACTTGCTGATTCCTCTCTGTGTGTACTAATGACTGTAAGATGTTTGCAACTGCCAACTGAAGATCTAAGGCATGCTGTAGAGAGAAAAGTGAAGAAAAAAAGGCATTAGGAATTATGGCTCTAGAGTATATTTGCTGAGCCACTGAAGGATCTTAGTGAAGATGACACCAGTGAGAAGCAGTAGGACAGTACAGGTGAAACTTAAAAAAATTGAATATCATGCAAAAGTTCATTTATTTCACTAATGCAAGTTAGGTGAAACTAATATATGAGATAAACATTACATGCAAAGCAAGATGGTTCAAGCCGTGATTTGTCATAATTGTGATGATTATGGCTTACAGCTCATGAAAACACCAAATCCACAATCTCAGAAAATTTGAATATTGTGAAAAGGTGCGATATTCTAGGCTCAAAGTGTCCCTCTCTAATCAGCTCATTAAGCCATAACACCTGTAAAGGGTTCCTGAGCCTGTAACATGGTCTCTCAGTCTGGTTCAGTAGGAATCACAATCATGGGAAAGACTGCTGACCTGACAGTTGTGCAGAAAACCATCAATGACACCCTCCATAAGTAGGGAAAGCCTCAAAGGGTAATTGGAAATAAGTTGGATGTTCCCAAAGTGCTGTATCAAAGCACATTAATAGAAAGTTATGTGGAAGTGAAAAGTGTGGAAGAAAAAGGTGCACAAACAGCAGGGATGACAGCAGCCTGGAGAGGATTGTCAGGAAAAGGTCATTCAAAAGTGTTGAGGACTTTTACAAGGAGTGGACTGAGGCTGGCGTTAGTGCATCAAGAGCCACCACACACAGACGGATCCCTTGACATGGGCTTCAAATGTCGTATTCCTCTTGTCAAGCCACTCCTGAACAACAAACAACTTCAGAAGCATTTTATCTGGGCTAAAAAAAAAAAAAAACACACCAGGTCTGTTGCTCAGTGGTCCCAAGTCCTCTTTTCTGATGAGAGCAAATGTTGCATCTCATTTGGAAACCAAGGACCCAGAGTATGAAGGAAGAATGGAGAGGGACACACTGCAAGATGCTTGAAGTCCAGTGTGAAGTTTCCACAGTCTGTTGATTTGGGGAGCCATGTCATCTGCTAGTGTTGGTTCACTGTGCTTCATTAAGTCCAGGGTCACCGCAGCCGTCTACCAGGAGATTCTGGAGCACTTCATGCTTCCTTCCACAGACGAGTTCTATGGGGATGCCGATTTCATTTTCCAGCAGGACTTGGCACCTGCCCACACGGCCAAAAGCACCAAGACCTGGTTCAATGACCATGGGATTACTGTGCTTGATTGGCCAGCAAACTCACCTGACCTGAACCCCATAGAGAATCTATGGGGCATTGCCAAGAGAAAGATGAGAGACATGACACCGAACAATGCAGAAGAGCTGAAGGCAGTGCCACAGGCTGATGGCTTCCATGCCACGCCGCATTAAGGCAGTATTTGCTGCAAAAGGGGCCCAAACCAAGTACTGAGTACATATGCATCCTTATACTTTTCAGAGGTCCGATATTGTTCTATGTACAATCCTTGATTTATTGATTGCATGTAATATTCTAATTTTCTTAAATTGTAGATTTGGGGTTTTCATGAGCTGTAGGCCATAATCATCAAAACTGACAAATCACGGCTTGAACCATCTTGCTTTGCATGTAATGAGTCTATCTCATATTAGTTTCACCTTTTACGTTGCATTAGTGGAATAAATGAACTTTTGCATATTCAAATTTTTTGAGTTTCACCTGTACAAGTTGTCCCTAAAGGTTTCTTTTTTAAGGGGTTGCAAATTTTGTTTTTTATTTTCTAAATAGGTTCCTTTAAACTAGTGCATTGTTGGTTCACTTACCCTTTCCTTCCATTTCCCTTCTAAATGTTTTTTTTTTCTTTGTCTGAATTTCTCACTTCCTGTTTCTCCTCAGTAAACTTGCCACCATCATCCGCGCCGTTCTGGCTGGGGGTTAGTCAGCCAGAACAGCTTACCGAGGAGGAACAGGAAGTGAGAAAATCAGACAAAGAAAACAAACATTTAGAAGGTAAACCGAAGGAAAGGGTAAGTGAACCAACAATGCACTAGCTTAAAGGAACCTATTTAGAAAATAAAAAACAAACCTTTACAACCCCTTTAATGGAGAAAAAAAAATGAATTAGACTATTTGAAAACAAGGTGAACCTAAATCTCCTGCTACATTGCAAGTCAAACAATTAAATATAACAATATGTAAATTAAGATACATTTGATAAAATACTTTCTCACAATGATATGGGTTGCAAAGTAAGTGAGATTTCACGCGCGTCATGCTTTGATAAGGCATCTATTCTAGCCATGTACCATTAAAATGAAATTTGGACTTAATTCCAACTACTCTGAAAACTATCCCCTAGCCCTCTTCTAACACCTATGCTTACTAACCTGTGAAAGAAAGAACTATTTACCTCTTTTCTGCCAGCATCGGTCCAATCACATAATCCCACCCCCATGTGCCAGCCAGCACAGCTGCAGAGGAGAGGTGGGAGCGCCAACAATGGATGGGCCATTAAAGCCTATGGGTAACATTACCACTTCAAAATAGGTAAACAACTTTCTTACACAGGTTAGCAAGCATAAGTGTGAGGAGCGGGGAGGGCATAGTTTTACAAAAATTTACTGCCACTTAAAGATACATGTTCAGGATCTCAATTTGAAGGGGGGAAAAAAAATGTGAATGAGAACAGCGAGTTCCTATTTCTTTCTCAAACAAAATATATGGGGGGGGGGGGGGGGATATAGCTCTTTATTCTCAAGAACTCTATATTGGTTTGTCTTTCGTTAATTTTGATTGAGCTTTTACAACTAGGCCTAAAAGTGTTTAACCTTTAACCACTTAAGGACCACCGCACGACTATATACGTCCTTAGACCCCTTTCACACAAAAGCGTTTTACAGCGTTTTAGCGTTAAAAATAGCGCTATTAAAAACGCTCATAAAACGCTCTCCATGCATTTCAATGGACCCTCAATGGTCCTGCAAGCAGCATCTTTGGAGCAGCTTTTGGGCGCTGAAAAAAACGCTCCAAAAACGCCCCTCTTCATTGTAATGAATTGAAAGCGCTGTAAAAACGCCTTACCCTTTCACACTGAGGCACTGCAAAAATGTCCTAAAACGTTAGGGACTTATCGGTGCTTTACCAGCACATTGGGATTGCAGATGAGGCTTCGCTCGAATAACGTCCCAGTGTGAAAGGGGCCTAATTTTGAAGAGAGATATCTTGGTAATGGCAGCAGCTGCTGCCACAACCGAGGTATCCATCTCTTCAGACAGCAGTCCTGTAAACAATATTGGTGGTCTCTGCGGCGGATTTGGCGCAAGATCACCATTATCGGCGGGAGGAGAGGGCCCCTCCTCCCGCACCCTCTGTCGCTTACCGGAGCCGTTCTCAGCTGGCGAAGGCGGTTGGGTCCTTTCTTGTGCTGGGCATAGATACGAGTGAGGGCAAGATGGTCCCCATCCCTATCCATACCACAGCAGGGCGGAAGCGACGTCAAAACGTCACTTCTGTCCATACGTCTTAAACGGCCAATTTATTTGTAATTTTTTCAAAATTACAATTTTTTTTTTTATTGCATTTTAGTCTAAATATGAGATCCGAGGTCTTTTTGACCCCAGATCTCATATTTAAGAGGACCTGTCATTCTTTTTTTCTATTACAAGGGATGTTTATATTCCTTGCAATAGGAATAAAAGTGACCCAATTTTTTATTTATTTTTGTAAAATAAACGAACGCATACGTGAGTAGCGCCCGCATATGAAAACAGTGTTTAAACCACACATGTCAGGTATTGCCACGATCATTAGAGTGAGAGCAATAATTCTAGCCCTAGACCTCCTCTAACTCAAAACATGCAACCTGTAGAATTTTTTGAACGTCGCCTATGGAGATTTTTAAGGGTAAAAAGTTTGACGCCATTCCACGAGCTAAAGCAATTTTGAAGCGTGACATGTTGGGTATCAATTTACTCAGCGTAACATTATCTTTCACAATATAAAAAAAAATTGGGCCAACTTTACTGATGTCTTATTTTTTTAACTATAAAAAGTTTATTTTTCTAAGAAAAAAAAGTGCGGTTGTAAGACCGTTGTGCAAATACGATTTGACAAAAAGTATTGCAATGACCGCCATTTTATTCTCTAGGGTGTTAGAAAAACAAATAATAATGTTTGGGGTTATAAGTAATTTTCTAGCAAAAAAAAAAAGAATGTTTTTAACGTGTAAACACTGAGTCTGAAAAACAGGCTTGGTCCTTAAGTGGTTAAAGCTTATTTTAAACATTCGGGGGGGGGGGGGGGGGACTACGGAAATAGTAAACAGGAAAACTAACAAAAACAAATATGTGGAAAATGATAAAAAACAAGCAAAAAAAAACTCAATCACTAAGGTATTTAGCTATGAATTCAACCAAGAGGGACTGCAGAAAAATATTTCATGATGCATCACATCCAAGTGTATGATTAATATAGTAAGTAGATCAATGAAAGCCTCTATTTACTTATGATTTTAATTCGCTTTATATAACCAAAACATAAATATGCTGTCTTGAAAATGCTGTAAAAAAGCAATGGCTTTGCAATACCAATTAAAGTGGATGTAAACCCAAAAATGTTTTATTTATTTTATTTGATGTCACAATGTAGAGTATAAGATTTCCTATCATCTGTGCCCAGTCTTGCCACACAGTTAATCCAGCGCTGAGTAATCCTCTTTTATTGTTCAGTAAAATTAACAGAATTTCAGATAAACCTGTCTAAATAAAAAGTCGGTTTCTCTCTTCTTGCTTTGAGTGACAGGTTATTTACATATCCAGCTTGGACATGTTTATCATATGTTATGTTATGTTTATCATAACATGAGGTGATTCACAGTATAAAAAAAAAGGTGAGAAATCCACCCCTCCCCCACAAAACACATCCTGGTAATATACAATGAACTTTGGATCACCTTATATTATGATAAACATAACATAAGATAAACATGTCCAAGCTAGATATGTAAATAACCTGTCACTCAAAGCAAGAAGAGAGAAAACAGACTTTTTATTTAGACAGGATTTCTGTTAATTTTTACTGAACAATAAAAGAGGATTGATCAGCGCTGGATTAACTCTGTGTGGCAAGACTGGGCACAGATGATAGGAAATCTTATACTCTACAGCAGGGGTGTCAAACTGGCGGCCCTCCAGCTGTTGCAAAACTACAAGTCCCATGAGGCATTGCAAGGCTAACAGTTACAAGCATGACTCCCACAGGCAGAGGCATGATGGGACTTGTAGTTTCGGAACAGCTGGAGGGCCGCCAGTTTGACACCCCTGCTCTACATTGTGACATCAAAAAAATAAATAAAAAGGTTTTGGGTTTACATCCACTTTAAGAGAAAAGCATGATTTAAATTAACAGTTTTTCTAACAGAACAATATACCGTAAACAGATTAAACATATACAGTATATCAGCACACCAAGTCACAGTACAAAGCTGTATGTTACGAAATTCTACATTACATACTTCTGGTTGGGAGTCAGAGTCAACAGATGCCAGGAGGTCCAGCATGGAAAGCATGGCACCGGGATGTATGATTACTGCATCTGAACCTAGAGCTGTACTTGCATGAATTTTAAGGTCACCAACGTTTTTAGGAGGTATCAGGGAAGAAGTGGATACTGTATGGTAGACATGTCTGGAAGGAAAAGATGAAAGAATATCAAGAACTTTTCTTCAGTTTTTTTTGCTCCACTTTAGTTACTCCACTTCTGTTGAGAAAAAAACATTCCCCCTGGGGGATCTATGTACATTGCAGGGATTTTACCAAACTTTTTTGCAGATTCCTACCTTTTGTTATTCTGAAGAAATCCCGGAAGTACCCCTGTACTGAGTAATGGCGAGCACAGACGATAGGAAATTCCGACAACAAAACTGTGAATTTTTTTCAGACAGATGTTGGCTCAAACTTGTCTTGCATACACACTGTCACACAAATGTTGTCGAAAAATTCCGAATGCCAAGAACGCGTACGACTGCACTATTAAAGGGAAGTTCAATACCAGTTGTGTTAGTAGAAGTTTGGTAAAAGACTATTCGCACTTTTCAGTCTCGTGCTTTTCAGTCCGCTACAGTGTGACGAATGTGCTCCATTACGAACACTAGTTTTACCAGACCGAGCGCTTTCATCTCGTACTTGATTCAAAGCATGCATGGAATTTTGTGCGGCGGAATTGTCCACACGATCGGAATTTACGAGGACGGATTTTGTTTTTGGTAAATTTGAGAACCAGCTCTCAAATTTTTGTTGTCGGAAATTCCGACAGCAAATGTCCGATGGAGCCCACACACGGTCGGAATTTCCGACCAAAAGCTCCCATTCAACATTTGTTGTCAGAAATTTGTTGTCAGAAATTCCAACTGTGTGTACGCGCCATTAGTCTAATGGGAGTGGTTTCAAAATTATCAACCAGCTGCTGCTGAATCAGGGATCTAATAAGAAAAATTGCAATGTTTAGACTTCATTTCCTATTGGAGGTATGTCACCAACAATGTTATTTTTGTTGCAGGGAATGCCAAAAATCTGACATCTTAGTGTAGACTTCTGCAAAATACAGTGAGCCAATCACACAAGCAGGAAATTATGGTTTCTAGGGTGTGTCCAGTACACACTCTGTACAGAACACCTCCAGATAGCCATATTGCATGGCATTTTACAGAAAATGATAGAGCTGCAGATTAAAAAGGAAAGGTAATTTTTAATAACATTCAATTACAATATATGACTTGTGTCGCAATTGTATATGCTATATTTTTTTTTTTACTTGCCTCCCCCCCACCCTTTAAGTGAACAAACATCACAATACAAGTGACATGTCTAACTTACGTCTCAGATATCAAACAGACAAGAAAGGAAAGAACAATCCCTAAAATGATACAACAATGCCCGTTAGTAACAGTTCATCTAACTGTGTTTTTCTTCCTTTGGTTTTTTTATTCTCCTTCTCTACTTTGAATGGGGCTTTGCTTTCTTTGAAGACCAGAAGCAAACAAAGTAGAGTGCACATTTGCGCGGTGGTGTTTCATTTTTTATATATTTTTTGATTGTTTACAGCAGTATGATCACAGCAAGGCCCCTTTCACACCTGCGGATCGTATTTTTCATCCATCCATGTGCGGATGAAAAAAATGGAAATAAATTGGTCCCTATGAGATTGCGGGTGTCAGCGGATGAATATCCGCTGACACCTGATCTCGTCCGCCTCCACACTCGGATGAACAAGGACAGACGGTCCATGTTCATCCAATCCCCCCCATAGGGGAGAGCAGAAAAAAGACAGGGCGGTCCCTACACAGTGTGCAGGGACCGTCCTGTCATCCGCCGGCTCAGCGGGGATCAACAGAGCTATCCCCGCTGAGCATACGGAGGTTCACAGGGTGGATCATTACTGATCTGCCCCGTGTGAAAGGGGCTTAAGGCCATACTGCTACTTTATAAATTTTGTCCCTTAGAACAATAGTCTAGTCTAAACAATGTGACCTTATTTGCCCAACTAAAGACTGCTCAGGAGACTTGGCCAAGAAAGCATAAGTTTGCCTTTTTTTCCCTCTGGACTTTTATATGTCCCAAAAGATCCCTAAAGCAGCCCAAAAATTTGTAATTTTTTATGTTCAGCCAGAGGGTTGAATGAAAAAGAGCGATGACCCGATTTTCTGATCCACACATTCAAGGTCAATGGGGGAATCGCTCTCACTGAGCATTTATATTTTGACAGCGGGGGTACTTCCCCACCGTAAGAATATACTGATCAGCACTGCCAGCTATTGTGCCGATTATGCAGAAATTTTCCAACAGGATGGTTGCACAGAAGTCAATTGGTAGATACCCTTCTGTACAACCACCTTGCCAATACATGGATTGAAATTTGATTGATGTATGGCTGGCTTAAACTTTCAAACTTGGTCTTTTAAAACCCTCCAGAAAAAGCGAACACTTTAATGTATACAGAATCAGATATGGTCATATACTCCTCGCCTTTCTCCTCCCAACCATAGCCTAAATACAAGAATCACAGTCAGAAATCAAAGTAACTGCATTTCCAGACTCTCCAATGATGACCACAACAACTAAAAGAAATGGCATAGATCGATCTATCTATCTAGTGGACCTACAGTACACTGATTGGTAATACTACTAATGTATCCCCTCATTAAAACTCAGATTTTTTGGAAGAACATGAAAATTTTGAGGTTGTAGAGATAGTAAATATACAAGTGAAAAATTCAGCGCTGGGAAGTAAACAAATACAAACAAATTACAAATATAAATATGCAAGCCAGCACTGAGGATAAATTCATAGAAAATTCCCAAAGCATAAATTAAAATAAAAAAAGTGCAGCGCAAAAATTAATAAAATTTAAATACAAAATAATGACATACGAGTATAAACCAGTGAAATAAATGTCCATGTGTCCACAAAATATCCTTTAAGTGAAGAGTAAATCACACAAACAAATCCAGCAAGAGTGAAGGTGAAAAGAAAACACCAAAAGAAAATCCACCACCGCAAGCAAGATGGACTCTCACCTCATTGCTTCGACCCATAGGAGTCACAAAGCATATCTGCAGATAATCTCAGTCAGATCCGATCTCCAAGACAAATCACCATCCCATATCAGATAACAGCGGACCACCATATAAAGAAACACAGAAATATCTAGTGCTCTCTGTATAGACCAGTTTATTGTAAAACAAGCATAAAAAGCAGGTACTCACATTTAAAAGCACTCGCGAGCCAAGTGCAAGCTGAAACAGTACAAAGTAATACACAGCGGCAATGGTCGGGGTGACGTCCTGCGTAGGAGCTACGCAGGACGTCACCCCGACCATCGCCGATGTGTATTACTTTGTCTATAGAGAGAGCACTAGATATTTCTGTTTTTTTTATATGGTGGTCCGCTGTTATCTTATATGGGATGGTGATTTGTCTTGGAGATCGGATCTGACTGAGATTATCTGCAGATATGCTTTGTGACTCCTATGGGTCGAAGCAATGAGGTGAGAGTCCATCTTGCTTGCGGTGGTGGATTTTCTTTTGGTGTTTCCTTTTCACCTTCACTCCTGCTGGATTTGTTTGTGTGATTTACTCTTCACTTAAAGGATATTTTGCAGACACATGGACATTTATTTCACTGGTTTATACTCATATGTCATTATTTTGTATTTAAATTGTATTAACTTTTGCGCTGCACTTTTTTTATTTTAATGTAGAGATAGTAAGCTGCTTTTAGAAGTCTCTATTTTCTTTTTTCAAATGAGGGGAGGAACTGACTTGTTGATTCCATCATTAACTTTCAAGGATCAAAAATAAAAAGAGTATCAAGGTCCGAAATGAAGGACATTTTGCAGCAAAAAAAAAAACTAAAATCAATATGAAATGCATAAAATCACACCATTTCTATATTATTAATCATGTATACTACAGCACATTGAAATGTCTCAGCCACATTAATAATATAGTTTTTTTGTATCCGAGAGCCTGCTCTTCCAGGGAAAATAGGGTCTCTCTAAAAATATAACTAGCTTAAATATTTTATAGAAATGAAAATCTGTTGCATTATTTAGGCCCGGCTTTGCATACAAGTCTTCCATTTTGTCAAAGCATTTAGAATATTTTTAATGAGACATTGTAAAACAGAGAATAAGGAGAGAAAATGCAGAAATTGCTAGAATTGTTTTTCTTGGAAGTACTGTAAAAAAATTAAATTAAATCCCAATATGTAGGCAAGTCACCTTCTGGATGACTTGCCTACTGTGTGCTTTGGCACTGCTATTTAGCCAATGATGTTATAGTGGTCATTGTCTGCCTTTATAGGTGTAACTAAGGCCTGGCCATACACAAAGTGAATTTCTTTCTTGTAACCACGGCTTTTTGGAAAGAAATTTGCTAGATTCCCCAATCAACAAAGCGTTGACATCGGAATCCCTCCTGCTGGGCCATTGTCTTCTCCTGGCAGGGAGGGAAGCCGTCCCTGGTGGAAGAAGATGGTGATTACACAGTTAAGCTCAGTTAGTTCCTGCTGAGCTGGCCAAGATTCGAACCTTGTATGGCCTGCCCAACACTCTGGCAAAATGTCTTCTAGTGTCGGGGTGTCCAAATTTTTGACCTTTCTGGGCCATATTGGAAAAAGAGGAATTGTCTTGGGTCACATATAAAAACACACCTACATAAGCGATAGCCGATGAGCAGAAAGTCAGGCAGTTAATGATCATGGATATAGATAATATCCGTAATCTGCGTAATAAAACTTAAAAAAAATTATTATAAAAAAAAAGTTAAAAAAAAAGAGGGCAACATAAAACTAGTGCGATATTTGACACTGTTTTTGACAAACTAAGGCAAACTATCCATGTACAGCCAGCCTTATGCCGCGTACACACAACCGACAAGAAAAGTCCGAAGTGAGCTGTTGGTCGGAAATTCCGACTGTGTGTATGCTCCAGCTTTTTGCTGTTGGAGTGTCAGCCAACATAAGATTAAGAGCAGGTTCTCTATTTTTCCAATGGAAAAAATTCCTTTTGGAAAATCAGCTTGTCTGTATGCAATTCCGACGCGCAAAAAACATGCTCAGAATCAAGTAGAAGAGCCAAACTGCCTATTGAACTTCATTGATCTCGGCTCGTCGTACATCACTGTGTTCTTGATGGTGGGAATATCCGAAAAGATTTGTGTGACCGTGTGTATGCAACACAAGTTTGAGCCAAAATCGTTTGCCGTCAGAAAAAATCCACGGTTTTCGTGACGGAATTTCCGATCGTGTGTAAGCGGCATTAGAGGTGCTAAAAGGACCCAAGACAGGAAATGGCACTGGTAGAAGCAACAAATTGACCTTTATTTTGAAAGTGATGCACACCTTCAATCAACCAACCATTCATTGGTTGATTGAAAGCAGCGCAGCCATTGGCTTGCGCTGCTGTCAATCACAACCAATGATGAGTCGTGCCGGGGGGCGGGGGCCGAGTAATACAGTGCACGGCTATAGCCGCCGGCCGTATCACGGGAGCGCGCCCCCAAGCACTCAACACCATGCAAGCTCGCATTAAGGTGTTGAGTCCCTGCGGGGGGAGCCGAGACAGCTGCCGAGGGACCCCAGAAGACGGTTCGGGGCCACTCTGTGCAAAACGAGCTGCACAGTGGAGGCAAGTATAACAGGTTTGTTATTTTTATTTTTAAATACCTTTAGTGACCCTTTAAGAGCCCAAATGGTCTCTCATTTTGGGCATGATGACAGAAGACCAACTCCTTGAAGGCAAGCTTGTCAAAGACCTGCGCAGCTCAGAAGCAGAGTCTCAGTGACCGATGGCTCAGAGGTCACAGGCAAATCATATATAGAATCTGCAGGGGAAGGCGAGGAAGTGCGCTTGTTCAGCAAATAATTGGGTCAAATAGCTGCAATTGGAGAGACCAGCCATAGCAGCAGTGAAGAGTAGTCTTGATTGAAGAAAAACTGAAATAAAATGGTTCTAGCAAAAGTTTTTTTTTTTTTACAGCAGTGCTAAAAAATAAATAAAAAAAGGGGGAGGTCCATCCTCCTACTAGTAACCTAGTAAAAAAGTTAAGGCGTGCAAGTATTGGAAGGGATTATCCTCCATCTTTTTTTTACCAGTGTTCAATCTGCCTGTAGGCATTTTGTGCCCCTCAATGGATGAGGAAGAAATTATTTTTATACATTTTTTTAAGATCTTAGACATGGTTTAATGCACTTTTATCATAATTTACCTTTTCTTCGGTTTGTATTACTTTTACTGCTTATTTTAGCGGTTTGTTATTCTTACTGGCATCAGTTTTTAAGGTATCAAACTATTGTGTTCTTTGTAGGCCTGGCTTTTTTGTTGTCTACTCTACACATTACTTAATTTTGGGACATGCAAAGGAAGAGTAAAAAGGAATAAAAGTTGTGCTCAAAAGTTTGCATAACCTGGCAGAAATTGTGAAATTTTGAAACTGAAAATATGATTGATAAAAAAAAAAAAAAAGTCTTATTTGAGGAGGAACTGCAGTCACATAATTTGTATTAAAACCATCTTTGCCATTCTGAAGCTTCCCTTCAACCACTTTGCATATTTTATATATACTGTGATTCTGGCACTTGCCAAATATGTTGCAGAAATCTCCCTCCACCGAGTCTGGCTGCAACCATTTTAACTGTGGGCAGCTGAAGCCACTGCCTGTTCACTTCCTGGATTTACACAGACACACAGAAGGACACCTCCAGCTTTGAAGCCCTCATTGGCCCTCTTATGACCCCTCCCCCTCCCTTCCAGACAAACTCTCACGAGAGTGAGGCTCCATTCAGACCTAGGCGTTTTGTCACCTGAAGCCCGACGCTGAAGCAGCCTGACATACGCTGGAGGGGCGAATTTAAATTGTCGGCTATGGAGATGGTTCACATCTCCACGCCGAACGTCCAAACGCCCGTACGCCTGAAGCTCAAACAAGTCCCGGACCCTTTTTTTCAGGCATATCGGGCGTTCGGCAATAGCCGACAATGTAAAACATCACCGCTCCAGCAAAAAGAAAAGGGCGTTTTGTCGCCGCAAATCGTGGGGACAAAACGCCTTTTTCATGTCGCCCAAATACGCTGCTGCCGCAGACGCCTAGGTCTGAATGCAGCCTTAGAGAGAGCTGTGCATGATGTCATAAGCCTAGGCTAATTACCAGACAAGAAATAGGAAGTGGGCTGTATAAGGTATTTACTGGCAGAAAAAATAAAATTACTATACAAAGTTAAACCAACAAGGGCAGAAGATTAATAGATGGAAAGGTGAAAAAAAGGATTTTTAATAACAGCTTACCTGTAAAATCCTTTTCTTGAAGTACATCACGGGACACAGAGCGCATAGTCATTACATATGGGTTATATGGGTACCTTCAGGTGTGGACACTGGTGTAATCAACTTCACAGGAAGTTCCTCCCTATATAACCCCCTCCCACTGAGAGTGCTTTAGTTTTGTAGCAAGCAATTTCTCTGAGGTTACACAATGTTCCCCAAAAAGAGGGGTGGGAGCTCTGTGTCCCGTGATGTACTTCAAGAAAAGGATTTTACAGGTAAGCTGTTATTAAAAATCCTTTTTTCTTTATCGTACATCACGGGACACAGAGCGCATAGTCATTACATATGGGATGTCCCAAAGCAATGCTCCATGAAGGGAGGGAGACCGTAAGGCCAAAAATAGCCAAACAGAAAATATATCAGGAGGTAAAAAATAGCTCCACCAACAGAAAAAAAGGGGCGTGAACCGGGCCAGAGGATTCTATACTGCTGCCCGTAGGACCGCCTGCCCAAATGCTGCGTCCGTAGCCTTTGCGACGTCCAACTTATAAAATTTAGTAAACGTATGTACGGAAGACCAGGTTGCCGCTTTGCAAACCTGTGCCATAGAGATCTGATGGTGTGCCGCCCAGGAGGCACTCATGGCCCTCGTAGAATGGGCTTTAACTGATAAGGGAGGTGGAACGCGCTTCAGACCATAGGCCTGAAAAATCAGCTGCTTAATCCACCTAGCCAAGGAAGACTTGGCAGCCGGCTGACCCTTCTTGGGGCCATCCGGGAGAACGAAAAGCACATCTGTTTTCCGAATCTTTTCTGTAGCCTTGAGATAGACCCTCATGGCTCGGACCACGTCCAAAGTATGAAGCAGTCTTTCCTCTCTGGACTGGGGAGTAGGAAAGAAGGATGGTAGGACTAGGTCCTGATTCAAGTGAAAACTGGATATGACCTTAGGAAGGAAAGAAGGCTGAGGCCGCAGAACCACTCTGTCCTTATGCAGAATCAGGTACGGTTCCCTGCAAGACAAGGCTGCCAGCTCGGAGACCCTTCTGGCCGAAGCCATAGCCACCAAGAAAACCAACTTTCGGGTTAGCAGCACAAGAGGGATTTCTGTCAGAGGTTCAAACGGCTGCTTTTGTAAAGCTGACAAGACCAGATTTAAATTCCAGGGGCAGAGGGGAGCTCTAATAGGGGGATTTACATGCAAGACCCCCTGCAAGAAGGTTTTCACAAGCGAATGCGTGGCCAAAGGCCTTTGAAACCATATCGATAAGGCAGACACCTGCCCCTTTAGAGTACTAAGAGCCAACCCCTTGTCAACGCCAACCTGGAGGAATCGCAAGATCCTGTCAATAAAAAAACTTGCGAGGATGCCCTCCTTGAGACTCGCACCACTCCACATAGGTCCTCCAGACTCTGTAATAGATATTTCTAGAGACTGGCTTTCTAGCCTGAATTAACGTAGATATGACTTGGGCTGAGAGGCCTCTGCCCTTAAGAATTAGGGATTCAGCCGCCAAGCCATCAAATTTAGCTGCTGTGAAGCAGGGTGGTAGATCGGGCCCTGAGACAGCAGATCTGGGCGCAGGGGGAGTGGCCACGGTGCCCCTACTGACATCCTCACGATGAGTGCGTACCAAGCCCTTCTGGCCTGCGCTCCACCCTGATCCTTCGTAGAAGGCGGGGAATCATCTGTAGTGGAGGGAACGCATACAGGAGAGAAAACTGGTGCCAGGGGCAAACCAACGCATCGGTCCCGTAGGCCGAGGGGTCCCTGGCTCGGGATACGAATTTGTCCAATTTCTTGTTGAATCTTGTTGCCATGATGTCCACATCGGGAACTCCGAATCTTTGGCAAATCTCTTGGAATACCTGGGGGTGAAGAGACCACTCTCCCGGGAGTAACTGTTGACGACTCAAAAAATCTGCTTGAGAATTGTCTATCCCTGGGATGAACACTGCTGAGATGTAGGGTACATGGGCTTCGGCCCATGAAAAAATCAGGTTTACTTCCCTTTGAGCCGCTAGGCTCCTTGTGCCCCCCTGGTGGTTTATGTATGCCACCGCCGTGGCATTGTCGGACTGTATCCTTACTGGCAGACCCTGCAGGGGGAGAGTCCAGGCGACCAGAGCCAACCGAGCAGCTCTGATCTCTAGGACATTGATGGGAAGCAGACTTTCTGCCTCTGACCACTGTCCCTGCTGGGTCCGTTTTCCTAAGATTGCCCCCCAACCTGTTAGGCTGGCATCTGTGGTTACTATTTTCCACGAGATGGGGCAAAAGGTTTTCCCTTTTGATAATTTTTGAGGGATCAGCCACCAGTACAGGCTGCGCCTGACTCCTGGGGAAAGAACTAATGGACGGTCTAATGCCTGTATGGACTTGTTCCAAGCAGAGAGAATAGCTGCCTGCAGAATTCTGGTATGGATCTGGGCAT
This sequence comes from Rana kukunoris, assembly GCA_029574335.1. NCBI lineage: Eukaryota > Metazoa > Chordata > Amphibia > Anura > Ranidae > Rana > Rana kukunoris. The sequence goes on from CM056049.1 coordinate 474,426,191, forward strand.
AGGGCGCTGCTTCGAAGGCGGCCACCATCTTTCCCAGCAGTCGCATGCATAGGCGAATAGTCGGCTTCTTTTTGCCTAAGACTATTTGAATCGTTTGAATCAACGACCTGATCTTCTCTTGAGGTAAAAATACCCTCTGGCATTCTGTATCTAACCGAAAGCCTAGATATTCCAACTGTCTTGTGGGTTGTAACCTTGATTTTTCTTGGTTCACAATCCACCCGAACTCTTCTAGATGCCGCACTGTGCGGACTACTGCATGATTGAGGTTGGAAGCTGATCTGTCGATAACCAGGAGATCGTCCAGGTATGCCAGGACCAAGATGCCTTCTGTCCTTAGGACGGCTAGCACCGGGGCTAACACCTTTGTGAATACCCGTGGAGCTGTTGCCAACCCGAAAGGGAGGGCTACGAACTGGTAATGACTTTGACTTATCGTAAAACGAAGAAACTTGTGATGTGCTGGGTAAATCGGCACATGCAGATATGCATCCTTTATGTCTATAGATGCTAGAAAGTCGCCCTGATGCAGGCTGGCTGTCACTGAACGTATGGAGTCCATACGAAAGGTCTGAATCCTTAGAAAGCGATTTAGGCGTTTGAGGTCTAATATAGGCCTGACGTCGCCATTGGGTTTTGGTATAACAAAAAGGTTGGAGTAGAATCCCAGACCCCTTTCTTGGGTTGGTACTTCTACAATTACTCCTTGGAGCAAGAGGCGATCCAACGCCTTTTACGAGAGAGGCCCTCTTTAACGGGTCGCTTGGAAGACTTGACCCCTGAAAATGAGGAGGGGGGATTTCTCGAAACTCTAGTTTGTAGCCTGAGGCTACTACGGACCGAACCCAAGAGTCGGGAATTCTGGCCCTCCAGACTTCGGAGAAAAACTGAAGTCTTCCCCCCACCCAAGAGAGTGGGGGCGCCCCTTCATGAATCTGACTTGATGACTGGTTTAGCTGGCTTGCGAGACCAGGGCCTCTTGTTTGCCGCGGCTTGTCCCTGTGGGCGGCTATTAACTGCTGAACGCCCGGGAGGCCGTCGATACTGACGGGAAGTCGAAGGGGCCGAGCCTGCAATGGCCTGTCGTTTAAACGTGGGCCCACGCGGTCTTTTCTTGACCGGTAAGGAAGTACTTTTTCCACTTGATATGGTGTGGATATATTTATCTAGGTCTTCCCCGAATAGTCTTCCCCCATGAAAGGGAAACCCTGCTAAAAGCTTTTTGCAGGGTGCCTCTGCTGACCAGTTCTTTAGCCACAAAAGGCGACGCATGTGAACCATCAGTAGAGATGAACGGGATGCCTGTTGGATGGAGTCCTTAATAGCATCTATTGCAAAGCAGAGAGCCCTAGGGAATTCTGCTAATTCATGAGTATACTGAGCCGGCATGTCCTTTAATATATGTTTTGCCTGATCCTTCAGGGCCTGACAAACACCAATGGCTGCTACTGCTGGCTGAACCATGGCACCTACTGAGGTGAAAGCTGCTTTCAGTAGGGTCTCGAATTTTTTGTCGACCGGATCCTTGAACATATGGACATTTTCAACCGGACAAGTCAGGGATTTATTCACGCAGGAAATGGCCGCGTCCACTGTAGGGAGTGCCCATTTCTTTACATATTCCTCTTCCATAGGGTAGAGAATAGAGAATCTTTTAGGAGGGACAAAGATTCTATCAGGTCGAGCCCAATCCTGGTAAATCACGTTCCGCAGAAGGGGGTGCATTGGAAAAGACGCACAAGTTAATGGAGCCTTTAAAGAACCCAATGAGGATACCTCCGGGGCTACTAGTTCTGGCACTGGAAGTTTAAAGGCAGTGCGAACCATATCTGTCAAAGACTGGATCCACAGGCTCTCCGCTTGAGAGGCCGAAAAATATTCATCTATAGTGGAATTTTCCCTGTCTGAACCGTCGGGACTTGGGTCTGCCTGATCCCCTTGTGGGTCCCGTTCCTCTGAAGAGGAGACCTCCGCATCTGAACACCCCACACTGGGTGAGGGGGATCTAGCCCGCTTGCTACTTGGGCAAGGACGGGAAAAAAATGCAGTTAACCTTTTCTCTAGCCCACTCATGGTGGCTGCTAGCATTTCTTCCGTCACGTAAACGGGAATGGGTGGATCGGGGGCCGCCTCTGCCCCCAGCACCCCCAATGGCTCTTGTACTATGCCACTCGGTGTCCTAACTGGCGAGGGTGGGGCCGTAGAAGCCTGGCCCAAATCCTCTGACCCCGATGGAGACCCCTTTTGCTTTTTGGCACCTTTAGCAGCCTTGGCTGGTCCAGATCCCTTTGGAGCCATTGTACAACCTTGGGTCACCCCTATAGCCAACACCTGACTGTTGCAGCTAGGAGTAACCAAATATGAGGGCAGGTATGAGGAAAATGAAAAAGAACTAATTTCTCTCTTTTTCCTTTTTTTTTTTTTCAAAAATTTTTTTTTTTTTTTTTTTTTTACCCGCCTGGGAGGTGGCAATACTGAGGAAACCTGTGAGTATTGACACACCAATGCCCGTTAGCCGGAGTCCAAGGTAGACTCAGATACTGCTGGATCTAAGGCTGAGTCCCTTTAAGCAAAAAACTTCCTTTTTTTTTTTTTTTTCTGGTCAATAGTGGACCTAAGTCCTAGACCTGAAGATCCACAAAACCGCCACTAGGTGTCCCTGTGTGGCCAAAGACCCAGCTGCACGCTCTGTATCCTTTCTTCCTCTGCCTCCAGGAGGGAAAGACCAGCCAGAGAAAAAGTTTTCCCTTTAAACAGACCCTGACGCTGCTGGCCCGCCCCCCCGACGCACGCCGACGCTATAAAAGGCGGCGTGCACGCGCGCGCACAATCGCGCGCACCACGCTGAAACCACATGGAGGAAGCAGAGCAGAGGAAACAACATGGACCAGCGTTTAGGCAGCACCAACAGACACCAGGTAAGCACTAATCTTATTGTAGTGCACACATAGCGAGGAAGCTGTCCCCATGGGCTTCCTAAGAAACAGGAGTTTTTACCAGCAATTTCCTCTTTAAAACATGTGGGGTTGCAGTATCAGTGTTAACAGGCAGACCTGGGGTGAGTAGCAAATATATAACTTACACAAGTATACATATATCTACATGTTATCTGGGTAAACATTAGTATCCCATCCTGCCTACACAGACATAGTGGAGATAGTGGCTGATGCACAAGCATACTGTTAGCCAACCCAGAACCCCCAGGGGGATACCTACTGTCGAACCAAGTCCCGCAGGTTCCCTCTTACCTGCTCCACGCCGCAGGGTATTGCAAAATGCAAGAGGCCCAATCTTCCCCCATCTCCGTGGGTATTGTCTTGGACCTTCAGGGACCGGGGTCCTGTGTTAAGGAACCCACACCCCTGGACCTATATAGCATCCTGGCATCAGTAGCGTTTAGTTCTTGGAAGAGACTAAGGCACTGGAGCCCAGAATCCAGCCCTCCAAGGAGAGGCATTATAGGCAAAACCCCACTCCAGCAGGGCACGGGTACCGTACACCTTGGCTTTGAAGCACTTCGGACGGATCCGGCTAGCTATCCTGGGTCCCGAGACCTCCGAGGGACAGCTAGACGTGACCAACACCTAAGACACTGGCGAAAAAACTAAAGCACTCTCAGTGGGAGGGGGTTATATAGGGAGGAACTTCCTGTGAAGTTGATTACACCAGTGTCCACACCTGAAGGTACCCATATAACCCATATGTAATGACTATGCGCTCTGTGTCCCGTGATGTACGATAAAGAAAAATGACTGAAGGTCTGCTTTAAGGAAAGTGATCATATGAAGCCATTTATGACCATAGTTGTTTGGCTCCTTTTTAAATCATAATGAGAACAGAAATCATCCAAATGGCCCTGATCAAAAGTTTACATACCCAGGAAGGTTTGGCCTTCTTACAGACACAGACAGGCACACCCATTCAAATGACAATTAAAGGTTTATTTTTCACATTGGTGGCTTTTTAAATTGCAATTAGTGTCTGTGTATAAATAGTAGCTCTCACGTGGATGCACGGAGCAGGCTAGATACCGAGTCATGGGGAGCAGAAAGAATGGTCAAAGACCTACATAACAAGGTAATGGAATTGTTTAAATATAGAATGGTGTATACAAATATATCCAAAGCCTTGAATATGCAAGTCAGTACTTTTCAATCACTTATTAAGAAGTGGAAAATCCGGTCATCTCTCAATACCAAGACAGGGTCAGATAGACCAAAAAAGATGGCAGCCACAATTGCCAGAAGATTTGTTCTGGATACAAAGAAAAACCCACAGGTTACCTCAGGAGAATTACAACCTGCTCTGGAAAAAGAAGGTGTGGTTGTTTCAAGGAGCACAATACGGTACTTGAAGAAAAATTAGCTGCATGGTCCAGTTGCCAGAAAGAAGCTTTTACTGCGCCAATGCCACAAAAAAGCCCAGTTACAATTCTGGAATGTCTATCACATTCTCTTGACCTTAATATCATCGAGCCACTCCAGGGAGATCTCACAAGTGCGGTTCATGTAAGATGACCAAAGACTTTGCATGACCTGGAGGCATTTTGGCAAGACAAATGGGCAATTGTACCACCTGCAAGAATTTGGGGCCTCAGACAACTATTACAAAAGACTGCACACCGTCATAGATGCCAAAGCACAGTATTAAGAACTAAGGGTACTCAGACTTCTGAACAGGGGTCATTTCATTTGTTAACTTGTTGCCATGTTTTGTTATATGATTGTGCCATTCTGTTTTGACCTACGGTTACAGAATATGAATCCCATAAGATTAAAAATTAATGTTCTCTTTAAAAAAAATGGTACATACTGTATATTACCAATTCTTTAAGGGTATGCAAACTTTTGAGCACAACTGTATGTGCAGTATAAATATTACACACTTCCAATTTGTGTGGCAACAACAATGCTTATGCACACACACAACAACAATGCGTACGCTTGTACATAAGTGCTTAAAATACACTCAAACTCCTGCATGTGCATGACCACATTTAGGCTTCTTTCATAAGGCTGTAAAAAAAAACGCATTTACAAATGTTATTTATGTTACAGATTTGAATACAGCCACATTGTTTTTAAAATAAGCGTTCAAAAGGTAGCGTAAACATGCACTGCGTTCTCATCTCTAACACAAAATCATAAAATCTGCATCTGAGGATATGCATATACATGTATGTCAGATGCAGGTAATGGGGGGAAAAAAAACAGGACAATTTAATGCTTATCATAAAGCTGAAACTTTGATACCAGAAATATATGTACAGTAAAACCTTGGTTTGAGAGCGTTTTGCAAGACAAGCAAAATGTTTTAATACATTTTGCCTTGATATACAAGCGATGTCTTGATACAAGAGTAGCATCATGTCACAACGGAGTATTAAAAAAAAAAAGGAGAGGAGCCTCTGAGGCCGCGTACACACGATCTGTCAAAAGCGATGAAAACGGACTGAAGTCCAGTTTCATCGGTCCAAACCGACTGTGTGTACGGGCCATCGGTCTTGTTGTCCTTCGGACCAAAATGAGAGAACTTGCTTTAAAATCGAACCGATGCACCGCTGACCGATAGGCCCAAACCGATGGTTAGTAGGCCCAAACCGATGGTTAGTACGCACGACCATCGGTTCAAAAACCCACGCATGCCCAGACTAAATGAGGGGACGGGAGCGCTCGTTCTTGACATGGCACATTCGACATTTTTAAAATTAGTGTCACGTTTATTGCGGCGCATTTTTTTCTTCGTTCTATTGCTAGAATAAACACGTTCTTTTTCTGATGCCATTTTGAGTTCTTCCATACTGATTTTGCTTGAATGCCAAATACGAACCCACAAGCACACACTAAACCCGAGAATACGACCTGTAAAAACACGGAGACTGAAAAGCGCGAATCGGCTCTAACCAAACCTTCACTAACACGCGGTTACACGGAATTAGCAAAAGCCGACTCAAAGGCGGCGCCAAAGGCTTTGGCCTTCCCCTTTATAGTGACGTCGTACGTGGTTTACGGGTCCGCGTTCTGACCCGATCGGATTTTGAACTGATGGTGTGTACGCACATCAGACCATCAGGCCACTTCAGAGGTGAACCGATGAAAACGTCGGACCATTCTCATCGGATGGACTGATCATGTGTACGCGGCCCAAGTGTAGCAATATGGTTACATTTAATGAAGGTACAATATTTAGCAACTTATTGCTTCACTTAGAGGTGTCTGTCTTCTCTTTTTTACCCTGTAAAAAAATGCTTTGATATACAAGTGCTTTGGATTACAAGCATGTTTCTGGAACAAATTATGCTTGCAAACCAAGGTTTTAATGTATTAGGATAAGCAACATTTTTACACCCACGTGAATGCAGTCTACGGCCGCATGCACACGAATATGCTCCAAATATGCTGCCAGAACAAGTCTGACCACTGGAATACAGGTAGGATGTGCTTCCAATTAGAATGAAAAGAAGATAACTGACCATGCTGGGATGGATGTGCTTCCATGCCAAACATTGTCAGTTTGAAACAGGAAAGCAGGGGGACTGGCAGGATCATCAGGTATTTCAAACGAACAAAGAAAGCAATGCAAAGATAACAGGATACATTTCCATTCAAGTACACAGTAACAAGACAGGAATATGAAATGTTGGGGGTCACATACACTTTAACACTATCAGAGCTAGTAATACCATTGTAGTGATTAATCAACCACCATGATGAATAAGAGCCTTGTAAAGCAGTACCTTTTCCTGGAAAGAGCTGGAGTCCCCCAAGGTGAAGGGAGAGTGGTCTCATTTGTCAAACAAGGTGGGATCTGTTCTGCACGACTGCAGATGTAGACAGACATGAACAAGACAGAAGAGTTAGAAAGACAAGTGGGAAAAGCTTTGTTAGTTGCAGAGAATAAGAACAGAATTCTAGTAATAAAAGAACAGACAAGAGACACCGATCAAAACATAGGGCTGCTTTAGATGGGCCTTTTTTATGCAAGAAAATAAGCAAGAAAAACATGCACCGACTACAGACACATTTATATATTTTTAACAGTGGTACACAGGAGTTAAACTTCCACATACTTCTCTGCTGGGCTTTGGAGAAATGTTTCCCTTATAATGTCCATAGGAAGTCATATTACAGAGTCCCAATTACACTGAGGTAATTACACTATCCCTGGCGGTTAAGATCAGTCGACATTGCTCAAAAACAGTGAAAACACTACAGAAACCTATGAAAAAAGCTTCACCAGCTATGAATAGTCCAGCATAAGCACCGATCTCCAACCAGCTATAGACATGGTGACGTGACCTAGATGTGTTACTTTAATAAGCCTAACTAATAGGACAGCAAGTGGCTAAAGCAACCTTGTAAAACTGGATACGTGGCTATTAATTACTGCCCTTTCCACATCATCACTGTTCTCTGGACTACCAAAATCGTATTCATTCTCCAGGTAGAAAGAAATTCCACTTGCATGGTTACCCAGCATTAGTGCTACCCCAATTACTACTGTCACTTCCTGGTAGGCAAAAAAGATGTCATAACAGATCACCTCTAAAGTTTTAGTGCTGCACAACTTTCATTTTATATCAAAAGAGACTATGCCTGAGCCGGACTATATCATTCTTACACAAAAGGTCCAACAAAGACAGAGTCTGCAACACAAAATTGAGAACATACACAGAGAAATTGCTTTTCTTACAAAAACGGAAACCTGTCATGTACAGCCATGGCCAAAAGTTTTGAGAATGACAAATATTATTCTTCGCAAAGTCTGCTGCTTCCGTTTTTATGATGGCTATTTCCATATGCTCCAGAATGTTATAAAGAGTGATCAGATTAATTGCAAAGTTCCCATTTGCCATGGAAATGAACTGAATCCCCCCCAAAAAATCCTCTGCATTTCAGCCCTGCCACAAAAGGACCAGCTGACATGTCAGAGTTTCTCTCATTAACATAGGTGTCAGTGTTGATGAGGACAAGGCTGGAAATCACTCTGCAATGCTGATTGAGTTAGCATAACAGACTGGAAGCTTTAAAAGAAGGGCGGTGCTTGAAATCATTGTTTTTTCACGGTTAACCATGGTTATCTGCAAGGAAAACCCTCTTCCCCTCCTGAAGACTCCTAAAACAAAGTAAATTATGTACTTTATTTACTAATGCTAGCAGCATGAGGATTAAAAATAATCAATGTTGATTGGGAGAGTGAAGTTCCACTTTAACAAAAAATTCAAGTATACCTGCAAAATAAGAACGTAAACACAAAAATACCGTACACAACTGTTTTTAATGCAATATTTAAAAAATAGAAATCCTCCAACATTCTCTAATGTAAACCTGTCATAATTAAAATACAGTGACTGCTGACCTCTTTGTAAAATACTAGTCTGACGGGCTGTTATCTTGTTCTAAGACAGAGGTTAGGAAAATCAGAATATTGTATCTACATATGTTTTCTAGGTCATCAGTCTGAAAATAAAGATTTACGCAACCAGCAAATTAAAGTGGTTGCAAGGTCAAAATTGTTGTTTTACCTTAATGCATTCTCTGCATTAAAAAGAGAAGTATAGGAATTGAAAAAAATAAATAAAAAAAATCATAATTACTTGATCCAATGCTGCATCTATGCCCTGTTGGCTCTATGACTGAGATCTGAACGATCAAACAAAGCTAAAATCGTTCAATTCTTCAGTGAGCAGAGAGCCATTCACGCAACAGCTCTCTGCTCTGCCCCTCCAGCACTCTCTTGAGAGCCAGGCTGTGGAGAGGTTGGGAGCTGGTAAGACTAGCCCAGTCTCGCAGTGGGTCACTGAGAGGCTGGGCCACCTGCTGGTCCAGGCATCTGGGTAGTTCCCGACATTAAAGTTGGGATTAATTCAAAGCCTGGACCGACTGAGTGACATCAGCCGACAGCAGATTTTAGCTCGCTGCCAGCTGAAAGCGGGTCAAAGGAATGCAGAGGAACATGCACTCGTGTGACCCACAGGAGCAGTTGGGTTAAGAGAGCTTTGGCCCAACTTCACAGCTGAGGTAAAAAAAAAACTTCTAACAATGTTTTCTACCTGGCCCTAAACCAAGGATGCTAAACCTTTTGAAGAGCGAGGGTAACTTTAGTGAATTGGTAACCGGTCGTGGGCCACAATGAAGTAAAATTGCTCTGAATTTGGGATTTTTAACCACTTAATGGCCAGGCCTTTTTTGTCGTTTACATGACAAAAATATGTATTTTTTGCTAGAAAATTACTTAGAACCCCAAAATATATATATGATCGCAATGATACCCCACATGTGGTTTGAACAACAATATACATATGTGGGCACGACTTAGGTACACTGTCCCTTTCAATTATAATTTTTTTTTTATCACTTTTATTACTATTACAAGGAATGCAAACATCCCTTTAATATAAATAAGCATGACAGGTGCGCTTTGAGAGATCTGGGGTCAAAAAGACTTCATATCTCATTTAAAAAAAAAAATCCTGCTTTCACAATGATGCGCTGCAGTTTACCTGCATTTTGCCAAAAAGACTGGCCAAGATTCGAACCATGCGCAGGATGAATGTACCCAAGTTGATTGATTAATCAACTTGGGCACAACCCAATCTGTGGGATTTTATATGCAATTATTGCTAGTGCGCTTCAAAAAAATGGACACAGACCTTTTTACACAGAGTTTACAGGATAGATAGGAGAGGGAACATGTAAGAATAGAGTTACTGTAACCTCTTCCACTCTCAGTGGTGTTAGGTGTGCATTTCTAAACATAGCTCCAGTTTTCCTATAGTTACATTTGACAATTTTCCAACAGGTACAGTAATGTGTTATCTACTTTGCTGTCCAATGTAACATAACCCAGACAGTCTTATAACTCAACTGTAAACCCAAAACCCATTAGTTAACAATATGGTATATGGCATTTCCTTTAACCATTGTTACAAGAAAGCTGGCTAAAACTACAGCATTTTTATAGTTATCCTTTATCTATGGATCCATTGACACTAACAAGATGTGCAACTGATTACATAACATCTAGAACCTTTTTCTCTTTTGGCTTCTTTGCCAGGAAGAGTATTTCCAGCACCTCAATAAGATGTGACAAATGAAAGAGAACATGCCCTGCAGCGTTACTTTGTAGACACCACCTGACCATAACCATGACGGGCCTTTTTCTACTTCAGAGGATAAATTAAGTAGACAAGCTCCAGCTCACAATGTTTCAAGAACCACTTTAATAGAAGATTAAAAAAATGGCACAAACTGATTTGTAGAATTTCCATAAAGCCCACCTAAAACGAAAGCAGACTATAAAATTATGCGATTTTCTTTCCTGCAACGACAAGGGGGTGGAATGGTGGTGCACAGAGCCATTCCTGCTGGAAGAACAACGATAGTTGCTAGCGGCTATAGCCGCTTTCAATGCTAAAAACTTGACATACTGGTTGTACCCAAGTCGAACAACTGATGGGGATAATAAGCACAGCAGCTCCAGCCGTTACCTCGGGTCCTCATTGGATAGATTAGTTGCAGCAAGAGCTATTGGCTCCCGCTGCTATCAACTAAATCCAGTGACACAGGAGCTGAGGGCCAAGATCCTGCTGTCTGTGTCAATGGAAGCAGCAGGACTTGGGAGTGTGCCTGCACGAGTGCCCCCATGGAATGCAGCTCTCAATGGGGGCACTCGAGAAGTAGAGGAGCCAGAAGCACCGCTTAGGGACCCCAGAACAGGAAGATCGGCCCACTCTGTGCAAAACGCTTGCACAGAGGAGTGAAATATAACATGTTTGTTATTTAAAAAAAAAAATAATAATTAGGCTGGGTTCACACTTGTGCGGTGAAAATTCCAGCTCTCTTATCTCTGCAAAAAGAGAAGAGAGCTGTTCAGCAGATTATCTTTGTTTTAGCTGCAAATTTGGTGACCTGGGAGGACTATGGGCAAAACCAAAAAGGACATGCATGATGCAATCCATCAAAAGCATCAACATAGTACTGTAGATTTGTTTTTCTCAGTTATCCATTCTCTTATAGATAACTGGATGACATCCAGTTATCTAAAACTCAATGGTTCGAAAACAGAGCTTCTCCTGTTTCACGCAAACCGGAAAACTCTCCCCGCCTCAACTTGGACCCCACCGCCCATCCTGGGAAAAATCATCACCCCGAGCACCAAAGTCAAAAGTCTCGGAGTCATTTTTGACTCCCACATGACAATGGATGCACAAATAGGGGCGGTAGTCAGCGGATCCAATCATCTGCTGCGCCAGTTACGCCGGCTCACCCCTTTTATTCCCAAAGAGGACATTGCAGTTGTGGTGGGAACAATCGTCAATTCCAGACTCGACTATGCAAATGCCCTCTATTTAGGACTTCCCAAATACCAAATCACTCGTTTGCAAGTCGTTCAAAATACGGCTGCTTGATTAGTGACTGGTAAAAAAAAACATGGAAGTCAATCTCCCTTTCGCTGAGAGCTCTTCACTGGTTGCCAGTGAAAGACAGAATCACTTTTAAGGCACTCTGCCTTACACATAAGTGTATTCAAGGAAACGCCCCCCAATATCTATGCGAAAAAATAAAAGCCCATAACACCAATCGCACTCTGCGATCCACAAATCAAAACCTACTGCACATCCCAAAGGCAAGATACAAGTCCAAAGGAGATCGGAGATTTGCTGTCCAAGGACCGCGACTGTGGAATGACCTACCAACCACCATCCGACTGGAGTCGGACCACCGGGCCTTCAGGAGAATGATTAAAACTCATCTCTTCTGAAGGCAAATCCTTCCTTTATCCAAGGAATGGAAACAGCGCCCAGAGGCGATTCAGTTCGCAAGCGTTGCGCTCTATACGTTTTTCACTCACTCACTCATAACATGACTTTAGGCCCTGGTTCACACCTATGCAGGTTGCATTTTCCAGTCGCACTTTGCATTTTTGAACACACGTTTTTGATTCATTGATGTCTATGATAGGTGTGAACCAGTCCTCATTACCTATGGGCAGGAATAAATAATAATAAATCGTTACCGCGGGGCGGGGGGAGGAAATGGGGTGAGAGAACTAAAAAAAAAGAAACAAAAAGCAATTGACAGACTGCAGCATATGTAATTTTTTTATTCTGCCATGGTTCCACAAAAAATACCTACCCAGGAATAGACAGAAATTTTAGCCAGGGAAATCCTATGATGATTATTTAAAATTCTAGACTACTAGTATTTCGAACAATAGCCTAGGCTAGATCACATTCACTCTTTCATGAGATTCATATTTTGAAAGGTCACCTATTATAATTCTTATAAAACAATGTATGCAGAAAATAAATCAATGTTTAACCACTTCTAAACGGCCCCACGTCCAAAGACGTCATTTTTTTGAAGATGGATATCTCGGTAACGGCAGCAGCTGCTGCCACAACCGAGATATCCATCTCTTCGTGGGGCGGTCCTGTTAACGATAACGGCGGTCATCGAGGCGGATTCGCCGCGAGATCGCCGTTACCGGCGGCGGGAGAGGGTGCCCCCCCTCCCGCCGCTCTCCCGCGCCCTCCGCCGCTTACCGTAGCCGTCGGTAGCGGCGGAGGCGATCGGGTCCTGTTGCTGGCTGTCCGGGGATGCGACTGAGGGAAAAAATGTCCCTCAGCCGTCCCCATACCTCTGCTGGGCGGAAGTGACGTCAAAACGTCATTTCCGCCCAGCCTCTTAAAGAGACATTTAATTTGTTTACATTTTGACTTTTTTTTTTTTTTTTTTTCTTTTTTTTTTTGCATTTAAGCCTGAATATGAGATCTGAGGTCTTTTTGACCCCAGATCTCATATTTAAGAGGACCTGTCATGCTTTTTTCTATTACAAGGGATGTTTACATTCCTTGTAATAGGAATAAAAGTGATAATTTTTTTTTTTTTTTTTTCAGTGTTAAACATTATAAAATAAATAGAAATAAAAACAAAAACCAAAAAAAAATTTTTTTAAAGTGCCCCGTCCCGACGAGCTCGCGCGCAAAAGCAAACGCATACGCGAGTAGCGCCCGCATATGAAAACGGTGTTCAAACCACACAAGTGAGGTATCGCCGCGATCGTTAGAGCGAGAGCAATAATTCTAGCCCTAGACCTCCTCTGCATCTCAAAAAATGCAACCTGTAGAATTTTTTAAACGTCGCCTATCGAGATTTTTAAGGGTAAAAGTTTGACGCCATGCCACGAGCGGGCGCAATTTTTAAGCGTGACATGTTGGGTATCATTTTACTCGGCGTAACATTATCTTTCACAATATATAAAAAAATTGGGCCAAATTTATTGTTGTCTTATTTTTTAATTCAAGAAAGTGAATTTTTTCCAAAAAAAGTGCGCTTGTAAGACCGCTGCGCAAATACGGTGTGAGAAAAAGTATTGCAATGACCACCATTTTATTCTCTAGGTTGTTAGAAAAAAAATATATATAATGTTTGGGGGTTTTAAATAATTTTCTAGCAAAAAAAACTGTTTTAGTCTCGTAAGCACCGAATCTGAAAAACAGGCTCGGGGCTGAAGTGGTTAAAGACAACCCAGTTCTATGTAATTTATTATGTTGCTCATCAACACTCCTCCAATAATTACTTGTATGCTTCTACATCCCTTGACTTTTAGCAGCACTACTCTTGCAGGAGAAAAGCTTTGTCAGAAAAAGATTTGCCATTACAAATACAATCTCCCACATCTTCATCAACATATATACAAGCTATGCAATGATTTTGCCAAGAGTAGTATTTGTCCACAGTCAGTGCAGTCAATTAGGTTTCTGTATTACATGCACCAATGCAGAAGTCAGCTTAGCCTAACCTCCCAATGATCAGCACCTATTTATGTATGCTTAAATGAAGATGCTAGATCGTTAGTCTTTCAAAAAGGAGAAAATGGAAAAAGGAAAATATATTTTAAAGTCAGTAGAACCCAAAGAAATGGAAAATATGAATTAATCTAACAAAGCATAGTCATAGTTTAAATGCTGCATTTATTCCTTGATTAACTAAAAAACCCACCCGCTGCAGCCATAAATGAAGAAGTGGCATTATAATAAATGCAAAATAAAGTAAAGCGAGATTTTTTTTCTGGAGTAGCAGAATGAACTGCCAATTCTATTACTGAATTTACTAACTATACACACACTATAATATATATATATATATATATTAGATTATATACACACACACACACACACATTTGTATGTATGTATGTATGTATGTATGTATGTATGTATGTATGTATGTATGTATGTATATATATATATATATATATATATATATATATATATATATATATATATATAAAAATAAATAAATATTGTGCCACACTTCCAGTATGCTCAGCACATCTACTCAGTAAACCCCTGTTAATGCACTAGGCAGGTTGGAGGTACAGTCTTTTTTTTTTGTTGTTTATTTAAAGGGATAGGCTGAGCGCTATACCCTGCAGCCAACTGATCTTTCTTACTGGTTAAGAAGCAATTTCAAAATTGAAATATTTTTATATTCATTACTATGAGAATACTACTAGAGGGCATAGAATACAAAAACACTATTCACAGTGAAACTTAAAAGGGGTTGTAAACCAAAATTATTATTTTTTAAATAACAAACATCTTTTACTTACCTCCACTGTGCAGCTTGTTTTGCACAGAGTGGTCCCGATCCTCGTCTTCTGGGGTCCCTCGGCAGCTGTCTCTGGTCCTCCCTGAAAGAACTACACACATACATGTGAGAGAGCTCACATTGTGTGTATTCCTTGCAGGCGCGCTTCTGTGATACAGCGAGTGGCCATAGCCTCTCACTGTATCACTCGGCCCCGCCCCTCGGCACAACGCGTCACTGGATATGATTGACAGCAGCGCCAGCCAATGGCTGTGCCGTTTTTAATCCATCCCCTCTAGCCAATCAGCGGCCAGGCTGAGCGGCGGAGAGGATGTCGGGACCGAGCGCGGGACTTTCGAGGGGTCAGGTAAGTATAACGGGGGTCGGTATACTCTGACGTTTTTTCACCTTAATGCATAGAATGCATTAAGGTGAAAAAAACGTTTTACTTTACAACTCCTTTAAATCAAATGGCAAACAGGCAGGATTTTAAATACAGAAGAGACATATTACAGTGAGGGGGAAAAAAAGAATTTGATCCCCTGCCAATTTGGATTTTAATGGTAGGTTTATTTTAACAGTGAGAGACAGAACAACAAAATCCAGAAAATGTATTTGCATTTTAATGAGTGAAATAAGTATTTTACCCCTTCGCAAAACATGACTTCGTACTTGGTGGCAAAACCCTTGTTGAAGATCACAGAGGTCAGATGTTTGTGTGCAAACCTGATGGCCAACTACATCTCAGGAGGAATTTTGTCCCACGATTCTTTGCAGACCCTCTCCCAAGTCATTAAGGTTTCGAGGCCGACGTTTGGCAACTCGAACCTTCAGCTCCCTCCACATATTTTCTATGGGATTAAGGTCTGGAGACTGGCTAGGCCACTCCAGGACCTTAATGTGCCCCTTCCTGGGCCACATCTTTGTTGCCTTGGCCATGTGTTTTGGGTCATTGTCATGCTTGAATACCCATTTCAGAAGAAGTTTCTAAAATTGCAGCTTCGCTCAATACAAGTTTTCTTTAATATAAATAATCGTGACCCCATCCTGCATCTTTTTACAGTATTGTAGTTCAGAACAGTAACAACACTGATACACAACACAGACACAAAGATGTAAAAAGTTAACATACCTGTCAAAGGAGTCTGTGGTGACTTTATAGAGATATACAAAGAGTTTGCTGCAGTGCCTCAGAACAGGGCACACAGAGTCCAAGTGCACCAGGTCCTCTTCTAGCAGTCTTTGAAATGGCTGATTATTGGAAGGGAAGACATTTGACGGTTTGATTTTCCGTGATTCTGCAAAGCAGCCTAGCAGCCGAATGGCATCCGCTAGTTTTTCATACTGGATTTCAGTTTTAAAGAAATGAGAGTTTGCAGGCTCATACCGCATGGCTGCTGTCAATGTGCAGAAAACGGTGTGCAAAAGTTCAAAGACCTGGTTCTGGTTCACTTTTTCCCATCCGTTCCTTGGTGGACAACTCAAAGATTTCTCCATTGCGACCAACAGGGAAGTGACGTATACAAAACCTCCAACTTTCCTGAAAACGGTCCTTGTCCGGTGACTCTCTCTCAAAACTATTAAAAGGGCCTACAAACCAGAAGTAACCAACATTCAGTAAGATAGACCACTTGCATACTAAGTAAACAAACCTTACATAGATAGATATACAAAAATTACAAAATTATTTTGCTGCCTTCTAAAAAGAACAGTTAATGCAGCCAACAGAGAACAAAGGTTAACATCAAAATATTTAAAGAGGGAAATTGCTTACTAAATCCATAATATTTGCTGACATTTTTCAGGGTAATAAGGAGGACCTGAACTGTGAAAGCTGTGCAGCTGATATTTTCCCCATTTCTGATTTACCATGAGATGTTTCACCCCTTCTACATATGCAGACAGCAATCTTGGTAGAGTCAGCGCTTTGCTTTCTAATGTCAGAGCTGACCCCCCCCCTAGTGACTGGTAATAACAGGACTCCCCGGGTTGTAGTAGAGAAGATAAGACACTGGTGCCGAAAGTACAGATCCATGATTAAAGTGGATGTAAACTCGGAAAAATATAAAAAAAATCTTTGCTGTTCCAATGTACAGTATAAGATTTCATCCGTGCCCAGTCTTGCCGCACAGAGTTAATCCAGCTCAGAGCAATCCTCTTATTGTTTAAAGAAATAAAACAGACTTACAGAGAAAAACCTTAGTCCGCTCCACCCCCTTGCTGTGAGTGACAGGTTATTTACATATATTATGCACTAGCTTGGAGACAGGCATTATTTTTGAATTCCCACCCCCACTCCTTTTCTGAAGTCATGTGGTTACTTCTCTGGATTTTGAATGGATGTTAGTGATCATAGCAGAATTTAGTGCAAGGGGAGTGTAGAGGTGGATTGTGAGTCTACTGACATCACGACTCCCCCCACCGAGCTCCAGACATCAGACCCACCCACAGAATCTGCAGTTTTTCAGTTCTTATAACAGACAGAGGGGAGACATTTAACAGGTAAGGACACATGCCACAGGCATGTATATCCTTATAGATCAGCACTTTGGCAGTAGTTTAGAAAGGATGAGAGTGGGTTTACATCCACTTTAAAGGAAGGATTTCTCATACTTCTCTTAAGCACAATTAACATTTCTACTTGTTCCTATAAGACAGGGGTCAGCACCCTGTAGATCGCGGACAGGTAACTGGTAGATTGCGGTTTGGGCTTGCTGACCCGCCATTCCAGAACATTAAACAGAGTGCAATGCAGAGGGACTACTTGTATTGTTGGAGCTGTGGTAAAAAGCAAGAGCCACATACGTCGATGCCTCCCATGCGGAGCAATATCAACTCCACTTCTTATCCTTGCTACTGGTCTCCAGAGTGGTGCCAGCAGCAGGTAATAAAGAGATCTTCAAGTCAATGTAGACCAATACACTGGGCATAAATAGCAGTGTTGTGTTTTCTCACCACCTGTTTTAACCCCCGTGGACCATAACATAAGCATGAAGTAGTGGGGCACTTGCAGTGGCCCCATTTACTCGAATGGGTTGCGATTGGCAGACGGTTGCACCCACCAAAAGCAAAAACGAATTCCTGCTGCGGCATGTGTACACCAAATGGGGGTAGGGATTGTAAGCGGTAAAACTGGGACTAAACCTCCCCCAACTTTACATCTGATTGAGTCATAAGGGTGTCGCTGCTGAATGCAACTAAGGGCTCATGTACAAGTGCAGCAGGCACTGCTGCTCCTCTGAAAAGCAACCTGAGTGTTTTAACAGGTGGTGAGGCGGCAATCTGGTATAGTCTGTCGTTTTAACTACATAATTTGATCATGCAGCAAATAAAATACAAAAAAACACCAGATATTTATCATAGTAGGATACTAACTCACCCGCAGAATGTCCGTCTTGAGCTGAAGCTCTGTTGATGGAGCAGAGTGCATTAGTCCTAAAAGGGTCCCCATATCATCATCTCCACTTGGGGATAACATTAATTGCTGGATCACCATGAGGGCATGCTCCCGACATTGAGGGTACTTGACTATGTTGTGGACACATCTTGCACCTCCAAATTCTCTGAAGACACCTAAAGCAAACAACATACAAAAGAATTCAAAAATGTCTAAGGTTTTCTCATTTCAAATAAAACAAAGGCTCCATGGGTTTTGCGGAGATCCTCCATGCACTGAAAATTATCCTAATTTGTGAAACTTAATACAACAATATTCTGAGTGAAAACTTACGGTAGCTCTATTGTGCAATGATGAATAAAAATTACTGCTGTTCCTCAGATTCAAGCCTAGATCATGTGAACTCTGAATACCAATATTACTGCAATACAAGCACTAACATATTGACCACATGCAGGCTAAAGGCTCTATTGACAAAAATGTGTTCATCAGCAGAGCCATATATTTAATAGTAAAACAGTCAGATATACCGTATTTATCGGCGTATAACACATACTTTTTTCCCCATAAAATCAGGGGGAAATCGTGGGTGCGTGTTATAGGCCGACAGCATACCTCGGAGGGGAACGAGCGCTCGCTGGAATTCACCGAGCCGTCATCTCCTCTCCACTCGGCTCTCACATCACACACACACAGTCCCGCCTCCGTCACAGCACTAAGATCCTGAGATTTTGGTCTCATTCAACATTTCCTCATGCACCCCATGTGACCTTACACATCACAGGGGATGTAAACATCGGGACATCGCAGCGTCTATCAAAATAACGGCACACTGCAGTGGGGCATGGTTGTCTAGGTGACCAGGAAACTAGAGTGAGGCTTGGCTAAGATCCCCAAGAAGAAGAAGAAGAAGATTTTTTTAAACGGCTGAAAAACCATAAGAGGTGGTTATTATAAATGTGGAATGTGTTAGAATGCATTGCCATACTAGCTTATTTAAAAAACGGCATTATAAAGGAGAGAGTTTACTTCCTCAATCAGGCTGCAGATGGACATTCATGGGCACTGACCCTTAGATTGCTTCAAAGTTGTTTATTTAAAAAATTTGTTTTTCCTAAAAATTCCCTCTTAAAATTGGGGTACGTGTTATACGCTGGCGCGTTTTAAATGCCGATTAATTCGGTAATTATAGGCACATTGTTAACTTTTGATAAAAGATTTGGACTTCCTAATTCTAATTTCTTCCAATATCTGCAGCTCTGCCATGCCCATCATTCTCAATTTGGCGCTTCACAACTGGATCTCACACTTTCTAATTTGGAAAGCTTGATCTGCGATGATTCCTTGTCCAAATTATCTACAATTTATAAGGCTCTCATGCCTTCCATTCAAACTGGCATGGAGAGCCTTCTATCCAAAAGGCAGACGGACGCTCTTGATATTGATGAAGATTTGGAAGATAGGTGGGATTACCTCTTTTCACAGTTAGTCGCTAGTAGAGATAGATTGATCCAATTTAAACTGCTGCATGGAATTATCCTGACACCTCTAAGGTTGCATAGAATTTATCCAGAGGTTTTTTTTCCCAATGCTGGAGGTGTGCGAGCGACTGTCAATTTCAGACTTATCTTCTGGACTTGCCCAAAAAAAAGAGTTTTCGGTCTGAGGTCACAATTTATTGCCCACTTGACTACTATAGTAGTTCCTCTGCGAATAGACCTGTATTTGGCTAAGTGGGTCCCCTGAAATTTCATTGGGTGCTAAGGCCCCCTGCAAGTTTGTTATTATATGCCGGAAGGCGATCACCTTAAAAAGGAGACCCCCACTTTGAATTTCTGGAAATCTTTGATTAATACTGTTATGCCTCTTTACAAGGCTGCCTACCTGTCTCGTGGGTGCCAAAAATGTATCAAAAGTATGGGACCTAGGGTTTGATTCCCCATTCTCTGGGTTTCTTTTCGATTTTAATTTTTTTTTAGTAGCTGAGCCCTTTTGGTACTAGGTCGTGATTTTTTTTTTTTTTTTCATTTATCTGTTGCTAGGGTGGGTGCTAGGATAGGAGTGCCTTTTTCCAACTGCCATTTTCTCTCTTGACGAGCACCTTGTAGATGGTTTACTTGAGTTTCAATATGGTTATATATGTATCTGTACACTGTGCTGAGCAGACATGGATTTAGTGTCTAAAGTTCTATTGTTGTCTTTTCAAGCTGGGGTATGCCCCAGGGCTCTATTTTTTTTATCACCTACTTATTCTATGAAAATACAAAAAAAAAATGTATTAAATAATTGTTTTGGACACTCGATGGTACAATATATAGTGATCCAGTATAACTATGTTGAGGAATAGGGCACTGTAGACATTTCGATAAATAGCGATGTTCCTGTTCATTATATTTGGATCTGTTTTGTCAATGCTGCAATAGTGAAGTCGAATAGGTAGAGGGGCAAGAAGTATAAGGCCTCTTGCACACTGCAGCTTGAAAAAACTCAGTACAGCTTTTTTTTTTTTTTACTGAGCTAAAATACAACCCATTATTTGTAATGTGCTTATACACACCAATACATAAACAAGGTGCATTCTTCAGTAACAAAAAATATAAAACAATTAAAACAAATAGGACAATAGGCATTTTTGGTCAGTAATTTACGCCTCATGCACGCAAATGTGCGAATACAGTTATTCTAAACAACAAATATTAATATTTTCCAACTGCACGGAAAATTAGCCACTGGAAAGCGCTGAAGATGGCTTAACACACCACTCTCTAGAGCAGGTGGAAACAAATGCAAAGAAAAGGCACCAAAGTGCTCATCTGCATATTGTACAACGCAAAAAACAGTTTGCGAGAGGCCTGAGAAATGTAGTACCAGGATACCAACACAAGTTTATTTTAGTAGCCTTGTTTTGGGAGTAAAAAAAAAAGCAAAAAACAAGCTTCTTCACAAACGGGTCCTTTTTTTAAATTGTTCACAAGTGTCAGTAGTAAATGTTACAGTAATATTAAATGTACATATCAATTTTTTTTAATCGCCAATAGAGGTAGGGCCACTGTGTGTTATTTGTTGTACAGAATAAATCAAATTTGGACATTGCCTGAGCAAGTCTTTTTTTCAAGCAAACCTTCACTAAATCTCATTCGAGGTGATGTACTTCTTGCTGCTCATAGCAATTGATTGCACAAGGCTGCACAACACTCTTTAATTAAAAGAAAGTGGTTATATAATGCCATGATTAACTGCAGTATAACTAGCCTTGAGTTGCTGTGAAGCATTTTACTCCTGAGACATGAACCGAGGCTCAGATTAATCCACTTCTGTTGGCTACTTCCTGTCAATACGTCTCACCATCAAGCTTGGTTCTCCGTTGAATCCCACCTCTGTGTCCAAAAGCATGCACAAAAATCACAAACAATGCCAGGGTATAGCAATCAACAAATAATCTAGTACCACAAATGCTGAAAAAAGTTACAAATTTATTCTGGAGACGTCATAGTTCAATGGATGAAAAAGAACAAAAAAAAATTAAAAAGGAACAAACATCCTAGAATAATTCTGATGTCAGCAATACAAAAGTACAGCTACACCAGCTGTTCTGGGGTCAATCAGAACTGTAAATACGCCTACAGCTGATGCTTAATTTTTCCATAAAATTAAATGTTACATTTTATTGCCTGCTTTATAATTTATAATTTATAATTGGTCACCATTGCCAACAACTTATATTTTGGGTTGTTTTTCTATCCTCGAGGAATTTTCGAGGAAGCATTTTTCATGCAGTTTACTAAACGTAAAATAAATTTTTGACTTGCCTGTAAAATGTATTTCTTGAAATACATCACAGGAGAGTTAATTCCCAGACTATTGAGTTATGCTCCACCTCCAGGCAACTGGACACTGGCCAATGGCAAAGCTTGATACCACCCAGCATCGCCTTGGTTTCTGACAGCAAGCAATATTGTTATGTCATGAACTGTACTTCAACTGTACTTCAAGAAAGATTTTACAAGGAAGTCAAAAATTCTGTTGAAGTTTAGTAAGCTGCATGGGATATAGTTCATAAAAATTGGAGGATAGTTTTCTTCATTGTACATCCCCGCCGGGAGAAGACCGTGATTATTGATAGTGGTTATAGCAGCCGCTAGCAATAAGCGCAAGTGAATCCGACAGGCTGATTGTACCCAAAGTTGATTGATCAATTTGGTACATTCAGCCTGTCCACACAGGATTTGAACAGTCTATGGCCAGCCTAATGCCCCGTACACACGATCGGTTTTCCTGTTGTAAAAAGTCTGATGAGAGCTTTTGGTCGGGAATCCTGACCATGTGTATGCTCCATCAGACTTTTTCCAATGGAAAAACTGCTGGAAAAAGATAGAGAGCAGGATCTCGTTTTTCCCCCCATCAGGAAAAAAACTGATTGGATTTTCCGATCGTGTGTACAAATCCCAAAATTCAAAACAATTCGACGCATGCTCAGGAGCATTGAACTTAAATTTCTTGGCTCGTCGTAGTCTTTAACGTCATCGAGTTCTTGGCAGTCAAAAGTTCTTCAAACGTTTGTGTGACCGTGTGTATGCAAGGCAGGCTTGAGAGGAATTCCGTCTGAAAATTCATTCAACTTTTTTCTGACGGGAAAACCGATCGTGTGTACGGGCATAAGATTACCTTAGGTAGAAGGAGTTTTATGGTCTCAAAAACAACCTTGTCCCTGTGGAGTAAAAAATTATTTTATTTACAGGACAAAGCCGTAAGCTCAAACACCCTCTTAACTGAGGTGAGAGCCACAAGAAAGGCAATCTTGCATAAAAGGAGAGCTAGAAAAATTTCGAGAATAGGTTGCAAGTAAAAAAAAAAAAAAACAGAAACATAGGAGTTTTGTCCCCCATACTACCAGTCCCCCTAGTGTAAGGTGACCAGATTTAAAATATGAAATCCGGGGACATATTTTTTTTTTTACTAGTAATGGCGGCAATCAGTGACTCTCTGCCGGTCGCCGCCGGCGCCCGCCTCAGAGCCTCTCAAGTCTTACTCTCCAGGCCCCGGCAACTACTCGGTGGGGAGCAGAGGAAGATCACTCTGCTGGGGAAGGCAAGGAGATAAGCAGGCAGACGACTGGCTGGGACTTAAGCCAAGGCAGAAGAACATGAGAGCGGAGTTGAATGGGCATGCACCCGAAACTGTGGAATAATCTCTCCGCTCCGACCAGCACATGATCATCAGAAAGGGGTTTAGATAATGGAAAAAAAATAGACCCCCCCCCCCCCTAAGCTAGAAGGAGGGGCAAATCAGATTTTTTTTATTAATTTTGCACTGACTGTCTTTGAAATGTTCCCAGTCCCTGTTCAAATCCAATCTGGGGACAAAACTGGGGACAGACTTGGTCCGGGGACAGTGTCCTTAATCCAGGGACTGTCCCCTGAAACCGGGGATGTCTGGTCACCCTACCCTAGTGTCAGATCTGCCATGATTGCAAAACCAGCAAAGTGCACAAAACTCACAGTACCTTGAGTACCAGCACCAATAGGCAAGGAGGGGGTGATACTTTTCTTATTGAGGAAGGAGCTGGCCAGGAATGTGACTGGTCTGGCCTAAGAAAAAAAAGAGGCCAGATCCAAGATGGTGGCCATTTAATTGGAAATGTGTGAAACCTGGCTAAAAGTTATGCAAATCTTGTGTTAAAATATTTAGACTGGTGGATGTAAACGGATTTATGTCTGTTTATACCCGCCTACCTCCAAGTCCGATAAGGCCCGCTAAATAAAAAAAAAAACAGGAGAGGACTTTGTCCTCCTCCATTTAGGCCAAATGGATTGGAGATGACCAGGTATAAAAACAGACAGGGAAGTCCATTCACTCCCGGCTGCTCAGAGCAGAGCAAGTTATTCCCATGTCCACTCTGTAGATACTGAGCAAACATAGATAGGTCACCCATCCGCTCTGTTCCGATTTGTGGTCTGATCCCCTCTTATAACAGAATCTGCCACATGTAAAAGGGACCTTATGAATAGACCTCCATGGTTTTTTTTTTCTCAGAAAATAAACACGTATAACTCTGCAATGATGTCTTCAAATGTTTTTACAAAGTATATATTGAATAGGAAAAGATTGTTTTATTTTTATTTTTCCTCAAAAGTGGAGAACCTAACATAACATAACATTTTGCGATTAGTTATAGTCCATAAGAATGCCAGAATCACAAAAGCTGGCTATAAACTAGTAAAAAGGAGATTTTTTTTTTTATAAAAACCATGCAAAAAATTTCAATATGTTTGACAACTTGTAATTGTTTGAAATTTCATTTGCTTTTAATCCCTTAACAACCGCCTAACACATGTGGCATTCAGGAAGTGGGCTTTAAACCTGAGCACCGCACGTATGTGTTCTTGTGTTTGTGCCGGAGGCGTGCTCGCTCCCAGCAGAGAGACCAGGTTGTCCATAACAGCCCTGGGTCTCTACTAACGATCAGGAACCAGGGGAACTGGATCCAAATCACATGATCATTCACTCTGTAGCCTGCCTGGTGTTTATCCACTGTGAAGGGAGTAAACACCACATTTTCCCTCTAGCCAGTAGGAGAAGATACGTTGTATATTGTCCTCCTCTAGGACATGTCTGAAAAACAAACAAAATAAATAAAGAATAACTATTTCAGGGCATGATCTAGGGTTGAGTGCAGGCCTCGTTCAC
The DNA here is from genome assembly GCA_029574335.1 of Rana kukunoris. Taxonomy (NCBI): domain Eukaryota; kingdom Metazoa; phylum Chordata; class Amphibia; order Anura; family Ranidae; genus Rana; species Rana kukunoris. The sequence goes on from CM056049.1 coordinate 474,450,870, forward strand.
ACCATGCATGGTGCAGAGACGCAACATTTTCTGCACACAATCTGCAAGGGCTCCAAAGAAACAATTGTTCTCTATGTGTGGAAAAAACAGACATGACATCAACATTGGTGTGAATATGGCACATAATTAATGTGCTTGAAAACTGATGTAAACTGAAGAGAAATCGAAGTAAAGCGTACACACGATCAGCTTTCTCGTCGGGAAAACGGTCATGTTTTCTCTTGGATGAGAAAACCGGCTGTGTGTAGGCTCTCTTTTCCAGACGAGAAAACCACAGAGAATGACGACGAGAAAATTTAAAACATGCTCTAAATTTTTCTCATTGCGAACCGTGGCGTTTTTTTCCCCTCGGCAGTTTTCCCATAGGGAAACACTGTTAGGGAGCCTACACACAGCCTTTTTTCTCAACCAAGAGAAAATCTGTCAGGAAAACCGGTCATGTGTACACGGGCAAAAGGGACCAAGCCGGTCCTCAGTTTTCCTGTCGGAAAAACTTGATCGTGTGTACGCAGCATTAGTATTCCCATCAGTTTTCATTCACGTATGGTGTGAACAAGCCTTTAGTGGTAGTGTAGGTGGCACTGTTCGTGGCAGTTTAAGTGTCAGTTACTGTTAATGGCAATGTGTTTTAGAGAAGAAAAAAAAAAAAGTTTAATATTTTGTGCCAGTGTGTTTTTGATGGTGGGTCATAAAAATGACATTAAAAAAATATATATATTTTTTTTTTACTGTTTTGGGCCAGTTTTCTTTTTTAGGTTCAATAAAGGTTTATTGAGTTTTTTAAGACAGAAAAAACAGAAGAGTAACATTTTTCAACCGAGCGTCCAACAAAGGGCAACCCGGGCAAATTGACATAAATCATACACAATCCGTATTACTAAAATTAAGTAAACACAAACAGTTACTGCTACAAGGGTTGGGTATAGGAATTTGTCATGGTTACAGGATCCGTCCACAAACTACCGAGTCCTCCCCTGGCCCGGATGCCCCGTGGGATCCAGCTGCGCCCAGGACACAGGGGAGGAACGGAGGTCAAGCTGCCTCAGGCCGGCAGGTAGAGCGGATAGTCTGTCTCATCCATTTCTCATGTAAGGAATACGCAAGAGCCATAACAATAAAACATAAAAGGTAACTGGTCATGTAAAATGGTCAGATTATGCAGAAATAAAACCTGAGACCGGCTGGAGAGAGCCAGTCGGAAGGAAAAAACGGAAAGAGGAAAGTAGAGAAGAAAGATGGTATGAGATGTAAAATGAGGGAGGAAGAACAGGAGGGGGGAGGGGGAGGGGGGAGGATGGGGAGCAGGGTAAAGGGAGCGGTGCGCTCATCTCTCGGCAGGAGCACCAGTTTTCTTTTTTAAATATAACAAAATCAAGAGATATCCATCACCAATTACCAAGTGAAAGCCCAATTTGTCCTGAAAAAAACAACAAGGAATAATCCGCCTGGATACACTAAGAAGTTGAGATATGTACAGTTTTACTAACACAGGGTAGCAACAACACAAGTTGCAAAATTGGGTTTGGGCTTTAAGGTATGTTTTGATCTTGATCATGAAGGAGTTAACATTTGATTTTGGAATGAATAAAACTGAACCAAAACCTCATACAATTTCCATCCAGCGCCTTTCAAGTTTCTAATCACTGCATTCGAAAAGGACTGTCGATTTGATACCACCAAAGCCAAGTACACAGAAGTAGTTTGTTTTCAGCAGGCTGAACGAAAAAAAAAAATGAAAAGTTCAGGAGGAGCTGCTGTACTAACAAGTCAATGTTAGTACAGCAATATCCCTTGCTGAGCTACTGTTCTGACAGGGGGACAGATCCTCGCCAGAACACTCTGGTCGGCTCTCTCAGACATCGGCTGATTGGATTTGGATCAACAGACCTTTTTTGGTCATACCCCTTCAACAGAAGCCGACTATTCAGCTGGCTTCTGTCGGACCGGTTGACGTACACACGGGCCTGAATGTTGGCAGGTTACAATTGAACCAGCCGATGCCGCCCAATATTAGACCCGTGTGCACTAGGCTTTACGATTAAAAAAATCCAAACAGTCCTCAAATGAAGAACTTCAAACAAAATTTCTCTAGTCTATAGCCATCTTTCTGCTGGATTTACACCACTTGCAACATACTTTGCACGCACTGAGATACATTATATATACACTTTTTTTTGACACCTTACATTTATTTGCTTTTTTCTGTCTCTCTTCATTCACATCAGAAACCAAAAAAAAAAAAGGGATTTTTAAATACAGCTTACCTGTAAAATCCTTTTCTTGGAGTACATCACGGGACACAGAGCGGCATATTCATTACTATATGGGTTATATGGAGTACCTTCAGGTGTGGACACTGGCAATCTCAAACAGGAAGTCCCCTCCCTATATAACCCCCTCCCCTAGAGGGAGTCCCTCAGTTTTGTAGCAAGCAGTATGCCTCCCAAAATGGTCACCCAAAAGAGGGGTGGGAGCTCTGTGTCCCGTGATGTACTCCAAGAAAAGGATTTTACAGGTAAGCTGTATTTAAAAATCCCTTTTTCTTTCTCGTACATCACGGGACACAGAGCGGCATATTCATTACTATATGGGATGTCCGAAAGCAATGCTTTAATGAGGGGAGGGAGACATCTTCCAAAGAAGGATTCAATTTAGAGGTATACTCAAATAATAATAATAATTCCAACTTGGTCAAGAAAAAACTTTTTTTTTTTTTCTTTTCTTTACAACCAAGGGTGCCTCTGATCCCGAGGATCTTAAACTGCAGCCTGTAGTACTGCCTGTCCAAAGGCAGAATCCGCATTCCTCCTCACGTCTAGTTGATAAAACTTTGTAAACGCGTGGACTGATGACCACGTCGCCGCCTTGCATATCTGAGCCATAGAGATCTGATGGTGTGCTGCCCAGGAGGCGCCCATGGCCCTGGTAGAATGGGCCTTTACCGACAAAGGAGGAGGCAACCTCTTCAAACCGTAGGCTTGAATGATTAATTGTCTAATCCATCTCGAGATGGTGGATTTTGCAGCTGCCTGCCCCTTCTTGGGGCCATCTGGTAGAACGAATAACACATCTGTCTTCCGGATCTCTTCTGTAGCTTTAAGATAGGCCTTCATGGCCCGGACAATATCCAAGGTATGCAGCAACCCCTCCTTTCTAGATGTGGGTTTTGGAAAGAAGGATGGAAGTACCAAATCCTGGTTCAAGTGAAATTTGGATATAACCTTTGGTAGAAAGGAAGGATGGGGCCGGAGAACTGCCCTGTCCTTATGCAGAACGAGATATGGTTCCTTACACGATAAGGCTGCTAATTCTGACACTCTCCTGGCCGAAACTATGGCGACCAAGAAAACCAACTTTCTTGTCAGTAAGACTAAAGGAATCTCAGCCAACGGCTCAAAGGGTTGTTTCTGTAGAGTGGACAGGACAAGATTTAAGTCCCAAGGACAAATTGGTGACTTGACAGGAGGATTAATACGCAAGACCCCCTGTAAGAAGGTCTTTACCAGCGAGTGGGTGGCCAGCGGCCTCTGAAACCACACTGACAGAGCTGAGATCTGTCCCTTGATTGTGCTTAGTGCCAGGCCTTTATCCACTCCTAGCTGGAGAAAACTTAACACCCTATCAATAGTATATTTGCGGGAATTCCATCTTTTGGATTCACACCAGCCTACGTAGTTCCTCCACACCCTGTAATAAATCACCCTGGAGACCGGCTTTCTAGCCCTAATCAGGGTAGGAATTACCTGCCTAGACAGACCTCTACCCCTGAGAATCAGGGATTCAGCCTCCAGGCCGTCAAATTTAGACGCTGTAATGTAGGGTGGAGGATCGGGCCTTGTGAGAGTAGGTCTGGTTGTAGAGGAAGAGTCCAAGGGTCTCCCACTGCCATCTTCAGGACTAGTGAGTACCAAGTCCTCCGGGGCCAAGCCGGAGCCACTAGAATGACTGGCTTGTGCTCCACTCTGATCCTGCGCAACAGGCGAGGGAGTAACTGTAGCGGAGGGAATGCATATAGAAGTTTGAATTGATGCCAAGGGCAAACCAACGCATCGGTTCCGCAGGCCATAGGATCCCTCGCTCGAGACACGAACCTGTCTAGTTTCTTGTTGAACCTGGATGCCATTATATCTACGTCCGGCATTCCCCACCTCTGGCAGATTGTCTGAAAGACCTGGGGATGCAGAGACCACTCCCCTGGCAACAGACTCTGGTGACTTAAGAAGTCTGCCTGCAGGTTGTCCACTCCGGGAATGAATATCGCCGAAATGCAGGGTACATGAACCTCTGCCCACTGAAAAATCAAGCTCACCTCCCTCTGAGCGGCCTGACTCCTGGTTCCCCCTTGGTGGTTTATGTATGCCACCGCCGTGGCATTGTCTGACTGGATTCTCACCGGGAACCCCTTTAATCTGGAGGTCCATGCCAGAAGGGCTAGGCGAGCAGCTCTGATCTCCAAGATATTGATGGGGAGCTGCCTCTCTGCTTTCACCCAAGTTCCCTGGCGAGAGAACCCCTCGAAGACCGCCCCCCAGCCTGCCAGGCTGGCGTCTGTGGTAACTACCTTCCAGACAACAGGGCTGAAGGATTTTCCCTTTAGAAGATTCTGGGGGTTCAACCACCAGGCCAGGCTTTGTCGGACCCTTGATGATAGCGTCAAAGGGGACTCTAAGGCATGTGCCCTCTTGCCCCAGGCTGCTAGAATGGCTGCCTGTAGGACGCGAGTGTGGATCTGAGCGTATGGTACTGCCTCGAACGTGGCCACTAGCTTGCCTAGTACTCGCATACACAGGCGAATAGTTGGTTTTTTCTTGTTTAGAACCAACTGAACCAACCCCTTGATAGCCTCGATCTTTACAAGGGGCAGGAACACCCTTTGCTGTTCTGTGTCTAACCTCATGCCGAGGTATTCCAACTGCTTTGTAGGCTGGAACGCTGACTTTCCCCGGTTTAGGACCCAGCCGAATCCTTCGAGGTACCGAACCGTGAGGTTTACTGCCTGTTGCAGACCCGGCCGTGAGTGATCTATGATTAAAAGGTCGTCCAAGTATGCTAGGACTGTGACCCCTTGGATCCTTAAATTGGCCAGAACTGGGGCTAGGATCTTCGTGAATACCCGGGGGGCCGTGGCCAGCCCGAAGGGGAGCGCCCTGAATTGGAAGTGTCGCTGCCCCACCGCGAAGCGTAAAAATCTTTGATGCGACTGAAAGATTGGTACATGAAGGTAAGCATCCTTTATGTCTATGGAGGCCAGAAAATCGTCCCTCTGAAGCGCGGCGGCTGCTGACCGGATGGATTCCATCCGGAAGGAACGAACCCTTAGGTAACCGTTTAACCTCTTTAGGTCCAAGATTGGCCTGACATCGCCGTTGGGCTTTGGTATGACAAAGAGATTGGAATAGAAACCTAGCCCTTGCTCTTGGGCTGGCACCTCTATTATTACGTCCTGGCAAAGCAGGTGATCCAAAGCTGCCAGCAATGAGGCCTTCCTTGCTGGATCCTTTGGTAGCCTTGATTCTTGAAAATGAGGCGGAGGACACCTTAGAAACTCCAGTCTGTAGCCTGTGGTTACAGACGCCCGGACCCATTTGTCGGGGATCTTGGCTTCCCAAACTTCTGAGAAGAAACGAAGCCTTCCCCCCCACCCGCGAGAGTGGGGGCGCCCCTTCATAAGGCAGACTTAGGGGCTGTCTTTGTCGGCTTGCGATACCATGGCCTCTTACCCCCAGGGGCCTGTCCCTGCGATCTACTGTTAACGTTGGATCGTGCAGGCGGCCGTCGATACTGCCTGGAATTTGAGGGCCCCGAGACAGGAAAGAGCTGCCTTTTAAATGTAGGACCCCGGAATGTCTTTTTGACCGGTAAAAGGGTACTCTTGCCACTTGAAATAGTCTGAATATATTTATCCAGATCCTCTCCGAAGAGTCGTCCTCCATGGAAGGGAAACCCTGCCAGAAGCTTTTGGCATGGGGGCTCCGCCGCCCAGTTCTTCAACCATAAGAGCCTTCTCATGTGCACCAAAAATAGTGATAAACGAGAGGCCTGCTGGATGGAATCTTTTATAGCATCTACAGCAAAACACAGAGCTCTGGGAATGTCAGAAAACTCTTCTGCTTGTTGGGTAGGCATGTCCTTTAACATTTCTTTTGTCTGGTCTTTTAACGCCTGACAAACTCCAATTGCAGCCACAGCTGGCTGTACCACTGCTCCTGCCGTAGCAAAGGATGCTTTTAAAAGTGTCTCTAACCGTTTATCAACCGGATCTTTAAACATATGTATGTTTTCCACCGGGCAAGTTAGTGATTTATTCACACATGAGATGGCTGCATCCACTACTGGGAGCCTCCACCTCTTGGAGAATTTTTCCTCCATGGGGTAAATGACCGCAAATCTTTTCGGTGGCAGAAAAATCCTGTCCGGCCGTACCCAATCCCGAAAGATCAATTCCTCCAAGAGAGGATGGACCGGAAAAACTGCGTTGCTTAACGGAGCTTTCAAAGAGCCCAGAGAGGATACCGGAGGAACCTGAGGCTCTGGCAATGGTAAACTAAATGCCGAGCGGACCATGTCCGTCAAAGACTGTACCCACAGTCTTTCTGTCTGGGAGTCTGAAAATGGTTCCTCAGAGGCAGATCCCTCAATCCCTGAACCCTCTTGGTTCAGGTCTAGTTGATCCTCCTGTGATTCCAATTCCTCTGGAGAGAGAATCTCAGCATCTGAGGATACACCTCTTGGTGATGGGGATCTAACCCGTTTCTTACCAGGAATAGCTCTAGCGATCAATGCTGCTATTCTCTCTTCTAGCCCCCCTAGGGATACGGCTAGCATCTCCTCTGTGATAAACACAGGGCTGGGCTGATCTGGGCCAGCCTCCGCACCAGATCCCCCTAATGGCTCATCCAAGGCGCCCTTTATGTTAATAAGTTGCGGGGAAAGTATCGGCATATCATCAGAATCAGAGGGGGAACCCCTTTGTTTTTTGGTCTTTTTTGTACCCTTTGACCCCGAACCTTTGGAAGCCATAATACAAAATCGAGGGACTCCGCCAACAACAACAGACTGTAGTGGCCAGGAGTACAAAACCAGAGCTTAGGGGACAATAGATCACTAATGCCCAAAAACTGATGGGGCCCCGTATGTTTTTCTTTTTTTTTTTTTTTTTTTTTAATATACATTATATATATATATATATATATATATATTTTTTTTTTTAAAACATACAGTGACCCCAAACTTAGTTTGCCAGCCTCCAACCTGCTGCAAAAAGGGGAATTTTTTGGCTTAACAAAAAAGGCATTGGACAAAGTCCAGTATGTAATACCCCTCTTCCGCCACCGGGAGTCACTGTTCTGCCGCTCTGCGTCCTCTCCTTCTGAAATCAGCCTCAGACTGAGCACTGACAATGCCTGCTGATCTATAACAGCACAAGGCGCGCCCCTGTATGACGCCGCAGGCACGCCCCCCCCCCGCCCTCCTCTCTGAACGGCGCGAAAAAACGTCTATAAGACGTGCGCGCGCACGCGCGTATGCCGGAACAGGAGGAACATGGAGGAGCCGCGCTGCTGGAGACCCAGGACTGCAGTATCAGGCGGCAGATTCAAACCCCCGGCCAGGTAGGACTCTCCAAAAGGCCCCATAGGGATCCTTACTAGTCCTAGGAAGAAAGCAGCAGGTTAGCTAGCAACACATTCTTAGACAGGGGAACCTAGTGATGGGGGAAAAAAGGGGTCATCCTGTCTTTCTTAGACATAGTGAGCAAGGTTGCCAATGCAGAGCATACTTAGGCTATCCCCCCTTTTAGGTTACCCCGGAGAGCCTGCTGTCGAACCAAGTCCCGCAGGCTCCCCCTTACCTGCTCCATGCTGCAGGATGTTTGTCCAGCAAAACGATCCAATCTTCTCCCATCTCCGTGGGTAGCGTAGTAGACCTTCAGGCCCTGGGGTCCTATGAAGGTACCCACTGTCCTGGACCTATATAGCACCCTGGCAAACAGGCACTTATGGTTTTTACAAACTCCAAGTCCTGGGCCCAGGGTCCAGCCCTCCAAAGAGGAGCATTATAGGCAAAACCCCACGGTTTGGGGCCCGGGTACTGTCCACTTTGGCACTGAGGCTCCTTGGACAGATCCGGTTAGCCCGCCCTTAATCCCAAGGATGTGGAGCAAAGCTATTCCGTGACCAACACCTAAGACACTGGCGAAAAAACTGAGGGACTCCCTCTAGGGGAGGGGGTTATATAGGGAGGGGACTTCCTGTTTGAGATTGCCAGTGTCCACACCTGAAGGTACTCCATATAACCCATATAGTAATGAATATGCCGCTCTGTGTCCCGTGATGTACGAGAAAGAAATACTTATTTATTTACATGGATTTCAGTTCACTGACATGTTGTAATGTGTGCAGCTAGTGGTACAGAAGAGAGTACATAGTGAGCTATTCCCCCCTGGCACTGGAAGGTGGGCTGATACCTCAGTGACACACACTGTACAGTAGTTGACAGCAACATCATGGTGGTGGGCAGGCTGCATTCACAGAGAGCAGGCCAAGTTCTGTATTTGACAGCCTAGCGAACAGTCAATTACAGCGCGTGGTGCTGTATTTGTAGAGAAAAAAACATAATTAAAATATATTAGTGGGGGTCCTCATCATCCCCTACTTTTTGGTTTTAATTAAGTTTTTTCCCTACATACTTGGGAGGCCCACTAGAGGATCCTCTAATTCCCTGGCTCTGCGCTGGGTTGGAGTTAGGCTTTAAATAAATGTTTCATTTGTATGCAGCAATTGTAATGTTTGTTATTACATACAAGTTCATGTTAATAATACTTATCAGACTCAAGATGCTAAAAAAAAATTGGGGAATACATTTTTTATGTAGAAATCATACTTACCTATGAGAATGCAGCATTGGTCCAATTATACATCTGTCCTCTGCCGGCTCCAAGACTGAGAACTCAGCGATCAAACACCGCCAATCGCTCGGTACTCCATGACTGCCAGTGCTCACTGGAGTGCTGGGCTGTGGAGGGGCGGGAGCGGCAGACTCAGGCTCTCACGGCTCACTGAGAGGCTGAGCCAGGTTCCTGGGTGGACACTGACCATATGGTTTCCTCAGCCTGGACCAGCGCTGTGATGTTAGTCAACAGGGCTTCAGCCAACTGTCAGAGAAAAACAGTTCACAGGAGTGAAGAGCAAACTCCAGTCCTATGATCCATAGGAGAAGTACAGCCAATGAAGCTGATTACACCAGCCTTATTGCTTATTTTACCAGTTTTTTTGTGAAGCACGCCATTAGTGCATAATAATAATAATAATAAAAACAGTATATACTAAATAGAGAGCTCAAAATGATTGGTTAGTAATTATAATATATTAATGTACAATTCCCCCCCCCCCCCAAAAAAAAAGATAGAGTTCAAGTGGTAAAGATTGACTACTTACCAGCATTGGTATTTGATCCTTGCAGCAAAACTGTTAGAGTTTCCATCACCACCAGTGCCAATTGCCTTTGCTCCTCTGAGGACTGTATTACAATTGTACAACCTGTGGAAAACAGGTAAACTTTAGGCTAAACAAACAAAAAGGAGCAAAATATCAAATATATAGAAACTCAAGGATACCATCCTGACAATAGCCAGCACTTTATGTTAAACATGTTTTATTATTTAAAAAAAGGTACACTCCAGGTTAAACCATAAAATATAATCTTAAAGCCAAACTCAATTTAAAGGCTACAAGAGAACAATGAACAACCCATGAAAAAAGTAACAGATTTGTTTGCTAATATTTAATTTTAATCTGGAGCTCTAAACCACAATTTTTATTTTTTTATTTTTTACTATATGTCAACCGTCTGATGACCAGCATCATATAAATTACTTCCTCTGATCCCTTGACTGGACAGTGAAAGGAGAAGCAGCTATCTCACTCTATATGCATGCTTGTTGTCAGCACACAATCCACCTTACTTCCCTGCTTTTTCCTCTCACACTCCAGCCCCGATGAACACTGACTGAAAGCCTGATACCAGGTCAAATTTAGGCACTTGCACTGCTTACGTTTAAAAGTAAATGTATTTTAAAGATGTATTTATGATTACAGAGCTGCATTCATTTATATCTTCTATTTTCCTAGAGTTCAGCTTTACGATGCATACGTTGATACACAGGCTATTTCCAGTACTTGAGTATTCTATTCAGGCATTGTTGTAGTGCACTTATCTACCCCATTACTTTGGGTGGTAACCTGTTCTTAATGCAAGAGAGGTATTCACAAGAAGCCACTTGGGGTTTCTTTAAGGGCTTGTTTTATCAAAGAATCAGTACCAAGAAGCTCCATCAACCTCACAGACCCAAACCTGCTATAGAAGTCTGAATCTAACTTGTAAGACTTCAGAGCAGAGAGAGAAAGTTTAGACTACTTTAGACTACACGGCCGCGTTGGCGGTAAAGCGTCGCTACTTTTAGCTGCACTTTTAATCAAACTAGCGGCCAAGGGAAGGGTTAAACGTGCACGCAAAGCGCCGCTTTGCAGTTGCTTCGGCAGCGTTGTCCACTGATTTAAAAGGCAGCGCACCGCCGTAAAGACGTTGCTTGGAGGACTTTTTCAGTCCTACAAGCGCACCACCCCAGTGTGAAAGCTCTTGGGCTTTCACACTGGGGAGGCTTGATAGGTGCTTTACAGACACCATTTTAAGCACTTAAATGCCTGAAAAGCGCCTTCAGTGTGAAAGGGGTCTAACAGAAAGTAGACCCAGCCATCAATGTGAGGAGATTCTTGGAATTTGGCTGCAGTGGATTACACAGAAGTCAGGAAGAAGGCTGGTACTGCTGACCTCCCATGCTGCCCAATGCTAGGTTCTCATTCTTACCCTCTTGCCTCCCTAGCCCAAAACATCCATGTATATAAAGACTTCTGACTTTTCTGATTTGCGTATTTGCTTCAGAACAGCCAGTGAGAGTTAGCACAACAGCTAGATAACAATTTCAGATGATGTTGGGCAATTGCAGTACTTGGCCGTCTCTGACAGCAGGTTTACATTTAGCCAAAATGGAGAAGGCTTAATTTAGGATTCTAAGAATATATGATAGATAGATACAGTAGATAGATAGATAGATACAGTAGATAGATAGATAGATACAGTAGATAGATAGATAGATACAGTAGATACAGTAGATAGATAGATAGATACAGTAGATACAGTAGATAGTAGATAGATACAGTAGATACAGTAGATAGTAGATAGATACAGTAGATACAGTAGATAGTAGATAGATACAGTAGATACAGTAGATAGTAGATAGATACAGTAGATACAGTAGATAGATACAGTAGATACAGTAGATAGATACAGTAGATACAGTAGATAGATACAGTAGATACAGTAGATAGATACAGTAGATAGATACAGTAGATAGATACAGTAGATAGATACAGTAGATAGATACAGTAGATACAGTAGATAGATACAGTAGATAGATACAGTAGATAGATACAGTAGATAGATACAGTAGATAGATACAGTAGATAGATACAGTAGATAGATACAGTAGATAGATAGTTACTTTGATTTTAATCACATTTCAAAATAGTCAGCTAAAAAATGCAAATAAAGTAATAACAAAATTATGATTTCAAAATAATGTCTATAAAAAGGGTACTGACTAGCAATGCTTAGGCCTCATGCACACTGAACATCTTTCTTCTAGTTGCCTTTCCTCCTAGCAGTGGCTTTTTGACGTTTGTAAACGCGTGCAACGCGTTTAGGCGCATCAACCACTTGGACGTTAATTCATTTAAATTGGTCACAATAATAATTAATTCTGGCCACTGAAATTAATTAACATTTAAGTGCTAAATGCGCTTAGAGTTAGAACAGGTTAAAAAATTGTATTTATTTTTTGCCTTTTGAGAAACTCTAAACTGGTAACCTGCTAAGAATTTAAAAGTATTGCCAATTTGTTTTTTTTAGTACCGTAGTTTGGCGCCGTTCCATGGGCAGAGGCAATTTTAAAGCGTGACATGTTAGGCATCTATTTACTCGGTGTAACATCATCTTTTATATATTAACAAAAAATAGGTATTATATAGCGTTTGTGCGCAATAACATTTATTAAGGTGCATTTCTTTTGTTGGTGGCGGCACTGGTGCATGGAGATGGTGTATGGCGCCATCCATTAGCAACATTCAAAATTCACTGATGGAATTTGATTATAAAAACGTCATATGGGTACAGTGTTGCATGACAACTGTTATTCAAAGTGCTGAAAGTTGGCATGGACACGAAGGTGGTGAAAGACGTGAACCTGTGCACATATCATGCACCCTGTATTTACAAATTAGATTTCACATCCAAGGCAGTGGGGATTTTCTATGGAGGAGAACAGAATTTTAGAAACTGCCAGCCCTGTAATGTAAACTAGAAGATGTTTGTTTCTAAACTGTTTGGGCTCATGCACACTTGGGGCTAGTTCACACATAATGGACAGCTGCCAGAGGGGGCAGTGTGGTGCATGATTCAGCACATCACACACAGCTCCCTTTTTCTTTGTGCAAACTATTTGAAGCATACAAATGTACACTTCATTTATGTAGCTGTACAGCAGGGCGCTGTGATGCGCTGTTGCATGCCATGAAATTCTGTACAGTGTGCTGTGATAAAATGCAGCATGTCTGCATTGCACCACAGTTCTGTACTGTAGTGTAGTGTAGTGTAGTGTAGTGTAGTGTAGTGTAGTGTAGTGTAGTGAATGGGACATGCAGAAAACAATTGTTTTCTTTGTATCTTTGCAGTGACAGGCATGTAACAAAGCAGTAAAATGCCTGTCATCACACCAAGTGTGAATTCAGCCTTGATGTTTCTGGTACAAAGAAGTTCTAGTGTAAACTCCTGGCATTGTCCCATGCCTGGGAGCACGCAGGTGGTGCGTACAGCCGGCCAAAGAAGTGCATGGCTGTATGCACTTGTACTCGTGTACCTTCTGATTCGATTTTGAATTGCTGGTAGGCACTAAGAAGTGTGAAGCGCGTATAGTGTACTTTCCTTAACTTGTATTGAACTTGCATCATATGCACATATGCAGGTACACACTTCTACAAAAGGAGAATCAGCATTTAGAGTATAGGCATGTACAGACAGTTATTTGGCCAGCTGTACATTGCAACTGGTATTCCGTAGAGGTGGTAAAACGCTGGGAGTTTTATTCTAGAGCTCCCTTGCGCCATTAGAAATTGGCGTATGCGTGTGTGAGCTCTTAGACCAGAACAAAGAGTCTTTGCAGTGACCTTTGAGAATGAATGACTTCATGTGTAAAACAGATAGAAAGGTCAGGGGTGGCTTGTGTTTGTTTTTTAAAATTAACATTTTTATTCAATTCAAATTCAATACAAAGAATTGTAGGCAAACAAACAATCTCAGCTCAAAAAATAGAGAACCAGTACGGTCATAGACACAAGTGACAGTTATGGCTAGAGATACAGCAGGTGGCATCTTTTAAAGCTCTTATACTGTTCTTTAAGAATATGCAAATAGGTTAATGTTGATGTCTCAGTATAGGTACACTTTATAGGGTATAACAAAATATTATAAAAAATAAATAAATAAAAATAAATTCAAACAGCAATTTTAAATGAAAATAAAAGGTAGAGTCCTACCTTGATCGATGTAGGCTTGGGCTGGGTCTTTCAGTACAGCAGCATATTTGTGCAAAAGGTTGACCATTACCTCCAGAAGTCCTACTTCTTTAAAAACATCTTTAAAGATGTGATGGTGTCGAATGAATTTAAGAAGTGTCTTAGTGGCTATGATACTGCAGGAGAATGAAGTGTTGGACTTCAAAAGAATGCTGACACTGATCAATTCTTTGCAAGGAATATAGTTCAAGCTGAAAACCAAAAATTCGAGCATCTCAAAGTATTTCACCTGCACATCAGGCAACTTGGTAATCTTCTCTGCAACTTGGGAAAGTGTATGCTGAGGCTCCAGGATAAAGTAATTGGCATTGTCCGACATATAAATATTGGTGATGGCATCCAGTATAATCTGTGCAAGGTAGCAGGTCTTTGCTTTGAGAAATGCATTTTGTAGGACTGAGAAGGCTTGGATATTCCTCACACTCAAACCTGCAAGCAAACAAACAAGTAACCTCAAAACCCTCATAAGAAACATTCTAGTTGAAAAAAAATTTAAGACTGGACCGTTTCATACAAAGATGAACATCTGTTACTTGCAGGCCACAACAAAATAATGAAATTCTTCTGTCTTACATTCTTGCTACCTGGTCCTCTATTTGGTACTTATTACTTCACCACTGTAACCCGCTACTCCTCTGCCAGATGGTTATTAACCACTTAAGACCCGGACCAAAATGCAGGTAAAGGACCTTGCCCCTTTTTGCGATTCGGCACTGCGTTGTTTTAACTGACAATTGCGCGGTCGTGCGACGTAGCTCAAAAAACAAAATTGGTGTCCTTTTTTCCCCACAAATAGAGCTTTCTTTTGGTGGTATTTGATCACCTCTGCGGTTTTTATTTTTTGCGCTATAAACAAAAATAGAGTGACAATTTAAAAAAAATGCAATATTTTTTACTTTTTGCTATAATAAATATCCCCCAAAAATATATAAAAAAACATTTTTTTTTTCCTCAGTTTAGGCCGATACGTATTCTTCTACGTATTTTTGGTAAAAAAAAAAAATCGCAAAAAGCGTTTATCGGTTGGTTTTCGCAAAATTTATAGCGTTTACAAAATAAGGGATAGTTTTATTGCATTTTTATTAATTTTTTTTTTTTTTACTACTAATAGCAACGATCAGCGATTTTTTTCGTGACGGCGACAATATGGCGGACACTTCGGACAATTTTGACACATTTTTGGGACAATTGTCATTTTCACAGCAAAAAATGCATTTAAATTGCATTGTTTACTGTGGAAATGACAGTTGCAGTTTGGGAGTTAACCACAGGTGGCGCTGTAGGGGATGTGTGACCTAATGTGTGTGTTTACAACTGTAGGGGGGTGTGGCTGTAGGTGTGACGTCATCGATCGTGTCCCCCTATTACAGGGATGGCGCGATCGATGCTACGGCCACAGAGAAGCACGGGGAAGCCCCGTTCTTCCACTCCAGGGACGGATCGCCGCACTCCAGCGGCGATCGGATCCGCGAATACCGCAGTCCCGGTGCTTCGGACCGGGTCGTGCGCGGGCGTGCGCCCGCGACCCACGGCTGGGTACTAAAATCAACGTATATATACGTTGCTGTGCCCAGCCGTGCCATTCTGCCGACGTAAATGTGCAGTAGGCGGTCCTTAAGTGGCAACCAAACTTTTTTTTATGAAATCTACATCTAAAGTTGGCCATAGATGAGCAGTTTTTTTCCTTCAGCCAGTAGGCCGAACGAAGAAAAAAAAATTGAACAGATCCCTCCATCCACACAAGCAAGATGGATGGAAGAATACACCCCACCAGGAAATGATATTCTGACAGTGGGACCCAGCACTGTCAGAATACACTGATCAAATGTTTTCCAACTTGTCCTAGGCAATGATGATGTTGCTCATCCCATCCTCTCTCCACCTGCAGCTTCCTGGGGCACAACCCATTTCCAAGACGACTGCAGGACCAGTGCCCCTGGGCCATGTGATCTTGCACATACGCATTAGGGAGCCAACTCTGATCTATCAGGAAGTCACAGGTGACATCCCAATCCAAGATGGCAGCATCAAGGATCCGCAGCAGTGAGAAGAAACAGCCGCTGTATGACATTATTAAAATCCATGGACTAGCAAGTACCTGATTTTTAAAAAGTCACCAGCTACGGTATTTGTAGCTGCTGACTTTAAATTTTTTTTTAAAAACATGTTCTTTTTTAAACAAAGTCTAAATGTAGAAAACAGTAGAAACTGGATGACTGCCAACGCATTACAAAACCACAAAAGTGAGATGTAAGGGAATTTAGTATGAACATTACACTATGCGGTACAGCTTTGCCTCTTCATAAACAAATCTCTAATTTTACTTTTATCCATTATTGATTTGGCACCAGGTTTCATTGTAGCTCAGTAGTTTCAGTAGAACGAAATGAAAACGCTTTTTATAATTTAGATAAAATGTAAAATGTACCCCGAATGGCAAGCAACTTACCTTTTCCGGCAGGCTGCGGGACGGAAAAGCCTGGCAATAAAAAAGGTGCCCCTGTAGTTAAACCAGCTGGTCTCAGTTCATTGACACCATATGTTGTTAAAGAAGTAATTAGGTTAACCAAGTCCTTCAGCGCATCTTTGGATTCGTTCTCTTTAGCTTGGTCTAGCCTACAGGAAAGACGACATTACATTTTTCCTTAGTGCTGTATGCTTCCAATTCTAGCTAAATAAAGATCGTAATATTACTGATCAGCAATGAAAGACATATGGCGCCTGGGGAAAATATACATACACGTTTATAGTCATACTTTTTCAGTCTACACAAACATGTTCAAATGTCTGTGCTACTGATATGATATAAAGTGTAACTTTATAAAACATTTGGCTTGAAAAAATAGCATGCGATGTTCACCATCTCTGAATATCATATTTGATAAAGAGACTATAGTATATATAAAATACAGTATTCCATTTTTATCAAAACGTGTAGCCTAAAATCTTCTAGGTTGAAAGCTCTAACGAGCAGGGCCCTCCGATTCCTCCTGTATTGAATTGTATTGTAATTGTACTGCCTTCCCCCATGTTGTAAAGCGCTGCACAATCTGTTGGAGCTATATAAATCCTAAACAATAATAATACAAAAATACTGCAAGGTATGGGTGTTGATTCTCAAGGTCGAGTACTTTGCTCCCACCACTATATGCTTTGTAAAAGCAAAATGCAGCGCATATTAAAAATATAAGCCCACAGTGGGGGGAAAAAAAAACCAAACATGGATATAAAGCCTACAGCAAGGTTAAAGTACAGTAAAACCTTGGTTTGCAAGTATAATTTGTTCCAGAAACGTGCTTGTAATCCAAGGCACTTGTATATCAAATCATTTTTTTTACAGGATATAAAAGAGAAGAGAGGCACCTCTAAGGCTCCATGCACACTGGGCTTTAAAAAACGTCTGTTCTTTTTGGAGTAAAAAACTTCCATACAGAGCATTTTTTGTACAGCGTTTAGACGAGTTTAGGAGAGCTTTACGTTTTTTTCTGCCAGTAAACTCCAATCAGAAACGCGAATGAGAAGGTTTTTTTTTTTCCTGCCTTAAAGGCTCCATGCACACTGGACTTAAAAAGAATGTTGATTCTACAGGCATTTGATGTTTTTTTCTCCTGCCTCTAGAAGCACTTCTATTGTGCTCTATGTGTCTCTGCACATCAGAGGCAGGAAAAAAAAACACCTTCTCTATCGCGTTTCCTGGAGGAGTTTAGGAGCTATAAAAACGTCAGTCTCTCCTAAACTCCTCTTATCTCTTCTGAACGTCAAGTGCCAACGTTTTTTTAGGTGTGTCGTGGGAGGAAAAACTGTTGCAGAGGGGAGTGTAGTGCAAAAAACGCCTATAAACGAAACTCTCATAGACTCACCTAAACTCTCATAGACTCGCCTAAACTTTGTAGATTATGCTTTCATTCTGCGTCTTTTATGCCACGTTTTTCAAGCTAAAAACGTTGACGTTTTTTCTGCTCCTAGTGTGCATGGAGCCTCAAACTCCAATCAGAAACGTGAATGAGAAGGGTTTTTTTTTCCTGCCTCTAAACGTTGTTCTCAAAAAAATGCCTGTAAACATCCTAATGTGCATGGACACACAGGATAACATTGAGTTGCTTCTACAGGCAGAACACAAAACTCCTGTAGAAGCAACGTTTTTTATTCCAGTGTGCATGGAGCCTAAGTGTAGCAATAAGTTGCTAAATGTTGTGCCTTCATTAAATGTAACCATATTGCTACACTTAGAGGCTCCTCTCCTTTTTTATACTTTGTGACATTGTGAGTTGTTACTCTTATATCAAGACATCGCTTGTAATACAAGGCAAAATGTATTAAAACATTTTGCTCATCTTGCAAAACGCTCTCAAAGCAAGGTTTTACTGTATAACTAAAAAGGCACAGAGCAGTAAGAACAGCTACCATTTTGTATGAGCTTTTTACTGCCATCTGTGCACTCCATTAGAGAGATTCAGACTCTCTATTTGTCCCGTTTACCATTATCAGTGAAAATCACAAATTTTTCGTTGTCCCCAGAAAAGCAATAGGAGGGGAAATCTTCCAATAGGGGCACTAGTTCTGGTGCGCAAACCCCCCCCAAGGGATTCCCTTAAATCGCAGGATTTTTCTCTCAAGATGAAAAAAAAAAAAGTTTTGAATATAGTTGTACTACCACATTCAACATTCCACATTGCAATGCATGTTGACATATTTCTCTTTTAGATGCTTTTTAGATTTGTTATAGATACCATTCACGTGTATCCTGAATAATCCCATACAATTCAAATGAATAGGAAAATGCATAACAGAGCAAACAACGAAACAAGAATACATTTTGCTAATGCACATCAGCACACTGTATAAAGTCAAGACCCATTCATATGCAGTGAACTTTAAAGCTGAACTCCAGTCAGATCTATAAAACTCCAACAATACAAGGATAGTCAGCACTAGTAAACCAATACAAATCTGCTGTAATGCACAACTGATCACAGGACAGTTACCGACAGGATGCAAGAGGAGCAAGTTAATCTCATCAATGGGCTGCAGCTCCTTCCAGATGAGGTAGCACCTAGACCAGTATATATTGCTGAACTGCAGTGTAGTTTGCAGACAGATTCTCAGGGAGTGAACAAGACCTGTACCAACAGGCTTTGTGCCAATGACATTGGTCTAACACACTTTTGAGACCATTTAAAATACATTAACAGGTGCACTGGACCTGCAGCTAAACTTTTTCTGACCAGCATTTGACTTGATTAAAGTGGGTTTCTTTCAATCCTCTAAATCAGGGGTCCTCAAACTTTTAAAAACAGGTGGCCAGTTCACCTTCCCTCAGGATGTTGAGGGGCCAGACTATAGTTTGAAAAAAAAAAATGAACCAATTCCTATGCACGCTGCACAGATCTTATGCATAACGCAGGGATAAGGATCGTGTGGCGCCCAGAACCTTCCCCTCACCCCCACAAACACACACACACACACACACACACACACACACACACACACAGTGGTGTCCTGTAACCCCTTTCCTCTATAATGGTGACCTCTGCCTCCCCCTTTCTCTCCCATTGCAGTGTCCTCAGGTCATCAACAGGTTTTTTTTTTTTTTTTTGCACTTATCAAAAAAGATACAACAAAATGCTTTTAATTGTATATTTAACAGACCAAAAAAGGAGCAAAATTAGAGAGATTTATTGTCAACAATTACATACACTCTAAGAAAATCTGTTTAAAGACAGAAAATTCAAACTGAGCAGATTATGAAAAACATTAAATTAAAAAGGGGGGGGGGGGGGTTACCTTCGGGGAACATCAAATAGTAAAATGAGCATTGAGCCAATGATATAGGCAGCTGATATTGCGATATATGGCAAAAAGTTTACATGACACCTATATGAGCTTGTTGGACGTCCAATTCCAACTACATAGGTCAAGGTACATATTTTCCAGCACACCAAACACATCCATTCCAACTCCATGTACATAAAAGACACATATCCAAGAATTCTCTATTGACAAATGTTAAAATACAAAGCCATTCAATACGCGTGTGCTTCCAACTTTGTGGTCACAGTTCAGGAAAGACCCTTTTATACTCTACCATGAGGAACTCAAGCAGTTTGCACAGCGCGTTGACCGCAACCCTAATGAAAATATGTAGAATTGAACCGCTGACTCAGCCACGTTGTCTTGTCCATCATACCCGACCTAACAAATGCTCATTTGGCTGAATAGGCACAAATTCCCAAAGACAAAACTCTTCAATGGTGGGGACTGTTAAAAAAGCAACTTCATATTAATCCTTTAAGAAATGTGCCCCAAGCACATATATATATGTTATGGGAAGGTATTCACAAACATTTGGCCATATAGTCTAAATGCAAATACCCCCTTTGGCTCCTATTTACAATGTAAAAATCTCACCACTCAGAAAATGAATATTATACAAGAAAGTCTCCTATTCTGTGCCAAATTAGGGGCACTATAAAATTAAATGAAAAATAAAATGAAATTATCCAGGACTTTGCCTGTGTATCTCAAGTGTTTACCACGGCATCCAATTATTTGTCTGCTATATAAAATGTATAGACTGGCAGTTGTACAAAGACAGAATGACCTTAGCATTTACTCTCAGTCATATCCAGTTGCCATTTCCTGTCCCATTATTTTCCATCCCAGGTAAAGCATTTTGAGGTTATCAAAAGCTTAGGAAAAAAAAAAAAAAAAAAAACACAACCTCACGACATCAATAATACTAGACTGTTTAAAGATACTGAAACATCCAAAACAGACAAAATTGTATTTGCATAGTCCTGAACCCGGGAATAAGAGGTTTGATTTATAAAGTATGGTAGCCCACACTAAGTCACTAACTTTGTTATGTGCATTAGAGTAGTTACTGGAGTTTCTCAAACTCACTTGCTTTGCAAATCCAAATTTTACTTCTAATAATCAATACAAAAACCCTGAACAGTTTTAACTTAAAAAACAAAGGCTTGGGCACACAAGTTATGTGTTCACACATTTAGCATGCCGCTTTGTTAAACCCTATTTACGACTCATTTACATATAATAAATGATTTTGTGTTGTGTACATTTAAAATGTGCATATATCAGGGCACACAAATATACATGTATCCAATGTAAAACATAAAATATGTAAAATGTTAATGTATATTAAAAAAAAAAATGGGGTATCGGAATAAAGCCAACAAGTGAGGAGGATTTTGATTATTATATAAAAAATATAAATGTACATAAAGAGGAGAGTTGTACTTCAGGCTCATCAGCCCCCACAACCTCCATCCTATTTGCCCCATTCCTCCACTGAAGCAGGCTTGCACCCTTTAAAAAAAAAAAAAATCTATTCCCTTTTACTCTGCGTATTCACTCTAATGACTGCACTAGTTCTGCTTTCCCACTTCAACCTCCTTTGGTGGGCAGTGCCAGTGAGGTCCAAACAAATGTGCAACACTCGGGTGAGTATACTTGCTGTAGTCCTGTGCAGGTGCCTGCCGCAGCTTGCTACCCTATGTATTCGAAGGAAAGAAGGATATTGGTCACACATCACCGCAGGACTTGGCCCAAAAATATCAATGTCAAGTGGACAATACACAGGACAAACAAGCTGTTCATGAGCTTCACACAATTAAGTGCTTAATAGTAAAAAGTTTATGCTATGATTCAGTGCGGTTGACTTGACTTGACTTTAGAGAAATAGATATTTTTTAAACCAAGTCCTGTAGTAGTGGGTCACCAGAACCCTTCCTTTTCCTTCCGATGCCTTTTGGCATTTGCCATAATTAAACTGCCAGTCTAGATCTTGATCAATTTTTTTTCTCCTTCAAACATAGTCAAGCATTATTTGATAATGTTGGATGAAAGCTTTTTCTGTTTAGATTTGATTTTTAACTATTACCTTACTGGGGATCTTACCCTGTCCTTATGATATACTATGCTTTAAAGCAGTGGTCTCCAAACTGGCCTATGGGTCAGATAAGGCACTTTGCCTGCCTTCACCCAGCCCTTGGGGCACTGTTCCTCCCAAAGATACAAGACACTATTCTTTCCACTAACACCAATGATGGGGCACCGTTTCTCCCACTGATATCAACGAAGAGCCCCTAATCCTCCTCCTACTGACCATGGGGCTTTGTAATTTTTTTTCTACACCCACTGACCACAAAGCCCGAGACTGACCTACTCCCACTAATGCTAGTGCATTTTATCCTTCCACCAAACCACCGTCTGCCCCCCTAAAGTCTGAAGGACAGTAAACTGGACCTTTGTTTAGAAAGTTTGAGACCCCTATTTTAAAAGGGTTTAGGTATGAAAGCTTCAGAAATAGATTTAAAAAATGGATTAGAGAGATAAAGATTTTTTTTAAATAAGTATAGCCTAAATATCACCAGTTCAAACCGTTCAAAACCCCTCATATGAAATGCATAGTCCTGGTTGATTTATATCCTATGCACCTTTAAAGATAGATTTTCTATGTAATTTTGGCAAAAACAATGGCCTGCCATTGAAAAATCATTAGTATTGTAATTATATTGCTCAAGATTGCTTACATGTGCTTAAAAGAATTCCAACAAGGACTCTAAAGGGAACACAACCCAACGGCATTGTCCCACAGTAGGTCTAAAGGTCTTGTTATAGACTTTGCTTTTTCAAAAGGACAATTTTTGATTTCTTCACATTCATCTAGCCTATGAATGCGTTTTCTTTTACTTTGTTGTTGAATTTAATTACAACAAAACTATTCATTGTAAGCATTTTTCTGTATAGAGACCTACATTATTTTTTCTCTTTCTGATTTAATCAAGGGCGCTTTTTGTTACCATTGGGCCCAGCGTCCCTGTGCATGCGGTCATTAAAGAGGACTCACAGAAGGGACTTGCATGCATACGGCAAGTCTGAAAAATACTTACCCATAATTTGACACAATTAGAGAGATCTTCCCTAATGGTGCTTAAAGGGGTTGTAAAGGTTTGTTGTTTATTTTCTAAATAGGTTCCTTTAAGCTAGTGCATTGTTGGTTTACTTACCTTTTCCTTCAATTTCCCTTCTAAATGTTTTTTTTTCCTTTGTATTCTTTGTCTGAATTTCTCACTTCCTGTTCCTCCTCAGTAAGGTGTTCAGTAAGCCGTTCTAAATGACTTTCCACTGCTCGGATGATGGTGGAAAGCTTACCGAGGAGAAAACAGGAAGTGACAAATTTAAACAAAGAAAAAAAACATTAAGGGCTCATTTCCACTGGCGTTTTTACAGCCACTTTTCTGAGCGTTTTTTGCAGCTTAAAAACGCCTGTCCATGTTAGTCTATGGCCTCATGCCCACCATGACGTTTTTGAGCTGTAGATGGCTAAGCTGCAAAAAAAACGCGGGACCAGTGCATTCTGAAGCTCCAGCAATAGAGCTGTAACAACGCCAGACATTAAAAAACGCTTAAAAAGGTGCATAAATGCGCAAAAACGCGCACAAACGCTGCCGCAGCGTTTTGAAAGCTCCAGCTCAAAAATAATTTTTTTTTCTAAAATAAACATGGACAGGCGTTTTTAAGCTGTAAAAAATGCTCAGAAAAGTGGCTGTAAAAAATAAAAAAAAATAAAAAAAAAAAATAAAAAAAAAATAAAAATCGAAGGAAAAAGGTAAGTGAACCAACAATGCACTAGCTTAAAGGAACCAATTTAGAAAATAAAAGACAAACCTTTACAACCACTTGAGATCCGCCCCACGTCTAAAGACGTGATTTTTTTGAAGATGGATATCTCGGTAACGGCGGCAGCTGCTGCCACAACCAAGATATCGATCTCTTCGTGGGGCGGACCTGTTAACGATAACGGCGGTCATCGTGGCGGATTCGCCGCGAGATCGCCGTTATCGGCGGCGGGAGAGGGTGCCCCCCCTCCCGCCGCTCTCCCGCGCCCTCCGCCGCTTACCGTAGCCGTCGGTAGCGGCGGAGGCGATCGGGTCCTCTTGCTGGCTGTCCGGGGATGCAACTGAGGGAAAAAATGTCCCTCATCCGTCCCCATACCTCTGCTGGGCGGAAGTGACGTCAAAACGGCCTCATGCCCACCATGACGTTTTTGAGCTGTAGATGGCTAAGCTGCAAAAAAAACGCGGGACCAGTGCATTCTGAAGCTCCAGCAATAGAGCTGTAACAACGCCAGACATTAAAAAACGCTTAAAAACGTGCATAAAACGCGCACAGACCCAGGAGCTGACTGCGCAGGCGCCGTAAATAGCCGGTCCTAGTTCGGGTTTTTTCGGAGGGCGTGACGCGGCTATATACGGCGCCTGCGCAGTCAGCTCCTGGGTCTGTGCGCAGGCGCCGAGAAGAGCCGAACGCTAATCGGCTGTTTCCGGAAGGCGTGACATCTTATAGCGGCGACATACCACGGAATTAAATGATTATAAAGTAAGTACATGCATTAAAAAAAAAAAAAAAAAAAGCATACTGGCGCTGACGCCAGTATGCTGGATGGGATGAAACCAAGTGGTTTTAAGGGTGGAACTCCGCTTTAAAGAGACATTTATTTTGTTTACATTTTTTCTTTTTTTTTTCTTTTGCATTTAAAGGGGTAGTTCCCCCAAAAACCTTTTTTTTAACATTTATTCAGGCTCGTTATGTCAAGGGGAATCAGGTTTTTTTTTTTTAGAAATGAAGCCGTACTTACCGTTTTACAGATGCATCGTCTCCGACGCTTCCGGGTATGGGCTCCGACTTAGGCGTGCCTATTTGATTGACAGGCTTCCGAGGGCATACATCGCGTCACGATTTTCCGAAAGTAGCCGAACGACGGTGCGCAGGCGCAGTATAGAGCCGCACCGTCGCTCGGCTTCTTTCGGCTACTCGTGACGCGATGTTGCGACCGTCGGAAGCCTGTCAATCAAATAGGCACGCCCAGACCAGACATTACCCGGAAGCGACGGAGACGATGCATCTTAAAACGGTAAGTATTGCTTCGTTTCTAATAAAAAAACACCCGATTCCCCTTGACATAACGAGCCTCAATCAATGGTAAAAAAAGGTTTTTGGGGGAATTACCCCTTTAAGCCTGAATATGAGATATGAGATCTGGGGTCAAAAAGACCTCAGATCTCATATTTAAGAGGACCGGTCATGCTTTTTTCTATTACAAGGTATGTTTACATTCCTTGTAATAGGAATAAAAGTGATATATTTTTTTTTTTTTCAGTGTTAAAAATTATAAAATAAATAAAAATAAAAACCAAAAAAATATTTTTTTAAAGTGCCCCGTCCCGACGAGCTCGCGCGCAGAAGCAAACGCATACGCGAGTAGCGCTCGCATATGAAAATGGTGTTCAAACCACACAAGTGAGGTATCGCCGCGATCGCTAGAGTGAGAGCAATAATTCTAGCCCTAGACCTCCTATGTATCTCAAAAAATGCAACCTGTAGAATTTTTTAAACGTCGCCTATCGAGATTTTTAAGGGTAAAAGTTTGACGCCATGCCACGAGCGGGCGCAATTTTTAAGCGTGACATGTTGGGTATCATTTTACTTGGCGTAACATTATCTTTCACAATATATAAAAAAATTGGGCCAAATTTATTGTTGTCTTATTTTTTAATTCAAGAAAGTGAATTTTTTCCAAAAAAAGTGCGCTTGTAAGACCGCTGCGCAAATACGGTGTGAGAAAAAGTATTGCAATGACCGCCATTTTATTCTCTAGGGTGTTAGAAAAAAAAATATATATAATGTTTGGGGGTTTAAAACAATTTTCTAGCAAAAAAAAATGTTTTAGTCTCGTAAGCACCGAATCTGAAAAACAGGCTCGGGGCTCAAGTGGTTAAGATCTAGACCCACAAGGACTGTTTCAATTAACCTGAGAAGTTTCTATGAAAGTGTCCATATATTGTTAAACTTTTGATGGTACTATTTCTGAGATAACTAAAGCTTTCATTATTATATTACTTATTAGAAATAAAAGCCTGATATACATTTCAACTCTATCTGAAAAAAGGACATAGTAGAAGGACACAGTAGTAAAATTGAGGGGACGAGAGGAACAACTGAGTGCAGCAAGAAATCATGAGAGCAACACTTCCAGGAAGTGACGGTTTCGAAAAGATACTTTAACTTGACGATTCCTCTTCATCAGTGGTGTTTGGTGGCATGGACAGTGGGAGAGGAAAATATTCACTTGCTTCTCTGCAGGGATAGCCATTACTGACATTTCCACTTTAGCAACCGAGCTACTTTAATTTGTCACAGATTGCATTCAATGCACGCAAGAAGTTAAAATGATAACTCTATCCACAGCCAAGTAATCATGCTGGTAAAAAAAAACTGGCACAACTCAGCTAGGGCTTCTCATTGTTCGGACTACATATACAAACTGTCCCCCATTTCCCTTGCCTTGTTTGCTTTAGTGTCCGAGACATCAGGCACCTGTGCGATAAGCACCCTTTGTTGAAATATAATTGCTGTTGCAGTCTGGTTACCGCGGTGTTCTGATAAACACAACATTGGTAACAACTGATAGCATCCGTTTTTGCATCTGCACTGACATTTATCAGCGCTATAAAACCTGGGGATGTCTGGATTTACAAAATTCGGGATAGAAAAGAATAATTACAATTTGTAATGCTTACCATTTATAGAATATTATTAGCTGCTATACTGTTTGCATTGTCCAGCTAGTTAAAAGGTGTAAACAGGGATGGTAAATAGTATTTTTTTTTAATAATTCAGGACCAGTTCACGCCAGTCCAGTGCATTTTTTGTCTGCATCAAAAACTCATGGATAGCAGGTCATGTAGTTTGCAATGGTATAGTTCACACCAGTGCAGTCAGTTCCAAAAATTAGAACATGCAGCATTTTTATGCACTGAAACGCAATAAAATGCACCGGAATTTACCTAAATGCACCAAAAAGGCACTGGAACACATGTCCTTATTTAAGGTGAACAAAAAAAGACGTGGGTTGGGGGGGGGGGGGGGGGTATAATACACTGGAATGCATCAAAAATGCGCTAGAATTCATCAAAAATGTGCATGCAGAAAAACATCCAGACTGCGTTTCTATGGTGTGAACTGGCCCTTAATCACTTAACCCCCATACCATATTGCTACCCAAAGACCAGAGCACTTTTTGCCATTCGGCACTGCGTCGCTTTAACTGACAATTGCGCGGTCGTGCGATGTGGCTCCCAAACAAAATTGCCGTCCTTTTTTCCCCACAAATAGAGCTTTCTTTTGTTGGTATTTGATAACCTCTGTGGTTTTTATTTTTTGCGCTATAATCGACAATTTTGAAAAAAAAATGAATATTTTTTCCTTTTTGCTATAATAAATATCCCCAAAAAAACGCATTTTTCGGTACTGCGACATTATGGCGGACACTTCAGACACTTTTGACACATTTTTTGGACCATTGGCATTTTTATAGCGATCAGTGCTATAAAAATGCATTGGATTACTATAAAAATGCCACTGGAAGTGAAGGGGTTAACACTAGGGGGCGGGGAAGGGGTTATGTTCCTGGGTGTGTTCTAACTGCATGGGGGGGGGGGGGGGGGTCGACAGACTGAGGGAAATCCCTAATCTTCTGTTCATACATTGTATGAACAGAAGATCAGCGTTTCTCTCCCTGACAGGACCGGGAGCTCTGTGTTTACACACACAACTCCCGGTCCTCGCTCTGTACCGAGAAATTGCGGGTGCCTGGCGGCGATCGCGGTGGGCGGACTCGGGGGTGTGCGGGTCGGAGCGCACGCGCCCCTAGTGGCCACTTCTAGAGGCGACATAGAGCTACGGGCTCTCGCGCAGGGGAGCCAACCTGCCGTCGTAGAACTGCGGCGGCTGGTCGGCAACCAGTTAAAGAAGGTGCTGCTTCCATTACATGTGAAATCGATGTGATAAACATGAAATCGTTACCTAAATGTCAAAGGGCAGTATTTTGTCAGATTCTAAAAGAGCATTATAGGTTTGAAGTGGAAGTAAAGCCCAAGTTTAACTATCCTTAAAAATATTCTCTCCCCTCCCATCTAATTTTTATATATATATATATATATATATATATATATATATATATATATATATATATATATATATATATATATATATATATATATATAGAGATAGATAGATAGATAGATAGAGAGATAGAGAGATGTGTGTTCTTATCTATTTTTAATCTGCTTGAGTCACGTGATCCTTTAGCTCTGGTTTAACCACTTAAGGACCGCCGCATGTACATTTACGTCGGCAGAATGGCACCGACAGGCACATCAACGTATATATACGTTGGTGCCTTGGAAGGGGAATCAGGGGTCCGATCGGGCCCCCCCCCCCCCCCCCGTACATGCGGCGGTCCGCGCGGCTGCAGGAGCGATCCGACAAGTGGGGGTGGCTGTTTTCATCCGCCCCCAGCCAATGCGCGCGCCCGCCTGACCTGTCACTTCCTCCTCCTGTGTAAACACAGGAAGGAGGAAGCGACGTGATCTCTCCCTCTGCGTTTGTTTCAAGCGCCGCTGAGGAGAGATCACAACACAACAAGTAAGTCCTGCACCAACACTACACTACACACACACACAAAATCACATTTAACCCCCGCGATCGCCCCCCCCCCCCCTCCCCCCTGTCACAGTGTCACTGAATGCAGTAATCATACATGTATGATTACTGTATTTAGTGTCAGTGTGACAGACAGTGTGACAGTCAGTCAGTGTTAGTGTCAGGGTAGCCCCCCCACCCCCCCCCAATAAAGTTTTAACCCCTTGATCACTGCCCTAGTTAACCCTTTCACTCCCTATTGCCAGCATCATTAAGCGATCATTTTTCTGATCGCTGTATTAGTGTCGCTGTTCCCGCTAGGTAACTAATTTTTTTTTAATGCGATTTTTTTTTTTTACTAAAGACATGCGGCTAAATAAATTTTGGCCTAAATGTTTGACTAAAATTTAGGTTATTGGTTTTTTATTATAACAAAAAGTAAAAAATATTGATTTTTTTCCAAAAATGTCGCTCTATTTTTGTATATAGCGCAAAAAATAAAAATCGCAGAGGCGATCAAATACCACCAAAAGAAAGCTCTATTTGTGGGAAAAAAAGGACGCGAATTTTGTTTGGGAGCCACGTCGCACGACCGCGCAATTGTCTGTTAAAGCGACGCAGTGCCGAATCGCAAAAACCCCTTGGGTCATTTGCCAGCGTATTGGTCCGGGTCTTAAGTGGTTAAGGAGTGCTAAACAGCTGTTGTCAGCGCTCTCTTTTCTACCCTGCAGCAGCAGTTTACAGACACAAGGGAGCCACAGATGCATGATCACAGGACCAGAACAGAACACCACCTTAGAGCCGGTGGGGCTTACAGTAATTTGACCACCGTGATTGGAGGTCACATCAGTGGAACGGGAGTAGGCAAGCAGCCACCGATAACTGTGGTGGGAGTGAGTAGGGGGCACACGCTCTTGGCACAGCTCTACCAGAACTATTGCATGCAAATCTGCGGCCGCTCAGCACCAAGGCCCAGCTGCCGAGAGGCTGCATATTTGCCACTTGGCGCCAAGGAGTTAAAGATAGGAAAGTGCACATATTTTTTTTTATACTAGTTAGAATAGGTAAGAAAAAGGGGGGGGGGGGCATTTAAGAATATACTTTTTTTCCCCACTTTTAAAGATCTTCACTCTCGGCTTCAATTAACATTGACTTATTTAAATCCTTATGCTACTAGCATTAGCAAATAGATAGGAAAGTAGATCACATTTACTTGTTTTAACCTTTTTTTTCACATTTCCTTGGTTACTTCCTGGTTTCCAGGCCTGGGCAAACAATGTCATATTCCAGGGATTGTCAGGTGGGCAGAAGGGCTTTTCTCAGCCAAGAATTCATGCCTAGGCTAAAGGCAGATGTATTCCAGGAAGTAAATGCTACATGAATCATACGCTCTTACTCAAGATGGCCACGACCAGAAATGCCAGGGGGGCATTTCAAGATGACTTTGTATTGTGAGTTTAAATTTCTTGGTGCCAATTAAAAATCCCAGTCCACGAATTTACCTTCTGCTACAACAATACAGGGATGCGTTCACACTGAACGCGGGTTTGAAATTGCGTGATTTTAGCTGAACTCACACAATTTCAGTGCAAATTTGGGGGCGATTTGGAAGACATCTATGTGGGTTCATGCACAGATGTCTATTGAAATAGCCCCCAAAGTTGCCAAAAGTCGTGCAGGAACTCTGCACGGCTTTGCACTGATTGCGGCAGCCCCGCCAGCAATAGGTTGCGATTTGACTTGTCGAATCGTGCCAATGTGAATGGGGACCGAAACTACTTTGGGTCTAATGAAGACCATCAATAAACCAATTAATACTCTAGGGTTACTGGCTCTGATGTTATTTTTTTAGAACCTATTAAAGTGTAGGGTTAACATAAGAATAATCTGTTAAGTGTTCACCTTAGCAGGAGGTCGGAGAGGAAGACATATCCTTGGCACGTCCTGAAGTCATCCAGCAGTGTTTGAGATACATCACTGGAATCCTTGAGAAAGCAGGAGAGACCAGCAAACATCTCCACAATTTCCAGCGGAGAAAGATCATTTGACTGCTGCATGTTCTGCACACATGTGGCCAGGCATTCTTTCTCTGAAAAACAAAAAGCCAGAAACATGGGAAAAGCATGTCACATTTGACACCAAATTGTCACAGTAGAAGTAGTTTTTATGTTATGCAACTCCATGTACCGAGCAGCCAGTGCGTGTTTTCCTTTGAGGAATGACTCAGTCACTCCAGTATGGAATAATCGGAGTCAAGGCAAAGGAAGTGATGAGGCTGGTTATTTCTCAAGCAGACAGCAAAATATTAGTGATGCTCAGTTTATTTTCCCGGCACACAAAACAGCTAATGAAAATGTCATACGATTCTTTTTTGTGTTTAGATGAAATCTTGAACATATGGTCTGCTTCATTTAACAAAACCTATAACCTTATAATATGCGATCAAACCTAAACAGTTTCAATGTGTATGCATTCAGCCAGGCTCTGCACTACATATTCGAAGGTAAATCTAAAAGGACATTGAATATGAAAATTGTATAATGTATGGCCAGCTTTATGTGATCTTTGACATTCCTAACACGACTGAAATAACAAGCCTTACCTCACTGCTGAAGGAAAAAAAAAATCTTATTGCCTATAAACTGGAATTCACGTTTCTTTTTCAACGCTGGGCTGCAGAAATTACAGCTGGAAGCTCATTTGTTGCTATAGGCTACATTTTTTTCTGTAGCATACCATTTAATACACCAACCCCTCTGACTACAGGCATTGCAATTAATTTTTATTTAACAGAAACTGACGGTGATGTAAAATTGTATGGTCGTCACCAGACAATACTGGAATAAGTTCAATAAACATTGAACATGAATAGGATTCTTTTCCCACTGTAGGAGAGCTTTCCTTCACTTTCGGTCTTGGGTACATGGACAAAAAAAAAAAAAAAAAGTAGTATCCTACTAGAGGTAAGGGTTTCCCATTGTCTACTAGGAGCCAACAAGTACGATGTCAGGATAACTTTGTGAAGACTTCTAGAGAAAAGACTCCAAAAGACTGACTGCCTGCTCCTAGTGGCCTGTGTTCTTCATTGTCATTGATTGAGTAGAGGGGGAACTTGCACCCTAAATTATGTATTAGGAAGTGACAATTACTTGGGAGGGGTCATTGTGCTTCCTGGAAATATAAGTGCAAACTTTTTCCCCCTTCTATCTCTCATCCCTATTGGCCCTCCACTACGATGGCTTACCTCACTACAAATAGGAATGTGCAGGTGGCAGGATGGGGTAGGCAAGCTTCAGCACTGCCAGGAAGTGCCAAAGCTTTGTCTGATGGTTAAAGTAAAACAGGAGGTACGGAAAGCCACTGCATATATGTTCAGGCTTATATATCTGCATGTCATATGATTATGGCTGTACATTTGATGATCGTCTGTGACCAGTGTTGACAAACGGAACTCTGTACACAGAGACCGATCTCACTATTTCTTCTCCCTGAAATCAGTTCAGAGCAAAAGCAGCACACATTACACGTGTTAGGCTGGGTTCACACTACGATTTTCCCGTCCGTCAGCCGCATACGATTTCAGTTTTGAAAACGTACGGGCCCGTACGGGAAAACTCATACATAGACAATGCATTGCAAATCGTATGCACTCAGATGCATCCGGGTGTGTACGATTTGCTGGCAAAACGTTTTTTAACAGTACACAAAACCGTGTTCGACCACGGTTGTGAGTCCGTTTTTGAAACCGTATGGCAAACACATATGTTTTTTTTTTAACATTAAAGTCAATGGAAAACGCACATATGTGCGGTTCCATACGTATAAACCGTATGCGTTTTTCGTCTGCGCATGCGCATTTTCAAAACAAGAAAATCTTTTTTTATTAAATGACACTAATTCCAAAAACGTATGCGTTTTTTTAATCAAAACCTGATGGAACCGTACGCACTTTTTGAAACCGTATACGTTTTATAAACGCATACGTTTACGTACGGTTCAATCAGTTTCAGCCGCATACGTTTTTTCATATAAATCGTAGTGTGAACCCAGCCTTAGGCATGCAGTCAACCCCTTGATGTTAACCCCTTCCCAGCCAGTGTCATCAGTACAGTATTATCGCTGATCACTTTATTAGTGTCACTAGCGATGTTAGTCAATTAGAGACCCTCCCAGCCAGTGTCTGTTAGCGCCAGATTGTCCGCCAAATTTCTAAAGGTGGTACCGACATGACATTTTAACCACATGACGGTAACAACCCATACATACAAAGAGACTAAAACAAAAGTTTTAAAATTAACTTATGTGTAACAAAATGGAATGGCACAGAGAAAAAACGACGCCAACTGAAATGTATTTAACACTTTGTACAAAATCCATTCTTGGTTATGACAGCTTCAAGACGCCTTCTGTATGGAGAAACTAGTCGCATGCATTGCCCAAGTGTGATTTTGACCCATTCTTCCACACAGTCTTCAAATCTTGAAGGTTCTGTGGGCCTCGTCTATGAAATCTGATCTTTAGTTCTTTCCATAGATATTTTATTGGATTCAAGTCAATTGATTAGTTGGGCCATTCAAGCAGCATTATTTTATTTTGTTAAAACCCGTTGAGTTTTCTTGGCTTTGGGTTTGGTATAATTTTCTTGCTGAAACACCACCCTTGTTTCATCTTCATGATCCTGGTAAATGACAGCCAATTTTTATAAAGGATGTTTTGGTACATTTTTCCCCATTCGTCCTTCCTTCAATAATACAAAGTTTGCCAGTATCATATGCTGAAAAACAGCCCCACACCATGATTTTTCCCATCTCCAAACTTCACTCAGTATGGGGACGTTCTTGGGGTGATTGATGTGCAGTGCCATTTCACCTCTAAACACGGTGTGTATTAAAGTTGTAAAATTTCATGCCAACAGGACCTTTTCAAGCATATTTACCTAGAAAAGTTGTGGTGTGTCCAATACTTATTTTACTTGCTGTGTGTGTGTGTACATATATCTATAACAAACACTAAAGAAATTACACTTTGCTACATTGTAAAGTAGTGAGTGTACAGCTTGTATAACAGTGTAAATTTGCTGTCCCCTCAAAATAACTCAACACACAGCCATTAATGTCTAAACCGCTGGCAAAAAAAAGTGAGTACACCCCTAAGTGAAAATGTCATCCAAATTGGGCCCAATTTAGCCATTTTCCCTCCCCAGTTGTCACATGAAAAGGTGTAATAAAATATTTGCAAAAATGTGAGGGGTATACTCACTTTTATGAGATACTGTAAATAATATACAAACTATTTATATATATTGTAGATTATTGTATATAAAATAGTTCACACAAACCAAATAACCTAAAGACATGTAGCAGAATACATTTTGTGCTACATTCATGAAGAAATGTGATTTTATTGGATGTGTTTTATAACAGAAAGAAGTAGAAAACATGGTATTTTTTTTCATTTTTTTAATAAAAATAATAAAAAACCCAGTGGTAAACAAGTACCACCAAAAGAAAGCTTTGATTGTGTGATTAAAAGGAAAAGCATTTCATTTTTGTATAATGTTGCATGATCGAGCAATTGAAAGTTAAAGTAGCAGTGCTGAAAAACAAACAATGGCCTGGTCGTGAAGCAGGTTAAACCTTTCAAAAAGTTCACGTGGTTAAATGTTTCCACTTACCATGTATATATTTCACCACATTAAGGCTAAGCCCATGTCGTGAAATGGTCATTAAAACTTCACCAGCACTTTTTCTCCAGGGAATGTTGTATGGAGGGCACCAGGATGTTAT
Source organism: Rana kukunoris (assembly GCA_029574335.1). Classification (NCBI taxonomy): domain Eukaryota; kingdom Metazoa; phylum Chordata; class Amphibia; order Anura; family Ranidae; genus Rana; species Rana kukunoris. Next base: position 474,484,849 of record CM056049.1, read on the forward strand.
TGCACTAAAGAGGAGTTGAAGGTCATCTTTCTGAGCCAGCTCCTCTGCTGGAGATACAAAGTTGCACAACTTCACCAAAATCTTAAAAAAAAAAAACATAATGGAAAACATCAGAAAATTGAATGGAAAACATTTTATCCAATAAAATAAAAACAAATCTATTTTTTCCCCATATGAAAATGAAGAAATCAAGGCTATACATCTAAATTCATATGCACCAAAATAAAAGTATAGTAAACTTAGGGAATCTTAATTGTATCCCAGCATTTAGTGGCAGGGGCTTTCAGAGGTTGGAAAAATAACTCGCTTCCAGGAGCAGCAGAGTTTTGTCAGAAAAAACGCCGGTTCACGCGTCCAAACGCTTGTTAATGCTATACGTGTTTAGTGCTCAAGTCTTAACTCATTTCAATGGCCAGAATTAATTATTATTCTAGCCAATGAAATGTATTAGTGCTTGATGCCAGTAAATACGGCTTAACGCGCCACACATTTTTACAAGTGTCAGGTGTTTTTTCTGCCAAAACAGGCTTTTAGGAGAGTTTCTAAAACTTAAGGCCCCTCCCACACGGGGGTGGATCCGTTGCAGCGGTTCACCAGCTCAGCGGGAGATCTCTCCGTTGCTCTTCGCTGAGCTGGAGGATAACAGGTCCCTCTCTGCTCACTGAGCGAGGAGGGACTTGTCGAGCGCCGCTGCTTTTTTTATAGAGAGATCGGACGAAAACTGACAGCATGTCTGTTTTCATCAGAACTCACCTGATCCGATCCACCAGGACAGATTGCGACGTATCGCCATAGGCTGATTTTAGCGGACATGGTCACTGCTGACATCTGACACTCCATAGAGTTGTATGGAGCGCTCCTTCAGGTCCGCTAAAAAAACACAAGACAGGCGGACCTGAAAGGGGCCTACTATACATTGCATTAGTATTGAAAGCTATTTTTACTAGAGCTGAAACAACTAATCAACATAATTGATTATGCAAATAGTTTTTAACTATTTTCATAATCGATTAATGTGTCAGTCGATTAGTTGGTTTGCAGAATGCATTATTTGTTTACATATCAGAAAATATAGCTCAGTACACCATCCATACAGGTCAGTAAGTGCCTGAGAACTTGTGAATGTGTGAGGAGCAATGCCTCATGGGACATGTAGTTCAGAGCAAGAGAAGGAAGAGAGTGAATCTAAAGGCATCAGCATCCTAACCCTGAGAAAGGTAGAGGCTGATATACTGGAGTTAATAGAATGCATTACAACTACATTTTAAAAGGAAAAATGTTTCCAGTATTGTGAATTATATTTAAAATGATTATATCCATGCAAAAAAAAAAAAAAGTCTCAGCCTTTAGTACTACTTTATTATAAAAAGTTTTTATACTCCCCCTCACCCTGCATATAGCTTAATGTCTGACTCCCAGTTAAAATACCCAAATATCCTACTTCTGGGTGTATTTATTATTATATACTGTATATAAAGAGATAAGTTGTGCCTTGCTTTTACTGCTTCTTAGTTGTGATTATCTGCTGTTTTTTGTACTATATAAAGGCCAAATTCATTCAAAAAATGTCCAACAAGCAAAATCCCATTCATTTAAATAGCCCATGTTTACATTTGAGCGTTCTATCACCTGAAGCAAAATACCTGAAACTCAAAAAAAAAAAAAAAAAAAAAAAAAAAAAAGGGGGGGGCATGAGCTTACAAGTGTTTTACATTGGTGACCTTTGGACCTCAAAGACGGCTGTACAAAAAAGCTGCAAAATCTCTGCAAAAACGCCAGGAAAAACCTGCTAAAAAACGCCTGAAAACAACACACTCAGGTCTGAACACAATCTTAAATAAAAATGTTCATATTTTAATCTGATGATATGTACTGATCTTTTGTCTGTTATGGATTAGAGATTTTATTTCCCAACCATATAGCTGGTTATTTATATTTACCACTGAATAATATTCAAGAAAAAAAAAATACTATATATAATTATACACACACACACACACACACAATATATATATATATATATATTAAATATATATATAATAAATATAAATATATATATATAATATATATATATATATATATATATATATATATATATATATATATATATATATATATATATATATATATATATATATATATATATATATATACACACACACACACACACACACACACATTTTTACAGATTAAATTAAACACCAATCTGAGCTTTTTTTTTATCCAATTAGTCAATCAAAACAATAAATTGGCCAACTAATGGATTATGAAATTAATCATTAGTTGCAGCCCTAATTTTTACACATGGTCAACATTTTTGGTCAGTTTGCACCTTAAGAGTTCATTTGTTTGGAGACACATGACATTTCACATATTTACAAGTTAATTCTTTTTTTATGCACCCCTGTCACCTCATATCCCTGTTGACACTGGCACTAAAAGCAGGCATTTGAGGCACAGTTTTAAAGTGTTACTAAACCCACAACAGTAAAATCAGTCTGTATATGCAGCATAGCATGCTTGTTATACTCACTGTGGAAACTAAGGGGTTAATCATCTGCATTGTGTAAACAGGCTGTTTTATCCTGTATGCACAAACCCTTCCCTCCCTGCACTGTCTATCTGGGGAAAGCCAGCTAACACAGGCAGGGTAGCCAAACTGCACATGCTCAGTTGTGTCTTTTATTCTGGAGAGATTAATTGTTGGTCAGAGCTAGCCAGGTCACACGATATTGACATCACACAAGTGGGTGTGTATACAGGCTGTAGTGGAAATCTCCTCCTACCTGAACCCTCAGCACTGGAGAAACTGTGCAGTTTATGATGTAAAACAGGTATATAATGGCAGTATTTTAATGTAAAAAGATTTATAAGCTGTGGGCACTGTGGGGGGGGGGGGGGGGTGAATGAACCATTTTCTTATTACTGGGTTTAGTAATAGTTTAATGCTCCTCAAACGGCTAGTAAAGCAGTCTACTGGTTTTTAATAGGACATTTACCTGTCCTGGAGTTCCTCGATGTCAGCACCACAGCTGATGTTTCCATCAGCTGTCAGGTGCTGCTACCACCATTGCGGGTAAGGGAACCCGGCAGTGTAGCCTTTTGACTTCACACCGGGAACCCTACTGTGCCTGCGCGAGGCCCCGTGGTGGGAGGGAGCCCCGCATTGATGTCACAGATCGTGGCTCGGACTCCTGGAAGTGGGAAATAATACCAGTAAAAGACAAGTATCCTGTCCCCCCCTCCTCCCGAAAGGTGCCAATTGTGGCATTGGAGGGGGCAAGGAATCAGATGAGCAGAAGTTCCACTTTAGGGTGGAACACCGCTTTAAGGTTTCATCACAGGCGCATTTGGCCATGTTGATAACAAAAAATAAAAAAAGGCGATTGGAGTGGGATTTAATGCACATCAAACACTGCATATTAATGCCATAGGCGTGTTTGTTTAATGTAAGTATTTTGAGCACGTGGGAAAAAAGGCTTTATAGCTGGAAAGCTTGGTCTAGCACAGAAAGTTTAAAAATTGCAGACTTACTGGCTGGATCAACAGGTAAAAATAGGGAGGAAAGCCTCAAAAGAAAACAAATTTAGCCACCATATCTAAGAACTGCCAAGCCGTAATGTTATTTTGAGGTTAAATACCACTTTAATATAGCCCAGTTGTGCTTAAAAGGATAAAACCAAGTTTAAATACTGTAACCATTTTCATTATGTTTTTTGTTAAAACCGATATCGCAGTTTGTCCTGTGAAGCAGAATCTCTTGAGCACACGAGAAATGCTCATAAATAGGTCAGTCGCTCTTGATTGTTCAATCAGTTTGCTTTTATGACTTTGCAGCGATTAAAGATGCATGTGGCAATAGCAGGGTCATTATGTGTGGAAAGCATTGATGAGCAAAGTCAAACAGACACAGGTTAGCCAGTTAAAGGGGCAGTATTGCCTACCGACAGATCTGGAGGAAATGCTTCCTTCATATGATCACATGAAGACTATGATGTCAGACACTTGCATGGGATCCAGTAAATACATCCATTTTACCCAATCGCACTCTATTGCTTTTTTTTTTTGCTTTTTTTATTATTGGATTAAAAAAACAAACAAAAAAAAAAAAAAACAAGACAACTTTTATTAGCTTTCCACAAAGAAGCAATGATCATAAACTTTAAGCCAAATACAGATGTTTTTGTCTTTTGAGACAAGCTAAAAAATAAATACAAAAGGGGAAGGTTGTGAAAAACTAAAAAAGGCACAACACGAGATGATTACCAAATACCCATGAGTCACGTAAACACAATAACATTGTGTTATTGCGCACTCACATAATAAAAAAAAAAAAAAAAAAGAGCTTGCGCAATTAAAAATCATTTTAATTTAATTTGTTTTAAAAAGCTTTAGGCTACACCATGGTGCTTTACAATGTCAGGGATCTTGTTTCAAGTTCTATTTCCCTGTTCATACAAGCAAGGCACAAGCGTGTATATGAAACAGTGACACCAGTTTTAATGAAGATGAAGTTCTTAAACTAGGACCTGAAAATTCTCATTTAGACTCCAAATAGTCATTGAGGCAGATGGCTTATCAAATATTCTATTAAGAAATTGCAGTGGGGATATTAAACAGATCGATAAGTGCAGACGCCAGATGGAAATAACTATTGCAAAGGCAGCAGTATGCGTAATGATTTCTGATGTAGATTCCGTTTAAGTGTTTGCTCCAACAAAACCTAAACCATCGGATTCCTGGTATTCCAAATGCAGGTGCTGTTCAGACAAATCACTTTAATGCCTGTGTGCCATCAAATGAACATTAATGGTTTAACCTTTACAGAGCTGCAAGAAGTTCTGCATGTAATACAATTGATTGTGATCTAAATTAAGGGCTCTTTCACACGAGCGGACTCCGCATGGGATCTGTCCACGGATCCCCGCTGAGCAAGCGTGTCCACATGTTTATGCAGACACAGCCTGTTTTCCTCTATGGGCGGTCAGATGTCAATGAAACACCTGTCTGTTTACAGCCAACAGTCATCCGAATTACCAGACAGATGGGGAACGGATCCCCCATCCATCTGCTTTTAAAGGATAGAATCAGATCAGATGTGTCCATTTACACCAGCTGACGTCTGCTTAAACCCGCCGCTCCATAGAGGGCAATGGATTGTCCAAACTGGTCTGCCTAAAAAAACTGACAGGCGGACCCATGTGAAAGAGCTCAAAGGCTGGGTTCGCTGCATCAAATTTGCAATAGCAGGAGATTGCGACTGGCTCTCTATGGAGCCCATAGCCGTCTTTACCACAGGGCAAAACGGGGCAGCTGCCCAGGGCCCCGTCACTGTTAGGGGCCCAAAGCAGAGCCGCCTGTTAAGCCCGCAAATCGGGGCTGATAACATTTCCAAACAGACAGACAGTGTCTGTCACTGTCATCAGCGGGGTGCCGCGCGCAGCCAGTGTCAGTGCTGCATTTTTTTAGATCGAGGAGCCGGAGCGGGCCAGGCCTCGGGTGGGCCGGGCCTTGAGTTCCACTGACGCTCTGGCCCTCCCCCTTGCTGTGCGTGCAGCGTGCGCAGTGTTCAGTGACCAGTGTACCTGATCGGAGCAGCGGGGGAGGAGGAGTGAGACCGTGGAGTGGAGTGCAGCTGCCTGGTGGTTCCTGCTTGTTATGCTTAGTCAAGTGAAACTACTAGACTAGCACTAGCAGTGTGCGTCAGACTGTCACTGTGGAGAATTGATCGGAGGCTGGAGCTGAGCTTGCCAAGACAGGACAAGGCAAGGTCTTCTTTCTCCTCCCCTGGCTCCCACTTCCTATCCCCATGCCATGCCATGTGTAAATTAGAAGAACTTTTTAAAACACTGACCAGGGCCCCCCTAATTGCATTGGGGGGGCCCCAAAAAAAATGTTTGCCCTGATTGAGCCGGTTCACATATCCCCGCTGCGGCTCCGGTGCAAATTTGTACAGGACCCCTGTGCGTCTTTTGGTCCCTTTCAGCCAAAAATTGGGCCTGAAATCGGACCTGAAACTGTAAACCAGGATGCGCTGGACCCCTGCTGGGAGCCGCATGTGGCGATGGTATGAACAATGAAGTGTTATTTTCTTTCCTGTAACACGTAAACAGCTTGATTCCTCCACCAACACAATACGTGCAGCTATTGTGTTCCTGATGGTGGAGCAGGCAGGGGAAGCCATCTGGGAGTAATTATTACTAGCGACTTTAGCCACTGACAGTAATCGCATTCAAAATCTTTCTGTACCCAAGTGGATCGATTGATGAAGTGTGCATGGTTTGAGTCTCAGCCGGTCCCTGCTAAGCTGGCCGAGAATTGAACGGTCTATGGCCGTCTTTAGTGCTCTTTGAGACAGAAGGCCGGAGAGGACGGTTCAAATGGGAGGCTGACCCGAACTGTCACAATACCCAACTTACCTACCTCATAGTCTAACAGGGCTGTACAGATGCCATGGCCACAATGCTTTGCTTCGCGGCTGCAGCATTTTTAACTCAATGTGCAGAGTTGTACAGGCCTGTCACTGTGTCTCAACCACATGCTATGCATCCGATTGTTACGGAACACAGATTGCTCTTCAGAGGGCACCCCACTGAGCAGGCGGACGGCTGGTCTGCGTCAGCTCCACTTATGCAGAGCGGATACAGACACAGCCCGCTCGCCTCTAGAGGTGGTTGAATGTTAATGTGAACAGAACACATAGAAAATATTTTTTTGAATGTACCTTCGTGATCTGCATTTTTCTAGTGCAGAAATTCACAAATCACTGCATGAAAGTACTCATGATGTAAATAAGTCAAAAAGGTTTATTCTGCATCTCTGTACAATTGCCTTTGCCAATCTTTTTTTTTTTTTTTTTTTTAAAGAGTTTTTCAAAAAGAAAATAAATTGTGGGTTTTCAAAAAGATTCAGGCAAAGAGGCCACATATGCAAAATCCGAGTAAACATTCAGTATAGATAGAGATTAATTGCATCTCTGAAGCCAATTTATCTTCTTTGTAGAACTATTAAAACATTATACACAAAGAATTTGCAATCCTATATTTCCTGAGAATCTCTAATGCACAAACTAATATCTCCCAATTAGGTTTCAAGGAAAGGGGGGGTGTCGTTTTAGGCTGGATTCAGACCTAATACTGATAGGGCTGGCATCAGGGGTTCAGTGCACCCTTGTTCTCCATTTCAGGGATGATTCAGGGGCAACTTTTTGCCTGAATTCGGCACTGAAACAGAGCCAAAGATGCACAGCGTTCCTGTCCAAGGCGCTACAGAGAGCTATAGAGAGTTGGCCACAATCTCCTATCTTGCAAATTGGATGTGAAGGAAACCCACATCCAATTTGCATAGGTGTGAACCCAGCCTCAAGGTGTGTTTGTGCCATATGGACATACTGGGCCAGATCCACATACATGCCCCGCCGGCACGGTGTGTCCCATTTACTCTATGCCGCTGTGAGTTACAGCGGCGTATCCTTATCCTCAAAGCAAATCCGCTGTAACTTACGGCAGCGTAGCGTAATTCAAATGAACAAGAGGTGGGCGTGTTTTATTTTAAAATTATGAATGACCCGATGCAAACAACGTATTTTTTGAACTGCGCATGTGCCGGCCGTGGACGTATCCCAGTGCGCATGCGTGAAATCATGTCGCAAATAGTCAATGAAAACGACGTGAACGTAACGTACGCAAATCCCTATTCGCGAACGGTTTACGCAAACGACGGAAAATTTGACGCTGGCCCGACGTCCATACTTAACATGGTGTACGCCTCTGTATAACAGGGGTAACTTTACGCCGGACATACGCTTACGCAAACAACGTAAAAGGAATGCGCCGGCCGCTCGTACGTTTGTGAATTGCCGTCATTTGCATATTCAATGCGGAAAAACGACGGAAGCGCCCCTAGCGTCCAGCGTAAGTATGCAACTAAGATACGACAGTGTAAAAATGTTACGCCAGTCGTATCTTAACGTAATTCCGGCGTATCTTGTTTTGTGGATACAAAAAACAAAGATACGCCGGCAGGAATTTGAAATTACGGCAGCGTATCTGGAGATACGCCTCCGTAATTCTTTGTAGATCTGGCCCACTGTTAATAAAATTGATGGATGAGCAAAGTTTTCATTGCACTGAAATTTTTATGAAAATAGGGAGATTTTTGCAAAACATACTGGAGTCAATAGGGAATGTAATATTACGGCGGTTGTCTCTGTCCAACTGTGCCCCTCAATTGTCCCCTGATATTTAACATAAAAAAAAATTACAATACACAAATAAAGGAAACAAATACACAAATACAAAAAAACACGAAGGCTCAGTTCATGCAGTTGCTGCACAATGTGTTATTCTTCAAAGTAAAATTACGCCTAAGCAGCTTCAGTAAAGTTTCCGTAACAAAGAAATCTGTAATTTTCCTTTTCCAGGCTGCCGAAATTGAAAAGAATTATGAAGATGGAAAACTACTACTTGCAGCATTTTGAATATAGACACAGAAAGGCAATTATAAAAAGAAAAACGTTGTTCGAACACTATCCTGTTGGCAAGAAAGTATATTTCTGCCTTCTCACATTTACTGACATTCTAACTTCTATTAATTATACGTGCTTGTCAGGAGTTTAAATATCGAACGAACGGATCAGAAATGGCAGCGTTTAGGGAAGAATGTCTTCTATGAAGCCAAGTGCTTGTTTTTTACCTTCGCGCTACATTTTGTTCCAGTTTTCAAAGGTGAAAAACCCATGGACAAACACCATTTAGCATTGTTTCACAGTATGAACCACATGCAAAAAAAAAACACTGTCTGTTTTGATGGGGGAATTCAGCAAAAACATTTTTTTACTGCAACGCGTAGTGGCAGAAAAGAAATGTGCGCCTTCTATCACTGGCCTTCGTAAAGCAGAACCCTGCACCTGAAACGCAAGATAAAAATATCTGTTACCTAAGAAAATAATGCAAATCTTTGCGATATGCCTTACTGACAAGGTCCTCTCCCTGCGTCAAAACTAGTCTAATATGCATGCTGGCTCGGTAGAACTAAAAATCCCAGCACATCCCAGTTACATCTGCCTTTCTCCCATCCGAATAGAACACTGCACATTATACCTTCTCTTAGCCTGTCTCTGTGAAACTACAAGTCCCAGCACAACATACTTACATTTCAGTATTCATTTTTCCTTCCACAATCAAAAATCCACATCTGGAAAACCTCCTTTTCTTATATTTCAATAAACATGTACCGCAATAAAAACCAAAAATGACAAGCTATATTTCTTCCAAAGCAAATTCTGAAAGCAATCCACAAATACAGTGAAGACATCCAAGTCAAATTTATGGATAGAGCGCCATAGAGATTTAATTGGATGGGTGGTTTAGAGACTACTCTTTAAGTTATTTATTGATCTGCTTCCCGGAGATTTCAGACATGTCTAGAAGTCTCAAAGAAATGGATGGAATAAATCAAGCACCCATGATGAATGGTTAGGCTCCAAAAAGAGGCCATGAGCGAGAGAGAGAGAGAGAGAATTCACTAGATGATAGATATAGAGCGTGTAAACTACTAGTGCCATGGGAAAGTAGACGGTAAGATAAAAAAAGACATCTTATAATCCTACTAAATATAAAAAAGACAGCAGACAACTTTAATTGGATAATAATGGCCGCGGATGTTTATCCGGTTTATTGGATAAAATAAGTACTTAAATATAATAAATAAATGACTAGTGGGTAAACAACAATAATTTAAGATAAAATTTAAAATATAAATACATTTTAGCAAACCCAACCACTACGGTCCAGGCTGCAAATGACAAATTACCCCACTTCAATCTATAATCACTCAAATGAATGAATATGAGCAACAAAAAAACTTGTCCCCCTTTGTATAATGACAAAGGTGACTCTACCACATAACTACATCCGCGACAAAGGTAATAAGAGGAGGGAGGGTGGGCGATAACACCACAGCTTCTTCAGTCCTCTGAGGCGGGTGAGCCTCCAAGCCACGGGGACCTACTTTTATACCCCATTTGCACAGGCTTTTCAAGCTGCCAGGCGGGGAACACCTGTGAAAACTGGAATTACCCAGTTTTACTGAGCGGGTTTTTCCCAGGTCACCCAGAGGTCACCTGATCAAGCTCCCCTTAGGCCAGCTAGCCCACCAAAGTACCTGACAGCTACAGGGCACCAAGAGGGCCCTGAGGCTGCCATTCCCCTTTTCTTCTCATTAGCAGAATACAGCCATTTCCAACAGGCCATACATAATAGGATTTTAGCAGTTCAATAATACAGAAATCTCCTCCACTTGTGATCATGTGAAAATTGCCAGGTGTATGTCCATTATAGGGAAAGTACAAGAATGATTTTTTTTTTTGGACAATTTTAGCTACCCTTAATTACACGCTTGTGATTATTTGCATTTATAGGACACTTCTAAACTCAAGTAAATGGTTTAATTCACACTTTGCGTTTAGATGTTTTAGACGTGTTCAGTTTAGACGATTTAAAAAAAAAAAAAAAAATAGGATTCTGTTTGTCCAAAGGCAGATTACATACTCTGATCGCGTCTAAACACATGTAAACAAATTATGCAATTATATGCGTTTAACTGAGGTACTTTCAGGCGCTTTTACCTTTTTCATTGGCCTAGAAATTAAAAGAACGTTTTTAAAATTTCCATGATGTGGGTAATTGTCTTTAACCTTCCTGTCTCAACTGTGTCACTAAATTGTAAGATGTGATGCATTCAAAACTCATTTTGGTGGGTGAGCAGCATCCAGATGTCTTAAATACAGATACAGTATCAGAGTGATGCCTCTACTTTAGCAGATAAAGAAACATCAGGTGGCTACTTTAACACAAGTGGATCCTGAAGTTATGACCATCAGGAGAGATGCAGGGGGGGGGGGGGGGGGTCAAATTTTTGCAAGCACTCCTGTCAGCGCTCAGAGAAATTATGTGAGTGACAGCATGCACATGCTAGGAGTTACACCTAGTACACACTGCAAGATTTTTTTTTTTTGGTTCAACCCAGCAGACTGAACGATAAAAAAAAAAAAAAAAACACAGCTCAGGTCGGAGAACCTGTACCAACAATACAATGTTCGTACAGTGAGCTCCCCTACTGTTCTACTGTGTTCTGACGGGGATGGATGCCCCCCGTAGAACACTCCGGTCAGTGCTCTCAACCACTGGTTTATAGCACTGATCTGGAGTCGGTCGGCAGACCTTTTTCGATAATGCCCCTTCAACAGAATGGCTGTCTTCTGTCGGGCCAGCTGCAGTGCACAAGGGCCGAATGTCTGCCTGTTTTTATTGACCTGACCAATGTTGCCCAACATTCAGTCTGTGTGTTTATAGGGCTTAAAGCAGGGGTCTCAAACTGGCGGCCCTCCAGCTGTTGCGGAACTACAAGTCCCATGAGGCATTGCAAGGCTGACCGTTCCAATCATGACTGCCACAGGCAGAGAAATTATGGGACTTGTAGTTCTGCAAAAACAGCTGGTGGGCCGCCAGTTTGAGACCCCTGGCTTAAAGTGTACTTAATTTAAACTGCACCACTCTACTAAAATTGAGACAGTGGAGCAGACCATGTGATTAACAAAGTGAGCCGTTCCATTTTCTATGCCATGTCTGCTCCTGAAAGCTGCAGGACAGGAGGAGCAGCTCCTTCTGCTCCAGCTCCATATAGTAGGTTACTGACAGTTCACATGCCCACTTCAGCTATTCTCTAGAGGGGATCTGCAGCAGTTAAAATTGGTGCAATCCCCTTCTCAAGGTGGTTCTAAATACTTTCTTGAGCTTGACCTCGATCCAGCGATGTGCACAAGAGAAGAGGTTCTCGCAGCCCTCTCAATGTCTCCGACACAGCAACGGGAGCCTTTGGATCCTGCTGCTGTCAATCACAGTCAGTAAAAGGGAGCAGGGGGCGGGGCCAAGACCCATGGACCCACAGAGTCATCTAAGAAGCGAGCAAACACACACACACACACACACACACGTGCCCCCATAGCCAGTGGCTTGCTACTGATCATGTACAGAGACTGTCATTGTAATGCATGGTGATGCAGGTCTCAGGAAGATGCAGAGCGTATCAGGTGATTTTGAGCGAGTCAACACCATACTATGGGACAACTTATGAGTTTATCATGATTTGCGGATCAGTTTTTAGACATCCGCTTGCTCAGCAGGGGAATCGCTCCATTGATCCCCGCTGAGCCGGCGGGTGACAAGTCCGTGTCTGCAGAAACGGACCGATCAGATCTCAGCTTTCCTCTATGGGGGGGGGGGGGGGGGGATTCTGATGAAAACCGTAGAGTCAGTTTTCATCCGATCTGATAGACGGATGGAAAATAGGGTTTGCATTCGTCTGGATTCAGCGGAACGGGTCGGATCAGATGTCAGCGAACATGTCACCGCTAACATTCGTTGCTCCATAGAGATGTATTGAGCATCTGTTCAGGTCTCCCGAAAAAACTGACAGGTGGATCTGAATGGTCCGCCAGTGTGAAAGGGGCCTTAAACTAATCTGTACGTGCTCCATCTCCTCTGGGAGCTACAAAGCCTCTTTAGCGAAAGCGTCTAGCTATGATCCATCCTTCCATTTACACTCAGAAGAAACTCCATTCATTCCCAAAGAGAGGACTTCAATTATTTGCCCAAAGGGTGAATAGCATGTTTTAAGGTTTAAACAGATTCTTCAGAGCAAGAAGAAGCCAACCCAGAAGACTTATGCAGTCGCAATAGTGCAGCTCCCTGAGTGAACATACTAGAGGAGTGTGGACAGAAGAGATTTTGGAATCGAGGCAGAGCATATCCCTGTCCATTAAAAACGAAGTGAAGACCAGATCTGCTGTCTACACAGAAGTAAAAAGATAATTTAATAGTATTTCATACAAGACCTATTCACTGTAAATAGAATTTGTTTACCTGCACAAAGACTTTCTGGAGCAAGGCTCGGCGTTCAGTCAAGGGCAGCTCATTCTCTGCTCCTCCAGGTACCTCAGGCACGTGTGGGAGGTCAAAAAACAGGTACAGGCATTTAATCAGGGTGGAAGGCACCGACATGGTCGTCATGCAGTCCACAGTTTTCTGGTTAAAAGAAATATAGAAAAGTAAACAGCTATTTCAAACAATTTCTTCTAACAGCAAATGTGAATGGAAAAATAATTATACATTGATTTCCTTTAGGAGTAGATGGTCTAGCAATTTAGTTTCCATTTACTGTCAAGCTGCTAAAAAAAAAAAAAAAATGTATGTTACACACTAGGAACACTGCACAGGTACTTATGTAATTTTACCAGTCCATCAAAATCCTGTGGCACATACATTTTCTTCACTTCCCTAACAATCCATTTATATGCCTAGAGCAGGAGAAGCTGTACTGTGTGAGCCATTTGGGAACAGAGCGGCAGAGGTGCAAGAAAAAAAAAAAAAAAAAAGTTAGGATGCGTGGCTGAAGTAGGGAGCTAAAGCAAAACGTGTTCTTTATCCTGCATGGGTAAAGTGTATGTCAAGGAAAATAACAAAACAAAAAAATTTGCAATATATCTGCAAATTTCCTCATGTTTTATCCCTTTACTTACAGTATTTTCTTAGTTCCCCTGCAAAGTCCCAGAAATACCTGGCAGTACAGTTCACCTAATGTAGCTTCTTGTGATAGGGTGGCAACGATGCTGCACTGATCCGGACGCCATCAACTCTGACGAAACGTGTTGGGTGGGACCAGGAGAGGAGACTTAAAATGCAATGTTATAGTTAGGACTGCAGTATACAGAGAGCCTTGACGGGGCCTGCATCTTACACATGCATTTGCAAATGCGTGCAACTAAACCTCAGTTTTAATGCACACTGTTAGACAGGTGAATTTGGTTGGTTGCTGATTGGTCGGTAAGTTTCAGCCTGGATATTCCATGTTTTTTTATGTATATGCGCCCTTTCCAGCGCTCCTTATTGTATAGACCAGTCATAGGTAGGGGCAGTGACTTTTGTTTGTTGTACCACGTTTCTACAGCAGCTCGATACACTGTTTTTGGCAATTGCGGTAGAGTTTACATGACCACACGACCATGTGAGTGTACTATGTTATTTTATACATTTACTAAATCGTCTAGACAGTATCACACTATGGTCTTCTTTCTTTTATATACTTATGAACCTGTGTGAAACTGATGCAGGATTTACCAGGACCTACAGTACGTTTGTGGATCTCCCCCCACTGCGTTGTTTGGCTTTTGCATTAGTTTGGAGGCCAAAAGTTTTTGGTAAGCTGCCATCTTTTCTCTTTGGAGGCGTTTTCACACGGAGGACCCTGGGGAAGCTGGCTTTTTCCTACATGCATCTATTTTCTGTTTTTCACTCCTCACTTGCAGGATTTGATTGGAACATTGGATTTCATCTCTAATCCCCTTTTTTCATATATTTTTTCTGGACTTTGTTTTTTTTTATCATGTTTATTTTCTTTTGAATCATGTTCATATAGGTTTGATAGCGCTGCACTTTTTACATTAATTATTGATCCTAAATTTACAGCAGAGTTGTGTAGGCTGTGTTTGCTTCCGCTACAGTTGAATGAAAAAAAAAATAATGTTGCAGGGTCATGACTCAGTATTGTCACTGCAGATTCACAATCTTGCATGGGTGTCAAACTGGCCGCCCTCCAACTATTGCAGAACTACAAGTCCCATGAGGCCTTGTAAGGCTGACAGTTACAAGCATGACTCCCAAAAGCAAAGGCATGATGGGACTTGTAGTTTCACAACAGCTGAAGGGCCACCAGTCTGACATTCCTGCCGGGTGTAGCATGTCAATCATCATCTGAACACACCTAAACCAAATAAGGAGGATTTGCTCAATCAACGAAAATATTACTGCTTACTTTATGATGCTTGTGCATCACGTAGTAACTGGATGTGGTACTTTTTTATAGACTGTTATGCAGAATTTAGTTGTACTTAGGCTGTAGTACCCTTGCCTATATAAGCTATACTAAACACTAAGCTAGAAGCATTACTTGCAGTAGGTGACCATGTGAACTAACTCTACAAACAATGCTGCAATTTATCATTGCCTTTACCCAAGTTAGAAATGCCGAAAATATTTATTTTCCGCTGTGATGTTGCACTAGATGTGATGAAAAATGTGATGACGACCAAAAACTACTATTCTTTATCTTCCTGGGTGATAAACTCACCAAAGTTAAAGACTACAAGCTTCCCAAGGTCTCAATCATAGCGGCCAAAATGCAAAATATCTTGGATTATGTCACAATAGAAGATGGTGAGCTCCATATTAGACATCTCAACCCGGTTCAGGGAGACCTGGGAACCTTGAGCCAACTACATGGAAGTGGGCAACTCTCCGAACACGTTTTGTTATGGATATTTCTAGGCCAACTCTAGATTACTGTTAGTCTGCCTGCTGAGGCCCAATTACCCTAATCCATCACAGTTTCAGCTGTAATGAGGGTCCTTAAGGTCTGAATGACTGACGATACATCCCCTTTCTCTCTACTTCCAACTTCCAGTCTTATTTCTACCCTACCCCCCCTCATCTTTTCCACTCCCACTTGTTATGTTTGGGCTTTGTCCCCGTGTAATGGGGTGTCTTGCAAGCGGACACATATCTGGATATCAGACAGAGGTGCATAAAAAAGGGGTTCACAGTGCACTTCCTGGCGCCAAGGAAAATATGTTTCAACTGTCTATGAGTGACAACTGGTTGGAAAATATCACACAGTGAATTAAAAGGTGAATAAACTGAGTAAATACTCAATAGATATATCCTCAAGATGAAGTGAATTTACCTATATCAGCACCTGTTTAAAATACATGAAAAAACATTTATAAAACATATCAAGCTAGTAGAACCTAGTAGAACCAATTGATAAAACAGCGCACTTACCAGAAGGTATATAAAATTATAGCCTTGTATATACATTGTACGTATATTGGAAGCGGGGCTGTGTTTGCAGAGGGGCATTTATTAAAACGGATTACACTATATAGTGCCTTTGTTTTTTATGTGCCCTGAATGACATTTACCCCTGCTGACCCTGGAGAGATGATGGAAGTCTGATTAGAAGAAATTGGTATACAAGGCTATAATTTATATACCTTCTGGTGGCGAGTGTGAACCCCAGAAAGGGAGTGTGACCCACTTTCGAGGTGGAGACTGGGAATTGATGTAGGGTGCACTACAAAGCCTATCCTAGAAGCACATATCACATTAGAACTGTACCTGTTTTTCTGGACTTCTATTTTATGAGGAGTTGGACTTCATCCAATAACTAGCGCTGTTTTATCAATTGGACTTTGGTTCTACTAGCTTGATACTTTGTTTTACATATCTGGATATAGTTGAAGAAGGGGCTTAACCCAGTGTTTACAATGCAACAAAAAATGCAGTTCGACATGATAAAGTCAAATCTGGATGTATGTGGAGTTCACAGATCCTACCAACTCCTGGGGTAATTACATTAGGAAGCGGACCGGTGGGTGGGGATCTGTTAATTTCTCCCCTGCATAGTTAGATCCTTTTTGCAGGAAGAGGAGATGGATCTATACCCCAAGACACACTAGATCTCCGGATCACGAGTTGTTGTTTTACTTGTACCCATGGTAGTAGAATAGCTAGAGTAGTCTTACATGACAATTCTGTAGATCTTTTTTCTATGACATTGTACTGCTGTATATTTCATTTCATGCATTGGTATACCATGTTTTTTCTTTAAAAATAATAAAAACATTTAAAAGTAAAATGTGATGATGAAAACAATAAATAGGAACACACCTGCCCAGATGAAGCCAACAGGTTAATGACAGTCAGAAGCATCCAGCCCCTGCTGGTCTCTTCACTCTGGTTGATCTCCAGGAACTGGACAATGGCTCGACTTGCAGCCTCTGCAGTAAAAGATGAAGTTAAATTAAATATCACTTACTTGTTTATTTAAGAGTTCCAATTTTGATAGTTAACAGCGGTTTAGATTATTGCAGTAATTTCATGTATAATTCCTAATACGATTATACCATATAAAAAAATTACACATGTGGCAGATATACGGTTTTACAGAAAATGTGTGTATGCTCATCATGACCACCACTTGAACCTCTTTTCCCAACTTTCAGACAACTCCTCTTTGAGACATTAGGAACATTTTAAAGTAACAGCAAATCTATCAAGTGCAAACAAAAAAAATGGGAGGGATTTACGGTGCCTTGCAAAAGTATTCACCCCCCTTGGCATTGTTCGTGTTTTGTTGTCTCACAACCTGGAATTAAAGGAACACTAAAGGTTCGTTTTTTATTAGATCAATTGATTGCTGTAAGCTAGAGCATTTAAATATCACTTACCTCGTTTTTCCTTTTGACCTCCAAAATACAGTAATCCAGGTTTGAAAATGCCATTTCCTGTCTTTCCTCTTCTTGCTTTCCACCAGCATCTGAGCCGTTTCGCATGGTGGAAAGCAGAATGTGCTCACCCCCTCCCTATGACTACAGCCCTGCAAGATGAGGCTCTCTTATTCCTCACAGGCATGGAGGCTAAGCCTGATGGGAACTGTAGTTCCCATTAGGCCGTGATGTAGCAAGAATGAATGCGCTCCGCAAACCAGGAAGTCAGTGAGAATAACGATTCAGGAGTGACAGAGGTGAATAAAACAGCTCAATTTCAACAGGTATCAAACTAGTTATAATGCAAAACATTACTTTTTACTTTAGTTTAAGAGGAAAATATTTTTGTCTTTACAACCCCTTTAACATGAATTGTTTCAGGATTTGCATCATTTAATTTACAGAACATGTCCACAACTCTGAAGATTCTTTTTTTAATTTATTTTTTATTGTGAAGCAAACAAATAGGACAAAATAACAGAAAAAGTCAATGTGCATAACTATTCACCCCCCCCTTAAAGTCAATACTTTGTAGAGCCACCTTTTGCGGCTATCACAGCTCCAAGTGGCTTTGGATAAGTCTCTATGAGCTTGCCACATCTTACCACTGGGATTTTTGCCCATTCCTCTTTACAAAACTGCTCCAGCTCCTTTACGTTGGATGGTTTGTGCTTCTGAACAGCAATCCAAGTCTGACCACAGATTTTGGATTGGATTGAGGTCTTGACTAGGTGGTTCCAACACATTTACATGTTTCCCCTTAAACCACTCAAGTGTTGCTTTAGCAGTGTGTTTGGGGTCATTGTCCTGCTAGAAGGTGAACCTCCATCCTAGCCTCAAATCACACACAGGTTTTTTACAAGAATATCCCTGCATTTAGCACCGTCCATCTTTCCCTCAACTCTGACCAGTTTCCCAGTCCCAACTGCTGAAAAACATCCTCACAGCATGATGCTGCCACCACCATGTTTCACTGTGGGGATGGTGTTCTTTGGGTGATGTGATATGTTGGGTTTGTGCCAGACATACCGTTTTCTATAATGGCAAAAAAGTTCAATTGTAGTCTCATCAGACCAGAGCACCTACCTCCATACATTTTGGAAGTCTCCCACGTGCCTTTTCACAAACTCAAAACATGCAATTTTGTTTTTTGCTGAAAGTAATGGCTTTCTTCTGGCCACTCTGCCATAAAGCCCAACTCTATGGAGCGTATGGCTTATTGTCGGCCTATGTACAGATACTCCAGTCTCTGCTGTGGAACTCTGCCGCTCCTCCAGGGTTACCTTAGGTCTCTGCGCTGCCTGTCTGATTAATGCACTCCTTGACCGGTCTTTTCAATTTTGGTGTGCGGCCGCCTCTTTGCAGGTTTGCTGTTGTGTTCTTTCCATTTGGTTATCATAGATTTGATGGTGCTCCTATGGATCATCAAAGATTTGTATACTTTTTTTTTTTTTTATAACCTAACCCCGACTTGTACTTCTCAACAACATTGCTCCCTACTTGTTTGGAGAGTTCCTTGGTCTTCATGGCAGTGTTTGGTTAGTGGTGCCTCTTGCTTAGGTGTTGCAGCCTCTAGGGCCTTTCAAAAAGGCATTTATATGTAAAATGACAGATCATGTGACACTTGGATTGCACACAGGTGGACATCATTTCACAAATTATGTGACTTCTAAAGGCAATTGGTTGCACCAGAGCCTTTTATGGGCTTCATAACAAAGGGGGTAAATACATACCCACATGCCAATTATCAGTTTTTATTTCTGAAAAATAGTTGTATGTATATATTTTTTTAATTTTACTTCACCAATTTTGACTATTGTGTTCTGATCCATCACATATAATTCAGATAAAAAAAATAAAAACTTCATGACCATGTACTATATTACAATGACAATTTTCTTTCCCTACCATTTACAGAATGTGACTTTTTACAAGGCTCAAGTACATAAAATTATACATAAACATGCAAGATTTTTGTTTTGCTGAGTGGGGAAAGGTTAGGCCTTTGGCTAATTTTTACCGCTGTCTATACAACTTCCGGAGATATATTAAAAAAAAAAAAAAAAAAAGAGAAGGAGAAAATGCTTATAAGAGTAGTTGTATATTCGGTTGTAACAAGGAAATCACTAATCTCTTCCCCTGGTAATGTGGCGGCCAATACTCTTATTTGAAGACAGCTAGTAGGCTTTGAACTTTGTCTACAACAAAAACAACTCCACTTGACTAATTGAATAAGGGTACATGTACTCCAGATTCTGACTGCTCCAGTCTAAAGTCTGGTACACAGGGCTTTTTTTCTGGGGGAACTAGGTGGAACTCAGTTCCACCACCTTTGGCTCAGACCCTTTGGTGCCCGCTCACCACAATCACTTGTGAACACAGAAGTCTGGTTTCTGTGTTTACAAGTGACTGCTTTGTAACCCCTTGAACTCTGCACACTGTATGTAATGCAATTCTGGTATTTAATGCCCCTTTAAGACACTTCTACTGTTTGTGAAATCTGAACGGGTCGTGGTTGAGTTTCTGCACCTATTTTCTGAGAAAAAAAGCTCTGCTGGTACACATGGGCCAAATATCAGCTGGATCAACAGAAGCTACCCAACATTTGGCCCTTGTGTACACTAGCCCGGCTGGTTTAGGTCGAGTGGGTGAGCTGGAAAACCAGCATCCAATCAGCATCTGATCAGGGTCAACAGATAATGGCTGTGAGTGATAATGAAAGGAAAGCCCGGATGGCTGCACAGCATACTTAGATCCAAATGCCTTTATCCACATAAAACCATGAGGAGCACTACATGTACAATGAATGGCTGTGAGTGCTGACCAGTGTGTCCTGGCAGGGGGCGGCAGTGCAGAACACAATACCTCAGTGGAGGAGATCGCTGTACTACCAGATAGTACAGCGAGCTCCTTGCTTTATTTATTTATTTTTATTTTTGCGCTCAGCCCGCTGGGTTAAATAAAAAACTGATAGTGTGCACTAGGCTTTAGGCTGGCGATACAGGAGTATTTTTTTTTTTTTTTTTGTTCAACCTGAAAAACAAACAAAAAAAGGAAAAAAAAAACTTGGCTCAATTCCCCCATCCACACATTTGATGCATGAACAGCAGGACGTTTAACAGGTGGGCATGGTATGCCAGCTAAATCAGATACAGGTCTGTACTTTTTCATCTTTTTTAATTAAATATAATAAACACACCTGTGGACTTATTAGAAGCTCTCCTTCGAATCTCAGTCACCATCAAGCGTGACACTTGCGTTGTAAACTGTAGAAGGTCTGAAAACTTCTCGGTCATTGTGCTAGGAGGTGCATTTCCAAACACCTAATAAAAGAAAATTGTGATTAAAAAAATATGCACAATCTTTTTTCCAAACAAATGTTGACATACGATTAAAAAAAAAAAAATATCCAATTTACGGTTTTAGCATAACTTTAAGGCAGAACTTTACCCATAACAGCAAGAAAAATACATTTCACATTAATAGTTATGCTACAAAAAATGGGTGTGCTGTTAATTGCCTCCAGCATTGCTCCTGTTTCTTTTGGCTGGAGACTGCCATTTTGCTGAAGCCCAGAGCCCCTAAGCAGTAGTAAACCTAGGATGTCAGCAGATCGGCCTTTACAAGTGCCTAAAAATAGGAGAGCAACTAAGCATGTGCAGAGCAGGGCGAGAAATCCTGTTACTGGATTTTACACAGTATATACACTTTTCTTTGTTTTACATACCTGCAAATGAGGCCAGCCTAAAGTCATAAAGCAGGACCTAATCTTCTGACTAAAGTACAACTTTAAGACGTAGGCTCCATTCAGACCTAGGCGTACGCTGTAGCGGCGTATTGCGGCGACAAATCAATAGGCGCTTTGTCCCCGCGATTTGCGTAATTTTTGGCAGAAGAGGTGAATTAACATTGCCGGCTATGCCCGTACGCCCGAAACGCCTGAAAAAAAAGGGTCCGGGACTTGTTTGAGTTTTAGGCGTACGGGCGTTTGGGTGTTCGGCATGGAGATGTGAACCATCTCCATAGCCGACAATGTTAATTCGCCCCTCCAGTGTATCTAGGGCTGCTTCAGCGTCGGGCGACAAAACGCCTAGGTCTGAATGGAGCCTAAGAGTTGGTTCACACTGGGGCGACACGACTTCCAGAGGCGACTCAGACACGACTTGAGCATGAACCACAGGGCGATCTGAGGAGATTTACAACACGACTTGAAGTTATCTCCAAGACAGGAGACATTCCAGTGGCCAATAAAACAACAATCAGCTCTGGGAGAGAGAGGGAGATGGAGGGGTTTGCCTGAGAAATGTATGTTATCTTATCTGGAAAGTAGCTAGTGATCAGACTTCTGAGGCGACAAGTCGGATTGAAGTTGTACAGGAACCTTTTCTGAAGTCGGAGCGACATGAGTAGTGTGTATTAACACCGCTCCCATTCACTTACATTGCTTTTCTCTACAGCGCGACTTGGGACAACTTGAGGCGACCTCAAGTCGGATCCCAAGTCGGATCCCAAGTCGCCCCAGTGTGAACCGACTCTTAGAGACATCAAATTGCTTCGTTGCTCAGTTAAAAAAAAAAAAAAAACAATATATACACCTAAAAAAAGGTCCAAACCAATAATCCTAACCCAATGATTCATGCCAGTCTAATAAAAATAGGTAGATATTGGAACAAATCATTTTGAGGTTATATGAAATGTTTCAGAAAATATAGGGAATGCCACCTGCACCCAACTGAAGGGCGATTTCCCTTAGTGAAGGGAGAAATCCTTTCAAAATAAAGCTCTAGGTCTAGGAACAAGTGATCCCACTGGAAGATTTTCCCTGCTATCCTATTCTAATAACAGATCAGAATTTTGGATCTCCCATCACTTTTTAGTAGGGCTGTGCAAATTAACTTTTAATTAATCGATTAATCTTTAATTTTTTTGATCGATCAAAATCTTTTTGATCGATTAAAATTTTTTGATTGTTACTCACCTTTCTGCCGGCTTCTGGGCCTTCAGGGAGTTCCGTCAGAGGTCCGGTAATGTCACGGACACCAGCGGGGCTTGCCAGGTCCATCTGAAGGGCTCCTTTGCTGTGCCTTTATATCTGCATGCCGTTGGGACCTTACTATCTGCCATACGCAAGGGCTGTTACACTTCCTTCTATCACCCTGGGATTCTACAGCCATCCACTGGGAGTTGTGATAGTTCCCTTCACGGAACATTTACATCCCGACGGCCTGATGTTAAATTCTTCTCATCTGGATTCAGCAGTAGTATCGTTGTACACATTTTTATACCAGTATCATATTTAGCTACATGTTTTTATGACTGCTTTTGGTACAGTTTATGTAGCTACATCGATTTTATCTCCAGTGCAATATTTATTTGGTTACCTACTTGAAGACTATAAAAGTTTTAATGCTATTCCCATTGAGCGCTGCCTTTGTGTGTTTTTTGTATCCTGCTATTCATTTTTCCAGTGGTTGGGAGCTGCACTGGTAATCAGCCTGCAAGGAGATTGGCTAAAAGTAGTTGGATCTGTATGTGCGTTATAATTAATCGAAATTAGTCGATTAATCGATTAAAAATAAAAACGATTAATCGAACACAAAAATTTTGATCAGTAACAGCCCTACTTTTTAGTCTTTGTGATGATGGTCAGTAAAGCTCAGTTGCAGGGACACAGACGCCCACAATAAAAATCTGACAGCGATTCCAACCCCTGTACTTTAATAAACCACACTGCTCATAACATGGCTTTGTTAGTTTTAGATCTTTTAATAGACAATTTAACCACTTAACACCCGCCCGCCGTCGAATGACGGCGGGCGGAATGCTCTATTGTTCTGACAGGACGTCATATGATGTCCTGTCATTTAAAGCCGCTATTTGTGGGGAAAAAAAGGACACCAATTTTGTTTGGGAGCCGCGTCGCACGACCGCGCAATTGTCAGTTAAATCGACGCAGTGCTGGAAGCTAACATTTTGTCTGGGCAGGAAGGGGGTGTAGGTGCACGGTAGACAAGTGGTTGTAAAGTCGGTGATCACAATTACTGCCAGCCCTTCTGTTACAACAGGCTAAACTACAAAGGGCAGGGGAGGGGCAGGTTTGTAATCGGCTCACACACTAAGAAGCGATAAGCCAGGAGGGAGAGACCCTAAACCAGGGGTCCTCAAACTATGGCCCTGCAGTTGTTCAGGAACTACATTTCCCATCATGCTCAGTCATGTCTGTAAATGTCAGAGTTTCACAATGCCTCATGGGATTTGTAGTTCCGCAACAGCTGGAGGGCCGTAGTTTGAGGATGCCTGCTCTAAACACACAGGCATGTAAACTGACCACGGTATCATGGATTAGCAGCCACGAATACCGTGGTCAGCACACATAGGGGGGTCACAGGAACAGGCAGGATCAACCAGGTACTTTACAGCATAGAAAGGGACCAATTACACCGCTGGTGAATCTTTAACTTCTTAGAAAATCCTACCATCTTCATAAACCACATCACCTGAAAATTTCCAACCGATAACATGAACTACAAGTATTATCAAGTACAAAAAACTGTCCACAAGTAAAAAAAAGTCCAGCAAAAAAAAAAAAAAAATGTAAATAAATATTTTTTAACCATTTAAAAATGTCTTGCTACTTTGATCATTTGAAATCAACCGGCCGTGTTAGCGCTAAAGAGCTGCTCGTTTTAGCGCTGTTTAAGCAGCGCTTTTTGGCTGCTAGCAGGGTGCTTTTAACCTAAAAGAAGGTGTTAAAAACTCCAGTTTCGTGGCGCTTCATTCCAATGGGCAAGGCGTTTTGGGAGCACCAAATACAGCAGTCCCAAACCACCCCAAAGAAGCTGCTTGCAGGACTTTTCAGAACGTCCCGCAAGTGGCAGTGCCCCAATATGAAAAGTAACACTTAAATGGGAGATGGTGTTCAGGCGCTTAGCAGAGACCATTTCCAAAGCTGAAGCGCCTGCAAACCGTGCCAGTGTGAAAGGGGTCAAAGGCCTCATTCACACGAGCTGGATCCATTGCCACGGAGTCCGTCAGCTCAGCGGGAGATCTTTGTTGATCTCTGCTGGGTCAGGGGATGACAGGTTCCTCTCTGCTCACTGAGCGGGGAGGGGCTTGTCGAGCGCAGCCTTCTCCCATGGAAAGATCGAACAAAAACAGACAGCATGTTAGTTTTCATCAGATCTCACATGATCCGGACATGGTCACCGCTGACATCCGTCGCTCCATAGACTTGCATGGAGGGCATGTTGAGGTCCGTCGAAAAAACTGACAGGCAGACCTGAACGGTCTGACCGCGTGAAAGGGCCCTTAATCTTCAACTGGTTATCTAAAATCTGTACTATATACACTTGAAAAAAAAAAAAAAAAATGTTTAAAAGGGCAACCAAATACAAAACATATGTTAGGACTGGTAAGCTGCAAAATATTCAATTTTTGTTTTGATGCGCTTAAATATGCATTAAAGATTCAGTCTATTCAAAGCCAATAATTTAGTTGTTGGTGGAAACAGACAAGACGAATCAACTACTAGGTTGTCATCTCTCTAAACAGTGGCATCTTAGAACCTAAAATTGTGACCTGGCGCAGTTGGCATTTTATCCATTCGTTGCTTTTTTTGTCTAAAAAAAAAAAATGTTAGACTTGCCTGCTTGGTGTAATGGTTTTACACAGAGCAGCCCAGATCCTCCTCTTCTCGGGTCCCTCACCAGCGCTCCTGGCCCCTCCCCGCTGAGTGCCCCCCTTCGCAAGCAGATTATTATAGGGGAACCCAGGCCGAGCCACTGCTCTGTGTCAATTCAGACATGGAGCCACGGCTCACCACAGCCCCCTCTCTCTCATCACTGGCTCACTGACTTTAATGGACAGCAGTGGGAGCCCATGGCACCCGCTGTGTGTCTCTGCCAATCAGGAGAGAGCCCAGGACAGCTGAGTCTCTTGTGCAACAATCGCTGAATTGAGACGGGTATTAGGAGGGTTTGAGGGGGGCTGCTGCACACAGTTTTTTTTTAATCTTAATAAATTAGGATAAAAAAACCTTCTGCCTTTAGAGCCACTTTAGACAACTGCAGAGGTACAGCCAGGGCAAAGAAGATTTTAGCTGCAGTCTTTAAAGACTACTGTAGGACATAATCTGGGCATACATGTACGTGTTTTTTTCCATTCATTCAACCAGTGGATTTAGGGAATAACCTAACAGATCTCTGCATCAACACAAACAATGTGAATGCAGGGATCCCTCTTTTGTATTCTGAAATCTGAGACCCCCCTATTAGGATACACAGAGCAGCCCACTGATCAATTGATGGTTTTCCAAGTGGTCCATTCAATGTAAGCCAGTCATTAGACCGATTTCTGTTGAACTGGCAGGGGTACACAAGTACCAGGCTAAAGCAGTTTTATTCACTAAAGTTGTTTTAGGTGGTGGTAAGGGAGGGTTGGGGGGGGGGGGGGGGAGTAGGCCAAAAAAGGCAACTATACTTCCTCTAAAGCACTAGTACTATAACCTGCACTTACCCTGTTAAAGACAGGCAGCATCATGTAAAGTTTTTCTTCCTGTTCCTTTTGAGTCATGTGTCGGGCAGGATGACAAAGCTCAGTGAAGAGTCGCCTCAAATGCATTAAACCTAGTGCATTGTCCTGCGGGCTGCACTCCTCTTGCCGAGGTCGGCCCATGATCCTCTTCACCATATTCATGGTTGCACTTTTGTTAATGCTCTCTTCTTACCTACAGGGGAAAAAAATAAAAATAAAAAATGTAACATCAAGAATCACCCGTTTAACAAGCATTTCAAGTTTTTTTTTCCTCTTTAAAAAGACCACCAGATATGAGCAGAAAAATAACACCAATTTGTTTTATTAAAACTTTTCACGATTTAAAAAATGACATATATACCAAAAAAAAAAATATATATCTTGAGACAAGTAGTCCATGTATCGAACTAACAATTCTAGCATTAAACTACTCCTTTTTCAGACTCATCTGTGAATACAACACTCTCCATTCTCTGCATAAAAACACAGCAGGATCCTTCCACAACACTCTTGTAAACAGCCGGACGCTTATTGTTTGCATTGCTTGGACATCCAAATTCCTTTCTGACCGATGTACTCTTATTATTACTACATCATCTAACAAGATTACAACTGAAGGTGGTACTGTAAGCAAAATCTGGATGGATATTTTACAGATTTGGAAAAGTCAGGGAAACTTCTTTTTCTCAGATGGAGGATGGACTACCACTTTTGCTGGAAATCCCCTTTACAAGTGCACGGCATATAGATATGGTAAAAAGACTGCATTTGCCTGCCCACCCTTGGTTTTATTTACAAAAAAAACCTAATGAAGATTGACGCTTATAAAAAGTGTTTTAAAGTTTAAGGCAGGCCATAGATTATGGGATTTCCTGCAACCATGGGTGTTCTGCGGGTAGGGGTGCACAGGTAACCTATTTTGCCGGGAGAACACAATGATTATGATTATTGCTAGTGGCTATAGCTGTTGGCAATAATCCCATGCTAGAACTCCAACATGTTTGTTATGCCCAATATATTTAAGCCTGCCCGTAGATGGATTGAATCTCAGCCAGTCCCTGCTGAACATGCCTAGATTTGAACCATCTATGGCCGGATTTAAGCTGGCCATGAACTGGCGGATTTTCGTATGAATGTTCACATGGAAACTTTCATCAGTACATTAGCAATTGCCATCAGAACCTCAGTGAATGTTGTTACAATGTACTCCATTCATTATTGGTAGATATGTTATGCATCACATTGCCCTTACTGTAATATAACCTGGGTAAGTTGGTTCATTCTACTTTCTGGCACCCCATACTTTTATTTCACCCTATTGATCTATATGGACCTCAAGAATGCTTCAATTATATTATAGGTATTTTCACCATGATTTTTTTTTTTTCCATTATTATTAGTTTGATCTATGTCAAGTTTGAAGGGGACATAGGGTGAAATTAGTTGAATGTTTCCCTTTGTCGCACAGACAAAAAAAAACTGTCTTTGAACACCTTGTACTTGACTACTGTATATAGATTATAAAATAAAAAGTTTATATAAAGATTATAAAAAATGTATATATATATATATATATATATATATATATATATATATATATATATATATATATATATATATATATATATATATATATATATATATATATATTTATTCTGTGCAGACATTACTCGTTTTTCCCCCAAACCCCTTGACCCCCCCCCCCTCTACATCATGTCCTAGCATTACATGTTCTATTATCCTTTTTCTGTAGCTAGAAACTGTTTTTATTGTTCCCAAGACATTGTCAGGCTTGTAAAAGTCTTGCAGGGGCAGCTGCTGGAAAGTCCATTATTAGCATAAATGTAACCCCAAGAACTACACTTCCAAAAAACCTTTACTACACACAGTATATGGGCAGGCTCCAGGGAGTCACAGCAGATGCATTATTTAGCTGGTAAAAAATAAATAAAAAATCAACGTATGACATTTTATTATACTGTTCTGACATACATGTTCGCCAATACAGCGGGTAAGTATTGAACACGTCACCATTTTTCTATGCAATTATATTTCTATAGGCGCTATTGACAAATTTTCAATGCATGTCGGCAACAACAAGTGCAATCTATACATGCAAAGAAACCAAAACAAATAAGTTTAGAAGTTAAGTTATGTGTAATAAAGTGGAATAACACAGGGTGAAAAGTATTGAACACACAAAGAATGGGAGGTGCAAAAAAAAAGGCATGAAAAGCCAAGACATCAGCTAAAAATCTATCAGTTAGAAAGCAATAATGCCCTGTGTCAGTGCAAATAATATCAACTGATGGCCTAAAAAAGGTGTCTCATTACCAAGGTGTCACACAAGAAACATGTCATGATGGGAAAAAGCAAAGAGCCCCCGCCCAAACATTTGCAACCTTATTATTGCAAAACATACTGCTGGTATTGCTTTCAGAGGGATTTTGATACTTCTGAATGTTCCAGTGAGCACTGATAAACATATGTTAAAGCAGAGTTTCACCCAAAAATTGAACTTCCGTTTAAAGGTTCCAGATCCCACTTACTTCTGGGGGGAACCGTGTCGCCGGAAAGGAAGTTCACCTCTCCCCCCTCCCTCTCGGCAATCATCTGGGACATGTTACAGGTCCCAGATAATTTCTCGGCCAGTCGCAGCGTGGCTCGCACCCGGCTGTGCAGCAATGACAATGCTGGCAACGCGGAGAGGAGGGGGAGAGGAGTGGGGCTTCATTCCCCTGCATTGCTGGACCCTGGGACAGGTAAGTGTCCGACTATTAAAGTCAGCAGCTGCAGTATTTGTAGCCGACTTTTAATATTTTTTTTTAGTAGGAACTCCGCTTTAAAGCTTAACTACTTGCCGACCGCCGGCCATCATATTACTGCGGGACGGTGGCACTGATCCGCGAGAGCACGTAGCTCTACGTCCTCTTTTTCGCCCACTAGGGGGCGCGCGTTCCGCCGGCGCACGCCCCCGAGTCCCGCGTGCGTGCCCGGCGGGTACGATAGTTAGAACACAAACAGGAACACACTTAACCCCTTCCCTGCCCCCTAGTGTTAACCCCTTCACTGCCAATGGCATTTTTATAGTAATACAATGCATTTTTATAGCATTGATCGCTATAAAAATGCCAATGGTCCCAAAAATGTGTTAAAAGTGTCCGATGTGTCCGCCATAATATCGCAGTACCGAAAAAAACGCTGATCGCCGCCATTACTAGTAAAAAAAAAAAATGTTAATTAAAATGCCATAAAACTACCCCCTTTTTTGTAAACGCTATAAATTTTGCGCTAACCAATCAATAAACGCTAATTGCGATTTTTTTTTTACGAAAAATATGTAGAAGAATACGTATCGGCCTAAACTGAGGGAAAAAAAAAGTTTTTTTATATTTTTTTTATGGATATTTATTATAGCAAAAAGTAAAAAATATTGCATTTTTTTCAAAATAGTCGCTCTATTTTTGTTTATAGCGCAAAAAAAAACCCCCGCAGAGATGATCAAATACCACCAAAAGAAAGCTATTTATGGGGAAAAAAAAAGGACACCCAATTTTGTTTGGGAGCCACGTCGCACAACCGCGCAATTGTCAGTTAAAGCGACGCAGTGCCGAATCACAAAAAGTGCTCTGGTCTTTGGACAGCAATATGGTCCGGGGCTAAAGTGGTTAACGCTTGCTGCACAACATTTAGACAAGCCTGTGAAATACTGGGAGAATACAATCTGGTCAGATGAAACCAAAATGTCAACTCTTTGAATGCCAGAATACAATGTTTGGAGGTCAAATGGCACCGTACATCACCCCAAAAAAATTGTAACGTTTGGAGGTGGGAACTTCATATTGTTGAAGGAAGGATGAATGGAAAAATGTACCAAGACATTCTTGATAAAAATCTGCTGCCATCTACCAGGATGATGAAAATGAAATGAGGGTGGACATTTCAGCAAGACAATGATGAATAAAGCTGTTAGAATGACCCAGCCAATCACCTGACTTGAATCCAATAGAAAACCTATGAAAAGAACTAATGATCAGATTTAATCGAAGAGGTCCCCAGAACTGTCAAGATTTAAAAACTGTTTGTGTGGAAGAATGGGCCAAAATCACACCTGAGCAATGCATGCGACTAGTTTCTCCATACAGGAGGTGTCTTCAAGCTGTCATTACCAACTAAGGATTTCGTATGAAGTAATAAATACATTTCTGTTAGCATGTTCAATACTTTTTCCCTGTGACATTCTGTTTTATTACACAGAACTTCATTTCTAAACTTTTTTTGTTTTGGTCTCTGGATTGGTGACAAATACTTTGGCGGGAAACATCTAGCCAATGAGTGTAACCTTTTACTTACATCATCTCCTGTCACTGGGAGGAGTCAGCATTTACCTCAGGTCTGTCAGCTGGACTCGCCTCTGGATCCTCCTCAGCCTTCCCTCTGGATCTTTCGACCTGCTCTCCCCTATAATTCCCCTTGTCATGGTCCCCCTTTATGTGGGTAATGTCACCCTCTTTGTGGGTTGACAGTGGTTGGTACGCTGTTACTTGTTTTATATAAAATAATACTGCTCGAGTCTTAGTGACTGAGCAGGTTGGTCCGTTATTGATTGCCAACAGTTCTGTTTGATATTGAAGGTCTATCTTTTTGGGTAATGTCGCCCACTTTGTGGGTGGACAGTGGTTGGTAAACTGGTATTTGGTTGGTATACGATATTGCTGCTTGAGTCTTGGGCTGCGTACACACGATCGAACATATCTGCTGAAACTGGTCCGCAGACCAGTTTCAGCGGACATATCCGATCGTGTGTACGGGCTAGCAGACAGGTTTCCAGCAGACAAAAGTTTTAAAACATGCTTTAAAACTTGTCTGCTGGAAAACTGTCCGTCGGACATGTCCGCTGGTTAGTACGCCTAACCAGTGGACCGAAATCCCCCGCATGCGTCGAATGGATTTGACGCATGCATGAAAGCATTTTACTTCCTGGTTTGCGGACGTCGTGGCGTCAAACTTCACCGCCACGTCACCGCGTTGTCTGTCCGTGGGGATTTTGGTTTGATCATGTGTACACACATCAGACCAAAACATCCCAGGAGACATGTCCGATGAAAACGGTCCAGCGGACCATTTTTATCGGACAGGTCTCCTTGTGTGTACGCGGCCTTAGTGACTAAGCATGTTGGTCTGTTAATGGTTACAGCGATTCTGTTTGGTATTAAAGGTTAACATTATTTTTATATTTAAAATTGTTTTAAACCAAATAAAATGGCTGCGGCCTAAACTTCTCCACAATCCTTGTTGCGTTTTTTATTTTATATTTTAGGTATGTTCTTATGGTATGATTGGTGTTGATGGGGTGTACAGTCACATGCAACTCACTTTAGTAAAGTTGGACTTATTTCTATGAATGCTGACATTTCCCCATTGATCTGTTTTATTGAACAAGTCTGTATAAAGTGTAAAGATTTACATTCCCAATTTTAAAGCTTTGGCACAAACATATTACCCCTCTCACAAAAACAGACAATAATAAGAGCATTTGTCTCCAGAAAGGAAATGACCTGTCACTATTTTAATGAAATACATTTTAATGATATTTGCCTGTGGCATTTTCAGTGACTACAGTAATGTCTCTTTATTATATCACAGCCAGGCACATCAAGCAGAGAGTAATAGAGTCTAGTAGCGTGTTAGACAAATGGCATAAAGACTAGAACACTGGAACGTGCCGCCACCACCCGCCATTACTAATTAATAAAGAACATCCAAATACAAAACGGCTCCTTCTTAGAATATCATTTGAAGAGTTTAGCTTGTCTGGACATAAAAAAACACTCACTTTTTTAAAGCCCAACTTCAGAAAAATTTGGATTTTGTTTTTCTGGTGGGCTTTTTATTTCTGTCAGTGAGGACATTTTGGTGTCCCAGTTTCCTCATTTTGTGTTCCAGTGACACCAGGTTCTGTCCCTAATGAAGAAATATCATATTGCTTTCTGTTTAAAGCCTATAATACTGGGCTAGAAAGCGAGGGGACACTGGGGATCCAGACAGCATTAAAAACCAGGGAGATGTTCTATAACCTTCCCCAAGTTATCCCCCAAACAAATCTGGGCTGGAGATTAATAGCTTTATATTGGTTTATGTGGACCCTCCCCCCACAAGGGACGTATAAAGGCCCGTACACACGATCACATTTTTTCCGACAGGAATTGTGTGATGACAGGCTGTTGTCGGAAAATCCAACCTTTTGTATGCTCCGTCGAACAATTGTTGTCAGATTTTCCACCAACAAATGGATAGCATGCTTTAAAATTTACCAACAACAAAGGTGTGTTTTCAGATTATCCGATCGTATGTACACAAGTCCTTCGGGAAAAAAGTACAAACACGCTTGCTCGGAAGCAATGATCACCATAACATAAGCAAGGGTGGCGCTAAAGAGCTGAAAAAAAACATGTAGTTTCGTGTTTGTTGGCCTACAATTCTTTCCGGTTTGTATGAAAGACAAGTTTATGGCCAACGTCCTTCGGACAAAAAAGTTTTGTCCGCGGAAAATCCGATTGTGTGTACCAGGCTTAAAAGGGCTTGCAAAAGGTAAAAAAAAATAAAAAATCCTAAATGGCTTCCTTTACCTTAGTGCAGTGCTCCTTCACTTACCTCATCCTTCGATTTTGCTTTTAAATGTCCTTATTTCTTCTGAGAAATCCTCACTTCCTGTTCTTCTGTCTGTAACTCCACACAGTAATGCGAGGCTTTCTCCCTGGTGTGGAATGTCGTGCTCGCCCCCTCCCCTGGAATACAGGAGAGTCAGGACGCCCACTAACACACAGCTCCTTTCTCTATCTGCAACGTAGGGAGTGTCCTGACTCTCCAGTAGTCCAAGGAAGGGGGCGAGCACGACACTCCACACCAGGGAGAAAGTCCTGCATTACCATGTAGAGTTACAGACAGGAGAACAGGAAATGAGGGTTTCTCAGAAGAAATAAGGACCTTTAAAAGCAAAATCAAAGGATGAGGTAAGTGAAGGAGGACTGCACTGAGGTAAAGGAAGCCATTTAGGAAAAAGAAAAATTGTACCTTTACAACCCCTTTAAGAGTAGCCATTGCTAATCTCTATTTATAGAAGATCTCCTCAAGAATATACTAGTGAAAGCTAGCAGTATTTGGGCTCATTTAACTGGACCTGTTCTAGAATATTGATGTGCAACTCATCCAAGCAGCTTCTCCAGAACTAAAAAAACGCTACTTGAATTAGGGGAACGACATCTTCAATATGATAAAGCCATAAAAAAAAAAAAAAGCAAGTTTCTGCACAGCCATCATAAAAATGTATACAAATTACAAAAAAATAAAAGAAAGAAAGAAGTACAACCCCCAGTTACAAAAAAAGTTGCTCCTTTGAATTTCAAAATGACCAATTTTTTTCTTAACCATTTGCCGCCAATGTGACAAGGTGGCACTGCTGCACCGCATCACGTACGTGATCCGGCACTTCTGGGTCACGCATGCGCACCGCTGACAACCCACTCTTGCAGTGATCAGACACAGTGGGGGTGGGTACTGCAGACGCGATGTTCGCTGGCACCCAGCGATCATTAGGCAGTGAGCCAGAACAGCGATCTGCCTATGTAAACATAAACAA
Organism: Rana kukunoris; assembly: GCA_029574335.1. Taxonomy (NCBI): domain Eukaryota; kingdom Metazoa; phylum Chordata; class Amphibia; order Anura; family Ranidae; genus Rana; species Rana kukunoris. Next base: position 474,518,403 of record CM056049.1, read on the forward strand.
GACGGATCGCCGTTCTGTCAGTACAGAAGGTATCGATGCTGTGTTCCTGTAAAGCAGGGACATGGATCCATGCCTTTCCCTAGTGCACAAACACAGGCTAGGCACACCGTTAACCCTTTGATCGCCCGAGGTTTAATCCCTGTCCAGCCAGCGTCATATATACAGCGACAGTGCATATTTTTTAGTACTGATCACTGTATTATCGTCACTGGTCCCCAATAAGTGTCAGTTAATGTCCCGACTGTATCGTAATATCGCAGTCCCACTATAAGTCACTGCCATTACTAGTAATACATTTTTTTTTAAATCCCATTGTTTGTAGACACCGAAAATATGTAGCAGAATACATATTTGCCTAAACTGATGAAGAAATTACATTTTTTAATTTTCTTTATTAGATATGTGTTATAGCATTGTCCCTTAGATTTATGTATATGGATGTTGGCACCAATTTTTTTGATAAAAAAATAAAACAAATCGAAGTACATGGACAGAGACAGACATCTATGTCAAATCTTTATTTTGTGGAAATATGGTGTGGTTCGATTTCTGCCAGTCACAGGCTGTGTCTTAGAATAAGAGGGAGGTGAAGCCTCCATTAATCTACATATAATATCCCTCCCCTTTGTGTTTAAAGGGGTGTTCCACCCAAAAAAACGACCTTAGCTTACTCCACTCCTCACCCCCATACATGCCACATTTGGCATGTAATTTTTTTGGGGGGGGAGTGGGGGCTTCAGTAGGAGTGGGACTTCCTGTCCCACTTCCTGCTTCCGCCGAGGGGCTGGTTAGGCGATTAAGCCTTAATCGCCTACACCAGCCCCTCCCTGTAGGCGATCACATGGGACACTGACAGGTCCCATGCGATCGCCTCTCCAATCAGCGGCGAGCCGCGCCGCGCACGCATGCGCAGTACGGCTCGCGCATGCGCAGTGGGTGCCCGGCCGTGAAGCCGAAGGCTGTCACGGCTGGGTGCCCACAGTCAGGATGGAGACGCCGGCCGGGCAGGGGGGGAGAGGAGCGGAGCCCCGGTCGGCGCGTCGCTGGAACGCAGGAGCAGGTAAGTGAGTGTTTATTAAAAGCCAGCAGCTACACTTTTTGTAGCTGCTGACTTTTAATAAACACAACTTAGGGCTGGAACACCCCTTTAACTTGTTAGTGGGCTGTCATTTACCACTGTTTATACACCCACATGTGTGACTCTATAGTCACATGGGCTGCTCAGATGGGATAGGGAAGAAATGCTCAGCAGAGAAGCTCACTGAAAACTGGATCATGTTACCACCCACAGCTGCAAAACGTATATCTGAATTGGAGACATACAGATGGAGATATAGAGCAGCAGGATCAACCAGGTTTTTTTTTCAGAATATGGAAATCGAATTTCAGTGAGTGAGTATGAACAGCATGTTATACACCAATTAGTGATAGTTTTTGATGATGGGGGTTTAGGGACACTTTAATTTGAGCACTAAATGTAAAAAAAAAAAAAAAACACACACACCTGTCATTTTACTATATCAGGCTTTAAAGTGGTTGCATCCTCTTAAACTACTTGCACCTACAGGTAAGCCTACATTAAGGCTTACCTGTAGGTGCTTGCAATATCTCCTTAACCTACATGGTTAAGAAAATATTTGCAGAAAATATGGCACCGATGTCTGCGGTGCATGCGCGCCACAGACAACGGCGCAGGCGCACTGAGCGTGCTCGGTCTTTAATGGGAAAGTGCCGGAAACTCGCGCATGCGCGGGGATCGTGCCGGTTTTGCGCGCATGCATCGCCGCTCTGGCCAGTCATAGCGCCGGAGCGTCGATACCCGGAAGTTACTCCGGGTATCATGGCAGCGGTGAGGACCGAGGGTCGCTGCGGGGGCTTCAATCTCAGGTAAGTAATTCATAATGAGCTAGTATGCTAGCCATACTAGCTCATTATGCATTTGTCTTGCAGGTTTTCTTTTTTTTATGTGTTTTTGGGTTTACAACCACTTTAAGAGCAAGAAGGGTGCTCTAGCATCTTTAACAGTTTTGTTCCAGGATCACCAAATTACAGTCAAAAATAAATAAATAATGGGATGAACTGGCTTTGTTCCCAGTATCCTACACAAGGTTGCATTTTCCCTTTTACCTGGAGCGTACCTTTAAAGCCCACCTAAATTTGTTTTCAGCAATACATAACAAGAGAGCAGATGCTGCTATAATAATGTCACTTTTCACGAGGCCTTCTGCTGTACCAAAAAGAAACAGATAATATCAGAGCATGCTGAGCGCCCCTCAGCATGCCTACACAAACTAAATTATGTTGTCACATCTAATAAATCTCAGGAATGAACTCCAAGCCACTGTTCAAAGTAAAAACTCTTGGGGTTTTTTCTTGTTAAACTTAAAAGCGGAGTGCAATTGTGTGCCAATGTGTGAACAAAATGGCATTTTATCTTGAAGAATCACGATTATATATATTAAAAAAACTTAAACATTTGTTTATAAATACAGCCCAATATTGATTGTTTTTTACTAGTTATGGCGATCAACGACTTATAGTGGGACTGCGATATTGCAGCAGACAATCTGACACTGTTGAGACTTTGTTGGAACCAGTGCACGATCACTGTACTAATGATACCGACTGGGAAGGGGTTTAAAGATCTAGGGCAATCAAAGGGTGAAATGTGTGCCTAACTAGGGTTTTTGTGTTTACTATGTGCTCTTTTTACAAAGGGATGTGTTGGATTTTAATTCTTGCTTTGCAAGGAAACAAAGCCCAGCACATCCCCACTGACAGGCAGAGCTCTATTCTGTGCCTCTCCTTGCCGATCAGCGGGTGCTGATGGACATCCATTGGCCCACACACGCAGATTGGCTTCTGCTGTGTCTAATCACAGCACGGCCACAGTGCGCTCTACCCGAACGTGCCGAGTCACCTACTAGTGATCCGGTGCAAGAGAGCCATACTCTTATGTGATGCAGTTAATTACCTACCGAGTATGCAGCTTCTTTATCTTTAATTTCTGTACCTAGGTTTCAATCCTGTGCCATAATCACTGCCCCAGGTTTCCAGGATCAGGTTAACGCCTTTCACTTGCAGCCTCCTACGGAGTCACCCTTGCATGCAAAGACCAAAATGTTTTCTTACACTGTCATTGTACAGCAGGGAATTTTACTTTTTAGCAACACACAGTATAATTTTTCTCTGTACCTGGGGTAAATAAATATGAATGCAACATGCATTATATTGTGTTCTACATGTCCACCCAATCAGAGCCCCCATTTATTTGTATAATGCCTCGTACACATGTACAGGGTTTCCCGGCAGACTTTTTACAGCCGGGAAACCCAAGGGGAAAGCCAAGAACATGCTAGGCAGCTTTTTCCCCCTACACACGGCCGGTTTTTCTGGCAGGAAAACTGCCATGAGAGGTTTGGCTTTGGCCGGGAAACCCGGCCGTGTGTATGCTCCACCGTAGTGTTTTCCATAGGAAAACTGCCGAAAAAAAACAGCCGGGAATCGCGGCTGGAAAAAAAGAGAACATGTTCTAATTTTTCCCACCATTAACAAATATGTGCAAGCTATACTTATAAATAGAACTTGGATGACACTCGCTGCTATACTCCTTCATCCCTTGAAACGCGACCTTATTGTACCCATCTGGGTTGTCTGTATGTGTTCCACTGCACTATATGCAATTTTATCCCTGCCTGTTTGTTAGTTTTAACCTTCATTAAAAAGCCTTGAACTTTGAATTACTACCCTACCAGGTCCCTCCTTTGTCTCTCCCTCTCTGAGCCCATTGATGACCATCCTGTTGATGCGATAATCCACCTTGGAATCACCCCTCATTATTTACATCCATCCCATGGGGATAAATGGGATAAAGTGCAGCCAGACTCCCATCTGGGAGTCATAGTAGCTGGTAAGGGGCTTGTAAATAGGATGTGCACCTTTGGATGTGAAGAAATCTTTTATTTTGCCAACACATGTGCATTAATGAACTTTTTGCACAAGAGCACTTTTCTTTTGATGGACTTTATTGGATCATATATGAACTTTCTTTAATGCATCTCTATATGCAAATTAGATTTCTTGATTTTTATTGATTCTTCACTTGATTGGATATTTGTTATAAATGTATGCACTTTATACGGATAGCGCAACACCTTTTAGATTGATTTGTTTTGTGTATTGTTTATGTGGAAATACTGTGAGTGCAGCCATCACTGAGATATTTCTTTGTTTACTTTTTTGGTGACACTTTTTGCACAACTTAATTTTGTGTTCAACATGCACATATGCGGCCCCACAGAAAAAGGACACTTCCATGAGGCTGCATAAATGTGTTACGTCAACGTGAAAGGGTTAAAGTAGAACTAAAGTCATTTTTTTACCAATTTTACAAAGAGTAAGGCAGGACTATAAATCTTGTCCATTTGTTTGCCATTTGGGGGCCATTGGGGAGATTTTCCTTCACTTCCAGTCTCCCAGCCAAAAACAGGAAGCAAGAGGAAATTTCTGGTTGTCATTAGGATCATCAGCGATAGTGTCCCCATTGGAAAATTACCCCTCCCGTCTCCATTTTGGTGTCAATACAAAATTATTTTTTCTTTATTATTCTTACTCTTGGTGATAATGGTAAACGGGACAAATAGAAAAAGTCATTCACACTTAAGGGGCTTCAAAGACTGCAATAAAAAAAAAAACATGACAGGGGTTCTGTGCCACGATCAAAATCATATTGAAAAGTTCCGCCTTTAGTTAGACTTCAAAGTGTTGCTTTCAGTATTCCGTAAGCAAAAATGTACACTTTATAGGAAAGCATTGTAAAACATCAGAAAAACAATTCTAGGTACAAAATATATGACAGTCAGGTCACGCTCTGGCACTGTTGATGACAAACTGAAGAGAAAAAGCATGTAGTTCTCACTGAAAGTACACAATCAAAAGGCAAGGTGCATCGCTCAACTACAAAAGAAACTAACATTTTAGCACACTGTTCCAAAAAATACTTGCCAGAAAAAAAAAAAAAGGATATCATGCAGCTCTTTTAATACACATCAAAAAGGAGAAGCAGGGAACATGTTAAAAGCAAATAGTTCAACCTGTAAACCCAGAAAGAAGAAAGTTAGTCTCAGATATTGTGTATCTTATAAGCAAACTTTTCCTGGTAATCAGATACCGTATTTATCGGCGTATATCGCGCACTTTTTTGCCCTGAAAATCAGGGCAAAATCGTTGGTGCGTGATATACGCCGATACCCGCTTTCCCGCGCCGAGTTTTGAATACTGCGCCGACATATACCGAGCGCAGTACACTCGGGTATATTCGGCCAGTCTCTGCTTCTTCCGCGGTCACGTCCTGAACGTACAGGACGTGAGCGCGACAGTTGCCGAGCCTGCCCGAGTGTACTGCACTCAGTATATGCTAGCGCAGTATTCAAAACTCGGGGCGGGAAACGAGCGGGGAGGACGCTGGACCCGTGGAAGAGGACACCGGCCCAGCCGCAGAGGACACCGGACCCGCCGCAGAAGGACAACCGAAGCCGCAGAAGGACGCCGGACCTGCCGAAGAGGACACCCGAACCCGCCGATGGACGCCGCGCAAGACACCAAAACTGTAAGTACAAAAATAACTTTTTTTCCACAGGATTGGGGGTCACTTTAGGGGTGCGCGGTATACGCGGGAGCGCGTTATACTGCGATAAATACGGTACATAAGGTTTACTTTATCCTTTCTCAGCCAACAGATCTCTGTTGGACCTTTTCACCAATCAGAAGAGCAAAACATGAGTAGCAGAGTAAATATCAACTGCATCAACAGACAGCAGCAAGAACCAATGGCTGCACGGCTATCAAGCTATACAACCAGGACATGAGACACCGGCTAGAGTTGGTGTGCTTGTCCCCGAGGAGAGAAAGAATGGGTTCAAGTAAGTAAAACGGGGGGTCCGGGGGGCTACTGCATGACAGAGGGTTCTGCACCTTAATGCATAGGATGCATTAAAGTGAGAAAACACAAGGGTTTACAACCCCTTTAAAGTAAAACAATGTAATAATGTACTCAGCAAAAACATCAATACCATATCTTCAAAGTGTAATTCCGGGCTTAACCCCCACTATTCTTAAAACTGCCCTCTCCCCCCTCTTAACACCTATGCTTACTATCCTGTGCAAGAAAGATCGGTATACCTACCCATTTGACCGCTTTCGTCTGATCATGTGATTCCACCTTTGTGTCAGCCAGTGTGGCTGCAGGGGATTGGAGGGAGTGCCAAAAATGGATGGGTCACTGAAGGTCTATGGGTGACGTCACCTCTCCAGGCTTTACTATTTAATTTTTTTTTGTTTTTATAGTCTGGGGAGCATTACACTTGTGATCAGCAGATCATGGGTGCAATGTCAGGATCCTGAAGACTCTCAGTACATGGTCTGAACAGTTACTGAATTGCAGGAAGTGTCAATGAACTACAAAAGCACTCATCAGTGCCCTCACAATTCATTAAGAACTATAGTCTGCGCAGTGATAGACGAGACTTGTAGTCCACCCATGCACGATATGACAGCGGGTGTGGCTTTAATAATACACCCCAATTTAAGATAGAACATGTAGGCTGCATTCACACCTTTGCGTAGGCGATTTGCAAGTTTTTTTACATTGTATTGTCGGCTATGCGGAACGCCAAAGCCGCCCGATACGCGCATCGAAAAAGGGTCCGGGACTTGTTTGAAATTCGGCGTTCGACGTTCTATCGACGTACGGTGTTCTGCGTTAGGAGACGTGAACAGTCTCCATAGAGAACAATGTAAATTCGACCCTCCGGCGTATTGTAGCGTCGCGCTTCAGGCGTAAAAACGCCTAGGTGTGAATGGAGCCGTAATGTAACATGTTAATAAAGGTGACTTTATCCTTCTGAAGACTTGGAGGGCAAATCCAGCAGCCTACTGAAAAGGATTGCAGTAAGTACATCGTTTTGGACTGCATGACAGTTGGATAAATTAACTAGTTTTTTTTTTCTACATGCAGACTCTGAAAATAGTTACGGTAAAAGGAAACCTGTGCTTTGCCCATGAAGGACCCTTTCAGATTCCATTCGCTCCTCTGCCATTGAATTCACCCATTAAAAAAGAAGCAGTCTCCAAACTTTTGAAGCAAAAGGGGCAGTTTACTGTCCAGTTTACTGTCCTTCAAACCTTAGTAGTCAGACCGTGGCCAATGGAAGTGGAAAATGCCCTGACATCAATGAATGTAAACAATGCTGCAGGCTTGGTAGTCAGTGGGAGATAAAAAATAAAATAAAACAATTGACCTGGGCATGCTACCTCCTAGACCAGACACGTGGAGGCTGAACTCCTCGTTGCTGACAGATCCTGACTTGCTCCCCCAGGTGACTACTAAAATGGTTGATTACTTCCAACTTAACACCACACCTGGCATGGATCCCATGACGGTGTGGCTGGCCCACAAATGTCACCTCAGAGGGGAACTGATCAGATTGGGGGCGCAAAAAAAAGAGAGAACGGGAGCGGGAAGTTGAGAGGCTCTCGGACAAAATTCGCACCCTGGAAAGTCGTCATAAGCAATCTCTCTCGGTGGAGTCTGCTAGGGACTTACTAGAAGCGCGACAGGCGCTGAAACAAATCTTCGATGACAGGGCCAAACGGCTCCTGTTCTTTAGAAAAAAGCTATACTATGAATCAGGAGACAAGACAGGTAGGTTTCTTGCTAGGGCTTTGAGGGAAGCGGGTGCCACTAATCATATAGCGGGGATTAGATCGCAGAAAGGGACTCTAGATGTGTTGACGAATGACATTGCAGCTCACTTCCATCAGTTCTACACGAAACTCTATAAATTACCGAAACCACACAACCCTTATGGTACAGGTTCGGACAGGCTTCAAGTTATTCAAGACTACCTGCATGACAGCGGCCTCCCAACACTGGGGAATGACATGATGGCCCCTCTTGAAGAGTCAATCTCTGAGTCTGAGATTGCGCTAGCAATCAAGGAGCTCAAGGCAGGGGGCGTGGCCTGGAACGGCATGTGAGAGGACGTAGCTCTCACAGCTCCTGACTTCCATCCGGTACCGATCCTCCCTCAGCCAAGCCACAGGTCCACAGAGACTATATGCAGGGTCCCACTGATCCCGGGACCTCAGGGGAACCTCCGCCGGCTCTCTGCACAAGGGGAATGGTCAGAAAAGTACTTTCTGAGCCGGGTCCCGATTTCCAAGATGGCGCCGCCGCGTTCTCAGTGAAGGGGACTCCACGAGGCGCTGACAGGATGAAGGAGCACGGATCCAAGCAGCAGAAGCACACAAAGTCTCAGGGTAAGGAGGCCCCGAAGGACATGTTGTATTACACCCAGAAGCTGAATGGGCTAGCGGGGACAGATACCGGGGGGCACCCCAAATGCAGTGACTTTGACTTGAATGAGACTCAGGCCCTGGCGGCCATCTTTACTGATCATAGTGATGGAGAGGAGACTGATTTGCCTAACTTGGGGGCCCAGAACCCGGGAGATAATGCTGCACCAGCGGCTGCTCAACCCACACTAGCTGACATACTGAGGGCTGTTAATCTGGGCAATGCTTCAGTTAATACTGTGAGGGAAGAACTGTCACTGCTGCGACAGGACTTTCAGAAAATGAGAGAGCGCACTACGGCTGTGGAAAGCAGGGTGAGCGAGATAGAGGACCGTATGACACCCATAGAACGGGAGGCCAAAGCCGCATATCAACTGGCGAGGGAGGCCACTGACAGGGCTGAAGATTTTGAAAATCGCCTCAGGAGGAATAACGTGCGCATTGTGGGTCTCCCTGAGAAGGTGGAGGGCAGGGACCCCACTGCCTATGTGGAGGGGTGGTTGTTGGATATATTTGGGAAGAACTCGTTCTCCCCCCTCTTTGCAATCGAGCGTGCCCATCGAGTCCCAGCTCGCCCTCCCCAGCCGGGGGGGCCGCCCAGGCCTATGCTGGCGAGATTACTGCATTACAGGGATAGAGAAACAGTGCTGCGTCTGGCAAGAGAAAGAGCTAACATACAACATAATGGGGCCAGAGTGTCCTTCTACCCTGACTTCTCGGCGGAGGTACAAAGACGCAGAGCTAAGTTCATTGACGTGAAACGCAGACTCCGACAGCTGCAACTATTATACGCCATGTTGTACCCGGCTAAACTGCGAGTGATTGTGGAAGGGCAGGCACAGTTCTTTGAATCCGCAAAAGATGCTGCTACATGGCTAGACCGGAATGAACAACCCCTAAGACGCCGGCTGCGAGAAGGAGCGGAGGAAGGGTAGTACTGTCCAGGCCCACAGCGGGACCCCGACCCGCTAGCAAGATGTTTGAAATTACGATCTGAGAAGGAAGTTTAATCTTGTGTTATGTTTATTCAGTTAACCTTTGGCTGAGGGACATTATATTGCTACAGATCAAGACGAGAGCTTCAGCAATCTTCAACGACGAATCGACTACACGCGACTTGTTTTGGCTTCCGGAATCTGATGGGAATGCCTTATGCCGGACTCGCCCTGTTGGCGGGGTCTAGAGCTACGGAGTTAATGCGGGCTGCGGTTTGCGCCCTTTTTTCCTTTTTTTTTCTGTTACTTTTCCTTGTTCACATTTTTGAAAGGTGGCTCTTCAGCACGGCTATTGCCACAGTTAGCATGGGCAACGCACACGATTGGTGGACGAATTACCACTTCCTGCTACCGATGGTTCCTGGACTCTTGCAGCTAATGGAGGTACACCTGCTTGTCACTAACTTTTGCTTTCCAACATGACAGAGGTACCCATAGTGTCGTGGAACGTGAGAGGACTTCACTCCCCACTTAAGAGAACAATGATAAATATGTGCCTTAAAAAATTTCACCCAGGGATTTTTTGTTTTCAGGAGACGCACCTCACGGTGGACACTATTGGCTGTTTACGGTACAATTGGGTGAAGGGAGCTTACCACTCCACTCACACCTCATATTCCAGGGGTGTGAGTGTCCTGGTGCATTGCTCCTTGGATTTTCAAGAACTGGACAATAGCATTGACCCTGAGGGGCGATATGTATTTCTTCACTGCAGGTTGGGGGAGCTGACGTGTATTCTTGCATGTGTGTATATACCGCCCCCGTTTGCGGCGACGGTGCTTCGGGCGCTGATTGCCTACTTGGATGGCAGGCCTGAGGTGCCGCTGCTGGTAATTGGGACTTTAATTGCTGTCTGGACCCTGCGCTGGATAGACACCCGGCCACAGGAGCCTCTGCCCTCTCCAGGGGTACTCCCCTGGCGCGGTTGTTGCAAGAGGTTGGCTGGGTGGATGTCTGGCGGCAGCGGAATCCGGGCACTAAGCAATATTCCTGCTTTTCTAAATCACATGGCAGTTTGTCTAGGATTGATCTGGGGGTGGGAAACGCACATGTGCTTCCGTATGTCTCCAAGCTGGAGTACAGACCTCGCAGTGTGTCGGATCACTCCCCATTGATAGTACATTTGGTGACCTCTCAGCCCACTGAGCTCCTTAGGGCCCCCTGGAAGTTCAATGCTTTTTGGTTAAAACTATTTGAGTCCCCTGAGGCCATAGAGGATAATATACGTAGGTTTTTCACTGCTCAGGATCCGCGGGGTCCTTGTACACAGCAATGGGAGGATTTCAAAGGGTTCCTTAAAAAGACTCTGGTCACAGAAATTAACAAAGTTAAGAAGGCCTCTTCCGCTTTTGTGCGGGAGCTGGAGGAAAGGGTGGAGGTTCTGGAGGGGCAGTTTGTCCTGGATCCCTCCGATTCGGCCAGGGAGGAGTGGCAGGCTGCTCAATCTGCTTATGAGCGGGTGCTCTCCTCTAGGGCCGAAAAGAAGAGGTTCTTCTCCAGGCAGGCATTTTTTGAGGAGGGGGAGAAAACTGGGCGTATGCTTGCACGAATAGCGAATTCACAACAGAGGTCCCCGGCTATAGGAGCCATAAAATCCAGGGCCGGGCCCATTGTCAGCACACCCGAACTTATTATGCAGGAACTGGCGGGGTTTTATGAGGAACTGTACTGCCCCGGTGCGGCTTATGCAGTGGCCGACCTGGAGCGGTACTTGGGTGGGTTGGCATTCCCTAGATTGACGGCAGAACAGAAGGCGGCGTTGGATGCCCCCCTTACAGTGGAGGAACTTCAGGGAGCGGTGGGGCTCTTTCCCAATTGTAAGGCCCCGGGGGAGGATGGGATCCCCATGGAGGTCTATAAACAGCATGCGGAAATTTTGTTGCCAAGGTTACTCCGGGTGTTTAATACGGCCCTGGGGGACGGAGTCCTTCCGCCCTCCATGGCAAAGGCCAATATTGTTCTGCTTCTTAAACCAGGCAAGGATCCGGTCGAACCAGGTTCCTACAGACCGATCTCGTTGCTACAATGTGACATAAAAATCCTGGCGAAGGTATTGGCGCTTAGGTTGAACACTGTCATAACGTCCCTGATACATGGTGATCAGGCGGGGTTTATGCCAAATAAGTCCACTGCCATCAATATTAGACGGTTATTTCTAAACATGCAGTCAGACGCAGACAATGTAGGAAGCAGGGCTCTGCTTTCCTTAGATGCCGCTAAGGCATTTGACAGCATTGACTGGACGTATATGTGGGAGGTGCTGTCTCGATTCGGGTTTGGAGATAGATACATAGCTTGGGTCAGGTTGCTCTACAGCCGTCCGGAGGCCGCTATCAGGGCCTTTGGGTGTCTGTCTCAGGGCTTCGCCTTGGGGAGGGGGACGAGGCAAGGTTGCCCGTTGTCCCCTCTCCTATTCGCGTTGGCCATTGAGCCCCTCGCCATGGACATTAGGGCCAATCCGGGTATAGTTGGGTTTTGCTATGGCCCCCTGCAGGAGAAAGTGATGCTTTATGCGGACGACACCTTGCTCATGCTGGGAGATACTGACACGTCTCTGAGGGAGGCCATGGCAACTATTGTGAGGTTTGGAGGGTACTCGGGCCTACAGATTAATTGGACAAAATCGGCCTTGCTGCTGCTGGACGGGGGTGCCACGCAAACGGTGACACCGTCCTGTCCCATACCAGTCACAACCTCCTTTAAGTACCTTGGAGTCTATGTAACGGCAAACCCCAGGGATTTTAACCATTTGAACATATCTCCCTTGCTCCAGAGGTTCCGTGAAAGGGTTAAATCATGGAATAATCTCCGTATATCAGTGGCGGGCAAGGTGAACTTGGTAAAGATGATTTTAATGCCACAACTGCTTTACTGTCTCCACAATGCCCCTGCGGTAATTCCTCTTAAGATCTTTAGAATAGTGAACTCTATCTTCCGATCCCTGATCTGGAAAAACAAAACGCCCAGAATCAAGCTCGAACATCTGCAGAGGCCCAAGGACAGCGGCGGGCTGGCATTGCCCAACCCGTGGCTGTACTATATTGCGGCGCAGCTGCAACACCTGGTGGGGTGCTTCGGGGGGGAACCGGCTGGTTCCTCAGGTGCACTAATGCTCCGCACGGTGGGCGCTGGGCCCATCCCCTTGGCACTGGAGGCCCTGGCCTTTGCCAAACCCAACAAGACACACCCGACATACAATCTTATACAAAAAGTATGGAATAAATGTAAATATATTCAGCATGCTGACGGATACACTGAATACAGCCCCCTCTGGCATAACGATACTTATACGGAACTGGCTAAATTGCAGATCGGGACTGGGTGGAAAGGCTATGGGATCACACATATTAAACATGTATTTAGGAATGGGAGGCTTAGGCCCTTCGCAGACTTGCGGGCGGAGTACGGACTCCCGCCCTCAATGCTGTTTCAATATATACAGCTCCAGCACGCAGTGAGAGCCCAAAGTAGGTCCTCTGAGTGGCATTTGTCGCCAACCCCGGTGTTTGATCTCCTAGGTGATGCTGTGACCTCGAAGGGATTTATTTCTCAATGCTATGCCATCCTGTTAAAACACTTCTTGGGTCAGCATCCAGTCCTGGTGAGGGAAAAATGGGAGAGGGACGTGGGACAACTAGATAGTGAACAATGGGAGGAGATATTTCAAGGGGTGAGCTCCTGTTCCCTGAATGAGGCTCAGCGACTAACCCAGCTATACATTATTTTTAGGGTGTACTATACACCACATAGGATGCAACTGATGGGGATGCAAGCAGATGACACGTGTACTAGATGCAAGAGGGACCATGGCGATCTCATACATCTCCTGTGGAGGTGTCCCAAATTGCACAAGTATTGGACTGAGGTGGTGAGCACTGTTAACTCGGTGTTCGGGCTATCCGTACCTGTGGACCCCAGGGTATGTTTACTTGGGGTTTTGGAGGAATATGTGGAGGAGGTGTACACAAGGGAAGCGGTGCATAGAGTGCTATTTCAGGCCAGGAAACTGATTATGGTACATTGGAAATCTGAGAATCCACCGACCTTGAAGGAATGGATTGATAAGATGGGTGATATGATACGCATGGAGAAGCTTATTTACCAACACAGGGGCAGTAACCGTAAATACGAAAACCTTTGGGCCCCGTGGCTGGATACACCGGGGCTTTCCCCGGTGGACCTGGTCATGGACAGACTATTGGGATTGAATATGGGATGAGTGCTGCAATGTGCGGGGATGCATACTTTGGCGGGAGGGAAGACAGCTCAGTGAGTGTAATGTCGTGCTGCGTTTGCCTTTTGAGAAGTGTAAGTGTTTTGAAATGCAATGTTGAATGCCATATGCTGTATAACACCTTTTCATCAATAAAAACCTTTTTGTTGGATAAAAAAGGAGCTCAAGGCAGGGAAAAGTCCGGGCCCTGACGGCTTTACGGCTATCTATTATAAGACGTTTCGTGAACACCTGACTGTCCCCCTGCTGAAGGCACTAAACTCTTTGTCCTCCCCTAGGCCAGTTCCGTCGGAATTTCTGGCGGCTCACATTTCGATCGTCCCTAAACCTGGGAAGGACCCGGCCGCTTGCTCCAGTTACAGGCCTATCTCTTTACTGAATCTAGACCTTAAAATTCTTGCAAAAGTACTGGCTAACAGGATACGCTCTTTCCTCCCAGCCCTTATAGGTCCAGAACAGGTGGGTTTCATGCCGGGCAGAGAGGCAAGGGACAACGTGATAAAGGCCCTGCTCCTAATACATGAGGCAGGGGGTCGGGACCTGGGAGGCCTTCTCCTGTCTACGGATGCGGAGAAGGCCTTCGATAGGGTCGACTGGGACTATTTGCTGGCCACTTGTAGGCACATAGGACTCGGTACACATATGATGTCCTGGATCGCGGCCCTATATGATAACCCCACAGCCAAATTAAGGATTAACGGTACGCTGACTAAAGAGGTTGGGATTGCGAATGGGGCGAGACAGGGGTGCCCGTTATCTCCCTTACTCTTTATTTTGTCCTTAGAGCCGTTTATCAGGATGGTGAACAAAGACAGAGCAGTGATGGGATTTGAGGTAGCAGGGTCAGAGTATAAGATCGCAGCCTACGCTGACGACCTTCTTTTTTTTCTGTCCAACCCTCATACTACGGTGCCCAACTTAATGCGACACTTTACACAATTTGGCTTTATATCTAACCTCAAAATTAACCTTGATAAGTCAGAAGCTATGAACATCTCCCTCACAGGGGACACCTTGACTAAGACCAGATCTAACTGCCCTTTCCGTTGGGTTACGGCGGAACTTAAATACTTGGGCACATGGCGGACTCCGAGACTGTCGTCCACCTATGAACGTAACTTCCCCAAATTATTGCTGGAAATCAGGAAAGACTTGCAGAACTGGCACACTAGGTATTTCTCTTGGTTTGGTAGGGCGGCTATCTTAAAGATGGTTGTCCTCCCGCGATTATTGTACCTTTTTAGGACACTCCCGATTAGGATCCCGCGGAAATTTTTTAACACTTTGCAGTCTGCCCTACTGCAATTCCTATGGCACCATAAAAAAACAAGAATCAAACTCTCATTGCTTACTAGGCCAAAAGATCGAGGGGGGATGGGCCTACCAAACTTCTACAACTATTACCTAGCATCACACCTGAGTGATTGACTGGCACTGTCATGGCTCCTCTAAGGATTGGGTCTCACTCGAGGACTCTATAAATCAGTCGCGATTGAGGTTCTCCCCTTGGATGTCCTGGCAGAATCTGACAGCTAACCTTAAGGGACACCCCCTGACTGGCACCACTCTCAGTCTGTTCCATAAAATAGCCGACAAGACTGATTTGACTTCGACCTTTGGCCCTTTGTCCCCCGTCAAGGATAATCCTGACTTTCCCCCGGGTCTTAGGAACGGCACCCTTTCGACGCCAGAAGACAGGCGCCCACTCGTGATGGGAGACTGCTTTAGGGGGGGACAGTTCAAAAGCTTCCTAGCTATCAGATAATGACCTTCCGAGACTCCGCTGGTGGACATATTTCCAGGTCCGTAGTTATGCTACCAATACATCCAGAGCACCTGACTTTTCTAGAGCACAGACAGATTTAGAGGCAGTGTGTGTTGAGGGCTCTCAATGCAACAAGGCGACGTCACTTGCTTATGCTTGGTTGCAAAATTCCTGTATTGATAATGTAGACAGATTTCGCCAGACCTGGTCTCGTGCACTGCGTATGGATATTACCGACAATCAGTGGGCCACAGCTTGCAAACTAGCACACAAGTGCTTAATTAGCACCAAAACGCAGGAAACCTCGTACAAGCTTTTGTCGCATTGGTACGCCACTCCTGACAAGCTAAAAAGATGGTACCCCAACTGCTCTGATCTTTGTTGGAGGTGCGGTGAGGAAACGGGAACCCTTGTACATATATGGTGGGAGTGTAGGATTCTGGGTCCCTTCTGGAACAAGGTTAGGGAGGTGGTGAGGCAGATCACGGAGACCAAACTTGACCTCTCTGCAGCGTGTTGTCTGCTACACATCACTAACTTCTCATTTAAACGATACCAACAATCTTTGACAAAGCATTTATTGAATGCGGCCAAATCCTTGATTCCTCTCAGGTGGAAGAGTGTTACTCCCCCGTCCATACAGGACTGGCTGAGCAAGGTATCGGAGGTCTGTTACATGGAAGATACTCTTGCTCAGACTTCCGAGGACGCTAAGAAGTACCTTGACACGTGGTCTCCGTGGTTTGTTTTCAAAGTCTCAAGTGTATATGACTCACTGATGCGTTAGCACTGGAGAGGATGAACTGTAATACCTGTACCTGTCCGTCTACCGTATATGGTCAGGACTGGGAAACGATAGGACCCGTCTGATAATAACATAGCCCATGGTCCTGATCTGCTGGGAGTCACCTACTGAATATGTCATCTCCCCCCCCCCTCTACCTCCATTTCTTCCCCTTTCCTTTTCTTTCCTGTATCTTTTAGGCTTTCTATCTCTCTTACTTACTGCAGTTTGCAGTCAAGGCGGCTGTATAATGGTTTACTACACTGCAGATGGTCGTGCTGATATGGTCTGTATCACTATATTGACTTAATGTGGCTAATCTGCTGCACGCCATGTGTCTCTTGAGACATGGCGTGTTAAGATAGAGATGCCTACAATGTAAACCTCTACTGCTGTTGAATTTGACCCTTTTTTCTTGGATTGTTAAGTACAAGGCTTTTTGTAAGGTGCCTACGCTTTGCTCTGTATTGCATTATTATCCTTAATAAACCTTTGATGTTAAAATAAATAAATAAATAAATAACTTTCCAAGTATAGATGGAGGGTAAAACACTCCCCGTTCCTCGCACAATGGCGCACTGGGTGCCTGAGCAGCCAATAACCATGCAAGTGAGCAGGTCCTTAAATGCTGCATAAACTCAAACAAGATTAAAGACAAAACTAAACTGTGGAAGCTACGCCCCCCCCTCCCAAAAAAAGGGGGGGGATGACAAAAGGACTAGTCATCACTTTTGACTGTGGTCTCTTGGCAGCTGATCTTTTCCTCCCCATTACCGTCATACCATGTCTTGCTCTGCACTGGTGTCTTTGTGTGGAGAGTTACTGCTATGTTACTTTAAGGTCTCCTTTTTGGAATATTTACCTTGCACTCTGGTATCAGAGATGCTTGTGACATACAAGGTGTGTCTAAAAAGTTTGGTGAATGGTCCAATATCTCAATGGCAACATGGGCCATGTGTGAGCGCATTCACATGTCTATCAAGAGACATGTTGAGAAGCGCCACCTAGTTTAGAGTACACGTGACCGTCAGGGTAAACCCACTGCAGGAAGTCAAACTTAGTCAATCAATGGAGCAATGAATGAAGTTGGGGATAAAGTTGCTAAAGTTGGGGATAAAGGAGATGCATGAAATGCTGGTGCAAGTGTATGGGATAGAAGCTGTGAGCAGAAACGGTTTACACGCTTTTGCGACAGGAAGGAATTAGCCAAGTTTGGGTTGGCCATTAACAAGCAGAACACCAGAGTGTGAAATGCTGGCACGAGATTGTCAACTATGACTGATGGCGGAGGAACTGGTTATTAGCAAGGACATGGTGTGTACCATTGTCTGCAAAGATTTAGGTAAGTGGAAGATCTGTTCCTGGTTTGTGCCGCTTAAGCTGACAGACTAACAGAAAAAAAAAATGGATGAAAACCTCAGGACATTTACATGTGTGACCAGCATCCAACCTTTCTGCGAACCGTCGTCACAGGGGATGAGGCTTGGTGCTACCAGTTTGAGCTGGAATTCAAGTGGTAATCTAGTGGAATGACTATCACTCCCCACGACTTCTGTTTCCCTACCTGAAGAGCGTCATGAAAGGCACAAGTTCTGCAAACATAGCGGCAATCCAAGAATGTGTGACAGCGATTCTGCAATCGACTTCTAAAGAGGCCTTTACTGACAGTTTCCAGCTTCATGACTGTTGGCAAAAAAGTGTTTTGTTAAGGATCGCGATTATTTTATAGACCAATAAAAAGGTTACTTGTTTGGTCTTCCGTTTTATTTTTTTATACCATTCACAAAACTTTACACAATGTGTATGGTGCCCTTTCTATACCCGATTGTTTTGTAATTACTTCTGTATCTTTGTACTGTTGGATTTTCCTTTATTTGGACAAGAAAAACCGCTCACTATGCCTTGGATAGACAAGACACTAGTTCACCTTGTTGAACTAACCTGCCCCTACAAAAATGCTTGCTCAATTTTAGGTAATTGCTTACTAATGGCCCACTGAAGGCAGGACACAAATCATATTTTTATAGCACAAATAAATGGGAGAAAAATGTTTGCATTGCAAAAACTATGGCTGAACATTTGTCACAAATGAGGTCACACTTTAAGGTTTATTAGTCTGTAAAATTATAATTCAGTAATCTGAACACAATGATGCTGTAAAGGTGAACCTGCAGCTAAGCGAATAAAGATGCTATAGAACAAACAAATACACATGCACATGTAGAGAAAGAGTGAATAATAGAGAATAACTAATTACAATCTTTAAACATGACATTCGAAGACAGGAGTAGGCGTCAGCAACTGGTCTGCACTTTATTTTTAGTCTCAAGTAGTCTGGAGCAGCTCTATGCTCTGTGTCTGCTGTGAGGATGGCTGTTATTTTATTAAGGTCTAGTATAATTATACTTAATCTGATGAAAGACTATACTAATTGCTTTACTACACTCAATCTAGCACTGAGGGAAAAAAAAAAAAAAAAAAACAGCTTCAGTTCCTCAGTTTATAAACTTATATACACAATTACATACAAAGGGATTTGCAAAAGGCATAGAAATGAACAGAATTTAATTTTTCATTTACCGTATATGTTTATTTTTATATTTCTATAGCGCTTCTTTTCTCCCAGTTTACTGAAAGAGCTTCATCGGCTGTTGCGGCAGATGAAGTGGTCATCTTGGGCACACAATTTTAGACAGGAACCAATTAACCTACCAGCATGTCTTCAGAGCGTGGGAAGAAACTTGAGCACCTGGACGCAGCCCACGCAAGTGCTGGGAGAACATGCAAACTCCTCCAGTATGTCCAAATGACAACAAATACATCACATCTTTATGCTAAAAGGTGCTCAACCATTGCAGACACCTCCACGTAAACCATCTATAGGAAAGCACAGGTACCACAGATTGATCTTCCTGGTTCATCATTAAGATTATCCAAAAATAATTAATTTGCACTGATGTGGCTGCGCTGAGGCGGTAAATGATGGGTACTGATGAGACGGCAATGATAGACAGCACTAACAGGCGGCACTCATGGGAACTCACAGGCAGCACTCCTCATCCACTCAGCGGCAGTAAGGGAAGGGTGACTGATCAAGCCCACAACCTCAACCCCAAATGTCAAACTGGGAAGTTGATGTCAGAGGTGGGCAGTGAGAGCAAGTCACGCTCATCAAAGCACCGCCCATGAGAGCACCAGCTCGCACAGGAGGAGTGTGTATCCCGCTCCAGCGGGTTGCAAAGCCGTAGATTCAATTAATCGGCCAGCCTGACCTTAGTCCGTCCACCTGAGAAGGGGGGGGGGGGGGGCACATGGGAGGAATCCAGACTGATGGTGCAGTGTAGCCCAGGCACCAGGATGCAATTTCCAGTCGCCCCTGCATCAGAGCTTTACTACATTTACTTATCTCCGAGGAGAGAATAGTCAGACAGACAGATTCATGTCTATGGCAACCAGATTTTTATTTAATCTTTTCTCAATGCACTGTGAGAGATGGACAGGAAGACTAACAAAAAATATGTAAAACTGAAATAAATCAATTTAAAAACTCAAAATGAATGAGGAGGTTGGAAAAAGTAGGACAAACCACCTTGAAAAATTCTTCAAAAATATATTAATAGTAAAAAGGCCAGGTCTGAGCATGTAGGCCCTTTACAAGATAACGGAGTTGGTAACTGGGGACAAAAAGCAAATTTAAGTCAAATGCTTCAAAATTGATATTGATATGATAAACACATTAAGACGGAATGATGAATAAAGCACCTGAAGAGGTTGCATACACTCATGTGTCCTCAAAGAGTTGAGCTCCGTTATTTGAAAGCCATGGTTTCTAAGTTTTAGACTGGCTTGGTACCACTAGACTGGCGTAAAATGTGGTGCCTATATTTAAATGGGATCAAAGTTATTATTAAGTAACTACAGACCATTTTTTTTTTACCTGTATAGTCAGGAAGATAATAATGCGATATCACACCCAAAACCAAAAATGTAATATATTGCAGCTTACCAATCAGATGTCAGCTGCATTCGTTTTTTTTTAATGCACCCCCCCTCTGTTTTCACCTTATCTGGCCAGTAACACACCACCTGCTTTAGAGGGCCTCCACTCTGGATGAAGAAGCACATGGAGCATCTTTGGAAAGCAGCATTGTCAGTCTGGGGAAAGGGGGTGTTGGATGGACTAGCAGATTTAGACAACAAATTGAAGCAAAACTCCAGTTAGTACTTTATGAGCAATTGGAGCAAACCATTTTTCTTTTTTGGGATAAAACTTTTACATAAATAAAAGCTGATCATTTTAAGCGCCATGTAAACTTGGAAGACATTATGGGGATTTAGTGATAGGGTCTGACCCTCTCAAATAGATGTGACTGGCAACTTCTCCCTATCCTTTCACCTTCTTTTGAACGGTAGTTGGTCATTATAAGTTCTGGGCCATCCATACAGTAATATGAGAATATCTCTGGTCTTGGTGGTCTTCCCACAACGATTCCCATCACCTATTTACCATCTTAAAAGGCGTATACTTAAGCAAGGTTAAGTTTGATTACTTTTTGCAAGTGTCCAGCTGCATATCTTCCAATTTATCATTTAAAATAGCCGAGAGATTTTCATTGATCATTATTTAGTGTAATTTTGAAAAAGTCGATTTAATGAATGGCGAGTTCCATGATCTATATAAGCAGCAAGAGAGATGTCCTGGTTTCTTCCTTTTTAGATCTTGCTCATGATGCTATTAATGCTTTAGGGGTTTTATTGGCAGGAGGTATCCTGGGGATTGATATTTTTAGACTTTACCATTCTATAATTTTAGGAATAGATTTATCATTGAGCAGGAATTCATGTAAATACCAGTGAAAATTGGTGTAGAGCAGGAGCATGAATCAGACGTTTAATTTTGCTGGCTGGTGGTCCACCCACATTACCAATAACATTCTAGCTTGAGACACAAATGAAAGTAGCAAAAAAATTATTAGTATACATATTTTACAGGAGAATTATATTAAAAAGTAGACATGCTAATGTGTGGTTCTGTTTGGAGCTTTGTTTAATTTTTTGACAATTGTGGGTCTTGGTATGGGTCTAATTTTTTTTTTAGCATTTCAGAAAATTCCAAACATTATCTTGAAATATATACATGGGTCTGATGTTAAATTGGAATCACTTCCTATGATAATCTGACCAGTTTCTTGAAGAAAATGGGATAAGATTTAGTAATCCGTTTGGTTTCAGGTGCAGAATATGAAGTTATGAATACTCTTGAATATTACCAACAACCGTAATAAATCAACCATCTTTATCTTGCATAACGTTGTAAATTCAGGGAAGGCTTTGATACAAAAGTTGAAGAATTCTCTGACAGACATACCCGGGACAGGTGCTTTTGGAGAGGACTGGGAGCAAGCCTCTTACCCACCGACTATGGGCCCTTGCATTTAAGGGAACTACTCTTTGGAAGGTGTATGCCTGGGGGGGGATGCGTGAAGAGGTCTTGTTTCAGATTAGTTTTTTCCCAAAAAAACACAGACTCTAGGAACTAGAGGTTCCATATCCATATTTGGGGCAGATATTCCTCGACTCAACAATGACTTTAGATGTTCATGTAATCCACTCAAACCACTGGGGTCCCCTGACATAGTGGGGCTGATTTACCAAGCCTGTGCGCCAAGACTCATGGTGCACAAGCAGGAGTAAACCTGTTTTTGACATTTACCAAAGAAACACGCTGCTAGTGCAGCGTGTTTCCTCATTTACTAAAGTGCCTAATGCGCCCAGAAGAGGGCGCACAGCACGCCAGTACAGAGCTGGCGTGCGGCATTTAGTTATGTAAACATCGGGGATTCGGGCGGGAGTTTATGAGGGGAGGGAGGGGGGTGATGCAGGGGAAGTGTAGTGACATGTGTTTCAACTTGTGTGGCGGGCCGATTTGAAAGGGAAAGTGACTTTTGGGACCCGATCCCCGGGCGCTTGCAAAGTACGCTAGAACCTCGGAAGGTTCACTTGCATACTGGGCATGCGCAGAGGGAAAAATCGGAGCTCACCGCGCGCCTCTTCAGTACGCCGGGAAATCCTTGGTAAATACCAGGCGGCGTAGCAGTGTTTGCACTGCCTGGAGCGGCGTACGGCAAGCTCCGAGCTGTTCTCGGGCTGCGCTGACACTGAAGGGGAACTCCGCGCCAAATTTCAAATGTGAAACCGGCGCGGCTTCCCCCCCAGGGGTACAATAGGCTCTCCGGCTTGGTCCGGAACGTGAGGGGTTAACCCACGCCAAAATCGGCGTGGGGTTCCCCCCCAGATCCGTACCAAGCCCTCATCCCAGGCATGCAGTCTGGCCGGACAGGAATGGGGGTGGGGACGAGCGAGCGCCCCCCCCCCTCCTGAGCCGTACCAGACCACATGCCCTCGACATGGGGGAGTGTGTGCTTTGGGGGAGGGGGGCGCTGCCCCCCCACCCCAAAGCACTCTTGTCCCCATGTCGAACGGGACAAGAGCCTCTTCCCGACAACCCTAGCCATTGGTTGTCGGGGTATGCGGGCGGGAGCCAATCAGAATCTGGGAGCCCCGTTTAATAATGTGGCCCCCAGATTTCGGGCCCCCACCCTATGTGAATGAGTATGGGGTACATCGTACCCCTACCCATTCACCTGGTGAAGGTGGTTTGAACTTTGAGGGTCTTCTGCCGCCGCCCCCTTCGAATTTTTCGGCCTGGACGGGGGTCGCACATCCCATCCAGGACTTGGACGTGGCGGGCTTCTCGTCGCTGTCTTCTGCCGCTGCCCCCTTCACCACGAAGCTCCGTGCTTGTTTGATGAGGGCAGCGGGCTTCCGTCGTCTTCTCCGGGGCGAGGGTCGTACATCCCACCCCGGATTTCCTCGCCGGCTTCTGCCTGGCTCCTACTGGGGGCCAGGCCTTCTTTTGCCGTCTTCCGCCGGAGGGCGCCACTCTCCGGGCTTCTCGACGTTGTCTTCCGCCGCGGGGGCCAGGCCTTCTTCTTTGCCGCCCCCTTCGATTTTTTCGGCCTGGACGGGGGTCGCACATCCCATCCAGGACTTGGACGTGGCGGGCTTCTCGTCGCCGTCTTCTGCCGCTGCCCCCTTCACCACGAAGCTCCGTGCTTGTTTGATGAGGGCAGCGGGCTTCCGTCGTCTTCTCCGGGGCGAGGGTCGTACATCCCACCCCGGATTTCGTCGCCGTCTTCTGCCGCTGCCCCCTTCACCACGAAGCTCCGTGCTTGTTTGATGAGGGCAGCGGGCTTCCGTCGCAGTCTTCCGCCGCGGGGTGACACTCGCGGGCTTCTTCTTCCATTCGATGTTGACACGGCGAGGTCCGGCGCTGAAATGCCTTCTGAGCGGCGGGCAAGGACTTATATTGGCATTGGGCGTGGGCGTGGTTATGCCAACATGTGACCTTAACCCATGTGACAGTGATGTCACGTCACATCACTGTCACATGGGTTAAGGTCACATGTTGGCATAACCACGCCCACGCCCAATGCCAATATAAGTCCTTGCCCGCCGCTCAGAAGGCATTTCAGCGCCGGACCTCGCCGTGTCAACATCGAATGGAAGAAGAAGCCCGCGAGTGTCACCCCGCGGCGGAAGACTGCGACGGAAGCCCGCTGCCCTCATCAAACAAGCACGGAGCTTCGTGGTGAAGGGGGCAGCGGCAGAAGACGGCGACGAAATCCGGGGTGGGATGTACGACCCTCGCCCCGGAGAAGACGACGGAAGCCCGCTGCCCTCATCAAACAAGCACGGAGCTTCGTGGTGAAGGGGGCAGCGGCAGAAGACGGCGACGAGAAGCCCGCCACGTCCAAGTCCTGGATGGGATGTGCGACCCCCGTCCAGGCCGAAAAAATCGAAGGGGGCGGCAAAGAAGAAGGCCTGGCCCCCGCGGCGGAAGACAACGTCGAGAAGCCCGGAGAGTGGCGCCCTCCGGCGGAAGACGGCAAAAGAAGGCCTGGCCCCCAGTAGGAGCCAGGCAGAAGCCGGCGAGGAAATCCGGGGTGGGATGTACGACCCTCGCCCCGGAGAAGACGACGGAAGCCCGCTGCCCTCATCAAACAAGCACGGAGCTTCGTGGTGAAGGGGGCAGCGGCAGAAAACGGCGACGAGAAGCCCGCCACGTCCAAGTCCTGGATGGGATGTGCGACCCCCGTCCAGGCCGAAAAAATCGAAGGGGGCGGCAAAGAAGAAGGCCTGGCCCCCGCGGCGGAAGACAACGTCGAGAAGCCCGGAGAGTGGCGCCCTCCGGCGGAAGACGGCAAAAGAAGCCCTGGCCTCGGGAGGAGCCAGGCAGAAGCGGAGGAGCCCGAGGTGGGGCGACACCCCCGTTGTTCTCCGCTGTTTTCGGCCGGCCCCCCCCGGATGTAAAAGAGCTTCATTTTGGGGTGGGGGCACAGTCGAGCATGGCGGAGAGCATGGGTGGGTGTTTCCCCCCCCGGCAGAAGACGGCTAGAAGACCGAGGAGTGGCGACGCCCCCGTTGTTCTCCGCCATTCCCGCCGCCCCCCCCCGGATGTAAAAGAGCTTTGTTTGGGGTAGGGGGCCTGGCCGACCATGGCGGAGAGCATCGGTGGGGGTCTCTCTCCCCGGCGGAAGGCGGCGGCGAAGACCGGGGGGGGGGTAGGTGTACCCCCCCGGCGGAAGGCGGCGGCGAAGACCGGTGCGGGGCTGGAGCCCCCCCGGCAGAAAACGTCTGGAAGACCGAGGGGCTCCGCCCCCGTTGTTCTCTGCTTCTTTCGGCCGGCCCCCCCCGGATCTGAAAGAGCTTATTTTGGGGTGGGGGCCTGGCTGGACATGGCGGAGATCATCGGTGGGTGTCCCCCCCGGCAGAAGACGGCGAAGCCCGGGGCCCAATGGGCTGGTGGTGGGGGGTCCCGGCAGAAGACCCCCGGAGCTGACTAATAAATTATTTTTTTCTGTGTGTTTTTTTTTGTTTACACTTTTCCACCCGGTGAATGGGTAGGGGTACGATGTACCCCATACTCATTCACATAGGGTGGGGGGCCAGAATCTGGGGGCCCCCTTAATATAGGGGGCTCTCAGATTCTGATAAGCCCCCCGCCCGCATACCCCGACAACCAACGGCCAGGGTTGTCGGGAAGAGGCTCTTGTCCCTTTCGACATGGGGACAAGAGTGCTTTGGGGTGGGGGGGCAGTGCCCCCCTCCCCCACAGCACACACTCCCCCATGTCGAGGGCATGTGGTCTGGTACGGCTCAGGAGGGGGGGGGGCGCTCGCTCGTCCCCACCCCCATTCCTGTCCGGCCAGACTGCGTGCCTGGGAGAAGGGTTTGGTCTGGATCTGAGGGGGAACCCCACGCCGTTTTTTGGCGTGGGTTTAACCCCTTATGTTCCAGATCAAATCTAAGAGCCTGTTGTGCACCAGAAGGGGGAACCCCACGCCGTTTTTTTTTGTAATTTGGGGTGGAGTTCCCCTTTATCCCGGTCCTGTCAGGGGGGGGGGGGAATGCCTGCTCGTCTGTCCCTACAATGTATGAACAGCGATCTGTCATTTCCCCTACACAGTCCCACCCCCTTTACAGTTAGAACACACCCAGGTAACATATTCAACCCCTTCCGCGCCCCTAGTGTTAACCCCTTCCCTGCCAGTGTCATTTTTATAGTAAGCAATGCATTGATATACCATTGCTCGCTACAAAAATGCCAAATCTCACAAAAATGTGTCCGCCACAATGTCGCATTAGACAGAAAAAACAAATGATAGCCACCATTACTAGTAAAACAAAAAATTATTCAAAAAAAACCCATAAGACCAACCCCTACTTAGAACTTTTGCCCAAACCAATCAAACGCTTATTGTGATTTTTTGCAACCAAAAATATGTCCAAGAATACTTATCGGCCTAAACTGAGGGCAAACATTTTTTGAATATATTTTGGGGGAGATTTATTATAGCAAACCGTAAAAAAGATGTTTTTTTAGTTACCAAATTGTCGCTATATTTTTGGGTCAAGCAAAAATAAGAAAAAACGCAGAGGTGATCAAATACCACCAACAAAAATAAAAAAAAAAAATTTTTAGGGGGGGGGGGGGAGGATGAGGACGCCCAATTTTTTGGGGGGCCACGTCGCACAACCACGCAATTGTCAGTCAAAATGACGCAGTGTTGAAATGCAAAAAATGGCCCCGTCAGTGACCAGTAATATGCTCTGGGGCTCAAGTGGTTACAAATTAAGAATACACTAAAGTTAGCCCAATTTATGGCCATAATGTGAAAGATGATGTTACACCGAGTAAATAGATACCCAACATGTTACACTTTAATATTGCACACACTCATGGAATGGCGCCAAACTTCAGTACTTGAAAAAACCCATAGGCAACGCTTTTTTATGTGTTTCAGGTTACCAGTTTAGATTTACAGAGGAGGCTCTAGTGCTAAAAGTATTGCTCTCGCTCTAACGTACGCTATGATACCTCACATGTGGGGTTTGAACGGGGGTTCAATATGTGGGCGGGGCTTACACATTTAAGGCCCGCCCCCATATATGGAAACATTCTTCAAACCACACATGTGAGGTATCATAGCGTGCGTAACAGCAAGAGGAATATTTATAGCACTAGACCTCATCTGTAAATCTAAACTGGTAACCGGAAACAATAAAAATGCTGCTTGTTCGCTTCTGACTGCGAGCTACTAGGGACAGGGGCGTTTAAATTATTACTATTTAGGTTTGTTACGTAAAAATTCTATAAGACCTCCCGTTCAGCTTGTAAAGCATCACTTCATGGGGACCAAAAAAAAATTTAACACCTCTAATGCTTTCATCCGCCATTGCAGATTTGATTCTGGTACTGCATTTCGAGTGAACTGGGCATGCTCGAACAGTTAGAAAAAGAAGTTGGAAGTTTCATCCTGAAAATGACTTGCATCTTTCTGAGCATGCTCAGAAAGCTCTTTTTTTGGCTTAGTAATTTAAGGACATCCTTAACAGGTGTAAGCAGTTCCAAGTGCACACAAACTAGAGGCTGACATTTCTTCATGTGTTTCCAATTGGTTCATTAGCACACATGTTATAAAAAGCGTGGATACTGCACGTGTCAGCTGCCCCTCAGAGGGGGCAGATTTGCTGGCTGGAAGGAATGGCGGAGTGAAACAGAGATGTTTTGGAGCAAGTTTTGTATTTTTTGATGTTTTCTCTGCTACATAATTTTGCTAAATGTTTCTCAAGATGTTAATGACTAATGTTTTAATCCTGTGGGTCTATCCTGTTATTTCAAAAGCATGATTTATTTTCCAATGACTGTGAAATAAACGTTGGTCTTTTTTGTTTTTAGGTGTTTGTATATATTTTTGGTGTGTTTATTTGTAATTTTTTTTTTGCTTTCCTTGTTTTGTGGACCAATAAAATTACTTTCAAATTTTGAAGTTTGTTTTGTGATATTTTTTTCATGCTATGGATTTCAACCGCTGCAGCTGAACTAGTTTGGGCCTAAACCATCAAGTGTGATTTGTCTCTAAGATCTTTCCTGGTGTGTATGCATGAAATGTTTAGTCACCAGAAAAGGAAGGACAAAGCGGTAAGTATTGTTTCCTAGAACTGATGTCCAGACTGACTTTTTAAAGCACATGTGCAAGATGTAGGAAAAGCTGCAAACAGGGCCTGTTGGAGGGGGGGGGGGGGGTGGTGTGTTTTTTTTGGACAGGCTTGAAGTGCTGATTTACAGCGCTGTGCTTGAAACTAGCACAAGACAATCCTATTCTAATTGTGGGTTGTTTGAGGGAAGCCAATTGAGTGTTAGAACCCCTGCTAGTGTTTTTAGGTTGGGCTTTGTGTCCCTTTTCCTAAAATTGGCTTCACTTCCTGTCACACAGCTGAACAGGAAGTGAGGTTAAAACCCTACCAATGGTCTTTTCTTCGGGGCACAGGTCAATCTAACTAGTGTCACCATTAAGCAAATTGCACTGCAGTGTACACCCCAAATGATTAGTTACTTTGGGGTTTAGTAAAGGCAAAGCCGCTCTGCAGTAGAAGCGTAGGCAATGAAAATCAGAAGGGAAGCACTGATGGTTTTTACTTCCAATCCCGCCAAGTTTTGAGTTTTCTTCCTTGCTTGTCCACTTGTAGTGCAAAGTGGATTTGCCTTTAGTAAATGGACCCCAAAGTCCAAGATTCCTACTAATTTGGGGTGTACACAGCAAAATGCCATTTCCAAAATGGGAAACTATTTATATTGATCTGTGTGTCCCCAACAAAACATTACTCAGGTGTTTCCCTCACTTCCTGTTTGGCTGTGTGGCAGGAAGTGAATGAATTAAGTAGAAAGTGACAACATTTGTGAGGTGTCTTTACCCTATCAGGGGTGCAGGCATCCCCAAAACAAACATGAAAATAGTTGATTTAACATTGGGTGGTGTTTGTGGGGGTCCCTAACACACATTCATACATATTAGCAACGCTGGATCGTGGCCTATTGGCATGGTTATATTTTCTTAAGCCTCTCAATAAAATGATCTGAAATTTGGGGTTAAACTGGAACAATAATCATCACTTTTATTTTTTGGATTTCTTTCATTTTGGATAGAGTTGGTGGGGGGGGGGGGGGGGTTAGAAGCTCTGTCAGTTTATTTTGTATTATCCCTGTCCGTTTGGGGAGATTGGCCTTCACTTCCTGCCCCATAGCCAAACAGGAAGTGATCGAAAAAGTAGGCAAATTAAGGGCCCCCCCAAGTCCCCCCCCACAGAACTTGTGTGTGTCCCCTGAAAATTCCTGGGTGGGTCATAAAAAAACAGGGTGTGGCCTTGACAGGAAGGGTGGGTCATTTTTCTATTAGGGGGGTGCCAAAATTTGGTCAGGCCTAGGGAAGCACAAAACCTAAATATCCTACTGCATATTAGGGCTTATTTAGACAGGATCCAATTTACAGCATGTTTTTAGATTGTGGGAGGAAACCCGCACAGGGAGAACATGCAAACTCCAGGCAGATAGTGTCACGGGCGGGATTCGAACCAGCAACCCTTTTGCTGCTAGGTGAACATGCTACACACTACGCTACTGTGCTGAACGAACATGATTGCAGCTGAAAGCATGAGATGTTTTTTTTTTTACCAATTCCATGATTTCCAGCCTGGAGGACAGATGTGGGGTCTAATTGACCCCGCCTTTCTCTATAAAGAGGACCTGTCACACACTAGTCCTATTACAAGGGATGTTTACATTCCTTGTAATAGGAAGAAAAGTGAAAAATAATACAAACAAAGGGACAAACAAGTGCAAAAAATAAAATATTAAGTAAAAAAATAAAATAACAAAGGAATTTAAATGCTCCTGTCCCTAGTAGCTCGCACTCAGAAGCGAACACGCATGCAAGTCCCACACACATATGTAAACATCCTTCAAACCCCACATGTGAGGTATCATAGCGTGCGTTAGAGCGAGAGCAATAATGTTAGCACTAGACCTCCTCTGTAACTCAAAAGTGGTAACCTGAGAAAAAAAGTCAAGCGTTGCCTATGGAGATTTTTTATAACGAAGTTTAGCGCCATTCCATGAGTGTGCGCAATATGAAAGCGTGACAAGTTAGGTATCTATTTACTCGGTGTAACATCATCTTTTACCTTATCCCTAAAAATTGGCCTAGCTTTACTGCTTTCTTATTTTGTCATTCATGAAACAGGTTTTTTTTTGGAAAGCCAAAAAAAAAAAAAAACGTTAGAACATTTTTGGCACAAATACTGTTGGAAATGTGTCCGAAAAAATGGCCGCCACTTTATTCCCTAGGGTGTTTGTTAATAAAATATATATAATGTTTGGGGGTCCTGAGTAAGTTTCAAGGAAGAAAATATAATTGTTACATGAAGGAGAGAAGTGCCAGAATAGGCGCGGTATGGAAGTGGTTAAAGTGCACCAATAAAAGTGAAAAATTCCTTGAAATTTCGTACCATGGGGGGGGGGGAGGCAATTAGGGGCGCCATCAGGAATTATGGGGCCCCTTACACAGCTTCAGGCATGGGCCCCCTGGAGCAGAGAATAGGGGGGGGGGGTGCCGCCTGATATTAAGAAGGGGGGGGGGCTGCCGCAATTTGATAAGCGGGGGGTTCCTTTACTAAAAAATACATATAGAAAAATATATATTAAAAAGGGTGGTAGCCATCCGGGGGCCCTGGGGACCACTGGGCCCTTTAATAAAAAGAAACTTCTGGGCTCTTTAATGAAAAATAAATTACAATATCTACATATATAAAATAATAAAAAAGGGGGTTGCCTTGGGAGCTCTGGGCCCTTTAATAAAAAATAACTACCAAAAATCTAAAAAAAAAAATAACATTGGGTGGGAGCTGTGGTGGCTCAACGTGAATGGCACTGCGCTGACAAGCCGTTCACCTCTGCAGCCAAGGGTTCGGATCCCGGTCTCGGCTACATATGAATTGAGTTTGGTGGTGTCAGCCCGGCTCCCGGTGGGTGTGCTATGCAAGGTACGCCTGTGCTTAGTATGCCCACCCCCCCCCCCCCCAAAAAAAACACCACACTTGCACACACTTTGGCCATGAGGTCTCCTAAAATAAAGGGAGGCGAAGGACCTACAGGGCTGGCTGGGTGGGCTACACTCCTTCATAGGGGGAGTCCCTCTGTCCCATCGGGCTCCCAAGTGTAGCAGGTGGGGTGAGTGGGAGGCCCCCCTCACACCCACCATTGCCACCGGGGCCATGGAGAAGGATGGCGATTGCAAGTCCAGCTCTCTCTCTCTCGACTTCACGCACAAAATACACTTTAAAAAAGAAATTAAAGTAAAAAGTAACAAACCTGGGGAAAATGTTTATAACATTTTTAGAAGCAAAAAGGTTGTCATCTGGGGCCCTCTGGGAGCTTTCAAAATTATATTATATATATATATGTTTAAAAAATAACCAAAAAATATATCATATGTTTTTTTTTTTTTTTTTTTTTGTAAAGGTGGGGGGTTGTCATCTGGAGCCCTGGGATCTCCGGGCCACTGGGGACCAGGCCACTGGGGACCTCCAGACCCCTAAACCAAAACATTGGCCCTTTAATAACAAAAAATTTGGGGGGTTGCCACCCGGGGCCCTGGGGACCTCCAGACTGCAAAAAAATATTAAATTCCAAAAATTGGCCCTTTAATAAAAAATCCTACAAAAACCAACTAACAAATATATATACAAAAAAAAAAAGAGGGGGGTTACCATCTGGGGCGCTGGGGGGCCTCCAGGCATCTGGGCACCTCCGGACCCCCGGGCCCCTTACAGGTGTACAGGGCCGCCATCATGAATTTTGGGGCCCCTTACACAGCTTCAGGCATGGGCCCCCTGGAGCAGAGAACCGGGGGGGGGGGGTGCTGCCGTATGAAATTGAGAAGCGGGGGGGGGGGGGTGGTGCCGCAAATTGAGGAGCGGGGGGGCCCTTTACAAAAATTTTGACAGAAATAAGAAATAAAGAAAAATATATATAAAAAAGGGGGGTAGCCATCCGGGGCCCTGGGGACCTCTGTGCTCTTTATCAAATAAAAATACAAAAGAGAGAAAATACATATATATATATTTTTTAAATATAACATTTATCGAAAAAAAGTTAAAAAACAAGGGGGTAGCCTTCCAGGGCCCTGGGGACCTCTGGGCCCTTTCCTTAAAAAAAAAATAAACAAATATATTTAAAAAATATATATTTTTTTTTAAATATATATATTTTATTTAAAAAAAAGGGCTTGCCATCTGGGGCCCTTAGTGGCCTCCGGGCCCCTGGGGACCTTCGGAGCCCTTAAACAAAAAAAAAAAAAAAAAATAGTTTTTTTTGTTTTAGGGTGGTTCCCATCCGGGCCCCTGGGGGCCCCTGGGGACCCCCGGGCGGTGTAATGCCTGTACCCCCCTAATGGCGGCCCTGCAGGTGTACTGCCTGTACCCCCCTGATGGCGGCCCTGGGTGTAATGTCAGCATGTGAAAAATGACATTCTGAAGGAAAAAAGCCATTTAAAACTGACTCGCGGCTATAATGAATTGTCAGCTCTTGGAATTTGCAGGAGAATTCATTCATTAAAAACACCAAAAAAAAAGCGTGGGGGTCCCCCCAAATTCAATAACCAGACCCTTTAGGTCTGGTATGGATATTAAGGGGAACCCCGCCATCAATTTTTAAAAAAAATGACGTGGGGTTCCCCCCAAATATCCATAACCAGACCCTTCAGGTCTGGTGTGGAATTTAAGGGGAACTCCACTCCAACTAAAAAAAAAAATGGCGTGGAGTCCCCCCTAAAATCCACACCAGACCCCTTATCCGAGCACGTTGACCTGGCCGGCCGCAGAAAAGAGGGGGGGACAGAGCGCGGCCCCCCCCCTCTCCTGAACCGCACCAGGCCACATGCCCTCAACATTGGGAGGGTGTTTTGGGGTGCCCCCCAAAACACCTTGTCCCCATGTTGATGAGGACAAGGGTCTCTTCCCCACAACCCTTGCCCGGTGGTTGTGGGGGTCTGCGGGCAGGAGGCTTATCGAAATCTGGAAGACCCCTTTAACAAAGGGGCCCCCCAGATCCCGGCCCCCCCCCTGTGTGAAATGGTAATGGGGTACCTTGTACCTCTACCATTTCACGAGAAAAAAAATGTAAAGGGTTAAAAACGACAAGAGCCGGTTTTTGACAAGTCCTTTATTATCTTCTTTCTTCTTTCCTTCGGGTTTCTTCTTCCTCCTCCTTCTTCTTCCTCTGCTTCTGTCTTGGGTCTTCTATTCCCGCATCTTGCCCGGCGTGTTCTTCCATCTTCTGTTCCTCCCGCTGTCCTTCTCGTCCGCATCTTCTCCTTCTTCTTCTTCTTCGCCGGAGCGGCCGCTTCCAATTGAAATCCCCGCTGTCTGCCGGACCACGCCCCCCCTCTGACGCCACGGGCAAGCTCTTAGGAGTGTGCTGCAAGTGCGTCAGAGGGGGGCGTGGTCACATGTCAGAGGGCGGCCAATTTAATTTGAAGCTCGTGCGCGGCTTTTTCTTTGCCAGAGTCGCCGCTTCCAATTGAATTGCCCGCTTTCTGGAACATGTGAACACGCCCCCCTCTGACGCACTGGCACCACACGGGGACTTTCCTAAGAGCTTGCCCGTGGCGTCAGAGGGGGGGGCGTGGTCCGGCAGACAGCGGGGATTTCAATTGGAAGCGGCCGCTCCGGCGAAGAAGAAGAAGGAGAAGATGCGGACGAGAAGGACAGCGGGAGGAAAGAAGATGGAAGAACACGCCGGGCAAGATGCGGGAATAGAAGACCCAAGACAGAAGCAGAGGAAGAAGAAGGAGGAGGAAGAAGAAACCCGAAGAAAAGAAGAAAGAAGATAATAAAGGACTTGTCAAAAACCGGCTCTTGTCTTTTTTAACCCTTTACATTTTTTTTCTCGTGAAATGGTAGAGGTACAAGGTACCCCATTACCATTTCACACAGGGGGGGGGCCGGGATCTGGGGGGCCCCTTTGTTAAAGGGGTCTTCCAGATTTCGATAAGCCTCCTGCCCGCAGACCCCCACAACCACCGGGCAAGGGTTGTGGGGAAGAGACCCTTGTCCTCATCAACATGGGGACAAGGTGTTTTGGGGGGCACCCCAAAACACCCTCCCAATGTTGAGGGCATGTGGCCTGGTGCGGTTCAGGAGAGGGGGGGGGCCGCGCTCTGTCCCCCCCTCTTTTCTGCGGCCGGCCAGGTCAACGTGCTCGGATAAGGGGTCTGGTGTGGATTTTAGGGGGGACTCCACGCCATTTTTTTTTTAAATTGGGTGGGGTTCCCCTTAATATCCACACCAGACCTAAAGGGTCTGGTTATTGAATTTGGGGGGACCCCCACGTCATTTGAATAATTATTTTAAATTTCGTACCATGGGGGGGGGGGGGGGAATGTCAGCAGGTGAATAAAGCGCACTTTTCCTGCGGTTAGAAATATGTCTTTGCACAAAATGACATTCTGAAAAAAAAAAAAAAAAAAAAAAGCCATTTAAAACTGACTCGCGGCAATAATGAATTGTCGGCTCCCGGCAATTGCAGGAGAATTCATTCATTAAAAAAAGGGAAAAAAAAAGCGTGGGTGTCCCCCCAAATTCAATAACCAGACCCTTTAGGTCTGGTATGGATATTAAGGGGAACCCCGCCGTCAATTTATTAAAAAAATGACGTGGGGTTCCCCCCAAATATCCATAACCAGACCCTTCGGGTCTGGTGTGGAATTTAAGGGGAACTCCACCCCAAATGTAAAAAATAAATGGCGTGGAGTCCCCCCTAAAATCCACACCAGACCCCTTATCCGAGCACGTTGACCTGGCCGGCCGCAGAAAAGAGGGGGGGACAGAGCGCGGCCCCCCCCCTCTCCTGAACCGCACCAGGCCACATGCCCTCAACATTGGGAGGGTGTTTTGGGGTGCCCCCCAAAACACCTTGTCCCCATGTTGATGAGGACAAGGGTCTCTTCCCCACAACCCTTGCCCGGTGGTTGTGGGGGTCTGCGGGCAGGAGGCTTATCGAAATCTGGAAGACCCCTTTAACAAAGGGGCCCCCCAGATCCCGGCCCCCCCCCTGTGTGAAATGGTAATGGGGTACCTTGTACCTCTACCATTTCACGAGAAAAAAAATGTAAAGGGTTAAAAAAGACAAGAGCCGGTTTTTGACAAGTCCTTTATTATCTTCTTTCTTCTTTCCTTCAGGTTTCTTCTTCCTCCTCCTTCTTCTTCCTCTGCTTCTGTCTTGGGTCTTCTATTCCCGCATCTTGCCCGGCGTGTTCTTCCATCTTCTTCCGCTGTCCTTCTCGTCCGCATCTTCTCCTTCTTCTTCTTCTTCGCCGGAGCGGCCGCTTCCAATTGAAATCCCCGCTGTCTGCCGGACCACGCCCCCCCCTCTGACGCCACGGGCAAGCTCTTAGGAAAGTCCCCGTGTGGTGCCAGTGCGTCAGAGGGGGGCGTGGTCACATGTTCCAGAAAGCGGGCAATTCAATTGGAAGCGGCGACTCTGGCAAAGAAAAAGCCGCGCACGAGCTTCAAATTGAATTGCCCGCCCTCTGACATGTGACCACGCCCCCCTCGGACGCACTTGCAGCACACTCCTAAGAGCTTGCCCGTGGCGTCAGAGGGGGGGGCGTGGTCCGGCAGACAGCGGGGATTTCAATTGGAAGCGGCGCCTCCGGCGAAGAAGAAGAAGGAGAAGAAGATGCGGACGAGAAGGACAGCGGAAGAAGATGGAAGAACACGCCGGGCAAGATGCGGGAATAGAAGACCCAAGACAGAAGCAGAGGAAGAAGAAGGAGGAGGAAGAAGAAACCCGAAGAAAAGAAGAAAGAAGATAATAAAGGACTTGTCAAAAACCGGCTCTTGTCTTTTTTAACCCTTTACATTTTTTTTCTCGTGAAATGGTAGAGGTACAAGGTACCCCATTACCATTTCACACAGGGGGGGGGCCGGGATCTGGGGGGCCCCTTTGTTAAAGGGGTCTTCCAGATTTCGATAAGCCTCCTGCCCGCAGACCCCCACAACCACCGGGCAAGGGTTGTGGGGAAGAGACCCTTGTCCTCATCAACATGGGGACAAGGTGTTTTGGGGGGCACCCCAAAACACCCTCCCAATGTTGAGGGCATGTGGCCTGGTGCGGTTCAGGAGAGGGGGGGGGCCGCGCTCTGTCCCCCCCTCTTTTCTGCGGCCGGCCAGGTCAACGTGCTCGGATAAGGGGTCTGGTGTGGATTTTAGGGGGGACTCCACGCCATTTTTTTTTTAATTTGGAGTGGAGTTCCCCTTAAATTCCACACCAGACCCGAAGGGTCTGGTTATGGATATTTGGGGGGAACCCCACGTCATTTTTTTTTTAAATTGACGGCGGGGTTCCCCTTAATATCCATACCAGACCTAAAGGGTCTGGTTATTGAATTTGGGGGGACCCCCACGCTTTTTTTTTCCTTTTTTTAATGAATGAATTCTCCTGCAATTGCCGGGAGCCGACAATTCATTATAGCCGCGAGTCAGTTTTAAATGGCTTTTTTCCTTTGAAAAATGACATTTTGTGCAGAGACATTTCTAACCACGGGAAACATGCGCTTTTTCACATGCTGACATTAGAGACCCCCATAGTACGAAATTTAAAGGAAAATTACACTTTTATTATTGCACTTTTAGCATTATTAAAATCACTGCTCCCGAAAAAAACGGCCGTTTTAAAAAATAAAAAAAGCATTGGTACATGTCCCCTGGGGCAGGACTGAGGTCCCCAAACACTTTTTAGGACAAAACTTGCAGATTAGCCTTTAAAATTCACTATTAAGATTTCCCCCATAGACTTATACAGGGAGTTCGGCGGCGGCTTTAGTTATCAATCACATCGCGCTGCTGCTGCCGCCGGTTCATGCGCCTAATTAGGGCTTCATCCAGCGCACTAATTAAGGCATGTACCGGCGCAGCGCAGATTCATTAGTAAATCAGCCCCAATGTGTTTATTCCAAGTAGGTTTCCTGCTATAGTCTGTTTTGTTAATTGCGCTAATTAACTCACCTATCATCTGCTACAGGATGTTAACAGTTATATTAATGTGTATTGTACTTTGTGAGCTGGATGCCGTCAAGTCTGACCTGAAATGAGACCCAAGTCACCCTGTGGCTAGTTGTTCAATTAACGTAATTTATAGTCTATGTTCCTTAGTTATATTATTTTTTGCTTAGTTATGTTAATTATATTCCTGTGTACAGTTTGTATTGTTAGAGTAATATGATCGGGGGGTCCTCCTGTGGGGCATATATTCTGTGCAAGTTTATTCAATAGAGTTCCAGTTTTGCAGCTAAACTAGTCTTGCCTAGTTCTTGGTTGCAATAGGTGGCTATAATATCTGATATCTATGTTCAGACTGGAGGAAGCGATATACTGATGGGAGCACAGAGTGAGATTTTTTCTGTCACACAAATGATTTCTGAGGTCTTCAATTTTTGCATTCACTTGTTCAAATTGTAGCAATTTAATTATACAAGTAGTATTTTGATTGAATCTTGCCATTGTGATTCTTAGTTTATTTTCAAATAAGTCTACAGAATTTGATGTTATACATTTCTACAGGTTTTATCCATTTCAAGTCGTAGCAGAACTGTGGAGTTAGAGCCGTGTTTACAGATGACAGATACATTGTTAGCATAAAGTTTATTAAATGCCAATACTATGGCCTTTTTAGCTAGCAAGGATGGAGGGGAGGGATATATTCTATGGTTCTAAGGCAGGAACGTCTGTGTGCCATAGGTCT
The DNA here is from genome assembly GCA_029574335.1 of Rana kukunoris. Classification (NCBI taxonomy): domain Eukaryota; kingdom Metazoa; phylum Chordata; class Amphibia; order Anura; family Ranidae; genus Rana; species Rana kukunoris. The sequence goes on from CM056049.1 coordinate 474,555,738, forward strand.
AACTTCCCAACTAAGCAGATGTGACCACAGAGAAGGAATCAGTCCACTGTGTGTCACTGATACAGCCCCTTCACATTTCAGTACCTGACAGAAGTGCTGAGGATTATGTGGTGGGCTTTGTACTGTTAGAGATGCTTACATTAGGCAGCGGTAATGATGATATGTCAGAGCCGTGGTGAAGCAGTAGGTTGGGAAAACAAACCGTCCTTCTTGGTGGAACATCTTTTGACATGTGATGATCAGTATGTTGATGGGGATGGAGGAGAGGAGTTTTGAAGGTGATCTGAAATCTGGATTAGTGTTGAGAGGTTGCAGAAAACATGTATGTCATATTTCTTTGCTTGCATGTGCCCCCTGTCCTTTTGTTATGTCTTTTATGACCTCTTGTACATGGGAATAAAAAAAAAAGCCAAGTGTTTTACTGATCTGGATCTAGATGCATAGAACCAGACACACAACTGTGTAAAAATGAATAATAGAGCAAGGAGTACAGAGCCAAAAAAAAAAAAAACCTTTGGGTTAAGACCGCGCTATATTAAGATACCTCTTAACTCAACAAGAATTTTACGCTTGTATACATATTACGTGACTTTACGATCCTTTACGGTGTTTAATGAACCATTTTACATCTTTTTGTCAGCAAGATCCTAAGTATAAGCGTCAGTAAATTTTTTACATCTGTACTTGCCTTATGCAATAGATTTTCTGGTCTGATGTGCCAAGGTGGAGAAGCCATACAAGAAGCAAAAGGTGAAGATTTCTGCACACATACCTGGCAGAAATCATAAACTGCATTTCATAATCAAAATGTTTTTTCCTGACATATTACGTTATTTGCTGTTATGTTAAATAATTAGTACACTAAGGCCGCGTACACACGATCGAATTTGTCCGCTGGAAATGGCCCGACGGACCATTTTAGCAGACAAATCCGATCATCTGTACGGGCTAGCGGACGAATTTCTCCGGCGGACAAATTTCGAAGTATGCTTTAAAATTTGTCCGCCAGAGACATGTCCGGCGGATATGTCCGCTGGTTAGTACACTAACCAGCGGACATACCTGCCTGCACATGCGTCGAAGCCGTCGTATTGATTTGACGCATGCGCGTGGAAGTGTTTCACTTCCTGGTGCAGTGACGTGGCGGCGTCAACGTCACCGCCAAGTCACCACGCTGTCCGCCGGCGGGGATTTTGATCCGATGGTGTGTACAGCCATCGGACCAAAACAGCCCGGCGGACATATCCAATAGAAACGGTCCGAGGACCGTTTCCATCGGATATATTCGATGGTGTGTACGCGGCCTTACTGTACAAGTGCCCTATTCACTGCTGCATCCTGTTCTTTGTACAGTTATAGAAGTTAAATTAACCTGCATTGCACCTACAAGATCTTCTTTGGGAGACCTGCTGATGAATCTTGGACTCTTATGCCTTGTACACATGGTCATTTAAAAAAAACTATCATGTGTAGGCTCTAGAGCATTTTTCCTCAACATGAAAAATGGGCATTAACCACTTAAGACCCGGACCTTTAGGCAGCTAAAGGACCCGGCTAGGTTTTGCGATTCGGCACTGTGTCGTTTTGACAATTGCGTGGTCGTGCAACGTGGCTCCCAAACAAAATTGTCATCCTTTTTTTCCCCAGAAATAGAGCTTTCTTTTGGTGGTATTTGATCACCTCGGCGGTTTTTATTTTTTGCGCTATAAACAAAAATAGAGCGACAATTTTGAAAAAAAAAAAAAAAGCAATATTTTTTACTTTTTGCTATAATAAATATCCCCCATATATATATATATATATAAAAAAAAAAAAAAAGAAATTTCCTCAGTTTAGGCCGATACGTATTCTACGTATTCTACCTATTTTTGGTAAAAAACAAACAAAAAAAAAAAAAATCGAAATAAGCGTTTATCGATTGGTTTGCGCAAAATTTATAGCGTTTACAAAATAGGAGATAGTTTTTTTGCATTTTTTTTATAGAATTTTTTTTTTTTTTCGCGATCAGCGATTTTTTTCGTAACTGCGACATAATGGCGGACACTTCGGACAATTTTGACACATTTTTGGGACCATTGTAATTTTCACAGCAAAAAATGCATTTAACCACTTCAGTCCATATATCCAAGCTGCCGTCAATTGACGGCATCGTTTTCTCCGGCCACTGGGGGGCGCGCGCCGATGGCGGCGCGCGCACCCGGCGCGTCCCCGAGATGCCGATGCGCCTGCCTGGCGGTCGCGATGTCCGCCAGGTACCCGCTGATCGGCAGTTTTAGAGCAGGGACGTGGAGCTCTGTGTGTAAACACAGAGCTCCACGTCCTGTCAGTGAGAGGAGACAGATGCTGTTTCTCTTGTACATAGGGAGACAGCATCGGTCACCTCCCCCAGTCACCCCCCTCCCCCCACACAGTTAGAACACACCCAGGACTCACATTTAACCCCTTCCTCACCCCCTAGTGTTAACCCCCTTCACTGCCAGTCACATTTATACAGTAATTAGTGCGTTTTTATAGCACCGATCGCTGTATAAATGTGAATGGTCCCAAAAATGTGTCAAAAGTGTCCGATGTGTCCGTCGCAATATCGCAGTCCTGACAAAATTCGCAGATCGCCGTATTACTAGTAAAAAAAAAAAAAAAAAAGTCAGGATGCTATCCCTTATTTCCTAGCCACTATAACCTTTGCGCAAACCAATTACTATACGCTTATTGCGATTGTTTTTTTTACCAAAAATATGTAGAATACATATCGGCCTAAACTGAGAAAAAAAAAAATATTTTTTTTTAAAAATGTTTTTATTATAGCAAAAAGTAAAGAACGGAGAAGCCGTGTTTACACATGGCTCTCCCCGTTCTCCAGCTCCGGGGACCTATCGCGGGACTCTAGCGGCGATCGGGTCCGCGGGCCCCGGTGCTTCGGGCCGGGTCGCGGAAGCACGCACGCGACCCACGGCTGGGTACTAGCACAGGACGTACCTATACGTGCATGTGCCCAGTAGTGTCATTCTGCCGACGTAAATGTGCAGGAGGCGGTCCTTAAGTGGTTAAAAATTTAGAACATGCTTTTTCTCGTAGTTTTTCACGTTGTGAAAAAAACGTTGTGTGTAGGCTTTAACAACGTGAAAGAAACGTGCATGCTCAGAAGCAAGTTATGAGACAGGAGCACTGCTTCTGGTAAAAGTAGCGTTTGTAATGGAAATAGCACATTCGTCACGCTGTGACAGACTGAAAAGCACAAATCGTCTCTCAAACTTTTACTAACACAAAATCAGCAAAAGCAGCCCAAAGGGTGGCACCATCCAAATGGAACTTCCCCGTTATAGTACTGTCGTACTTTGCCGCGCTTTGCTCAAGCATTTTTTTTTTCCCACGATTGTGTGTATGCAAGGCAGGTTTGACAAGAATCACGTCGAAAAAAACGTTGTTATTTCTAGGACGTTAAAAACGGTCGTGTGTACGCGGCATTAGAAACCAGTCCTGCAAAGTCTTAAACTCATATGCATGGCTCCGAATCCACCCAATTCAATGGAAAGCCCTTCAGCAAGCTGACTAGGTGTTCATAAAATTATATTGTACATGAGCTGGTACCAAAACTCAAGACTGGAAACATTTCCAAACAGAGGCTGTGCAGTGTCAGGTAGGCCTCAGAGCTGCAGTATAGATTAGTATAACCAACATGTATCTTGCATAGCATAGGGAACAATGGGGCAGCAGTGGATATTGTGCAAGTACCTTTCCTTTAATCCTCGCTCAGAATTATACAGCTTCTAACGTGTACCTTATCTTGCTGAAGTAATAGCTTCCAGACTGCGATTATATATATCTATAACGTAGATATAACCCACCTATGAAAAACACATACTTTGCTACATTCCCGCTTAGAACTTGCCACAAACTCATTTATTCCAACACGCTTACTGGAGGTCACTAAGAAAGCAAAATATATGCATGGCAGTATTCATGTGTCTGCTGCATTCACAGAATATGCTTGCTGGATGAAATTCAATCTTCTCTCAATATGTTGTGCATTAGCAGCTGACTATTACTTCCTCTATGAAGCACAACACAGAAATGTGTGGGGCAGCTCCAATCCAACCATCCAAACACATACTTGTGTCCGGTCAGAGCTCACACAGGGCCAACCTCTGTGCCAAGTGGTACTGCAGGACAGAAACAAATCTGCCATTCCGTTGAAGGGTGGTGAATGTCTCCAGCCTCTTCCAGAGAGGGCTTGAGAAGATTAGCTCATGTACTCATGCTTATGAATTGAACATTACTTTACAAAACAGTAAAGAATTAGTAAAAAAAAAAAAAAAAAAAAAAAAAACACACAACACACACACGTTTACAAATGCATTTTAATGCTGGTCACAGACAAATTATGTTATAGATACAACCTGTCAGATAGGTGAATTTATCAAAAAAATGTACTTGATCAGATATGGCTGGTTTTAATGGATTGGTAGGAAATCACACTTAGTCACTGGTTCTTTTTGTTGAATTTAAAAAGCTAAACTGTAAGGCCAACCTAAATGCCAAAATTTCTCCACCCTCTGCAGCATTTTATACACTTCTCCAAAGTGGATGGTCCTCAGTGATGCAGCAGTTGAGGGCAGTGAGGTAATGTCAGCATCATTACACTGTGGCCACAATGCCATGCTGACACCCCTCACATAGGTGGGTGGGGGTGGGGGGGTTATGGCATTCTGGACTCACAGTATGTCCTCAGTTGGTTCAGAAGACTGAGAACACCGTGTTATGAAAATAGATTTGCACTCCCCCATCCTGGTGTGCAGCATTTCAACCCAAATACGACAACGAGGAATGGGCCATAACTAGTCTACTAAGCTCAGTAAACAGATGGCATGTGTGAATCCTATTGGTGTAGATTCATTCAGAAGTGTCTAGTGTAATCTGGGTATACCTGTAGGTTTAGTCACAAACTGCAATTTAGTAAAGATTCCTAGATACCCCAATTAACATTTTTTAGATGATGTGTCTACTCTTAAGTGCTACTCAAAGCAGACATTTCAGTTGCTGGAGAATATAATAGGTTGAATTTCTTGCTGTCCATTAGTAAATCTTGAGGACTCAGACAGCAATAGTCTCCCTTGTCATTCTAATCTAGGTTCTTCACTTTAGTCACAAATGAGTTGCATTCTTACTGTTTTTTTCACATACTCATGTTCTAGGAAAGAGTGTGACATGCCCCGTACACACGACTGGGTTTTCCAAAGGGAAAACAGCGAGGAGAGCTTTTGGCCAGGAATCCCGGCTGCTGAGGGGGACACCCAATACACCTTGACCTTGCTGCTGCCACCCTCTGCCTGGGGTGGTAATGACCCCCCAGGCGAGCAATGGTGGATACTCCCAGCACAGCCATGGCTGGAACAGAGGCCAAATTGCCCGTAATCACTCTTGTCTGAGCCAAATAACAGCTCAGACCCCCACTAAATTTAAAGCAGCGCCTGTGCAACAGGAGCAGGGCGCTACACATCCATAGTATGTTTTGAAAGGTATGCCATGACCAAATCCAGCACATTCTGTTTTCTCTCTTTAGAAAAGCAATTTACACAATGGGGGTTATTTACAAAAAGGCAAATCCACTTTGCACCACAAGTGCAAAGTGCACTTGAAATTACACTGAAAATGCACTTGGAAGTGCAGTCGCTGTAAATCTGAGGGGGACATGCAATGAAGATAAAAAAACAACAGCATTTTAGCTTGCAGATGATTGGATAATAAAATCAGGAGAGCTTCCCCTCATTTCAGATCTACCCCTCAGATTTACAGCAACTGCACTTCCAAGTGCACTAGTAGTTTGCACCTGTAGTGCAAAGTGAATTTGCCTTTAGTAAATTACCCCCAATGTTATTAGTAGTATGCATGTTACTCTGAACTGTCAAAGTTTTATTAGTCACAAAAAAAAAAAAAAAAAAATCACCCCTGGGTATGCAGCCCTAGTCTGCCAACCAGACAGCAACAAGTCACAGTGTTGCTTAGCGGAATGTATTAAAGACATAAACCATCTATAATTTTACATAAAGGGATATGAAAAAGGCCACTATTCAGAAAAAGACAGAACACCACCTTTCTAAAAGCCGGCTCATACCCAAAATAGAAAGCTCCAGTAAGCATGCAAGCACATAGGTAGCCTCTTGCAGAATCACGCATGGACCACGAGGCATCTTCACCCTGGGTGACTTGGTATTTTGTCAAATCTGTTCTGCAGCATTAAAGCTATGGCACTTCTGAAACCGATACAAATCATGTTTATAACACTATTCTTATTATTGCTGCCACTTCCCTCTACCCTGATAAATGCACCACTTTCATTCTTACACTTTGAATGCCTTCCCTGCAGAGAACATATTTATAAGCACTTTGCTGGGTAATGTACGATGCAAAGCCTGTCACACGTTAACCACAGGCACAGAGGAGCTAGATTTCACAATACAGAGTTTGGTCTGGTCCGCCCTTGTGCCACTTTCATTATAAATATGCCAAGGCATTTGGTCATGTCAAATGCTAAAAACAAGGGATCACTGTTTAGACCAGCCTACTGCACGCTATTAACCACTTTAGCCCCGGAAGATTTTACCCCCTTTTCTGACAAGGGCATTTTTGCGATTCGGCACTGCGTCAATTTAGCCGACAACTGCGCGGTCGTGCGACGCTGTACCCAAACAAAATGTACGTCCTTTTTTTCCCCCACAAATAGAGCTTTCTTTTGGTGGCATTTGATAACCTCTGTTTTTTTTCTCTTGCTCTATAAACAAATAAAAGAGCAAATATTTATTTTTATATATATATATATTTTTTTTTTTTTTACTCCAATAAATATTCCACTTTAAAAAAATGTTTAACCAAAAATATAGAAATTGCAATAAGCATATATTGATTGCTTTGCGCAAAAGTTAGTGTCTACAAAATAGGGGATAGATTTATGGCATTTTTATTTGTTTATTGCTAGTAATAACAGCGATGTGCGATTTTTAAATCGGAACTGTGATGTTATATCGGACACTTTTGAGACCATTGTCATTTATACAGCGATCAAAGCTACAAATAGCAACCGATTACTGTATAAATGACACTGGCAGGGAAGGGGTTAAACACTAGGGGGCAGTCAATGGGTTAAGTGTGTCCTAGGGAGTGATGCTAACTGGGGGGGTGGGCTACTACTGACATGACAGTGATTACTGCTCAGGATGACAGGGAGCAGTAGATCCCTGTCATGCAACTAGGCAGAACAGGGAAATGCCTTGTTTACATCTCCCCATTCTGCCTCTCCTCACCGCAATCGTGGGCTGCCGGCGAACATAGAGTTTGCGGGACCCGCGGGCAAACTCCCACTAGGCGGCAAATTTAAAGGGATGTACAGGTACGCCCATTTGTCGGATGTGCCATTCTGCCAACATAAAACAGCGTGCAGCGGTCGGGAAGTGGTTAATCCACCTACAGTAAGGTTTAGCAAAGTTGACACAATGGGGTTTATTTACTAAAGCTGGAGTGCGCAAAATCAGGCTCACTTCTGCATAGAAACCAATCAGCTTCTAACCTCAGGTTGTTTAAGTGGTTGTAAACCCCAATCATGAAATCTGAACAAAGCACTTTTATCTATCTGTACATTTTTTTTTTGTCTCTCTCCAAAGCTGTAAGGCTCCATGCACACTAGCATTTTTTTAAGCTCCTAGAAGCTAAATAGTGTTATCCTATGTGTCCATTTTTTTTTTTCTTAGCTTTTTTTGAGCGTATGGAAAAATACTAGTCTTGCTCCCAAGATGGACTGGTATCTATAGACTATGGGATTTGTCGTTTACATTGCAAAATTCAGCCAACGTGCTGCAATGTGGTCGCAGGACAGAAATTTGCACCGTGCAAGACCAGCCATAGTCTTTGTGAAGTTGGGTCTACTTCATCTGCTGTGTCTAAGCAACTTTGTTACCAATAATGTGATAACACATGTTAATTAACCATTCGTTTCCAGGTAGAAATAATGGTCAATTTCTGTCATGGTAAATTTAAATTGAATCATTTTACATACACCTATATACATACACACACACACACACACACACTAAATTTTATATATATATATATATATATATATATATATATATATATATATATATATATATATATATGTGAAAAATAAGTTGTCACGGTAAACGTCACTTAAAGTCATCAAGAGAGAGCCCCATATGCACTCAATCAGTAATGAGTAGAATTACATAGAGAAGTTTTAGTGTGTGTGGTGGACCAGCTGAGCACCACATATTAACATTTCGTCTACCAGGGAGTATGAATGCCTCTTGAGCAGCCAAACATTTGCCACTCCATTTCCAACCTTGACACCAACACTCAGCCACTTTATTTTATCAAGCTTTCTGCATGAATAGAGATGAGTGCAGGGAGCTGTTCCTTTTGTTTGGTAGAACATATTGGAAACAGCAGTTTATGAATAATGCTGCCTTTACATCAGCTTATAACGCAAGTACAAAGTGGTGACTGTATTTTAAACCATCTGCCTTTCGTACAGGGCAGAGGAAGCACAAAACGCTCCATTGTGTTCCCAAGCAGCTCAAAATTCATATCTTGGCTAAACGGACATTTAAGAAGCTTTGTTGTATTTGCCTTGTGTGGTACAATAAATACCAGCCTTCCATAGAAAAACTGGAATCAAGGAGAGACGTTTACTTGGAAAAAACTAATCATCTACCCCCTCCAATAAGAATTTGACATCAGAAAAATGATAGCAGAGGCCGGATTGGTTGCCATAGACAGAATCACCACACTTATAGATGCTGGTTTAAAACACAGGGCTCAACAATTCTTAGTAGGCAATTTCTACTCAATCAATGCAATATTTCTATTTCTTACAATATTTATATACAGCATCAATCCACTTGATTAAATTAAACAAAATGTGTAAATAGTTTTAGATGATATCAATCAATACTAATTCATACAGCCAATATGTGCAACCAAAAAAAAAAAAATAATAATAATAATAATAATAATAATAATATTAAATCCAAACTATTAAATCACCATTTTTATTGTGCAAATACTAAACTAGTGTTTCTCCTGGAGTTTGTATTACAGACCTACTTCCTGCTGCTGATGTGACCCACACAGTGAACTTTCTGATAATGGTACATGTTATGCATCAGGAAATGCAAGTGTGTCAACTGTTTTTTTTTTATAGTTTTGGTGAATTATTATAGCGCCAACAGTTTGCACCGTGCTTTACAATATAAAAAAGGGAGACAATACAGTAACAACACAATTCAATACAAGAGGGTTAGGAGCAGGGTGTTGCTAGGTGGCAAAAAGACCAGGGGCTTAAAGCGGAGCTCCAGCCACGGTAAAACATTTTTTTAAAGTCAGCAGCTACTAACAGTGTAGCTGCTGACTTTAAATAAAGACACTTACCTGTCCTAGGCGCCCGCGCTGATGGGCCCCCCGATGCCGGTCCCACGATCGCTCCGGGTCCCGCGCCGCCATTCACAATATGGGAAACAGGCAGTGAAGCCGTACGGCTTCACTGCCCGTTTCCTACTGCGCCTCCGCGAGTCTCACGCTGGCTTGTGAATGGGCGCGCTGCTCTCTGAGAACACACACAGTTCCCAGGAAGCAGCGCGCCCATTCACAAGGAGAAGAAGAAGAAGAAAACACACCGCGGATTAGGAAGAGGCAGATTACGGACTTCCGCATAGCAACAGCTATTTCGGGTGAGTATTTTTTTTTTTTTTTTTTTTTTCAGGTTTTTTTATTTTTTTCAAACAACATTGTAAAATGTTGTTATACTGGGTGGAGCTCCGCTTTAATTCCAAGGTCCGAGCCCAGAACGGGGGGGGGGGGCTAAGCTCACTTGCTGGTTGTTGCCTGGCTTACCCCATCAATGCTGACCACTAAACTAAACTACCTGACCATTAGACTGACCTACCTAACACACACTGACCAGACTTCGGGTGTCCTGCAGCTCAGTCGTAGTGTGCGGCACGCCCATCATCATCGCAGGCAGCCAGAGCCAGGAGAGGATAGCCGCCCATGCCGTGCCCGGCTGCAGTGTCACTTCTTACAGTGACACGGCAGCCGCATTGCAATTCCCACCTTCTGGAGCCTGTGGTGCATATGATGGATGTCACATGTCCGCGGTCCAAGCCTTGGACCAGTGGGACATCCATCATAGGCGCTGCAGGCTCCAGAAGGCGGGACCTGCTAGGTCACTTGGCCACACTCAGATTTAGATCGATCCCCGCTCAGGCCTAATAATAGAGCTATGAATGCCCGAGCTCCTGGGCTTTTTTGGGGAGCCACTCGGGGCTCCTGCCCCCTGCCCCCCCCCGATGCCACTGGATGGCCCTGCTCCTGTGAGCTTACACTCTAATAAATGGGGTTACACTTCGAGGGTCCGATTTTCTTTTGTTTTGATCCCTCCAAAAGAATCTTTCGGACTGGCATCAATGCCTGCCTATAATCTTCTATAAATAAAAGTATTGGTTTGGTTCCATTGGGTGGCCAGTGGAGTGTACTTACTATCTGCTCTACTGGAGACCATGGTTGTGACATGAAACATTATCATACACTCCCTCAAAAATGTATGTTCTACTTTCTAAGGGAGGGGGGAATTGTTGTTCAGTCGACAAGGTGAGGTTGCACGCAGGGTTAAGCACGCGGAGGTTGCATTTGCCTTCAGAACTGCCTTAAAGAAGTTGCAAAGAGGTTGCAAAGACACTTGTTCTTTACATACAATCCTGTGTTCCACGTCATTATGTGCCCAGTGTATGCGTTTCATAAAAACAATTGCCAGTTTATACCGTATTTCAGAGCGATGCTTGGAGTGGACGTGACTACTTGCCCTTCTCCTCCCCTATCTGACAGCTACAGTGGGAGGGGCTGGGAACCCCCCCCCCCCCCCGCGCTGACGTAAGCTGGAAGGAGAGGATGGCGGCGGCGAGCAGTCACGTGAGCGCCAAGCAGCGCTCTGCAATACGATATTTAAATAAAAACACATACACTGGGCACATAATGTTATGGAACATAGGGGATTCGTATTAAAATAGCCCGATCATTTTAGCAGCAGGAGGGGAGGGGCAGGCACTGACACGAGCTGACAGGCAAAGGAGGGGAGGGAGAGGAGGAGAAGAGGGACAGCGGGATGACGGAGGCAGGTAAACTGGTGTCAGGGCTCAGTAGCTATGATAAACCGTGGCAAGTTTACAAAGGGAAGGGCAGCACCAGGCAGGATCAACCAGGTATTTTAGTTTATACAAGGGGCCAAGTTACACAGCATAAGCACTGTACTGTTATTCATGAGAACAGGATCCTTTTTCTTTTTAGGGCAACAACCTCTAATTCTTCATGGCATAGATTGAGGACTGTTTCCAACATCTTGCTCAGAGATTTTGGTCCATATTGACATCATGGCTACAAGCAGTTGCTGGAAAATTGTCAGCTACACATCCATGATGCAAATCTCCCATTCTACTACATCCCAAAGGTGCTCTATTGGACTGAGATCTGGTGACTGTGGAGGCCATTGAGTATAGTGAAATCACTGTCATGCTCAAGAAACCAGTTTGAGATGATTTGAGGTTTGTGATATGGTGCATTATCCTGCTGGAAGGAGCCATCAGAAGATGGGTACACTGTAGTCATAAAAGGAATGGACATGGTCCGCAACAATACTCTGGTAGGCCGTGGCATTTAAACCACGCTCAACTGGTACCAAGGGGCCCAAAGTGTGACAGAAAAATATCCCTCACACCATTATACCCCCCCCCCCCCCTAGCAGCCCGAACTGTTGATACAAGGCAGGATGGATCCATGCTTTCATGCTTTGCACCAAATTCTGACCCTACCATCTGAAGGTCATCAGACCAGGTAACGTTTTCCAATCTTCTATTGTCCAATATTGACGATTCTGTGCAAATTGTAGCCTCAGTTTCCAGTTTTTAGAGGACAGGAGTGACATCTGCTTCAAAATTCTATGTGTTGTGCGTTCAGAGATGGTATTCCGCATTCCTTGCTCATTCTCCTCTGACCTCAACAAGGCATTTTCGTCCGCACAAATGCCACTCTGGATATTTTCTCCTTTTTTCGGACCATTCTCTGTAAAGTACTGTGTTGCTGTCATGTGATTGGCCGATTAGCAGTTTGTGTTACCAAGCAATTGAACAGGTGTACCTAATAATGCTACCTAAAACCATGTGCAGAAATCACTAACATAGCCAACTACTGAATGCAATACCAACAGACAAATAAATAAAATACTGGGCATGCCATTAAACTTTAAAAGCTTTTAAGAAGCAGCTAATTAACATCACCAAGCAGTATAATTATACAGTTTTGGAACTCCTGAGATAACTGCAGTTTTTAAAATGTAACTAAAGCCAGAATATGGACAAGTAAATATTTACTTGCATTAAAATAGGTCCCAGGACCTCAAACAAAATCGCATAAAAAAAAATAAAGGGGGGTTTGGAATCTACACTTTTGTTAAAACCACATACCAAAATGAAGTTGTCACCACGCAAAGTTTTAGTCGAAATTTTAGACAAACATTTACTGGGACAGCAATACAAACGTGAGATCAAAGCATACCGGTCGACCGCTACTGAGCATCATCTGAGAGCAGTGTTTGCCCATTGGTTCAAATCAATCCAAACCTCTTAAATTGCAGGCCAAACATATACACTTTATAAAAACAACACCAAAATTAAAAATTGGAAGCAAATTTAGATCTCTAGAATAGATTTAGGCTTCATTAAAGATGGCCAGAGGGATCGAATCTCGGCCAGTTCAATAGGAACTGAGTAATCAACTTGGGTACAACCAGCCTGCTGGATTTACTTGCAATTTTCGGTAGTGGTTGCTATAGCCACTAGCAATCATCACTGTCTTCTATCCACCAACCCCACCGTGGTTGCAGGAAAGAAATTTACAGTGTTTGGCCTGCCTTAGACATTTTTTACACTGGGGCCATGGAAAAAAACGTGTGGCGCTTTATGGCTGTTTAGGCTAGGTTTCCACTATTGCAACCCCAAAGTCGTGCGATTTTACCGTGATTTTGATGCGACTTGAATGGCTGTGTATTCTTGAGGTCTATGGACCGCAAGTCGCATCAAAGTGGGACCAAAGTAGTGCAGGGACTACTTTGAAGTAACCAAGAATTGAACGGTACACATTGAAAATCATGGGGTACAACTGGTCGCACTAGTGGAAACCGAGCCTTAAGCAGCGCTTTTTGGTCACTAGCGGAGCGCTTTTAACCCCAAAGAAAAGGTTAAAAAACGATTCCAACGGGCAGGGACGTTTTGTATACAGTGTTCCCAAACCGCCCCAAAAAAGGTGCTGCTTGCAGGACTTTTCCCCGTCCTGCGAGCACACCACCCCAGTGTGAAAAGTCACACTGGAATGAATGAATGAGAGGCAGTTTTCAGGCGCTTAGCAAAGTCTCTTTCCAGCGCTAAAGCGCCTAAAAAACCGCACCAGTGTAAAAAGGGGTCTTAGACTTACAGTTGGGGGTGGCAAAAATGCGCACTTGAACTGCCATGTTTAAATGGCATGGCCCGTTCACTTGACTTGAAGCAATTGGCAGGGGGTGAAAGCCAGCCAAACATTACACATTCAAGTAAAATAGGGAAGCGCTGCAAATGCCCCACAACCATGTGCAATGAACGTGGTTGTGGTACATTTGTCAGCAAAAATGGGGTTAAAACAGGCGGTGAGGAGGCATTGAATTGCTTCCTCACAGCCGGTCAGTAGCCTCTGGAGCGAACGTGAATTGGCCTTCAGGAGGCAAGGGAGATTTAGCTCACTACGGTTGACTTGGGGTCGATTTAGACTAACAACTATCCAAATAGGAAACTTTCCCAGACAGACAAATACTGCAAGTTATATGTGGTATTGAGGAACTTCTGTATTTTGTGATAAGCATCTCCATATTCATGTACATTCTCTAATATATCTGAAGATATTGATAAACACGGTATATAAAATAGATTTATTTTCCCATTAATGCCACTTTACATTTTTTAAGGTCTACTTCTATTTGAAAAGTTATTCTCTCAGCACAATAAGCCTGTAATGTAATCTTTACAGCCGATAAAAAACCCTTGTTCCACTTTTTTTTTGGTCTCTACATTTATTTTTAAAATGAATAAAAATTCAATTTAAAATTCCATGCTCTAAATCACATTACACTTACGGCTGAAAGACAGAAGGTTCATACCCACCAGTAATGTAATTATCTACCCATCCTATCCGATGTACTAATTATTCTTCTAAACACAAATACAGTCTACCAGCCTCCTAATACTGCATTGGTTATTTTTTATTGTTATTCACATACGATTACGCCTTATAAATTAATAGGAAAACCTGCAGCTGAAATAATGCAAATCTTCTCGTAGTTATGTTAAATTGCATAAAAAAGGATTAGGCAATTGCTCCGAAAGCGCGTGCTTCAAAACACATTACTGTGTCACGTCAGCACAAGTTACATGATGCATGTCGCCTGCTCCCTGCACTCACAGCCTTACTGCTGCTTACTGGACTCGGGTACTGCCTTGTCCTGTTAGGAGATGGGCTTCTTAACGCCCAGCATCAAAAGAAGAAAAACACCTTGGACAACCAGAGTGTAAGTGAGAAGAGATTGCACGGACTGGCCTAGAGGTGCAGAGGAGCGTGCAGGAGCTGAGGAATCGGTAAGTAAAACAGCTTTTTCAAAATATACCCAAAGTCAATGAGCATTTAACCCTTTCAATGTGGGGGAAAGCCCCACTAAAGAAGTATAGAACGCTAAATGAGGTCCAACTAAATATCTATATAATATAGTGTAATCAGGACCATCTTCTGCCTGCTGGTCATCCGTCTAGTGATACAACCTAGAATCAGGACCTCCTTCCTACTACTGGTGAGCCTTCTAGTGACACACCCTAGAATCAGGACCTTCTTCCTCCTACTGGTGAGCCTTCAAGTGACACACCCTAGAATCAGGACCTCCTTCCTCCTGCTGGTGAGCCTTCTAGTGATACACCCTAGAACTCTATTAACTTTGTCCACTACCTGGCCACACAGTTTGCTTACTTTGTAGTAGTCTGAAATAAATACCCCCAAAGCTTCTAATCTTTCATTGTACTCCAGATATGACAACTCAGAGTTTGACAGCCCGTTGGCAGCAGGGCTGGACCAGGCCCGTCGCTACAGGACAGGCAAAACAAACAATTGCTTGGGGCCCCGAGCTGGCCTGGGGCTCCCAACTTCCCCTTCCCAGGCTGTAGCATGACCAAGCTCCTCTTCCTTCCTCCTGGAGTCCGACTGGTTACCGCACGTGGTACAGGAGATTTAGGGTCCTTTCACACTAGCGGACCGTTCGTCCGCTCATTACAAGTCCGTTTACGGACTTGTAATGAGCCCCTATGGGAGCGGATCCGTTAGTGGATGATGCATCCGCTAACGTCCGCTAGATCCGCATCCGTTTTTGCGGACGGAAGAATGTCCTATTTTTCTTCCGTCCGGCCAAACAGGTCGGATGCAAACGGACAGACGGTCCGTGTTCATCCGACTCCCCATAGGGGAGAGCGGAGGAGAGACGGGGCGGTCCCTGCACAGTGTGCGGGGACCGCTCCGTCCGCCGACAGCTGAGCGGAGACCCCCCCGCTGAGCTGACGGGCACACGGAGCGGACCGAAAAACGGTCCGCTCCGTGTGAAAGGACCCTTAGTTTCCAGTTCCCGGCCGAACTGACAGGAAGTGCACACTGAATGCTCACTTCCTGTCAGTCCAGCCGGGAACACTGAATCTCCTGCAGATACCCGGCACAGCCTGGGCACTATCTGATAGGGGACTGGGGATCCATAATGATAGAACACCGGACTGACAGGAGAAAGAGGAGCTCGGTCACACTACAGTGGCAGCCTACAGGGAAGAAGGGAGGTGAGAATAGAAAAACATAGGGACTAGAGAGGGTGGGGGGGGGGTCGAGTAAGAACATAGGTGTAAAAAATGTGTATAGCGCCAACGTAGGCTTTGCGTGCGGGGGGGGGGGGGGGTGCTTGCCCCCCCCCCCCATTTTGCTTGGGGCCCCCAAATTCCTTCAAACGGCCCTGGGCTGGACCATTCACCTGTGCCCTCTGTCCACAGCTTAAAACTCTACATCTCCATGCATCAGGGATAAACATCCAGTGTGCATGGGACCTTAAAGAGGAGTTCCACCCTAAAAATTAAGTTTCCCTTAATCCACTCCTCACCCCCTTACATGCCACATTTGGCATGTAATTTTTTTGGGGGGGAGTGGGGGCTTCAGGAGGAGTGGGACTTCCTGTCCCACTTCCTGCTTCCGCCGAGGGGCTGGTTAGGCGATTAAGCCTTAATCGCCTACACCAGCCCCTCCCTGTAGGCGATCTCATGGGACACATGACAGGTCCCATGCGATCGCCTGTCCAATCAGCGATGAGCCGCGCCGCGCGTGCATGCGTAGTGGGTGCCCGGCCGTGAAGCCGAAGGCTGTCATGGCTGGGTGCCCATAGTCGGGATGGAGACGCCGGCCGGGGAAGGGGGGAGAGGAGCGGAGCCCTGGTCGGCGCGTCGCTGGAACGCAGGAGCAGGTAAGTGAGTGTTTATTAAAAGCCAGCAGCTACACTTTTTGTAGCTGCTGTCTTCTAATAAACACAATTTTTGTCTGGAACACCCCTTTAAAGAGGAAGTAAACTCCGCTGGTTTGTTTGTACCTATAGGTAAGCCTTATAGGCTTACCTATAGGTACTGTAAATATCTCCTAAACTTGCACCGTTTAGGAGATATTTACTGTATACTGCGCCCATGATTTTGAATGCGCTCTGAAGGAACAGCCGCGCATGGCTTTTCTTTAGGGCCCTGTGCCATGACTGGCAGCTCCCATACGCATTGGCCAGTCACACAGCGGGAGTTGGCAGACCCGGAAGGAAGATGGGCAAAGATGGAGGAGGCCTCTAGTGGGGACGTTGAGGGTAGAGGTCGACCGATATGGGTTTTTCTCTGGCCGATGCCGATATTCAGAAATCGCGGCGGCCGATAGCCGATTTATGATGCCGATTTTTTTTGGGTCGATATGTTAAGCCGATCCCCCCCCCCCCTTCATCTCATAAAATCTAACAGTTAGACCCCTTTCACACTGGGGCATTTTCAGGCACTTTTGGGCTAAAAATAGCACTTGTAAAGTGCCTGCAAAACTGCTCCCATGCAGTCTCAGTCTGAAAGCCCGAGTGCTTTCACATTGAGGCGGTGCGCTGGCAGGACATTAAAGAAAAGTCCTGCAAGCAGCATCTTTGGAGCGGCTCCTCCACCACTCCTGCTCATTGAGATGAACATCTGCAAAACGCTTCTGCAGTGGTGCTACATGGGAGCATTAACCCTCTTAATCAGCCGCTAGCTGGGATATAAGCACCCCGCTAGCAGCCAAATAGCGCTGCTAGAATGATGGTCCAGTGTTTAGGCAGCGGAGTTCTGTGGAAAAAATTAATAAAAGTCAGAAGCTACAAATACTGCAGCTGTTGACTTTTAATATATGGACACTTACCTGTCGTGGGTGGCCACAATGCTGGCACCTGAAGCCGATCTCTCCCTCGGGTCCTTCGGCCACCATCTTCCGTAAGGGAATCAGGAAGTGAAGCCTTGCGGCTTCACTTCCTGGTTCCCTACTGTGCATGCGCAAGACGCGCTGCGCAATCCCACTGGTCCCTGCTGTCTTCTGGGACCTGTGCGTCTCCCAGAAGAAAACTGGGGGCGGATTAAGCACCAGATGTGGTGTAGGTCACCACAGTGATCTATGCCCGGAAGAGGGAGCAAATACCTGGGATTACGCAGGTATCTGCCCCCCCTTCCCCCTAAAAAGGTACCAAATGTGACACCAGAGGGGGGGGGGGGGGGGGATTCGGAAAAGCGGAAGTTCCATTATTGCCCTGCTAAGTAATACAGAACATTTCTTACATTTAAACACAACAAGCCTCCAATCAGTGCACTTGTAGGTGTAATTTAGATATAATATATATATATATATATATATATATATATATATATATATATATATACACAATACACAAAAACAGGTAATGAAAACTTTTGGACAAAAAAAAATAGGCTAACTTTACGGTTTAGTTTTTTTTTTTCTTTGTTAAAGCATATTTTCTCCCAAACAAAATGCGTTTGAAAGACCGCTGCGCAAATACCGTGTAACATTAAATATTGCAGCAATCGCTATTTTATTTCTTAGGGTCTCTGCTAAAAAAAATATATAATGTTTGGGGGTTCCAAGTGATTTTCCAGCAGAAAATACAGGTTTTTTACTTGTAAGCACCAAGTGTCAAAAAAGATTTAGCCTTTAAATGGTTAAACTGAGAACTCTCCTTCACTGAGTTCAGTTAATTGATAAGTAGCAACATTGTATATCTTTTCTCAAAACTTGGCAGGCTGCCCAGAGTCTCCTCCACGGGAAACTTCAGGCAACTTGCATTGACTTCTATTATAGAAGCTTTTTGCAAGTCGCGCTGCTGAAGTTAAAAAAAAAAAAAAAAAATCGGCTTTCTTACAGCACAAATCGGCCGATGCCGATTAATTAAAAAACCCAAAATATCGGCCGATATATCGGCCAGCCGATATATCGGTCGACCTCTAGTTGAGGGCTTAAGTTTGCAGGTACATTTCACATAATGCCTTTACTTTGCAGGTGACCAAAAAAAAAAAGTGGAGGCCACGTTCTTCTTTAACCTCTTCAAGCTGGCTGCACGCATATATGTGGCCTCTAGGTGTACCAGAATGTAAACAGAGCTGTGCACGCAATGTTTGGTGATGGTATCTTTCTGGATCACAGCAAACTGCACTGCCCCTATCAAGTTATTTACATCCTACAGGAAAAGCCCCTGTGTAGAAGACAGGTCTTTTCAGATGTTTAGGCCACAAAGGTATATACCCTTTCCCCTGGCCAGGTAACAAACCTTAGGTGCAAATGCTTCATCAAAACACTAATGGCCTTAACACTACTTCACAAAACACAATACAAAATCATGTATAAAAATCATGCTCTGTAACAGACAGAATGTATTGGTCTTCTGACCCCAATCTCATGTGCATGACAATAGATTGAGTAAAGTTGGCCATGTGCTAGTAGAAGGTGGTCTGTTTTTTTTGGGGTTTTAAGAGCATTTGTTCAATTTTCTAATTAGTGGGGTCAAACTGGCATATGTTTTTTACTGCAGTGAGAACATTTATAACAGATTTCCACTCAAAAAATAAAATTCATATAAAACATTTGTTTGAAAATCTACTAGTATATGGCCAGCTTTGAGATACTTGCTAAAGGAACACAAGCCCTGAGACAGAGCATAGAACACACATGCCATGAGGGTCATTTTTAGGGCATGTAAATGCGGCAAAAAAGGATGTTTTAAACGTGGGTTACCATCTCTCACCATTTAAAGTTGAGTTCCACCCATTTTTTTATGTTTGTCTGTGCTGCATGCCCTAATCTCATAGTGTTCAGAATGGACAAATTTTTATTTATTTTGTTGCTTGTAAATACCTTTATTTTGTAGTCCTTCATTACTTCCTCCTCATTAGCCTAGGCTATTAAGTCACACGACTATTTGCAAGGGTTTCTGGGATAGGCATCATGTTTCCCAGTAGTCCTTGCAAACCTGACTGAAACCTAGTGTGCAGCACTGAGCATGTGCAAGATATGCAAAGCTGAAATCCAGGAAGTCATACAGTCTGGCTTCATGATGCCCACACTTAAGATGGCAACGGTCTATTGCTAGATTATAAATTATCTAAATGCTGTAACAACCTAACAAAAATTGACCTTAGTTTACAGACTAACTTTACTAGAATACATTAAGCTTGTGTATTACAGGGGTATTTATATTTAAAATATAAAAAAAAAAAAAAAAAAGCACTAATCTAGCCAAGCTACAAATAAAGCTCCAGAATTTTGAGCTGCAGGTGTTCAGCTTCAGGCGACTTGTAGTGAAGATGTGAACCAACTCCAGAGAACACATTTTTTTTTCTCCGCTAGTGTTTGAGTTTTGGGCTTCAAACTACAAAACGCGGAAGCTTTAATGGGGCCTTAAGAAAGGCTGCTGTAAATCTATAAAAGTAGCTCACCAGACACAAAAAATAGAAAAGAAAAGATCGGTTATGCTAGCAAAATGTCCTCCAGCACCTAGGGTACAGTTTGCAATTACGGGGCCTCAGGTTGGCATTGCCATACATGAGCGTCTGGACTCTTCAATATTAACAAAAAGGCAATAACCAAGCCATATATAAATATGTAGATACTTTTCCTTCAGCAAATGCAGAACAGCTTCAAAATTCGTCTTCTTCTTACAATAGCCATTACAATAACCGCTCAGAAAATACCATAGGGATGTTTTCAGCAAAACCAACACACACACACTCCTATCCTAGAGACTGTCTATTAGTTGGCATGGTTTCTTCACACCACCCTACTAGAAGTCCCCAGCGAGAGAAGTCGGCTTACATCTGCAAAGATAAACGCACAAGAGAATAAGAACTGAAATATCCAATCCTTTCCCTGAACGCAGGAAAACATAACACCCTTGACCACAATATCAGCTCTTGTTTTACACAAACTGACAGGAAGGAACAAGAGGTAGATGATGCTCTTCTACATATCTGATGGGGTGGGTGATTCAGTAAGGAGTCATTTAATTGTGTTCCACTCTACAGAGCCTTGGAGCTTACGCTATTCATTGGCATTATAATTTCTTTCACTTAGCAGCATTGCTTGAAGGGGACTTCCAGTACAATGTATTGCAAGGAGAAGTCAAGGACATAGGCATTTCAAAAAAGATTTATGGTTACTGCAATGTGTAAACACGTTTGCAGAAAAATCAGTGTACCATTTGAAGAGCAAAAACAGTTTTTCCCCTGTGTCCTTGTGCGTATTGACCATGTCATTAGTGTGCGGGCAATAGGGAAGTCAAAACTAACCCTGGTGGAGTATATCCAAGTAAGATAATAGATGCACACACAGCTAAAAATCATTACTGCCATTAACATCTATTAAGAAAAAAAAAATTCTGTCCTTTTCCAATAAAAGCAAAAAAAACGCCAAATAAGAAGACAGAATAGAATTACTAGACCAGAAAAAAGGTTCAATATTAGAAAGCTGCAGTTACAGTAAAGATCAATTTGCATGCCAATGCACTAGCCTGTGTCACAAAAATAAAACAAAACTTTGAAGATGAAGGATTATATATATATTAAATAAAAAAAAAAAGGGGGGGCAATATTTAAAAAATTTATAAAATAAACCAAGTATATGTATTATGCTGGTGTCATCAAGACAAAAACTTTATTTTACATCCTTAGTCCTCAAACTGACCTTTGCAAAACAATTCAAAGAACGTGTATATATATAAATAAATAAATAAAAAAAAAAAAGGAGGCTGACCTCTACATAAAATGAATTCCCTAGCTTGTACCTATAGGGACTTGGTGAGCTGCCATGTTTTTTTCCCCACATCATGCCAATTAGTCGTAAGATATTGTGTGTGTACTTTACATTAGTCTAAGTGCCCAGAGCTCATGAGATTTTTCACAAAGACCCGAGATAGGTGACAAACCAGACACAAAATCAATGGCAAAAATGCCTGGATCTAGTCCGTTTCTCCTTCGTAGAATATATTTACCCTCACAGTAAATCACATAGGTAGGAAGGGACAGAAATATATATAGACGACAGGCTGGAGAAGTAGTTCAGCCCCACATACACGGTAATCACGGACTTTCTAAAGAAAGTCAATATTTGCATATTTAACAATAGAAACTCAGCAAAGTAGAAGCTCATCATGACAAGAAGCTCACAATAGAAGCTCATCATGACAATGGAAGAACCGGTGACTACATGACAAGTATACCCACTTTACCAACACCTGAGCACCTGGTTTTTGTATAATCTCTTAAAAAAATTGTGAAGGTACAAAATAACGAGAACAAAAATAAAATGAAAAAAGCAGAGTCGAGGCAATTATTCCAATAAACAACCATGTATCTTGTGTAAATGCATGCAAGTATAATACAGCATTGGTGTTCTAATCCTCTTAACACAGAAAAACAGCCAATTGCAAAGGGACTGCAAAAGGTAGATCACCATAATCTGCATTGTATGAAAAAACAATTAATCGACCTTTGAATAGAAAGGGATGTTTGGATAGGAAAAAATACATAGATAAACAAAGTACAAATACAGAAGATGGTCAACTGAGTGCGCAAGAATCAGAATGCTTAGGTGTGGAAAAAGCAGTCGTCGAGTATCCACCAGTGGACAGTGCAGACACGGGTTTCACAAGGAGTTGTGCTCACCCAAGGCGATGTCTCAAATCAGTTTGAGGCAGCAGTATCCGAAAGGACTTCTCGATAAGCTACAATTAGGTAGCTTGCTGCTCAGGTTGATTTTTGTCTAATTGTAAATGGATTAATACACCCAGCCAAACCAGATAGCAAAGTGTTCCTGTTTATCCTTGGCGGAAAGAACCCATGTCTCTAATTCCATGGCCCCCTCTACATCTCACCTCCAGTCCTGCAGTGTGGGGCACTGGGACAGCTTGCAAAATTTGGGTCTAAAACTTTTTGCCACATTCAAAAAGTTGTGGCCTGACGCTATATTTATATGACCTAAGAGAGGAGGGGGGGGGGGAATGGGGTCGCTTGAAAGACAGTGGAGGGAAGAGAATTTTATGGGCTTATGAATGGCATGCCTTTAGTTTTTGTTCTCTACCTCCACTCTTTCCGCACCTTCAGTTATAACATTCTGTAAAAAGGAGTCCAAACTTCAGACCCATCACACCAGAGTCCCCTCATCCCCTTTTTGCCTACTCTACTGTCAGTCCAATTCCCTGACTATCTCTGGTGAAGGTGAGGAAGCCCATTCTTCTCAACCACCCCAGATCACGTTGGTTTTTCCACACCGTTTTTTTCAACTCTCATTACCATGTCATGTATTCTTTTTGGACATGTTATGCACCCTCCATTACATTTTTCATGAATGGATATGTATATGCCTTTCTTAGAGAAGGGTCTACTACTTCCACCACTTTACATATGTATATTTAGTAAAACCGATATAAAAAATTAAAAGTTAAAATAACACACACCACCATTGCCAACTATATACTTTCAACATTAAGGTCTCATGCCCACTGACGTTTTAAAAAACGGGATGTAAAACTAGTACAGACTCCAGGAAAAAAAGCAGAGTTTTTAAAACGCATTCAATGCACGTTTTGCCGTGCTAGCTGCGTTTTTCTTTCTCTATTCAAAATCAATGGTTCCCTATGGGAGCCCATTGATGTGAATAGAGAACGCACCAGAAGTCGGCTCGTGTGTGGAGAATCTTGAATGGGAACCCCTGCGAAAATTAAAAAAACATTTTTTGTGTGAGGTAAGCCCCCACCAAGGATGATACCAGGCCCTTCGGTCTGGTATGGATTTTAATGGGTACACCTACGCTCCAAAATCCATACCAAACCTTTATATGAGCACGCTGCCCAGTCGGTCAGGAATGGGGGTGGGGACGAGCGAGCGGCCTCCCTCCTCAACCGTACCAGACCGCATGCCCTCAACATGGGGGGGTGGATGATGGGGACAAGGGCCTCTCCCCGACAACCCTGGGCATTGGTTGTCGGGGTCTGTGGGCGGGGGGCTTATCGTAATCTGGGAGCCCCCTTTAATAAGGGGGCCCCCAACCCTACCTGAATGAGTATGGGGTACATCATACCCCTACCCATTCACCGGGAGGAAAAATGACATTAACCCTTGCCCCCCTGTCATCACCCAGAGCATGCAGGGACTGACATCATAAGAGGCCTATATAAATCTCACACCTGACATTACAGCGGGAGGGAGCGTCGTGGCAACATCGGACAAAAAGTAGCGGGAAGAAGGCAGAAGGCCACGAGGAAGGAGCGTGCTGGCCGCCGCTAGTAAAAGAGCTGCAAGAAGATAGCGGCCGCCAGCCCCAAAGAAGGCACCGGAGAAGACCCCCGGAGAGCGGAGAAGACCCCTGGAGATGACTAATAAATTATTTTAAAAAAACCTGTGTTGTGTGTTTATTTTATTTATTTTTTGTGCGTCTGACATCTTTAAAGCGCCAACGCTGGAACTTCAGAGCGCACTGGTCCTGTTTTTTTTTTTTTACAGCTTAAAAACGGCTCAGCCATTTACAGCTCAAAAACGTCATGGTGGGCATGAGGCCATAGGCCAACACGGAGAGCCGTTTTTAAGCTGCACAAAACGTACATGGGCATGAGGCCTAAATGTTACACATTGGTTCTTGGTTACAATGGATGAAAAGAGTATAGGGGTTATTTACGAAAGCCAAATCCACTTTGTGCTACAAGTGCACTTTCAAGCGCAGTTTCTGTAGATCGGAGGGGGACATGGAAGGAAAATAAAAACAACAGCATTTTAGCTTGATCATGATTGGATGATAAAATCAGCAGAGCTTCCCCTTGTTTCAGATCTTCCCCTCAGATCTACAGTGACTGCACTTCCAAGTGATGTTGCATATTGCTTTAGTTTCATTTCTTATATAAAGCAGGATAAATGGTTATGTATTGGTAGTTAAGTATTTGAGTACATATTGGACCGTTATATTTCCATGCGTTTACTTAATGTCTTATTTTAAGAAACACCCTGTCCGATGCAATGTAATGGATTTACAGTCATCCATGTAGTTTGGGACCATTATATAATTATTATCTATATATAACAAATATAGTTTTGAATTTGTTAGCATGAACCAATATATTCTCAAAATGTACAAACAACAATATATACACAAAGATGTATACATATTAGTGGGAAGTGATAACCATTCATATTTTCGAAAACAATATTAATATTCTGCAATGATACCATAGCACATGCATTATTAAATAGGCAGTTCATATATTTCTAGTATCAAGTATCACAGAAGCTTTCTGAATATACAAGGACAAGACAGCAGGACAGAAGAAGTATAAACAAGTACAGTACCAACCTTTGATAATATGGACCAGAGATATTCAGGTTTTTATCCAGAGCATGGAGGACTGCGGCATCATTTTTTACTTTGATAGTTGTATGGTCACTTTCTATTTTCTTTATTTCCCCTAAAGAAACAAAAAATGTATTTAGATGGATTTCTAGAAAATAATCACAATTTATGAAATGTCACTAATATTTAGTGCCATTCATAGATTCTCTTCTGCCTATACATACACACGAGGTAGAGATATAGTGTGTGTGATTATATATATATACACACACACACACACACACACACACACTATATATATACACATACATACATACATTTTTTTTTTTTGTATTTCTCCTTCATAAATTAAAAAAAATACGGGAAAACTAATAAAGCAAAAATACACATATTAACACAACAGAACGTACTGAAGACAAAAAACCCAAAATATATTTGATGACATTATACCAAAAAAAAAAAAAAAAAAGGAGCAGGGAAAAGTATAAAATCAGCTCTGTATAACCCAAAACGTAGACTGGGCTGCACACTGCATCCTCCCGTGCAAGATCAATAAATTAAAAGCCTGAGGATCAGTCATTGCTAGTAGACTCTAAAAGATGTCAAACAAGCAGTAATGGATTTGACACATACATTCTAGATGGCTTAAAGCTGGTCATAGATGAGAATTTTTCACTGGATCATTTTTTTGGTGTATACAGTATATGCCAGTACCACAGTATAATATATATATATATATATATATACATACATATATACACACACACACACACATAGGCTTGTGTACCTAAAGAGAACTAGCCAGCATAATGACCCCCAAAAAAACTGCCAATGTTTGTCTAGAGGTCAGGAAAAAAAAAAAAAAAAACAGTTTTACATAACGAGTCCCCCACTATGCTGAATATAACATGACACACACACCCACTTTAATCTGGCTCTCTGCACCTCCCCCCTCTGCATCAGGCTGCTGCACAGACTCATCATTGGATCGCACCTTCTTATCCAGCCATGTGTTCAAGCTACATGCTCCCTCCCACAGCCTTATTAGCACCAACATTGGAAGACACCTCCCTTTTCACCTCCAGCTCTCTGCACTACTCCCGACGCCTCTCTCTGAGTTCACAGGAGCCAGCACTACAGAGGAGGCATTGGGGATCAATGCGTATTGACTGTCAGAGCGCATTGAGAACACTGGAAACATTGGGTGGTATACATTCATCTTAATGTTGATTTCTGGCAGAAGCCCTGGGGACCACTAACATTTTCTTATGGACCATCAGTGGTTCACGTACCACTGGTTGGTGACCGCTGCCCTAGATATAAACAAGTTGACCTCTAGGAGCAGCCACACTGCAAGGGAGGACATGTAGTTTCCTGGGCATTCACCTTAGAAGGTACACAATAGATTAGACTTGCAATTATATTCAGTAAATGCCATCCTCATAAGGGCCTGTGTCACCAGACATTGGGTGTGGGCAAATTGAGCCCACTTTGTGGTCTCTGCTTACATTTGACATTAGTTTGAGGCGCTTCAGTGATGCGTGAACTGCACCTGCATTTGACCACATCCTAAGCTGCATCGACCTGCTTTAAGCAACTCATGTGTTCCCATTGGATTTTATGGGGAGAGGGGGAAAGAAAAAAAAGAAAAAAATATAGAAAAATTCTGACCTGAACAAAAAATTATTTTGACTAAGATCCTAGGACACAACACAGAGGAACACTTGTAATAAGAACTGAAAGTTTTAGGGTTTAGGGAACCTCTGCTAAAAATGGCCATCTACAGCTCACAAAACATTAGTGTGAAGGTCAGCGAGAAGAGAATGGTCCTAATGCTTGTGGCCACTGGGAAGTATTACCCCCTTACAAATAGCTAAAACACACATCAATGGTGCCAGTGGGAGCTTATCTGGGAGGCAGAATTTGCTCATTGCTAAAGGAACACCTAGCAACCTCTGGAGGAACCTTAGTTAATAAACCCTGGCCTTAAAGCGGATGGTTCACCAAAAAGAAAATATTAAAAGCCAGCAGCAACAAATACTGCAGCTGCTGACTTTTAATATTAGGACACTTACCTGTCCTGGAGTCCAGCGGCGTCCGCAGCAGAGGATGAGCGATCGCTCGTCACCCTGCTGCTCCCCCCTCCATCCACGGCGAGGGAACCAGGAAGTGAAGCGCTGCGGCTTCACTGCCCGGTTCCCTACGGCGCATGCGCGAGTCGCGCTGCGCCCGCCGATTGGCTCCCGCTGTGTGCTGGGAGCCGACGGGATGTCGCCAAAAAACCCGACTTTTGCCCGAGACTGCGGGCCGGAAGTGGTTGCAGATACCTGTCTTTAGACAGGTATCTGCACCCCCCTCCCCCTGAAAGGTGTCAATTGTGACACCGGAGGGGGGGGGGGGTTCCGATCAGCGGATCTTCACTTTAGGGTGGAGATCCGCTTTAATAAACCCACAACCGTAAAAAGGAGTCAGTATATGCAGCATAGCATGCTTGTTATACTCACTAATGGAACTTAAGGTCTTAATCCTCTGCATTGTGTAAAAAGGCTGTTTTTTATCCTATATGCACAGATCCTCTCCCTCCTGCATGGTCTATCTGGGGAAGGCCAGCAGACACAGGCAGAGTTGCCAACCTGCACATGCTCAGTTGGGTCTTATGCTGGAGAGAATAATTACTTGTTGATTAGAGCTAGCCAGGTCACGTGATATTGACATCCCACATGTGGGCGTGTATACAGGCTGCAGTGGAAATCTCCTTCTACCTGAACTGTCAGCACAGGAGAAACTCTGCGGTTTATCAAGCAACAATGGTATACAGGTCATCCAAAAAGGTATATAATGACAGTATTTTGATTCATAAGCTGTGAGCAGTGGCACTGTGGGGGCGGATGAACTATTTTTTATATTACTGGGTTTAGCAACACTAAATATTGATTTAAACACCACACTTTCTTGCTCCTAACCTTATCCACAGTTAAAACACAAACTGCATACTGATCCTGCAATGGTTCTGCATGGTCATAAAGCAGGGTTTGACAAATTTGCTTGGAATCTAGGAGCCAGCTAAAAAAGTTAGGAGCCAGAAAACGTGCCGGTCCCGGCGAGCTTGCGTGCAGAAGCGAACACATATACGGGTAGCACCCGCATATGTAAACGGTATTCAAACCACACGTGAGGTATCGCCACGATCGTTAGAGCGAGAGCAATAATTCTAGCCCTAGACCTCCTCTATAACTCAAAACATGCAACCTGTAGATTTTAAAGGTCGCCTATGGAGATTTTAAAGGGTAAAAGTTTGTGGGTATCAATTTACTCGGCGTAACATTATCTTTCACAATATAAAAAAAAAAAAAATTGGGATAACTTTACTGTTGTCTTATTTTTTAATTAAAAAAAAAGTGTATTTTTTTCCCAAAAAAGTGTGCTTGTAAGATCGCTGCGCAAATACGGCGTGACAGAAAGTATTGCAACGACCACCATTTTATTCTCTAGGGCAGTGTTTCCCAACTCCAGTCCTCAAGGCACACCAACAGGTCATGTTTTCAGGATTTCCCTCAATTGAAACAGCTGTGGTAATTACTAAGGCAGTGAAACTGATCGAATCACCTGTGCAAAATAATGGAAATCCTGAAAACATGACCTGTTGGTGTGCCTTGAGGACTGGAGTTGGGAAACACTGCTCTAGGGTGTTAGAATCAAAAATATATATAATGTTTGGGGGTTCTAATGTGAGGGAAGGCGATGGCAGTGAAAAATGACACAGAATTGCTGTTTAACGTGTGTAATGCCAACGGCCACCAGCAGATGGCACCAGCTCACAGAAGGGAGAGTTGGGACTTCACAAGGCCGCAAAGCCACGGCCTCAATTACCAGCCGTCACGGGCCCACAGCGATCGCGCGTCGGGGGAGCACGGAGACACAGGATTTTGCTCCCCCACCACGTGAACGCGGCGGCCGTTAATTGAGGCTGCGGCTTCGCGGCCTCAATTAACGGCGGGTGCCATGTCACAATTTGTTGTCGCAATTGCGACCCGGCGCCCAGATATTGTCAAGCCCTGTCATAAAGCACAGTTTTTACATGCTCCGATTGGTCAAGAGTCTCCACTAATACACTGCTTTCTCATGCTCTAATCTGCCATATGCCTTATCAAACCATCCAGTCTTCCAACAGAAAATTACCATATTTACTGCAGAAACATTCACTTACGGTAACCCTGCCAATGAGATTCATAGATGCACTTTTATTAACATTCACAAACTTCCCCAAACAAATGCTGTTAATGTTGTTTTAGCAATTAAGAATTTGTACATAAATGCAAACTGCTCTGTGGTTGCTCTTACACCCTTTTTTTCTTCAAAGCTCATCAATCACAGAATATAAAAAGGTATTCTTATATGTCTACAAGGGAGAAGGTGCCAAACAGAGCATGAAAAATACATGTTTCATTTGCAAGCATGCCAGGAGCTGTCAGACTGCTTGATTTTATTTTTTTATTTTTTATATAGCTTAAATGCATCTAGCATAAGAAGCATCCAGATTCCAGAACCAAGCTGCCTGTGCGACCCTAACCGAAGGCCAGCATTTAACACTTTACTAGGAATGGTTCATAAATGTATACATTTTTATAGTGATGCAAATATTTTATTCTAGGATATAAATCATTTGCACATCTTTGCTGCAATGTTACTTTGTATACAATGCGTGTTAAATAACCCAACACAATGCATTCTTGCGATTCCAGAATGAATGGATAGCTGAGAAAAGTTAATAAAGCCTCATGCGCACACAAAATTTACACACACGAGTCGTGTAGCGCAACATTTTCAGTGCTTATCTGAGCCTAGAGCAGGGGTGTCAAACTGGTGGCCCCAACTGTGGCAGAGCCGGTGCTACCACTAGGCAAACTAGGCAGCCGCCTAGGGCACACTGCTGCCGGGGGATGCACGGCCACTGGTGTTCCTACCCTCTTCTCTCTGCAGCAAGCAGATAAGTATCAGCAGGCAGCCGGCAGCCACTGCTCCATTCGCAGCGGTGGAGGATTGTGTCTCGACTCCCGAGTGAATGGAAGCAAGCAAACATTGACTGATGGGCGCTGGTGAGGCTGCATCCGATTGGGCGCTGGTGAGGCTGCATCCGATTGGGCGCTTGTGAGGCTGCATCCGATGGGCGAGGATTAAAGTGGATGTAAACCCAAAACAATTTTTTTTTTTTTTATGTCACAATGTAGAGTATAAGATTTCCTATCATCTGTGCCCAGGCTTGCCACACAGAGTTAATCCAGATCTGAGTAATCATCTTGTAATGTTCAGTGCAAATTAACAGAATTCCAGATAAAAACTTGCCAAATTATAAAGTCCGTTTCTCTGTTATTGCTTTCAGTAACAGGTTATTTACATATCTAGCTTGGACATGTTTATCATAACAAGAGGTGATGCAAAGCTCATTGTATATTACCAGGATGTGTTATGTGGGGGAGGGGTGGATTTCTCACTTTTTATACCTCATGTTATGATTAACATAACATATTATAAACATGTCTGAGCTAGATATGTAAATAACCGGTCACTCAAAGCAAGAAGAGAGAAACTGACTTTTTTATTTAGGCAGGATTTTATCTGGAAGGCTGTTCATTTTCACTGAACATTAAAAGAGGATTACTCAGATCTGGATTAACTCTGTGTGGCAAGACTGGGCACAGATGATAGGAAATCTTATACTCTACATTGTGACATCAATAAAAAAAAAAAAAATAATCGTTCGCCTGATAATCTCATTGTGTGTACCAGGCTTTACACTACAAGACTCAAGAGCTTGTAAACGCCTGTGTGCACGAGACCTAAATAATTACATTGACGTAAAGTGTCCGGGATAGGTTATGGTAGGGCAATGCTCTCCAGACTGCACTGTCCACTGTTAACTCTTTACTGTGCAGACCCGAAGTTCAGGAAAGCAGCACTGGGAGAGTAGGAGCCAGCAACACCAAAAGTTGTAAACTGCAACTAAAAACCTGCTGAGGATTTAAAAAGAGAAGTATGGGATTTTATTTTAGATTAATACTTGCCTATGTGGATGGAGCATTGGATCGATGATGCAACTGGCCTCCACCGTCTCTGCACTGAGAACTGATCCACCGAACATCACCGATGGCTCAGTTTTCATAGATTCCCAGAGAGGAGAGCTGCTGACTGTCATTCAGCGTCTCTCCTCCCTGCTTCTCCACACTCATTGGAGCGCTGAGCTGCTGAGTGGCGGTCTCAGCGGCTCACTGAGACTGCCATCAGTCAAGGCAGCTGGCAGATCCAGACTTGGAAGACGTGATGACGCGCTGCCTCGGCTGATGGCAGTGATGTCAGCGGAGAGTGGACTTCAGACCGATCTCTGCTGAAAACGGATCACAGGAGTGCAAAACTAATTGCACTCCTGTGACCCAGAGGGGACGCCCAGCCAAACAAGTTCTGGCTGGACTCCTCCTTTAATACTTTGAGGCTTCATGCACACGGGACGTTAAAATAACGTTATAACAGCAGTAGCTTTGCAGGGAGTTTTTTCAACATTTCAACGTTTTTGCCATAGCGTTTAGCGTTTTTCTACGTCAGCTTTTTTTTCTTTTTTAAAAGAGATTTTCAATGGATCAAAAAACGTTAAAAATGCTGGTGAGCGAAGTTTTTGAGCGTTTAGCAAAGTTAGAGCGTTTTTACAGCTTAAAAACATCACTCAGAACCCACTATTTATTTATTTTTTTATTTATTTTTTGGGGGGGGGGGGGGGGTTTACTGCTCAAAACTGTCGATAACAGCCTGTGTGTTCATAAACACAAAAGGATATCAGAGTTTAACGACTGTAGGAAAAAAAAAAAAGTCTACAGCCAACAAAAACAGCTGCTGTAAAAACGTCAAAAAAAACATCCAGTGTGCATGAGGCCTAAGGCTTAAAGGGGTTGTAAAGGAATTTATTTTTTTCGCTAAATAGCTTCGTTTACCTTAGTGTAGTCCTCCTTCACTTACCTCATCCTTCGATTTTGCTTTTAAATGTCCTTATTTCTTCTGAGAATTGCTCACTTCCTGTTCTTCTGTCTATCTACACACCGTAATGCGAGGCTTTCTCCTTGGTGTGGATAACACCTCTTGAGGGGGCGAGCAGGATAGTCAGGACACTCTCTACTTTGCAGATCGAGAAAGGAGCCGTGTGTTAGTGGACGTCCTGACACTCCTGCTCGCCCCCCCTCAAGAGGCTTTCTCCACACCAGGAAGAAAGCCATGCATTACTGTGTGTAGTTACAGATAGAAAGAACAGGAAGTGAGGATTTCTCAGAAGAAATAAGGACATTTAAAAGCAAAATCAAAGGATGAGGTAAGTGAAGGAGGACTGCACTAAGGTAAAGGAAGCCATTTAGGGGGAAACAAAATTCCTTTACAACCCCTTTAATGTACACGGGCCATTTTAAAAGCTCTCCTGAACGTTTAAATTTGCCAGATAGTAACCGAAATTTAAAAACATCAGTTATGCAGCATTTGCGTTTAGAAGCTTTATTTTTGCAAATAGTCAAAAATGTATCTCCATTATAAAATGTCTGTTAAAAAATGAAAACGCGGCTAAAAACACACGTTCCCTCATTTACAAGCCGTTACAGTCCGGAGCGCATTTTTCTTGCTTTCCAAAAAATGCTGCTAAACTCAACTTCTTGGAAACGACTAAAAGGCCACATTCACACCTGAGCATAGCGTTTTCCAGGCAGAAAGTCACGTGATTTTGTGGCTTTTTTACAGGTCAAAAAGGTCACCAATGTGAAAAGCAGAAAAATGCCCAAATCTGCCTCAGGCATTTTGGAGTGGAGATGTGAACCATCTCCATAGAGAATAGATTTATTTCCCCCTCCAGCGTTTTGGCTTCAAGCTACAAAACACTCAGGTGTGAATGGGGTCTAAACGACCCTGTGTACATGTTCTGATAACATAACAAAAAGGAGAGTTCAGGGGCAGCTGGAAAAAAATGCCCAACTGCTCCTAAACATCCATTTACCAGCTGCAGTGTACATGAGGTAGTTGGTAAAAAATAGGTTTTTCACTGATGTGAGTTACTATATACTGTATTGCTGCTTTTGGCACTATATTATAAAGAGTTTGGGTGCAATAATGTGCAAGCAGTTTAATATACATTACACATGCATACACAAATAATTTTCTCAGGAGTGTGTGTGTATTTTTTTTTCCTCAGGACTGTATATACACTGTAAGCTGGGGATAGGTAGCGGGTACAAAAGCTCCCTGGGATGAGCAGGCACAGATACCAAAGTCCATAGGATAAGTGAACAACAGTGGGATTTTTATTGGTGCTATACAAAGTCTATTTACAGGTGCTGTACAGTGTGCAGAAAACAAAACAAGCAAAAGTAGTTTAAACAAACACCTAGCCGTGTCTCGGCTCTAACTACACGATATGTAGGCCCTAACTACTAAGCTAAACAAGCCTACCGCTTGTTAGCTCAAAATACAAACTGCTCACCAGTCTTTTAACAACCTCCTTGCTCCTACAGATCCACACTATCTGTTTCCCAGGACAGAGCAATGGCTGTTAGCTCAGGTGAGCTTAAATTGGCCTGGGGGAGAGGGCCAACACCTGACCTGGATCAGGGATCAGAGATCCCTGAACGTGTAAGAGAGGAGCCTGGGAGAGGTATAAACCCCGAACTGGACTTTCCCAGGCTCTCTCTGGGACGCTCTGCTACACACCCTCCCCTCTTGTTTCAACCCCAGGGTTGGAACACCTGTAGCCCAACAGGAGTGAACACGGGACAGGGCATCTACATTACCCATCTCAACCCCTGGCCTGTGTTTTACCGAAAAGGAATAATCCTGGAGGGCCAAAAACCACCGGTTCACCCGCCTATTAGTCTCCTTCTTTTGGGCCATCCATTTCAGGGGAGCATGGTCAGTTATTAACTCAAACTGGCGCCCTAACAGGTAGTACCTGAGCGCGTCCACGGCCCACTTTATGGCTAAACATTCCTTTTCAATGACTGCATATTTTTTCTCATGATCATTGAGCTTTCTGCTTAGGTAGACCACAGGGTGTTCTTCCCCATTGTATACCTGTGATAGTACTGCCCCGATACCTACATCAGAGGCATCTGTCTGAACCAAAAAATCTTTGGAGAAATCGGGGGAGTATAGCACTGGCTGTGCACAAAGAGCCTTCTTCAGGACTTGGAAAGATTCTTCTGCTACTGGGGACCATTTTATCATTACGGAGTCTTTCCCTTTCGTCAGGTCTGTCAGTGGGGCAGCTATAGTGGCAAAATTTGGAATAAACCTTCTATAATATCCCGCAATGCCAAGAAAGGCCCTGACCTGCTTCTTGTTTGCAGGACGTGGCCACTGCTGGATGGCTTCTACTTTATTCACTTGGGGTTTAATAACTCCACGGCCAATAGTATAGCCCAAATACTTGGCTTCCTCCAAACCAATGGCACATTTTTTGGGATTTGCCGTAAAACCTTCCTTGAAGAGGGAATCAAGGACAGCTTGGACACGGGGCAAGTGAGACTCCCAGTCAGTGCTATGCACCACTATGTCATCTAAATAAGCTGCAGCATACTGCTGGTGCGGTCTTAGGGTCCTGTCCATGGCCCTCTGAAAGGTTGCAGGGGCATTTTGCAACCCAAAAGGCATTTTCTTATACTGGAATGATCCCTCCGGGGTCACAAACGCAGTCTTTTCTTTGGCACTATTAGTCAGGGGTATTTGCCAATATCCTTTGGTCAAGTCCAAAGTGGTCAGATAACGGGCCTTGCCCAGTCGGTCTATAAGTTCATCTACCCTGGGCATCGGGTACGTGTCAAACTTTGTTACTGCATTGAGCTTTCTGAAGTCGTTACAAAACCTCCAAGTGCCATCCGGTTTTGGGACCAACACGATGGGGCTCGACCAGTCACTATTGGATTCCTCAATGACATCTAGTTCCAACATCCTTCTAACTTCATCACTGATGTCCTTTCTCCTCGCTTCAGGAATTCGGTATGGTTTGAGCTTGACACGGACCCCAGGTTCAGTAACAATATCATGCTGAACCGCTGAAGTCGTGCCAGGCAACTCTGAAAATTTCTCTCTATTCCTTATTAGGAACTCTCTAGCTTCCTGTTTTTGGGAATATGACAGGGTGTCTGGAATCGTGACCTCAGGGATCAGAGGGGATTCAGTACCCTTAGGCGTTACCGGTAGGGACCTCGCAGTTAACGCCAGTCTATCCTTCCAGGGCTTTAACAGATTCACGTGGTAAATCTGTTCGGGCTTCCTTTTACCTGGTTGATACACCTTGTAATTGACTTCCCCAACTCTTTCAATTACTTCAAAGGGGCCCTGCCACTTAGCCAGGAACTTGCTCTCAACAGTGGGAACTAAAACGAGGACCCTGTCACCCGGTGAGAAAACACGGAGTTGGGCCCCCCGGTTGTATATTCTCTGTTGGGCTGCTTGAGCCTGTAGTAAATGTTCTTTCACCACTGGGATTACGGCTGCAATCCTGTCCTGCATTTGAGCGATATGCTCAATTACACTTTTGTGGGGTGTCTGTTCCCCCTCCCAAGTTTCCTTGGCTATGTCCAAGAGTCCCCGAGGGTGTCTCCCATAAAGCA
The DNA here is from genome assembly GCA_029574335.1 of Rana kukunoris. Lineage (NCBI taxonomy): Eukaryota > Metazoa > Chordata > Amphibia > Anura > Ranidae > Rana > Rana kukunoris. Next base: position 474,591,413 of record CM056049.1, read on the forward strand.
ACTCAAATGGAGAGTACCCTGTAGAGGACTGGGGAACCTCCCTGATAGCAAACATCAGGTACGGTATCAGGAAGTCCCAGTCTTTCCCATCTTTGTCAACAACCTTTTTTAACATGCCCTTTAACGTCTTATTGAAACGTTCCACCAAGCCATCCGTTTGCGGATGATACACAGAGGTTCGCAACTGCGTCACCTTAAATAACTTGCACAGCTCCCTAGTTATCCGTGACATAAATGGGGTACCCTGGTCTGTCAGGATTTCTTTAGGGATGCCCACCCGACTGAACACCATAAACAGCTCTTTGGCAATATTTTTAGCAGATGCGGCGCGTAAGGGAACGGCCTCAGGGTAACGGGTAGCGTAATCCATAATCACAAGGATATGCTGATGACCACGGGCGGATTTGGGGAGGGGACCCACAAGGTCCATGGCAATCCTCTCGAAGGGCACTTCAATAATGGGCAAGGGCACTAAAGGACTTCGGAAGTGGGGCTGGGGGGCTGACATCTGACACACAGGACAGGATTGACAATAATTCTCAATATTTTTCTGTATCCCAGGCCAGTAAAACCTGCGCAACACTCTTTCAGTGGTTTTCTCAACCCCTAAATGACCTCCTAGCAAGTGCCCATGGGCAAGTTCCAACACCACCCTTCTGTAAGGCTTGGGGACCACCAACTGTTCAGTAACTTCATCATTCTTTTTACATACACGATACAGTAAATCATCATTGCTGCTGAAATAAGGAAAACAGGGCCTATCCCCTGGTTCAACAGGTACATCATTAATCACCATTACATTTTCCCAGGCCCTGGCAAGGGTAGGGTCTTTTCTCTGCTCAGTACCAAAATTTTCCTTGTGCACATTAAGGTCAGTAAACTCCAACATAGGCTCCGAGTCGGCAGACGGCTGTCCGGCTCTACTGGTTGTGGGGACTTCCTCAGGCTCCTCCAGCTCTCCTGCCATAACCGAGAAAGGATAACTCGGAGAGCCCTGAGATGAGTCCCCTGAACCCACAATATCGGAAGTAGTCAGGAGCTCTGGCTCTGCGACTGAGTCAGGTACTGCGACCGGGTCGGGACGATCCCACAGTTCCCAAAACTTAGGGAAGTCCCTACCAATGATGGCCTCGTGCACCAAGTGGGGCACAAGTCCGACCGCATGGGACACCGTACCTAAGCCAGTTTTAAACTGAACTGTGGCTATAGGATACTCCCGGGTATCCCCATGTACACAGATCACAGCAACTTTTTTAGCATGAAAATTCACAGTTTCAACCATCTCAGCTGTAACCAAAGTAACCAGACTTCCAGAGTCCAGTAAGGCCGTAATAGGCTTATCATTAACAGTCATGTGACACATGTGTTTCCCCACATTTGGCGCTGCAGCGCATGAAACAGCAGCAAACATGGACTGCCTTCTAATAGACATATCACACTGCATTGGTTCATCAGTCAATGGACAGTTTGCTGCAACCTGTCCCAGCTCTTGGCAACGAAAACACCTGATGTTTCCCCAAGTTGGTTTGCTGACAGGCAGTGGTTTCCCTTGCTTGGGACGCCAAACTTCAGTCCTGGCACCAAAAATCCTCCCCCCTATTTCCTTGCCATGCTTACCACCCACTTCCCCTGGAACAGTCTTACCGGTTGCCTGGGGAGACCGTGGCTTTGGGTGGAAAGTCCGTGCGGTTGTTGGGGTGGTGACCAGGTTCTCTGCAGCAAAGTACCTTTCGACGAGTTCCACCAGGTTATCTGCCGACTTGGGGTCCCCTTGACTCACCCACTTCTGCAGGGGAATTGGGAGTGACCTCAGGAATTGGTCCATGACCACACGCTCCACTATTTGTGGCGCAGACAGGGACTCAGGCTGTAGCCATTTTCGCACCAGGTGGATTAGGTCGAACATCTGCGATCTTGGGGGCCTCTCGATTTTGAAGAACCAGCTGTGGACCCGTTGGGCTCGAACGGCCAAGGTGACGCCGAGTCGCGCCAGAATTTCCTGCTTGACCTTTTCGTAGTCTTCTGCTTCTGCTGACTCCAGATCATAGTAGGCCTTCTGCGATTCACCAGAAAGTAAGGGGGCAATCAGTCCTGCCCACTTGGTTTTAGGCCAACATTCCCTCTCAGCGGTCCGTTCAAACGTTAACAGGAAGGCCTCTGGATCATCATCCGTAGTCATTTTAGACAGAAAGCGAGCCACATGGATGGCTGAAGGCTTGTCTCCCATATCCTTAATTTCCGCAGGTGCCCACTGTGCTAGCGTCTCTGCAACCTTAGTCAGGGTTTTCCTATCCACTTCTGCAGCAGTGGCAAGCTGTTCAAACAGCCTCTGCGATTGCTCCTGTACAGCACTAATCTGCCTCTGCGATTGCTCCTGTGCAGCACCAATGTGTTTGTACAGCGCCTTGGTTTGCTCCTGTGCGATAGCATTGGCTTGCTGCAATGCAGCGTTAGTTTGCTGTTGTGCAGCATTTGCTTGCTGTTGTGCAGCATTGGATAACATCATTTGTTTGAGGATTTCCTCCATGTTGTCACTTTAGGTACTGGCCTTTTAAAAATAGTAACTTACTACTGCTGATCGCAGCCTCCACCATATGTAAGCTGGGGATAGGTAGCGGGTACAAAAGCTCCCTGGGATGAGCAGGCACAGATACCAAAGTCCATAGGATAAGTGAACAACAGTGGGATTTTTATTGGTGCTATACAAAGTCTATTTACAGGTGCTGTACAGTGTGCAGAAAACAAAACAAGCAAAAGTAGTTTAAACAAACACCTAGCCGTGTCTCGGCTCTAACTACACGATATGTAGGCCCTAACTACTAAGCTAAACAAGCCTACCGCTTGTTAGCTCAAAATACAAACTGCTCACCAGTCTTTTAACAACCTCCTTGCTCCTACAGATCCACACTATCTGTTTCCCAGGACAGAGCAATGGCTGTTAGCTCAGGTGAGCTTAAATTGGCCTGGGGGAGAGGGCCAACACCTGACCTGGATCAGGGATCAGAGATCCCTGAACGTGTAAGAGAGGAGCCTGGGAGAGGTATAAACCCCGAACTGGACTTTCCCAGGCTCTCTCTGGGACGCTCTGCTACAACACATATACACACACACTAATTTAGCCTTTAGCCTGCCCTGTGTACTGAGTCTTTCAATAAGAATGAAATAAAACGATATTTCTATTAATTGATAATATGACAGAAAGCAGTCATCTAAAGAATGCAAACACAAAATGCCTACATATAAAACCCTTACATGGCAAAGATAAAAGGCTTGTACCTGTCTGCATAAATATTGCGCCAAGCGTCTTTAATAATGAAGCATTATTTACTATCAGGAAGTCTCCAGCATGGCTTTTCCTGCAGAGGAGGGGTTATGCAAGAATGCCAGCAAGTGCCACGCTGAGCAGGGCAGCCAGCCAAACATATCCTCACAAACCATTGCGCTAGTCTCACATTGGAGGCAGAGATAACATGGAAAAAAGGTGCTGGGCTGCAGATGGAAGCGCTCACACGTTATCAAGGTTTCAACAACATATCAAAGCCAAGATGATTTCCTACAAAGCTTGCCGATTTAGATGTTAATTGGTTTCAAGCATGTAAAATTAATAAGACGCTACTTTATAAAGAGATGCTTGGGCCCCACTGTTCATACCATTTGCTTTAGGACAGCCATATGCGACTTGAATTTTTTAAATGACACAATCTGAATATCTGTAGAAAAGTAAAGAGAGGATAATTAAGCAACAAAACCACCACACACAAAACTTGTATAATATCCCTGTGGCTGATGCCACACTGCATGATCATCATGGGAAATGTAGTTTCAAAACATCTGGGGTGCCAAGGTTCGTCTAGGGGTTTGCGGAGCGGAGACGTACTTGCCTAATCTGCTGACCGCAAGACCAGTGCGTTTACAGGCATCAAGAGCTTGGGCATTCATTTTATTGGCCAGAATAATAATTTAAGTGGCCAGAATAAATGAACACTCAAACTCTAAAATGTGCCTAGCGTTTAGCCTTCAATGTTTTTCTGCCAAAACTCTGCTGCTCCTGGACGCACAGGCAGTGGATTTTCTTTTTCCAGCCCCTGCCACTAAATGCTGCAAAAAGCCTATGTATGCACAGACACATAGGCCAACATGCAGCCATGGGTGTCACAATACAACTCCCAATTCTTTCACAGTTGTACCTCAACCTGTGACATCATACAACTAATGCTCACCCTGCTAGCAGAAAAATCCATTACACACAGATCAGCCTCATTGTTCACCATGTTATATGCCTGAAAAGTCAAGAACAGTGTTTACTTGGGTGCTTGGGGAGAGTAGATAAAAAAAAAAGGAGGGAAATTTCTTTCTGCCTGTAAGAGACCAATGACAGTTTTTTTCCTCTGTAGATAGTCCTCAGGACTGTTTTCAATAAAAAGGAGGTATATTCAGTGTAATCAATAGTATACGGTTGCACCAACATTTTTTTTTATATATATCATATATATATATATATATATATATATATATATATATCTATATATCTATATATATATATATATATATTGTGACAGTGCTAGACCCTGCCATGGTGTAAGAGGTAAAGATCACCTCAGAAGTTAAGGGCTTCAGAATATTTCTTCTGAGTGGAGAACACTGACTTTTCAGGTTTTCTCTGCGTTTTGTAATTTCCGAATTGGGTTCTGGAGTCCAAAAGGCTTCATAATATCTTGGATGGGATAAAGCCTTTAACCCTTGTGTTCAAATTTTGCCTAGAATCCAGGAGGCTGTGTGCATGCATGTTTGCACAACCTTTATATTCCAAGGCCTGGAGAGCAGTTCAGAGCTGCACCCTGCCAAGGAGTCCACAAGGCTGCAAGGGAGAAGATAGAGGGGTGCATGCCTGCACCATCCAGGTGAAGTCTGAGGGAACAAGGCAGAGACCCCAAGCCTAAGGCCGGAGAAGCACAGAGCTGCCAGTGTGCAGAAAGCGCTGCGGACAGGTGCAAAATTTGCACATAAGCACACAGGTGTTGTGAGGCGGTCTGTGCGACCATACCAAAAGGCCTAAGCAGCAGCGCTGCAAAAGCAATCCAGGAGGCTTAAAAACAGTATTAAACCCAAAAGCAAACATGTATTATATTGCAGCTTACCAAATTCTTTCACATGTGCGGATCCCATTAGGATCCGTACATTTCTCATCCGCTTGACCAGCGGTTAATCCCTGCTAAACCGGCAGATGAGGGATGGGGGTAAATCGGATGAACACGGACCGTCTGTCCATGTTCACCTGATCCGATGATGGATCGAGGAATAGGATTTTCCTCCGTCTGCAGAATCGGACCATAGCAGGGACCGATGAGATCGGGTGTCAGCGGATGTTCATTCGCCGACACCTGCTATCCCATAGGGATACATGTATGACCGTATTTCATCCGAAAACGGATGGATGAAATACAGACAGACATACTGTCCACATGTGTGAAAGGGCCCTTAGATGCGATTGTGATGGCTGCATTCATTTTCTTTTTAGGCTTTCTTGCTTGAATTTTCATCTGGTCATCTATTCAGTTAGTCTGATATTTTGCAAAAGAACAAGCTCTCCAATAGAGTGCATTGATTACAGGGATGAGACAATTATCCAGATTGTTTTTTTTTCCTTTTTGGATAAAGGTTTTACATAAATACAAACAACTGTTGCTGTAACTGATTATAAAGTATGATCTGGAGTTGACTTCAATTTGGTAGTTAATTTAAATCTGCTAGTGTATCCAATAAGGTTGGAAAATGGTCCGATATCTCAATGGCAACATGGGCCAGGTGCATACACATGAATGTGTCTATCCAGTGACTGTCGGGGTATATCCACTGCGGGCATTCAAACGTAGTCAGTGTGAGAGGTAGAATCACGGTACCATGGAGAAACAAGTGAACATCAAGTTTGGCTACAAACTAGGAAAATTGGTGGAAGCGTATGAGACGAAAGCCGTGAGCAAAAATTGTGTATAAACGCTTTTGTGGCGGGAAGGAAAAGACCGAGGATGAGCCACGTTCAGGTTGGCCATCCACAAATAGAACCCCAGACATGATTGAGCGAGTGCGACAAATGATGACACAAGATCGGCGACTGACTCTACAAGAGGAATGGGGCATTAGCAAGGACACGCATCATCCGCATCATCCGCTGCAAAGTTTTGGGCAAGCGGAAGATCTGTTCTCGGGCCGGTTTGTGCCTCACAAGCTGACAGACGAACAGAAAGCAAAAACGTATAGGAAACCTCTGGAGATATCATTACCATGTGTGACCAGGATACATATTTTCTGTGAACCATCATCACAGGGGATGAGACCTGGTGCTACCAGTTTTATACAAAATCCAAGCAGCAAATCGAAGGAATGGCGTTCACCGTTTTCACAATGACCCAAAAAGAGTCACCTGCAAAAGTTCAAGGTCAAGACAATGTTGACTGTTGCTGCATGATAACGCACCTGTGCGCGTCAATTCTCAGGTCAGCGTGGCGTACCTGTTCTGATCATCCAGGGTACTACCCTGATCTGGCGCAAACTTGTTTTCCTGCCCAAAGAGCATCATGAACGGCGCGTGTTTTGCTGACGTGGTGGTAATCCAAGATATTTGGCGGCGGTTCTGCGATCAACTCCTAAAGAGGCCTTTGTTGACAGTTTCCAGAAGATTTACAATGTTGCCAAAAGTGTGCAGTGAAAGAGCAATTTTTTTGAAGGCCAAGAAAAGATAATTGGTTTGTATCTTCTGTTTGGTTTTCAGGTTTAGACACCTCATACATATAGGTAGTCCATTAATTTGAAGGAGATGCCTAATGGACCAAAGTACCAATTCCATTCCTGGAAGCATGCAGCAATGCACATCCATAAGCAAGGTAATTCAACAAAGACACGTTTGTAGTGCACCTTTCCTACTCTGCTTCATAGGCCAAACACATATGGTCAACTGAGGCCAAAAGGATGCCTGAGGGTGGTGGGAGAGTTCCTGCCGGTCAGACCACCCTCCATTATCAATGTCTACCTTTACAATTTAATAGCTTCTGCAGCCACAATGATAGAATCTATAACCTTGTGTTCTTCTGAAACTGAAGTTAAAACCCATCATATTTTCTTCACATAATCAACCATGACAGCTGAAACTTTCTCCCTCATGTGCTCCGAAAGATAACAGAATATAAACTGGCTCCTAAAAGAAAAAAAAAGAAAAACTGTCAATGCAGAACGGCGCACTACCCGACATATTTCAACTAGTTTTGGATGGTTAATATATACTTAATCAGTTGAACATTAAAAGTACTGAAAGTCAATGTCCAGCATAAAAGTACGCTGCCTCAGGAAAGCTGTAAAAAAGGAACACATTTCTAGGATAACAATCATCCCCATCATAAGCTTTGGGTAGAGTGAACTTAAAAGTGTTACTAAACCCACTACAGTAAAATCAGGTCTGTATATGCAGTAAAGCATGCTTGGTATGGAACCCAATGGGTTAATCCTTTGCATTGTGTATGAAGGCTGTTTGATCCTGTCTCTCTGTTCTGCCACCTCTTCCACTGTCTCTAAAAAAATAACCTGATAGATACTTACAGAGCCAGGGGACAGGCTGCACATTTCTAGAGTTTTTTTTTTTTAGGGGGGGGGGGGGGGGGCATGTGATCAGCACAGGACCAACCAGCACTGTCTAGACAGAGGATCAGGAGAGAATGAAAACTCCTCCTACAAGCTTTACTTGGAACTGATAGAAGAAGTCGTCATGAGGCTGCGATATACTGCTGCTGATCATAAAAAAAAAAAAAAAAAGAATTTATTAGTTTGTATTTACTACAATAATTGCATTTCCATGTTCTGTGGAAGACCAGATATAGTGAAAGCAGGTTCTGGGTTTAGTAACACTTTAAAAAGCAGGACTTAACCTGGTGATACAGGGGGGGGGGGGGATGCATGGAGAAGGGTATCAACAAAACACAAACTCGCCCACACTGACTCCTTTCTTTGTCCTCTTTAGCACACTGCCTCCTCTAAATTCAGATCGCCAACAACAAGCCAGGTCCTCCCTCTGGCTGCTCTGTGTGCTTGGTCCTGAATAGAGTTGAGGGAACCCGGTTCGGTACAGACTTTGGGTTTTTCCCGAACCCGGACCCGAATAATTGGTGAAAGTTCAGGTCTGGGTTTGGGAAATAAAAATGCGCAGAGTTCCCCCCAAATTCAATGACCAGACCCTTTAGGTCTGGTATGGCTATTAAGGGGAACCCCGTCAATTAAAAAAAAAAATGACGTGGGGTTCCCCCCAAATATCCATAACCAGACCCTTCAGGTCTGGTGTGGATTTTAAGGGGAACTCCACCCCAAATTAAAATAAAATAAAAAAAATGGCGTGGAGTCCTCCCCTAAAATCCACACCAGACCCTTTATCCGAGCACGTTGACCTGGCCGAAAAGAGGGGGGGACAGAGTGCGCCCCCCCTCTCCTGAACCGCACCAGGCCACATGCCCTTAACATTGGGAGGGTGCTTTGGGGTGCCCCCAAAGCACCTTGTCCCCATGTTGATGGGGACAATGGTCTCATCCCCACAACCCTTGCCCGGTGGTTGTGGGGGGTATGTGGGCAGGGGGCTTATCAGAATCTGGAAGACTCCTTTAACAAAGGGGACCCCCAGATCCTGCCCCCCCCCCCTCACGAAGGAAGTGTAAATAGCAGTTGTCTGAAAACACACACACACACACACACACACACACACAGTAGAACAAAATATTTTATTAATTAAACCAAATAAAAATCCAGCTATAAAAATTGAGTGATCTCTCCAGCGACGTTTTCTTTTAAAGGGGAGGCGGGCGGGCGTCATTTGCGGAGCTGTGTTCTGAATGGATGGATCTTCTCATCGCTGGACCAACCGACCGTCGCTGGAGAGATCACCCGACGCTGGAGACATCACCCGGCGCTGTATGGAAGACAACGTTGGAAGCAGGGAGCAGCATCGATCGTCTATTTTCACCGCTGGATTTTTATTTGGTTTAATTATTAAAATATTTTGTTCTACGGTGTGTGTGTGTTTTTTTTTCAGGAAACTACTATTTACACTTCCTTCGTGAAATGGTAGGGGTACAGTGTACCCCATTACCATTTTACACAGGGGGAGGGCCAGATTTGGGGGGGTCCCCTTTGTTAAAGGGGTCTTCCAGATTCTGACAAGCCCCCTGCCCGCATACCCCCACAACCACCGGGCAAGGGTTGTGGGGATGAGACCATTGTCCCCATCAACATGGGGACAAGGTGCTTTGGGGGGCACCCCAAAGCACCCTCCCAATGTTAAGGGCATGTGGCCTGGTGCGGTTCAGGAGAGGGGGGGCGCACTCTGTCCCCCCCTCTTTTCGGCCAGGTCAACGTGCTCGGATAAAGGGTCTGGTGTGGATTTTAGGGGAGGACTCCACGCCATTTTTTTATTGTCTCATAGGGGTTGATTTACTAAACCTGGAAAATGCTAAATGTAGTGCAGCTCTGCATAGAAACCAGTGACCATCCAGTTTTTTTTAGTGAAAGCCTAAGGCCCCTTTTACACTGGAGCAGGCTGTACGGTGGCGGTATAGCGCCGCTATTTTTAGTGGCGCTATACCGTCTGAATTGCAGCAGTATTCGGCCACTAGCGGTATTAACCCCCGCTAGCGGCCGAAAAAGGGTTAATACTGCAGAAGTGCATAGCCGGCGGTATTACCGCGGTGTCCCATTGTTTTCAATAGGAAGGAGCAGTATATATACACACACACACACACACACACACACACACACACACCGCTCCAAAGATGCTGCTTGCAGGAGATTTTTTTCTCTCCCGCCAGCGCATCGCCTCAGTGTGAAAGCCCTCGGGCTTTCACATTGAGAATGCTGGGGCATTCAGGCATTATTTCTGCTCTATTTTTAGCGCTAAAACATGCCTCAGTGTGAAAGGGGCCTAACTGAACAAGCTGAAGTTAGAAGATGATTGGCTACCATGTACAGCTGCACCAGATTTTACACTCTCCAGTTTTAGTAAAATTAGTGCTTTTAACTAAAGACAAGTACACACTAGAGAAGGATAAGCATTGTTCACATTTTAACCTTTTATACCGGGGTGCATTTTTTTCCCCTTTTGCCAAAGAGGACCTTGAGCCAAAAAAAGAAATGTTATGCTGTAGTTCATTTAGGACCCCCCCCCCCCCCACATTTTATTATATATATATATATATATATATATATATATATATATATATCAAATTAGAAAGTCCTCTCTCACCTTCCACCAAAAAAGGGGGGGGGGGGAAAGTAGTCTCGGGGTTGATGGGGAATTTGGCAGCGGGTTATTTGTCAGATGAATGTGCCACTTGCCACCAGATGCAGTGCCGCTTCCCACCCATAGCCTGCCACCAGATGCAGTGCCGCTTCCCACCCATAGCCTGCCACCAGATGCAGTGTTGCTGTCACTCCCTCTGCATGAGCCACGTGCGTAGAAGGAAAGGAGTGGCGTCACTATCTGGAGAGTGAAGATCACACCAGTCCCTGCTGCTTGCCGCTGGGTGCCAGAGAAGGAGGAGGAGGTGCCGAAGTGGGTGGAGACAGCAGTGCTGCACTAGGCGCAGGCCTCACTCCTGGTCTCCCTGTCTGAGAGTAAATTGTCACTGGTTGCAAGATGACAGGCAGCGCTGGCCCTAGCAACCAGTTTCGGAAATGTACTTATTAGTTAGTAGGGGGTGGCTGTGTGCTCTTTCATTCCGGGACATTGTATTGCCCCAGAATGAAGGTGCCCGGGACCCAGGACAGACATGTCAATTGCGGCACAGTCCCGGGCAATCCAGTACATGTGGGCACCCTACATTGCAGTCACTCAGCCTCATTGTGGGATCCTAAAACACCGGAGATTCCCAAATCTTGCAAGAATGCACTTCTGTTCTTTGCGGAGGTGCATTTTCATGAGATTTGGGATCCTCAAACTTTCCTTGTATCCATGAGATTTTTCTGTGTTTTTAAATGAGAAGTTTTTAAATGTGGACTTGACTGAAAATCACGACGTTGCTTTTCTGCAATGCCAGGTCCACTTTAACCAATGAAGTCAATTATTAAATATTAACAAAAAGCAACAACACTAAACATCAGAATTTTTAAGTGATCATTAATATTGATAGTAACTAGGGTTGTCCCGATACCACTTTTTTAGGACCGAGTACAAAGTACCGATACTTTTTTTAAATATTTCCCCACATATGCAGCCATGTCCCCCACATATGCAGCCATGTCCCCCACATACGCAGCCATGTCCCCCACACACGCAGCCATGTCCCCCACACACGCAGCCATGTCCCCCACACACGCAGCCATGTCCCCCACACACGCAGCCATGTCCCCCACACACGCAGCCAAGTCCCCCCAGCCATATGCAGCCAAGTCCCCCCAGCCATATGCAGCCAAGTCCCCCCAGCCATATGCAGCCAAGTCCCTCCAGCCATGTCCCCCACATATGCAGCCGACATATGCAGCCATGTCCCTCCAGCCATGTCCCCCCACATATGCAGCCATGTCCCTCCAGCCATGTCCCCCCACATATGCAGCCATGTCCCTCCAGCCATGTCCCCCCACATATGCAGCCATGTCCCTCCAGCCATGTCCCCCCACATATGCAGCCATGTCCCTCCAGCCATGTCCCCCACATATGCAGCCATGTCCCTCCAGCCATGTCCCCCACATATGCAGCCATGTCCCTCCAGCCATTTCCCCCCATACCTACCCGCCGCCGCAACGAAAGCCGCCGCATGGTTAAACAGCGTTCGGGGAACATCACAGCTTTCATTTGAATAGCCGTTTTCCCCGCCGTGCTTAGACACTCCCCCTTGCTCGGGATTGGAGAGATCACGATCACCCATCTATGCACGGCGGGGAAAACAGCTATTCAAATGAAAGCTGTGATGTTCCCCGCACGCTGTTTAACCATGCAGCGGCTTTCGTTGCGGCGGCAGCGGTGGGGGCAAGTATTCTATTGAGGCATCGGGGCATTTACGTGGGTGTACAACTACTCGGTATCGGTCCCGATATCGGTATCGGGACAACCCTAATAGTAACTATAGTTAAAGTTTTAAACAATGGCAAATAACAGTAATGTAACCATTTCAAATTCTAATTAGTTTTCAAGTTGTTTCTCTGAATACCAACAGCGCTTATAAAAACCCAACTTTCAGGTTTAAAAAAAAAAAAAAAAACACACACACACACACAACACGCACCTTCCGAAATCCTTTTCTGGATGAACATGCAAAAAGGAGCTCAATGAGACATAAAAGTCATATGATCAGCTCCGGGAACATCAGGAACTGTAAAAGGAAGTCTTGAAATGAACTAGCCTGCATCAGCAGTATTTGTTGGTCTGGACAACAGATGTCAGACGGGATCAGTGTTATTCATGCAAACAGCACCTAACACACCAGCACAGAGATGCCAAAACATATAATCAACTTACAAGCGTAAATAAAATGCATTGTATCCCTAGGCAATCCATGAGTTATTGCTCTGCATAATAGATATGTAAATTAAAAAAACAGAAGAGAAACAGAACACTGGCCTTCAACTGGGAAGGAGCTATGGCATATTTGATTTTAAAAGATGCTAGCACCACGGGCTGGCATCCTCATCGTTGCTCCACCATTGACCTAGGACACCAGATCGGGATGGTGAGCCCAGTACCAACACCGGTGTTTGTTGCTGTATCTTCCGGCATATTCTCATTGGACCATCACTATGATGCACTACCTTACTGCCCATTGGACCATCACTATGATGCACTACCTTACTGCCCCCATTGGACCATCACTATGATGCACTACCTTACTGGCCAGTAGAAAATGAGCAGGAGGTTGAAAACAGTGGACACTTTTCGGAAGGAAGGCCAGAAGGTCCCAGAGCTTTTGCCCAGTATTCAGCCATAACTATAAGCTTTGTGGTTCGTTACATTGCACCACAATAACGTGACCTCATCTGGAATGGGCTGCAAACACATTTCAAAGGGCAAGAAAAACACGGCCACTGCATCCAGGTTTACACCCGTTGGGCACCCTGTAGAGAAGCAGTGGGCTGCCAGGTGCTGGGATGCTTTTGCCCGACTGTAAAAATATAGCCCCAGGCAAATAAGCATGTGATCTGATAAAGTACTGAGGGAAAATAATAACCCTGCTACTGACCACCAATGCAGGGGGTTATTATTTCAAACTGACATCAGTGATGCGGATTATTCCTGTAGTTGCTGGCGCCAATGCTGGGGGTTACCATTGCGATCACTGGCACCAATGCTGGGGGTTACCATTGCGGTCACTGGCATCAAAGCTCAAGTTTTTTACTGCAGCCACTGACACTAAATGTTGAAAATGACTATTACTGCCACATTAACACCATTAAAGTGGATGTAAACCCACTATCATCCTTTCTAAACTACTGCCATAGTGCTGATCTATAAGGATATAGATGCCTCCTGCATCCTTAAAGTGGATGTAAACCCCCAAAAAATGTTTTTTTGCTGTTACAATGTAGAGTATAAGATTTCCTATCATTGTGTGTCTTGCCACACAGAGTTAATCCAGATCTGAGAAATCCTCTTTTAATGTTCAGTGAAAATGAACAGCCTTCCAGATAAAAACCTGCCTAAATAAAAAGTCAGTTTTCTCTCTTCTTGCTTTGAGCGACAGGTTATTTACATATCTAGTCTGCTGACATCCGACCCGATAAAAACAGACGTCTCCATCCGACATGGCGGATCGGATGAGAGCTGATGAAAACGGACATGCTGTGTTTTCGTCCGATCTCTCCATAGGAGACAGCGGCGCCCCGACAAGTCCCTCCTCGCTCAGTGAGCAGAGAGGAGCTTGTCATCCACCAGTTCAGCGGCGATCAACGGACTGATCTCCCGTTGAACTGGCAGACTCCGTAGCGACGAAGGCTGCCTCGTGTGGAAGGAGCCTAATGGTTTAACTTCCTGCAATTACACTCAGAAGTTTGCTCTAAAAGGAAGTTTGTTACAATGTTTCATGTTGTTACAAACTTGGCAGACTGCCTGGATTTTTTCTTTACACACAGAAGTTTATCCCATTGATCTAAGAAGGAAGCATTATTTACAATGTTTCCTATTAAGAACTTGGCAGACTGCTCAGATATTTTCTTTTGACAGCTGAGTGAGCAGATAAAGTCTCTCCACTTGTTATATGAAAGAATCTGTTGTGAACCAGAAAAAAAAAAAAAAACGCAATTACTTAGTGTATGGCCAGCTCGTTTGGCTGGACTTCTATGGGTTACATGAGTGCAATTAGTTTTGCACCCCTGTGCTCTGTTTTCAGCAGAGAGCGGACTTCAGTCCGCTCTCTGCTGACGTCCCATAAATCAGTCCTCAGTCCAGGCACTGCGTCATCCTGAAAATGGAAGTCTGGATCCTCCAGGTGCCTGGACTGACACCCATCTTAGCGAGCCCAGGAGTGAGCAGAGAGCTGGTCATTGACAGTCACATTGGTGGCGTTTGAACGCTCGGTCCTCAGTGCCGGGAGGACAGATGCATCAGACCGAAATGTCACACTTCTCTATTAATTATATGATTTGATAACCATTCACTACAGTATGTCTTTTACCTATAGACCTCAGGTGTTGAATTGCAGATATACTGAATGTTTCCTCTGTGTAGTTTAGTTTGAGGCTAGACGCTATGCTAAAACAGAGGTATTGGGGGGAAAAGAAGAATGCAAGGTTACTGTCAAATCTACACAACTCTTTAGAGTTTAAGTGTCGCCTCACACCTGGGCACTTTTAGTGTCATGTCCATTAAAAACATTGCTTTAAAAAGAGAAGTATGGGGGTTTTGTCTTTTAATCATGCTTACCTAGCTGGATGCACATCAGTCCGATGTCTGCTGAAAATGAGTCACAGGGGTGCAGAACGAAGTGCACTTCTGTGATCCACAGGAGAAGTACAGCCAAGCAAACTTTGGCTGTACCTCTTTCCTCTTTAACCACTTAACGCCCACCGCACGACTATGTACGTCCACAGAATGGCACGTACAGGCAGATGGGCGTACATGTACGTCCCTGCCTTCTTGCGGGTCCGATTGGGACCCCCTCCGCAGCGTGCGGCTTACCTTAGGCAGCGATCCGTGCCGAGGGGGCGGCTGCTCGATTCTGTCTGCCCCCTCATGATCGCTCCCAGCCAATCCAGAAACCCCCCCGCCGTGTCACTCCTGTGTCATACCTGCTGTACTGGACAAACTAATTTGCTCATTAAAATGTAAAAAAAAAAAAAAAAAAGTGTGTGTGGGGGGGGGGGGGGGGGGGGTGAAAGGAGGGGAGGAGAATGCAGGTTCTGGCTATACACATTCTGTCTGCCATATATCTCTTTGTATTCAATACCTCTGCTCTAGATCCTCTGTTGATACCAGTACAGCTCTGTCTATATAGTTAAACGTGCAGGAATTTAATCTTTAATATAATCTACCATGTAAGCAATGTTACTAGGTCATGGTCAACAGCTTTACACCAGGGCTTTATACTTCAATATTATAGAACTAAAAAATAAAATTAGGGATTACAAAACAGGTAAATGGATTAATACTTAAGAGAAGCGCTTTGGTGGCGCTGCGCATTGATTTCAATGGGCAGGGGCACTGTATACTGCAGGACATTTTTTTTTTTTACGTTCTTTCAGTGCAGTGCCCAGTGTGAAAGCACACTGGCTTTCACACTGGAATTGCAGATGAGGCTTTTTCAGGCGCTATTTTTAGTGCTAAAGTGCCTGAAAAACGCCTCCCGTGTGAAAGGGGTCTTACAGTGGAGCTCCGGTCATTTTGAATTTATTACAAAATAGTGAAGCTGCTGACTTTTATTAAACACATACTCACCTGTCACAGGATCCATTCAATTGTGGGCACCCAGCTGTGACAGCTTGCAGCTTCACAGCCAGGTGTGTGCCGCACTGCGCCTCGTGAATAGTCCAGCAGTCTTCTGTGACGTGTCCCGAAAGACTGCAGAAAGGGAAAAGGAGAGTAGAAATGGGACCGGATACCTGTCAAAACGTGGTACCCCCAGCTCTCAGGGCCAGTGCCAGCACTGGTGACTTTTACTAATAATGCCAAGAGCTCATTTACATGTGTGTTGATTATGAAGAATCAAGAAATGCTCATTAATGAGCCTATATCATTTATAATAGATTATGGTGTGTTTTTATTGCGCTTATGAAGCACTGAAAAAGCTTTGAAGGTGATCGATAAATGCCCATGAAAGGGTTGCTTTTCTGGTGGGAAGTTTTTAACGGGGAAGTGATGTAGAGGAAATTATCCATTTTGGTGTGTTTAGGCTACAGTGTGAAGGCAGGCATTTGTGTGAACTCTCCGCAAGGTTTGTATGCTTAGATCTTTGAGGCCGCGCACACACGATAAAACATGTCCGACGGACCAGGCTGAAGTGGTCTGATGTGTGTACACACCATCGGACCAGAACGCGGTGACGTAGAACACAACGACGTGATGAAAACAACAAAGTTCAATGCTTCCAAGCATGCGTCGACTTGATTCTGAGCATGCGCGGCATTTTGGTCCGATGATTTTGTGTACTAACCATCGAACATGTCCGATGGACAGGTTTCTAAGCATGTTTGGAAACTTTTGTCCGCTGGAAAACGATCCGATAGGCCGTACACACAATCGAACATGTCCGCTGAAACTGATCTGCGGACCAGTTGCAGCAGACATGTCTCCTCGTGTGTACGCGGCTTGACACTTGGAAGTGGTCCAGCTCATTTTTCCTGAAAAAAATTGCAAGGCTGGCAGTTACAATTACTCCCAAAGGCATGATGGGGCTTGTAGTTCTGAAACAGCTGGATGGCCCCAGGTTGCCTACCCCCTACTGTATGGCATTGCATGAAGAGAGTCAGAGCTGCGGTGGTTTTGTACAGATCTGATGAATGAAACACACACACACACACACACACACACACACACACACAAAATATATATATATATATATATATATATATATATATATATATATATATATATATATACACACACACACACACACACACACACACACACACTATAAAAAGTCCTATTTCTACAAGCACAGTTGTTGTTTATCTATAGCCACAGAGACAAATTTAGGGGACATTTTGAATATATGCTTTATTTAATTTTTTTTAACAAACCAAAAAACAACAAAAAAAAAAAAAAGTTAAGACAACCTCTGAACATACAACTTATAAAATTGCTAAAAATACATAATTAACCCAATAAAAAGGGGCCACGGCCTAAACATTTCCATAACCCTTGTTGTGCGTTTACTTTATTATTTAGGTATGTTATGGTACGATGGGCAGTAATGGGGTGTATAATATTATGCTTCTCAGAGGTGACAATTGACTGCCACCTGGCTACATCAATTGGCCCGAATTTCCTGGTGGAGATGGAGAGGCGGGCAGTTATGTCACAATCTCCACCCCATCCTAACACAGAACGCCTTGCGTTTATGGAGAAAAATACAGGGGATTCTCTGAATGATACTTGTCCTGAGTGGGCGACTCCCTGTGGTTACTGTGCAACAGGGCAGTCAGTCAGTACAGGACCCGGAAGACAGCGAGTCGCTGTAGTAGCAGCAATACCAATACAGAGTTTCTCTGCTTCCACAGGGACCAGCCAGGCATGGAATATGTACACCTACATTACTCCAAGCTGGACCTATGAACTATGCAAAAAAAAAAAAAATCCCTGAAATTCAGCTTCCACAGATTAATGATGTTCAACAAATTCCTGCAACCCCACAAAGCTTCTGAAGAAACCAATACAGCAGGAGGGCGGTAGTAACGCACAGCTGGGAAGCAGACCTTACATCTGACTACGGCCATGTTCTTTAGAACCTATTCCAGCATTTTCCATTTGCTAGGCAATGTTTATGTACAGCTTGACTCAGTTTAAACTATCCAAGTCTGCAACAAACTGATAATCTGTAGAACTGGGTACAATAAAACCGAGTGATACTGTACATGAGTTTGCACTTTCATAAATTGCATTGGTTTCCCGTTTCAGTTGCATAGGGAATCAGTACGTTCAGCTTCTTAACAATGAGAAAGTGTGCAGTCAACAAATTCAAAATAGGCATTAATGGATAACAGTATCACAGCGAGGCCACGAGAAAAAACAATGAGAACCAATTGGGCACACGCAGTATGACAAGACTGGGACATTCTCACTTTCACTTAGTATGCACATGCAGATAGACTGAAGTTTAAATTGTCATTATCCTTAAAGTGCTTGTAAACCCCCTCTTGCAATTTGCACCTACAGGTAAGCCTAGATTAAGACTTACCTGTAGGTGCAAGCAATATCTCCTTAACCTACATGGTTGAGAAATTTTCACAGAAACGGGTGCCATATAGAACGGCGCAGGCGCAGTGAGCGGTGCCGTTTTTTGTGAATGGCATTAACTGGGTTAATTCCGTGTTTTCGTGCATGCAGGAGCACAGAAGAGGCACCCAAGAAGATGAGGATCTGGGCTGTGCAAATTCACTGCAACAGAGCAGGCAAGTATAACAGGTTTTCTTTTTTATTTATACTAAAATATATATATATATATATAAATAAAAAAAGGGAGGACTTAATCACTTTAAAGGGAAATCTGGTCAACGTTAACCTGATTCTTTAATGCATCGCCAACCCACGGCTGCCCAATACCCGAACAGTGACTACATTTGAGAAGCTGCAGTCACGGTTTGGCCAGATTTTGGAGGGAAAGCGAAGAAGAGGGAAAGCGAAGAAGAGAACACAGTTCCCGCCCAATGCATGTCACAGTTACAAGACTGCCTCAGGGGTGACCATAGGGACACGAGTTGGGCAGAGTCAGATTAATAATACAGGCCCAAACCATCTAAGGATTAAAAGGAACAAGGAGGATTAGAGGGGAGCATGGCTTTGCACTTCAGTGTGTGGAAAGTATGATTTGACATGGGATTGACAGGTCAAACCTGGATGCGAGTGCATTTGTGAGAGTCACATGCATGACAAATAAATAAATGGGAAGGGATTGTCACAAATGGTGGATTACCATACAAGAACCATTTATCACTATATGGAAGAATTTATATTTATGCATTTTAGTTACTGCAATAAATAAAATCGCATTGTTCATTGTATAGACACAGAGGCGCGCGTGTAACCTTCAATATTTTTATTGGTTAGTCACGTTGTTTTATAAGGGTAAGCACAACAAAATATATATATTCAAAAAGTGTGAAAGCTGAAAAATGGCCTGGGCAAGAAGGGGTTGAAAGTGCTCAGTATTGAAGTGGTTAAAGTGTCCATATTCTGGTAGATTGTCAAACAAACGTTCCTCCTGGTCCCATTTTCCGTTATCCTGGTTTGGCATGTTAGTTGCGGTCTGTAAGTCTTACCTTTCCGAAACTCCTATATTTCTTTCGAGTTTTACCAGTCTCGCTGCCCTCACATAAGCACAAGCTTATAAAATTTATATGGGGAGCCACTCAACCAAGAATCAGCAAACAGGTTTTGTACACTCGAAGGATTAAACAGTGTTTTTTCAGTCCCCAACTTGCAAGCTTACACGGCAGCAAGTATAGCTCCATTATTTCCCCTCCATGAAACATACCAATTGCTATTATGGGCCACCATTCACTTGGTGGATTCCTACAACTTCCTTACCACCGCTTGAATAAATTAGGGCCATGTCTTACTCTCTGTGGGACTCCCTAACATTTTTGGTGGCCTTATTTCTCCCCTCCTCCAATCTACCCTCACTTCATCTTATTCATTGCCTACCATTTCCCCCAGGTTGTGAAAACCCTAAACAATTTTCTTGGTGGACAGACAACGGTTTTATAGACATTCATGCCTTGTTTACCCCTACTGGGATAACATTTGATGTCCTCTCATAATATCCCGCTATGTGAACACTATGGCTATTTGCAACTCAGACACTTTGTCCAACAACTTATAAAATCTCAACCTATGCCATACATGTTGACCCTCTTTGAGAGTCTTTGTAGGGCCAGACCTCACTCCCCAGGTCTCATTTCATTATTTACTCATCTATAATCTCCTTCAGGAAACCTCCATTGCGGTCTAATGGTCCATACACACGTTCCGAATATCGGACGAAAACGATCGTCCGATGATGGATCGTACGATTTTCGGATCGTGTGTACACCACTTTCGATAGCCAATCACGACCGTTCATCCGATATTTTTGGATCGGACAAGCGCGAAAATTTTCCTCGTACGATTTTCATTTAGTCAGCCGTCGTCCGACAATACAATACAAATACATTACAACACGTGACATCACTTCTGATCTTTTTTTTCTGTCGTAGGAGAATTTGTGAGTTTAATAGCCTATTTTACTTGCGATTATTCATCGGCCGATATTCGGATCGTGTGTATGGGCCATTAGGAAGGCAGATAGACCCAGATGATTGGCAAGTCATGACCTTAGCTCAAAGGGTTTAAAAAGTTCTAATTTTGGAGAACGCCTACAAAGTGCCGTACAGGTGGTACAACATGGCGGCTAGGCTGGCTCGCTTCATCCCATCTTATTCTCTGCTCTGCTTCTGGGAATGTTAACAAGAGGGCACTATGGCACACATTTGGTGGTCTTGGCCGAAGGTATGCAGACTATGGGACAGGGTTTATACTCCTCTTCGTAAAATATATTTCACACAAACCTTAAGAGACCCCTTTGAGGTCCTTCTTTGCAAGACGATTGCAGAATTACTTCGACCGGAGCACCAGTTAGCCTTGCATCTATTTACTGCAACTAAATTGACTATTGTGAGGGCTTGGAAAACTCCTGTACTGAACTTTGGACTTGGTAAAAAAAAAATATAATATTATAAAAATAAATTATACATTTCTTAGGGTCTGGCATCCATGGATAGCATATAGCCAACCTTCTAGATTTTATAATAGGCTTCTTTCAATTTAAGGATTCTCTGGCACACACTCCGTAGGACTTCTTCTCTCCTTCCCCTTATTTATTTTCTCCTCTTCTAATTTTTACTCTAGCCTTATTCGTGTATCCATTTTATAGGCCCTTCAGGCAGCCAGGCGAGGTCCTGGTTAAGATGGTTACAGAAAAAGCACTTTTATGGTTGTATCTTGCATTCTTACCCATAGATAAAAAAAAAATAAAAAAAAAATAAAAAAAAAAAATGTATATTATATATTAAAAAATAAATAAAAAAATAAAAAAAACAAAACACACACACACCACATCTCTATTGTGAAAGAGCTTCCATGTTTTACCACGTTTAGCAGCAGGCTTGGATTTCCATGTCTCAAGTCAGTATATGTAATGCAATTGGGACCTTTATTTAGAGACCTATGAACTTTAGTTAAAATGTAGTACTGAATCTAACACATTTTTGTACATTGTTGATTTTTTTCATGGCATTTGATTTTTAGTTTGTCTCACATGCAATGTAACCATCTCATTGTTAGCCCTCATCTGTTGGACTGAATCTTAAAATCTTTTGTAAAAGAAGACTCGTCAGTATATTCAATAGTGTCAGAGACTTGACAAATGTTGTTTGAAAGTATTTGGAGGAGTTAGAAAGCATGACATTACCGCCCCGTCTCGCCACCTTGTCCAGCCAGACACTTTGCACTCATTCAGAAAAATGCAAACCATGCGATAAATGGGGTCCATTCTGAGCAGCCAATGTCCTGTGTTGAGAACGCAGGAGAGCAGCTCCGGGATCTGGAACGAAGTGGATATTACTTAAGAGCAGCTTTGTCTACTCTAGTGAGCTCCAATTTCCAGGGGCATCAGCTAGGTATGGTATATTATATTTATATCCATCTACATACCTAGGAAATTAACAGAGCGTTAATCTGAAAAAATAAATAAAAAAGGCATGCTGACAGCAAAGCACCCATCACCAGTATTGCCTGTGGTCTTCCAGCAGTTGATCCACCATACTTTGTTCTGCAATAGTTTTCTGTGTAGGGACAACCAATTTGGTAGGGGCAGAGTTTTGTTTCTTAGTTTCAGAGACTCCAGTACAAGAAAGCACAGATATGCAAAGTGGATGAAGCAGAGGAAAGGAGATACTTGCATTGCAGGTCTTCAGGTATGGCTTCCTCATCATCAAGAGGAATAGTGAGCAATACAGTAGTCAAGGGCTTAAATTGCAATTCCCAAGCTACTATCCAGGCCTTAAAAAGGAATTGTAAACCTTGACTGGGCCTGATCTTATTGTGCAGCTGAAGTCTCGTCTCCTTCTGTTTGGGCGAGGAGATTCCTAGTTGTGTGGGGCCCCTATCTTCTATGTGCCGGATTGCGGTCGGGGAGGGTCTGATGGAGGCCATTTTGGCCCCTCTCCCTATATGGGGCGCTGGGATGTGGGGGCTCCTTGAATAATTGGGTCCAAGACCCCAGGATTTGATGGCGGACAAGTAAGCAAGTTGAGGGGGGGGGGGTGGGCTCTCCTTGACGGATCAGTTATATTAAACTAGGAAATGGTACCTTGTTCTTTAGTTGCCGTTCTTTAGTTGCCGTGTTGTACCTAATTGGCTAGCTGAGTTTCATTGACAGCAGTGGGAGCCAATGGCACCACTGAGGTGTCTCAGCAAATCAAGAAGAAGAATCTCAGATGGCCGAGACACAAGTGGACATTGCCGGAGAGAGATGGACATCAGGAAGGTGTTGGAGGGGGGGACGCTGCACAGAAGGCTTTTGATAGTATTGTATGATGATAGCCAATCAGGTGTAACTGCTCAAACCTTTTTATAAAAACTCAGAGCATTTCCCCTCCCCCCAACCCATCTTTACAATCACACGTTCGAGACCAAGTAAAAGTGTGGCACTATGGGGGGGGGGGGGGGGGAACAACAAAGCAGTGCTTCCTTTCATATGAAAGAAAAGGGCCTAGGTTTATCGTACATCCAAAACAGGGCGATACTGCGGATACACAAATACTCAGTGTGCCACTAGGACTTATCCAGAGCCTCTCCAATCCTATGGAACTCCTTACTGTTGGCGCTATAGAAATCCCATATAATTATAGCTTGGTTTCCATTTATTCGCTGCATCCTAATTTTTTACAAAAAAATAATATTTTTTTTTATATATTGTGTTTGCATGCACCGAGATCAACTTTAGTGTGAAAATGCTTGCTTTCTGGAAATATATAATGTTGGGGGGGTTACATAGCAAGTTCTGTAATTTCACAATAAGAATGAAAGAATTTCTCAGCATTTCCCTGTTTTAGGAGTCTCAATTCCCTTCACCGAATCGTACAGTAAAATCTAAGGTTCGTTTGCACTTTCATGGCCCCCTCTCCTCATTTGCCTACTAATTGTAAACTATACCTGTAAACAAACAAATTGGGTTTGTTCTCACCCACAGCACCTAGGCGAGGAGATCACACTCCTTCAGGCTAGTTCCTGATGAATACAGAGCAGCCAAAATAAGGCAAGAACATTCTCCAGCAATGGACTGGAGTGTATTTTCCCAAGATGTCGCCTGCACTCACCAGGAAATATTCACCAGGATCTTCCCAGCGGCAGAATACATACAATGATCACGCAAGCGTTTTAGGCATTTCCTACTTTATCCAGAACCATTAAACAACAAACACACACACACACACACACACACACTTTTAAAGGGAATGATCACTTGTACTAGAAGGCAGGTTGGGGCAGGAACCTACAGTTGTACGAGTCAGCCCCCTCCGCCTGAAATCCTTCAATTTAACCAGTTCGGCTCCAGAGCAAATTTTTTTAATTTCTTTGCATCCATGTAAAAAATCTTAATTTTTTGTCAATAAAATTACCTAATCTCCAGAAATGATATATTTTCTAAAAGAAGAGGCTCTGTAAAATAAAAATGGTGATAGTGAAAGATTGTATGATGATATTTGCTGTTTATTAAAACGCAAATTTTTCAGACAATATTTTTTATAATATATATATATACACACACACACACACACATACACACACACACACACACACACACACACACAAACTGGGTGAAATGCGCCATAGGCTGTGGCTTAGGGAGGGGGGGGGGGATCTACAGAGTGCTGCTTCATATTCCACTTTGCTAGAAAAGCTGAGCTCTTTGGGACCAGCTCCGGTTGTAGTGAAAGATCTGAGGATTGTGCACAGAGTTTGGAGCAGTACTGTGCGTTTTTTTTTTTTTTGAACTTCTACAAAAAACATTTTTGTTAGAAAAAAAGTTTTAAGCTGGCCATAGATGGTTTGAATCTCGGTCTACGGCCGGCCTTAGATTAGTTATAATTGCATTGCTTAGTTTTAACAATGGAATACTATGGGAACTGTAGGCAACAATGGCCACACTACACATGAATTATCAGTTTAAAGTGGAGGTTCACCCCAAATATGAACTTTGACTCATAGGAGCAGCATAAATATATGTTTAATCCATTTTTTTTTTTTTGTAGGTTAATGTTTACCTTTCTAATCGTTCATTCAATCTGGCTTCCGGGTTTATCACCTGCGGGAGTGGGCGTGTTAGATTTTCCCGGGTGTTCGCAATGTCTCCTGGGAGTGATGTATTGAGACTCCCTGGAGACGATCTATACTGTAATCCCACATTCTCGCAGGTCACGTGACTCGGCAAGCTGTTGTTACAACGGGCGTGACCTTCGTGATCCTATCTGTGTAGTGTTGACAGCACCGCTCGCCGCCAACACTGCACATGCGCCGGATAGAGCGGTGAATGCTGGGACATCAGCATTCACCGTATGCCGAAAGGATATGCTTGTGGGATTCAAAGTGCCCACAAGCAAGATGGAAACATCCATCTAAGATTTTTATAAAACATCTTTTGCGGCACAATGACAATGCTGGCGGCTATAAGATTAGGACACGTGAGTACCAGATTCACCAAGGTAACAGCGCAAGAAGCATCCAAATAAAAATAAAACCCTGCTTTAAAAAGGAAGTTTAATAGTGTCACTGAACTCATATTAATAACGAAAAGAAAATTTCAGCGCTGTATACTTTATATGTATGGAACGTCGTCTCTGTTCCGATTTGTAGATGTACTCAATTTAAATGATGGATCTCTGCACTTTGTGATGGTGGCTATGCTGCCTCTTCAAAGTCTCCCTTTATGTCTATTGCAGCCAACATCCTCAGCGCAGTGTGGTAGTGGACTACATAACTAAATGTGGACGCAGCAGGAGAACGACCGCCAAGTCTCTGCCAACCTGCTACATTTACAGGATAGGATGGAGCATGTTATGTGCATTACTGAACGCCAGCACAAGGCCTCCCGGGAGATGTAGTCTGAGGCCGGTAATGACAACGATCATACATGCACTGCTGAAACCACAGACCAAAAGTTGGGGAAATTATGCTTCAGAGGCCCTGCATGGCAGAGAAGAAATCAGTGGAAAATACACTTCTAAAGCTCATTCAGCAAGAATGGCTCTAGGGTGGGCTATTATTACGGACTGTACCATATGTTTTTAAGTGGAGGTTTAGTTAAAAAAAAAAAAAAGGTTTTACATGTTTCAAGGCCTCCAGGTTTACATAGGATGTGTGTAAAAAGTGGACAGAAATGAAAGCCCAAAACAGGAAAATGCTGACCACAAGCCTCCGAGATGTACTTCTTCCACTTCTAAATTTCAACTACAGATGTTGCTGTTCTTTTCAAGACACAGAGACAAATAAAAAAAACCCTGGGTTCTCCCACGGCATTACACTAGACAGCAGACCCTGGGTTCTTCCACGGCATACCACTAGACAGCAGTACCCTGGGTTCTCCACGGCATTACCACTAAACAGTACCCTGGGTTCTTCCACGGCATTACCATAGAAGCAGACCCTGGGTTCTCCCACGGCATTACTAGACACAGTACCCTGGGTTCTGGCATTACCACTAGACAGCAGTACCCTGGGTTCTTCCACGGCATTACCACTAGACAGCAGTACCCTGGGTTCTTCCACGGCATTACCACTAGACAGCAGTACCCTGGGTTCTTCCACGGCATTACCACTAGACAGCAGTACCCTGGGTTCTCCCACGGCATTACTACTAGACAGCAGTACCCTGGGTTCTTCCACGGCATTACCACTAGACAGCAGTACCCTGGGTTCTTCCACGGCATTACCACTAGACAGCAGTACCCTGGGTTCTTCCACGGCATTACCACTAGACAGCAGTACCCTGGGTTCTAAAGCAGCCCACGGCATTACCACTAGACAGCAGTACCCTGGGTTCTTCCACACAATGAAGGCATTACCACTAGACAGCAGTACCCTGGGTTCTTCCACGATATCCGCATTACAAACACTAGACAGCAGTACCCTGGGTTCTTCCACGGCATTACCACTAGACAGACCCTAGTACATTTTTACCCTGGGTTCTCAAGTAAAACCACGGCATTACTTTACTAGACAGCAGTACCCTGGGTTCTTCCATGGCATTAACCACTAGGTGTACACCAGCAGTACCCTGGGTTCTCAGTCCACTGTGGCATTACTTTTAAAGGACACTAGACAGCAGTACCCTGGCTACATATTTTCTTTGTTCTTCCACGGCATTACCACTAGACAGCAGTACCCTGGGGTTCTTTCCACGGCATTACCACTAGACAGCAGTACCCTGGGTTCTTCCACGGCATTACCACTAGACAGCAGTACCCTGGGTTCTTCCACGGCATTACCACTAGACAGCAGTACCCTGGGTTCTTCCACGGCATTACCACTAGACAGCAGTACCCTGGGTTCTTCCACGGCATTACCACTAGACAGCAGTACCCTGGGTTCTTCCATGGCATTACCACTAGACAGCAGTACCCTGTGTTATTCAACAGCATTTTTATGTTTAAAAGTCCCACAAAGGATATTAGTGCATTTAGTAAATGCGATAAAAGAACAGATGGGCATCAGATTGGGGGTGGACAAATCTCAGACACTGCAATACACATCCCTATGCCACCAATAAAATGACAGCTGGCACCTAGCTCACAATGTACTGACAAGCAGTCAAATCACTCTTTACACCACACTCCCAAAAGGAATTAGGCCTCTTTCACACGGAGCGGTCCGTTTTCGGGGGGTCTCCGCTGAGCTGTCGGGCGGACAGGGTGGTCCCCGCACACTGTGCAGGGACCGCCCTGTCTCTCCTCCGCTATCCCCTATGGGGAGCGGATGGAAACGGACCGTCTGTCCGTTTGCATCCGATCCGCCGGACGAAAAATAGGGTTTTCTACCGTCCGAAAAAACGGATGAGGATCTTGCGGACGTTAGCGGATGCATCATCCGCTAACGAATCCGCTTCCATAGGGGCCCATTACAAGTCCGTAAACGGACTTGTAATGAGCGGACGAACGGAGCGGAGGTGTGAAAGGGCCCTAACCAGAAAACATGGTACATGCAAGGTAATTCGCAATATGGCATATTTGAAGATGGACATATATGCAATTAGGGCCGAAACAACTAATCGACAACCAATAGATTATGAAATGATTATTATAATAATTTCATAATCAATTGGCCAGTAACATAATGGGGTTAAAAAAAAAAAAAAACTAAAATTAGCCTTTTATAGTACAAAAAGAGAAAATCTCTACTGTAAAAATATTACTTTCACTGTCCCCACAGTAAAAAAAAAAAAAAAAAAAAAACACACACACCATAATGGGGTTAAAACAAAAATATCTCAAGCCGGGGTCACACCTCTGTGTTTTTTGCAGAAACACACTACAGTTCAGTTACATGGTTTCCTATGGGACACGTTCACATCCATGATTTTTTTTTCAGCTGCTGCGTATTTGGAAAGGGCAAGGACTTAACGCAAAAAAAAAACGGTGCTATTTTTTGGTTTAATATACTTAAAATGTAGAAGCTGCAGAAAAGCATGTAATGTGTTTTTGCGGCAATTTGTTTTTTGTAATCTGCCCAACAACAAATTGGCCAAAAAAATAAAAAATAAATATGCTAAGGCTATTATCCGATCAAAATAATAATTAGTCAACTAATCGATTATGAAAATAATCGTTAGTTGCAGCCCTATATGCAATATGTAACCACTTAAAGCGGAGGTCCGTTAAAAAAAAAAAAAAAAAAAAAAAAGTCAGCAGCTAATAACACTGTAGCTGCTGACTTTTAATAAGGACACTTGCCCGTCCTAGTCGCCAGCGATGTCGGCCCCCGCTCGATCCTGGCAGTTCCAGGCACCGCCATCCATGGTAAGGGAAACAGGCACTGAAGCCGTGCGGCTTCACTGCCCGTTTCCTACTGCGCATGCACGAGCAGCGCAGCGCTTTGTGAATGGGCCGGCTGCTTTCTGGGATACATACAGTTCCCAGAATGCAGCGCGCCCTATTCACAAGAAGAAACTGAGTGTAGGAGGAGGAAGAGAGTCAACCGCGGGAGATGAAGAGGCAGATTCGGCACTTCCGCATAGCAACAGCTATTTAGGGTAAGTAAAACATTATTATTTTTTTTATTCGTTTTTTTTTTTACATTTTTGGTGGAGAGATTTTTTTCAAGCTGGAACTCCGCTTTCAGGGCCCAGCCTTTTTCTGACATTTTTTGTTCAAGTAAAAATCTTTTTTTTTTTTTTTACTAGAAAATTACTTTAGAACCCCCAAACACATACCCTTTTTTTCTTTATTAAAAAACACCCCACCCATGTACACAGGACGTTAAAAAAAACTCCCCTGAATGATTTAACAAAGTTTAAAACGTCCATTTTGCCGGGTTTACAGAAATACATAAAATGTTTATACAGCAGTCGTCACATTTGTGAAATTCATATACCTGATCAGTTTTATAATTTAGTTTAGCAACTGTTCCACATACCTCTACCACAATAAGGTATGCAATAATTAACTGTACTGGTTTTTCTGTGTATTTTAAACCATTCAGGACTGCAATATGGCAACAAAAATACATACATTGTATCCCTTGCAGTGGGGCAGTGCCCAGCTGCAAGAATTAAAGTGTTACTAAACCCAGGACCCTGTATTCACTATATCTGGTCTCCCACAGTACATTGAAATGCAATTATTTTAGTAAGTATAAACTGCTAAAAACCTTTTCTCGTCAGCAGTATATAGCAGTCTTATTTCTATCAGTGTCTGGTTAAAGCTTGTACTCTGACTGTCCTATGAGGCTACAGAACCTCTGTCTGGACAGTGCCGATAGACCCTGTGACGATCACATGCACCCTTCAAAAAATGAAATTATAAATAAACTCTAACAATACACATCAAACTGAGCATGTGCAGAGTGCTCCCAAGGCTCTGTACTATCAGGAGATGGATTGGGAACAGTGGAAGGAGAGAAGACAGGATCAAACAGTCTTTTACACAATGCAGAGGAATAACCCCACCACGAGTATAACAAGCATGCTTTACTGCATATATAGACTGATTTTACGGTTTTGAGTTTAGTAACATGTGCTTGTTTAAGTCATTGTGACACAGACCCACAGCCAGGAATCATTTTGTCAGTCAGGAGTTAGGCTTTAAGTCCACATGAAAAATGCCCCTTGCAGTGATAACATTAACCTTTGCAGCACAGACCGAGGAGTGTGCAGTTGTGCGTGTTCCTAGTTATGAGCTCCAATGTCAAACTGTAAAAGTACAGTTATTGTCAAGTTAACTAACGCACAAAAACACCACTAAACATGGTTTGTGCATCTAAACTTCAGAAGAGTCTGCCCACGAAAGAGTTAAGTGAACCTGTCACAGACCTATGTAATTGAAACTCAGTTAGCTGGGAATGTTTTACAGGAACTTTAAAGATTTTTTTTTTTTTTTAAAGTGTATTTTTTTTTTTTTTGTGCGTGAACTCGAGAGAGAGGAGCCGGACTGCAGGAGTTGGGAGTAGGCAGACCCTCCCCCCGGAGGCATTCGCCATCCTTCTCCATGCCCCTGGTGGCAATGGCGGGTGTGAAGGGGGGCCTCCCACTCACCCCGCCCTACCTGCTCCTCTTGGGAGCCCAACTGGGGCCCAACGGGACCCCAATGGGGCAGAGGGACTCCCCCTATGAGGGAGTGAGGGGGCCTAGCCCACCCAGCCAGCCCCGTAGGTCCTTCGCCTCTCTTTATTTTAAGAGACCGCATGGCCAAAGTGCGTGTGTTTTAAACCAATTTCGTGTGCGTGCAAGTGTGGTGGTTTTTTGGGGGGGGGTGGGCGTACTAAGCACAGGCGTACCTTGCATAGCACACCCACCGGGAGCCGGGCTGAGACCACCAAACTCAATTCACATGTAGCCGAGACCGGGATCCGAACCCTTGGCTGCAGAGGTGAATGGCTTGTCAACGCAGTGCCAATCACGTTGAGCCACCACAGCTCCCTCGGAACTTTAAAGATTTGCATACAACTTTACAATACAATAAGCGCAGCGCAACACTGAATGCGGGTTAAAGGAAATATAATTATATAGGGATTGGCCTATGAAACTTTAGAAGCCCAAGTTAAATAAGCGAACAGGCATGAATTTTAATGCAGAAGAGTCATGCGTTGTTTCTTCTGAATTAGGCCCGATTCACACCTTTGCATTTTTAGTGCTTTATGCATTTTGCTCTACAGAACGTGATCCATAGGAAACCATGTTAAAATGGACTGCAGTGCAGATCTGCAAAAAGCACAAAAAAAAAAAAAAAAAAAGCATAGGTGAGAATCAGGCCGTCTAATATTCTAAATAGGTTTCTTTAAGCTAGTGTATTGTTGGATCACTTACCTTTTCCTTCAATTTCCCTTCTAAATGTTCCCCCCCCCCCACTTTGTCTGAATTTCTCACTTCCTGTTTCTCCTCAGTATACTTGCCCCCATCATCCGAGCCGTTCTGGCTGGGGGCTAGTCAGCCAGAACAGCTTACTGAGGAACAGGAAGTGAGAAATTCAGACAAAAAAAAAAAAAAAAAAATGAAGGAAGTCGAAGGTTAGTGAACCAACAATGGACTAGCTTAACCACTCCCCGCCTGGCCAATAGCAGATTTACGGCCGGGAAGTGGTTATGAAATTGTGACTAGACGTTCTCAAAACGTCCTGTACGATTTCATGCCGGGCGCGCAGCGATCGCTGATGCGGGGTGTCAGTCTGACACCCTGCATCACCGATCTCGGAAAAAATTGTCGTGCGCAAAAAAAAACCCGCAGAGGCTCGCTACCACGTGATCAGCCGTGTCCAATACCACCAAAAGAAAGCTCTATCATGATGTGGGGAAAAAAAGGAAGAGCCGCCAATTTTGTTTGACGGCTGCAGTGTAGCATGACCGCGTCAATTGTCATTCAAAGTGCGACAGTGCGAAAGCTGAAAATTGGCTTGGGCGGGAAGTAAAAAAAGCCTGGTATGGAAAAAAAAAAAGCGGATCTCCTGACCCAAGGGGGGGTGAAGATCCGCTGATTGTTTATCAGCGGAACCCAGCCCCCCCTCCGGCGTATGCCCACATTTAGACCACCTTTCAGGGATGCCCACACTGGCAGGGGGGTGCAGATACAAATAAAAAAAAAAACTGTCTAAAGAAAAAAAAAAAAAAAAACAGGTAAAAAAAAAAAAAAAGAAAGATGCCGCAGTGCCCCACTTCCGGCCCGCACTGACTCGGGCAACATATACATCAGTGCCACTTTTCCCAAAGTCCATCAGTGCCACCCCACAGTGTGCTGGGAACTCTCAGTGCCATCCCTCCCAGCGGGAGCCAATCCATGCGGGCCAGTGCGACTCTGTGCCACCCATAAGTGCCATTCATGCGCCTATGAGTCCCAGTGCTGCCCATGAGTGCCCATCAGTGAAGCCGCCCATGAGTGCTTCACTTCCTGGCCCATCAGTACTACCTCATAAGTACCCATCAGTGCCGCCATATAAGTGCCCGTAATTGAAAGAGAAAACATACTTATTTACAAAAAAGTTAACAGAAAAAATTGTTGCGCAAAAAAAAAAAAAACCGCAGAGGCGATCAATCACCACCAAAAGAAAGCTCTATTCTGCTGGGAAAAAAAGGACGCCAATTTTGCTGGGACTCCAGTGTAGCATGACAGGTAAGTGTCCTAATATTAAAAGTGCGACAGTGCTGAAAGCTGAAAATTGTTGCTGGGCTGGCTTTTAAGGTGCGTATTCAGTGCCTGGTATGGGAAGTGGTTAAAAAGGAACCCATTTAGGAAAAAAAAAAAAAAACTTTACAACGCCTTTAAAAGCTACTTACCTGCCTGTCCGCCCCTGTACACTGAGCTGGACACCACACAAATTAGGCAACGCCAATCTGACAGAACGCCAATGCATGAGCGGGAGTGAAACCTCTAGGCCTGGCCAATGACAGCCTGAAAATGTCAACAGCCGGTGGTGGATAGCTCATCGCTGGATTTGAGGCAAGTATATTTAGTTCTACTGATCAAATTAATACATGTCTTTCATTTTAAAGTTGATCTCTGAGCAAAAATAATTTCCATTTAAATATATTCCTCAATAGACACTGTATTTGTGCAGCAATTTTTTGGGAGAATTTTCATAAAAATACACTTTATTGCAAAAAAACAATAGATAACCCAATTTTTTGGTAAAATATAAAAGATGACGTTATGTCGCATAAAAAAAAAAAATATATACCAAACATGTCACGCTTCAAAATTGTCCACTCACGGAATCGCGCCAAACTACAGTACTTAAAAATCTCTATAGGCGACACTTTAATCATTTTCAAAGGTTACCAGTTTAGAGCTACAGAGGAGGTCTAGTGCTAGAAATATTGCTCTCGCTCTAACAATCGCATCGATACCTCACATGTGTGGTTTGAACGTCGTTCACATATGTGGGCGTGACCTACATTATGCGTTTGCTTCTGCATGCGAGCACAAGGGGATGTGGCACTTTAAACATTTTTTTAATCTTAAATTGTTATATCTCCACAAAAAAAAAAAAAAGTCAATGATGTCCCCTGGGGGGGGGGGGGGGGGGGGGAAGCCAGATATCACATTTAAAAAAGTGGCAATGACATCACTGTGCTGCACACAATACGAGACCAAAACAGAATACACATGTCCAGGGTTTAGCCCAAAGTTTGGCTTTAAAGGGTAAATTCACCTTTTCATGAAAAATTTAAAAGGTGAACCAATGTCTCCAGATCCTGCAGCACATGATGCCCCATGTTGCCAGTAAAGTGGTCTGTACCTTGGAGTGAATATACAATATCTCTCAAAAGTGAGTACACCCCTCACATTTTATTATATCTTTTCATGTGACAACACCGAAGAAATGACACTCTACTACAATGTACAGTAGTGAGTGTACAACAGTGTAAATTTGCCGTCCCCCTCAAAATAACTGACACAGCCATTAATGTCTAAACCGCTGGCAACAAAAGTGAGTACACCCCCAAGTAAAAATGTCCAAATTGGGCCCAGTTAGCCATTTCCCCTCCCTGGTGTCCTGTGACTCGTTAAGTGTTACAAGTTCTCAGGTGTGAATGGGGAGCAGGTGTGTTAAATTTGGCGTTATCGCTCTCACCCTCTCATACTGGTTACTGGAAGTTCAACATGGCACCTCATGGCAAAGAACTCTCTGAAGAGCTGTTGCTCTACATAAAGATGGCCTAGGCTATAAGAAGATTGCAAATACCCTAAAACTGAGCTGCAGCACGGTGGGCAAGACCATACAGCGGTTTAACATGAAAGGTTCCACTCAGAACAGGCCTCGCCATGGTCGACAAAAAAAGTTGAGTGTACATGCTCAGCGTCATATTCAGAGGTTGTCTTCGGAAAAAAAAACGTATGAGTGGTGCCAGCATTGCTGCAGAGGTTGAAGGGGTGGGAGTCAGCCTGTCAGTGATCAGACCATATGCCGCACACTGCATCAAATTGATCTGCATGGCTGTCCTCCCAGAAGGAAGCCTCTTCTAAAGATGATGCACAAGTAAGCTCCACAAACAGTTTGCTGAAGACAAGCAGACTAAGGACATGGATTACTGCAGTGCTTCTCAATTATTTTCTGTCATGCCCCCTCTAGGAAGAAGAAAACATTTCTGTAAATAGTATCCGCACGGTGGTACTGGTGGGCGCACGGTGGTACCAATTTGTTACCCCCCCCCCAAGTTGCTCAGTTCTTCGTTCTCTCTCCCTCCTCACACACGCTTTCTGTGCTAGGAGCGAAGAGCCGGCAATGAGAGATGATCTCATATGTCTACATATGAGATCATCTCCCATTGGCCGCACATATCGCGCTGTAAATAGCCGCTGTGATTGGCTATTTACCGCGATCTGTGTTTGGCTGTGTTCGAGGGACACGGCCAGCACAGGAGTTCCCCTCTGCGCGCTCGGGAGGGCACGCTGGGGATTCAGGGCTGCGCTGCGGCCGTACAAAGTCGTACGGCCATCAGCAAGTAGTTAAACGAGCCCCCCCTTTACGGAGCCTCGCGGCCCCCCCCCCCCCCCCCCACTATTTGAGAAGCACTGGATTACTGGAACCATGTCCTGTGGTCTGATGAGACCAAGATAAACTTATTTGGTTCAGATGGTGTCAATCGTGTGTGGTGGCAACCAGGTGAGGAGTACAAGGACAAGTGTGTCTTGCCTACAGTCAAGCATGGTGGTGGGAGTGTCATGGTTTGGGGCTGCATGAGTACTACCAGAACTGGGGAGCTACAGTTCATTTAGGAAACTATGAATGCCAACATGTAGTGTGAAATACTGAAGCAGAGTAGGATCCCCTCCCTTCTGAGACTGGGCCACAGGGCAGTATTCCAAAATGATAATAACCCCAAACACACCTCCAAGATGACCACCAACCTTGCTAAAGGAGCTGAGGGTAAAGGTGATAGACTGGC
Source organism: Rana kukunoris (assembly GCA_029574335.1). Lineage (NCBI taxonomy): Eukaryota > Metazoa > Chordata > Amphibia > Anura > Ranidae > Rana > Rana kukunoris. Next base: position 474,626,214 of record CM056049.1, read on the forward strand.
CAAGTATGTCTCCAAACCTAAACCCTATTGAGCATCTGTGGGGCATCCTCAAATGGAAGGTGGAGGAGCGCAAGGTCTCCAATATCCACCAGCTCTGTGATGTCATCATGGAGGAGTGGAAGAGGACTCCAGTGGCAACCTGTGAAGCTCTAGTGAACTCCTTGTCCAAGAGGGTTAAGGCAGCACTGGAAAATAATTGTGGCCACACAAAATATTGACACTTTGGGCCCAATTTTGACATTTTCACTTAAGAGGTGAACTCGCTTTTGTTGCCCGTGGTTTAGACATTAATGGCTGTGTGTTGAGTTATTTGCAGGGGACAGCAAATGTACACTGTTATACAAGCTGTACACTCACTACTTTACATTGTAGCAAAGTGTCATTTCTTCAGTGTTGTCACATGAAAGATATAATACAATATGGAGGGCAGTACTCACTTTTGTGAGATACTGTACATCATAAGGCTCACAATGGCAAGCACTCATTGGTCAGTACGAACACTGAGAAGCGCTTTGTTTTTTGGGGACAGCCTCAGATGCGCTTCTCATTGGTTAGCATGGTCACGTGGCTGCGCTGACCAATGAGCACTTCCCAGTGCAAGCATTATAATGAATAGTCACTCCAAGGTTGTGCATTCCAGTATACAGACCGCTATACCGGCAGCACAGGGCATCATGACTTCATGGGCAGCGGGGTCCAGGAAATTCAGAATTAGCTCAATTTTTACATAAACAAACAAACAAACACTTTAAAGCAAACCTGTGCATTGATAATTCAGGGCAAAAGCAATAGGTTGGCTTTTAGGCCGATTTCAAACTGAAGCGATTTGCAGGTGATATTACGCTAAAAATAGCGCCTGCAAAGCACCCTGAAAGAGCCGCTCCTTTATATCGAGTGAGAAAGCCAGAGGGCTTTCACACTGGAGGGTTGTACTGGCAGGACGGTAAAAAAAAAAAAATAAGTCCTGCCAGCCACATCTCTGAGGCGTTGTAGGAGCGGTGAATATACTGCTCCTACAGCGCCCCTGCCCATTGAAATCAATGGGGCAGCGCCTCCAAAACACCCACAAAGCTACGTTTTTTTTGCGGGCTTAACCCTTTTTCGCCCGCTAGCGGGGGTTAAAACCGCAACGCTAGCAGCCGAAAATCACGGCAAAGACGGCGGTAAAGCGCTGCTAAAAATAGCGGCACTTTAGCACCGACACACTCAGCGCTTCAGTGAAAGTAGCCTAACCTAATCCTCCAAACAGGATATACTCCACTGTTCCTTGCTCTCTAACCCAGTGTTCTCAACTCCAGTCCTCAAGGCCCCCCAAACAGGTCATGTTTTCAGGATTTCCTTTGGATGAAATGGCTGTTGTAATTACTAAGGCAGTTAAACTGGTCCAATCACCTGTGCAAAACAATGGAAGGCCTGAGAACGTGAGGGGTGCCTTGAGGACTGGAGTTGAGAAACACTGAACCCACTCTTTTTTATCACTGAGGAGCCAAAATAAATACCTACTGGGTATGAAGAAGCCTGGGATTCACCTCAAGTGACAGCACTGAGCTAGTAAAAGCCATCATATGGGGGGTCCAGGATCTGATTTACCATCTGGGCCATATAAAAAGTACATTTCCAACCAAACTGGACATACATGCCGTGCTTGCAATTTTAAGCATTTAAAAATAACGATCTTCATAGAGAACTTTTAGTACAGGAAATCCCTGTAACATGACCCAACCAAGAAGTAAAATCAATGCACCTCAGCAGATTTTTAGAGAGGTCATGTACTGACAATAATACGTTGGAAAATACTGATTACTGCAATAAATATGACTTATATCAGTCTGAGGAAAACTATAGAGAAGAACGAGATAAAAGGGACACATTTAAAGTTTAATAATAAATTGAATAAAGCACAGAATTGTACTGGGATTCCAAGTAAAGCAGAGGTATGCAGACAATTCTCAGTATTCTCCTCCTACAGAACAAGACATGTTCACTTCCTTTAGCAGCGCAAGAAAGGGTTAAGCTGTCCATTTTATATATAGGATTTTTTTTTTTTTGGTCAATCTGCAGGCCAAACAGAAAAAAAAAAAAAAAAAAACACACCCTTAAAAAGGGGTTGTAAAGGATACATTTGTTCCCCCTAAATAGCTTCCTTTACCTCAGAGCAGTCCTCAGTCACTTACCTCGTCCTTCCATTTTGTGTTTAAATGTCCTTATTTCTTCTGAGAAATCCTCACTTCCTGTTCTTCTGTCTGTAACTACACACAGTAATGCAAGGCTTTATTCCTGGTGTAGAGTGTCGTGCTCGCCCCCTCCCTTGAGGGGGCGAGCAGGAGGGTCAGGACACTCTCTACATTGCAGATAAAGAAAGAAGCTGTGTGTTAGTGGGCATCCTAACTCTCCTGCTCGCCCCCTCAAGGGAGGGGTCAAGCACGACACTCCACACCAGGCAGAAAGCCTTGCATTACTGTGTGTAATTACAGAAGAACAGGAAGTGAGGATTTCTTAGAAGAAATAAGGACATTTAAAAGCAAAAATGGAAGGATGAGGTAAGTGAAGGAGGACTGCACTAAGGTAAAGGAAGCCATTTAGGGAAAAAAAAACAAAAAAATTCTACCTTTACAACCCCTTTAACAGATTCTTCCGTCCACACTAAAGCTGGCCATACATTATCCAATTTGCCTTTAGATTTACTAAAACCATGTAATTTGAAGTCAAACCTAAACACTTTCAATGTGTATGCCTTTGCACTGCATAGGTGAAGGTAAATCTAAAAGGAAATCGAAAAAAAAAATAAAAAAAATAAAAAAATTGTATAACGTATGGCCTGCTTAACAGTGCAAAAGGACGACTCACCGGCTGTCAAAAATACCCCAACAGCGTCCGGCTGGCTCTTTTAAATTTTTGTCAATCAAAAGGATGGTCGGACAAGAGGGTGAGAACAGGGACACCCAACTAATCAAATTGAAATTTGTGCTCCACGTGCGGTCAGCTTAAAGCAGTTGTAAACTCTTGGGCCCCGTTCACACCTGAGCGATTTTCTGCTTTAAGCTCTAAAAAAGCGATTTGTCGCCTGAAGCTAAATGCCTGTCACTCAAAAAAGTACACAAGCTTGTTTTTGGCAGATTACAAGCGTTTTTCGGTCCCATAGACTTCAATAGAAAACGCCTGATTTGAGCGTTTTAAGAGCTTTTTGTCGCTTGTTTTCTGCTCACCACCCCTAATCTTCTCTCCTCCCCCTAGTTCTGTTTTCTAAATGGAAAAAAAAAAAAAAATATGCCTGAAGCTGTAAAATGCTCTTTTAAAAACACTTAGCACAAGGTGGGCATGCAGCCTTACATATACCCAGTGAAGTGACTGGCCTCAGGAGATACAAAGATGTGACAAATCCTCCTACAGCTAGCTATACCCGTTTATCTGCAGCCGTCTCTTCATCCAAAGTGCTGAAATATAAAGCTTGTCTGAGAGTTCAGAAAAAAAAGGGGGTGGAGAGCTGAAATCACACTCTGCAGCTCATTAAAAAGGAAAGCTCTGGGAGCTGATTGGAGAGAAGAGACCCCCCCCCCCCCCCAACCCTCCACACAAAAGCTGAGGCTGTCAATCTGCTGGACGTCTCTCCCCTGTCACCTTTTTTCTCTTGGTGTCAGAAAATGTGTCAGAAGTGATTCATGCTGATAGAGGGGAAAAAAAAAAAACCCACACACACACACAGCAGAAGACAAAATATTAAAAACACTATAGAGGGATATTCTTTGTTCATATTTCCTTTCAAAAGATTACTTATTGTGCACAAATGTATGAGCCAAGTGGCACTGATTGGACATCGTTTCAGCCGTATGTAAAATGAATAATTCCATGCAAGCCGGACCCAATCTTTGCTTTCTGTTTATTTATACCTGTTCAAGGTTTGTGGGCAAGCTACACAGGCCATTGGTTTGTCTGTCCTTACTAGCCTATGCCATGGCGCACGTCACACCTCATAGCCCATCCCAAGGCACGCGTCACACCTCAGCCTATGCCATGGCGCACTTCACACCTCATAGCTCTTAGCCAATCCCAAAGAGCACTTCATAGCATAGCCTGTCCCAAGAAACATGTCATAGCATAGCCTGTCCCAAGGAGCACGTCACACCTCTTAGCTTACGCCATGGCGCATGTCACACCTCTTAGCCTATCCCAAAAGGAGCACATCACAGCTCTTAGCCTATCCCAAGGACGGCGTCACAGCTCTTAGCCTATCCCAAGGACGGCGTCACAGCTCTTAGCCTATCCCAAGGACGGCGTCACAGCTCTTAGCCTATCCCAAGGACCGCGTCACAGCTCTTAGCCTATCCCAAGGACCGCGTCATTGCTCTTAGCCTATCCCAAGGACCGAGTCATAGCTCAGCCAATCACAAGCAGCACATCATAGCTTAGCCAATCGCAAGCAGCACATCATAGCTTAGCCAATCGCAAGCAGCACATCATAGCTTAGCCAATCGCAAGGAGCACATCATAGCTTAGCCAATCGCAAGGAGCACATCATAGCTTAGCCAATCGCAAGGAGCACATCATAGCTTAGCCAATCGCAAGGAGCACATCATAGCTTAGCCAATCGCAAGGAGCACATCATAGCTTAGCCAATCGCAAGGAGCACATCATAGCTTAGCCAATCGCAAGGAGCACATCATAGCTTAGCCAATCGCAAGGAGCACATCATAGCTTAGCCAATCGCAAGGAGCACGTCATAGCTTAGCCAATCGCAAGGAGCACGTCATAGCTTAGCCAATCGCAAGGAGCACGTCATAGCTTAGCCAATCGCAAGGAGCACATCATAGCTCAGCCAATCGCAAGGAGCACATCATAGCTCAGCCAATCGCAAGGTGCACATCATAGCTCTTAGCCTATCCCAAGGAGCACATCATAGCTTATAGCCTATCCCAAGGAGCACATCATAGCTTATAGCCTATCCCAAGGAGCACATCATAGCTTATAGCCTATCCCAAGGAGCACATCATAGCTTAGTCTGGTCATACATTATACAATTTTCTGATTAGATTTTCTTTAGGATTTACCTTTAACTATGTAGTGCAGAGGGCCTGCCTGATTGTATACACATGTTTAGGTTCCCTATTATATGTTTTTTGGTAAATCTGAAGGAAATTGTATAATGTATGGCAAGCCTTAGCCTATCCTAAGGAGCAGATCATTCCTTAGCCCAATGCTACACTAGGCTATGCAATCTCTGCTATTGATAATCAGAAGTGATTGATTACAGGTATGTCCTGGTCATTACCAACAATTAGTAAGCAGTGTTGGTAAATGGGCAGTGTATTGGCAGGCTTGTTCCAGTCTGCAGTGGGCACAGGCTGGGCATTCAGGAAGAATGAATGTTGCCAGCCTCCCCTAGATGGATGCAGTGCTCCTCCAGGCCTACCATGACAGTACGATGGACGATCAGGTCCAATGCAGCCATACAATGCCATTGTTCCCCGGGCAGGGATGATGCCATGCCCCCCTGGCACTCACCAGACATGCAGAGCCCAGACTCCTCGGATCTCCTCCTCTATTGCGGTCTTCCCGGCATGCCTGCTGTCATCCGATCGTGTAAGATAGATCCCGGGCACACAATACAACACGTCCTCGGCTAGTCCCACACACACACAATCGCTTCCTTCCTCCAAACGTCAAGGTGAGCAGAGAAAGCAATGGGGAGGATAGGGCTGGGATCTGCCAGGCTGGGTGCCTCCCTTCTCCCGTCCTGTTAGGTAGGTACAATAGTGCCAGCTGCTGCTCTTCTCCTTCTTCCTTCCATCAATGCCCCGTCCTCCCATCCCGGAAAGTCAGGAGTTGTTGCTGTTCCCAGCAGCTGCTGGTGGCCATTTTTAATCTTGATTCCTCCTCCCTCTTCCTGACTCACTCCTCGCTCTTCCCTGTCCCGCCCTTCCCCCTCTCTGCCTGTGTGATGGTGATGATGACACTGCCTGCCTGCTCTATTCTTCTGGATGGATGGAGAGAATGGGCAGCTTTTGTCACTTCCCTCCCTCCCTGTACACTGCCTTGTGGGGGACACTGAGCCAAGGAATACTCCCAGCGTGGTCCATTCACAGGGAACACTCCCAGCGTGGTCCATTCACAGGGAACACTCCCAACGTGGTCCATTCACAGGGAACACTCCCAACGTGGTCCATTCACAGGGAACACTCCCAACGTGGTCCATTCACAGGGAACACTCCCAGCGTGGTCCATTCACAGGGAACACTCCCAACGTGGTCCATTCACAGGGAACACTCCCAACGTGGTCCATTCACAGGGAACACTCCCAATGTGGTCCATTCACAGGGAACACTCCCACAGGGAACACTCTCAGCGTGGTCCATTCACAGGGAACACTCCCAGCGTTGGACCATTCACAGGGAACACTCCTAGCGTGGTCCATTCACAGGGAACACTCCCAACATGGTCCATTCACAGGGACACTCCCAGCGTGGTCCATTCACAGGGAACACTCCCAGCGTGGTCCATTCACAGGGAACACTCCCAGCGTGGTCCATTCACAGGGAACACTCCCAGCGTGGTCCATTCACAGGGAACACTCCCAGCGTGGTCCATTTACAAGGAATACTCCCACAGGGAACACTCCCAACGTGGTCCATTCACAGGGAACACTCCCAGCGTGGTCCATTCACAGGGAACACTCCCAGCGTGGTCCATTCACAGGGAACACTCCCAGCGTGGTCCATTCACAGGGAACACTCCCAACGTGGTCCATTCACAGGGAACACTCCCAATGTGGTCCATTCACAGGGAACACTCCCAATGTGGTCCATTCACAGGGAACACTCCCAATGTGGTCCATTCACAGGGAACACTCCCACAGGGAACACTCTCAGCATGGTCCATTCACAGGGAACACTCCCAACGTGGTCCATTCACAGGGACACTCCCAGCGTGGTCCATTCACAGGGAACACTCCCAGCGTGGTCCATTCACAGGGAACACTCCCAGCGTGGTCCATTCACAGGGAACACTCCCAGCGTGGTCCATTCACAGGGAACACTCCCAGCGTGGTCCATTCACAGGGAACACTCCCAGCGTGGTCCATTTACAAGGAATACTCCCACAGGGAACAATCCCAACGTGGTCCATTCACAGGGAACACTCCCAGCGTGGTCCATTCACAGGGAACACTCCCAGCATGGTCCATTCACAGGGAACACTCCCAGCGTGGTCCATTCACAGGGAACACTCCCAGCGTGGTCCATTCACAGGGAACACTCCTAGCGTGGTCCATTCACAGGGAACACTCCTAGCGTGGTCCATTCACAGGGAACACTCCCAGCGTGGTCCATTCACAGGGAACACTCCCAGCGTGGTCCATTCACAGGGAACACTCCCAGCGTGGTCCATTTACAAGGAATACTCCCACAGGGAACAATCCCAACGTGGTCCATTCACAGGGAACACTCCCAGCGTGGTCCATTCACAGGGAACACTCCCAGCGTTGGACCATTCACAGGGAACACTCCTAGCGTGGTCCATTCACAGGGAACACTCCCAACGTGGTCCATTCACAGGGACACTCCCAGCGTGGTCCATTCACAGGGAACACTCCCAGCGTGGTCCATTCACAGGGAACACTCCCAGCGTGGTCCATTCACAGGGAACACTCCCAGCGTGGTCCATTCACAGGGAACACTCCCAGCGTGGTCCATTTACAAGGAATACTCCCACAGGGAACAATCCCAACGTGGTCCATTCACAGGGAACACTCCCAGCGTGGTCCATTCACAGGGAACACTCCCAGCGTGGTCCATTCACAGGGAACACTCCCAGCGTGGTCCATTCACAGGGAACACTCCCAGCGGGGTCCATTCACAGGGAACACTCCTAGCGTGGTCCATTCACAGGGAACACTCCTAGCGTGGTCCATTCACAGGGAACACTCCCAGCGTGGTCCATTCACAGGGAACACTCCCAGCGTGGTCCATTCACAGGGAACACTCCCAGTGTGGTCCATTCACAGGGAACACTCCCAGCGTGGTCCATTTACAAGGAATACTCCCACAGGGAACAATCCCAACGTGGTCCATTCACAGGGAACACTCCCAGCGTGGTCCATTCACAGGGAACACTCCCAGCGTGGTCCATTCACAGGGAACACTCCCAGCGTGGTCCATTCATAGGGGACACTCCCAGCGTGGTCCATTCACAGGGAACACTCCTAGCGTGGTCCATTCACAGGGAACACTCCCAGCGTGGTCCATTCACAGGGAACACTCCCAGCGTGGTCCATTCACAGGGAACACTCCCAGCGTGGTCCATTCACAGGGAACACTCCTAGCGTGGTCCATTCACAGGGAACACTCCCAGCGTGGTCCATTCACAGGGAACACTCCCAGCGTGGTCCATTCACAGGGAACACTCCCAGCGTGGTCCATTCACAGGGAACACTCCCAGCGTGGTCCATTCACAAGGAATACTCCCACAGGGAACAATCCCAACGTGGGCCATTCACAGGGAACACTCCCAGCGTGGTCCATTCACAAGGAATACTCCCACAGGGAACACTCTCAGCGTGGTCCATTCACAGGGAACACTCTCAGCGTGGTCCATTCACAGGGAACACTCCCACAGGGAACACTCCCAGCGTGGTCCATTCACAGGGAACACTCCCAGCGTGGTCCATTCACAGGGAACACTCCCAGCGTGGTCCATTCACAAGGAATACTCCCACAGGGAACAATCCCAACGTGGTCCATTCACAGGGAACACTCCCAGCGTGGTCCATTCACAAGGAATACTCCCACAGGGAACACTCTCAGCGTGGTCCATTCACAGGGAACACTCTCAGCTTGGTCCATTCACAGGGAACAATCCCACAGAGAACACTCCCAGCGTGGTCCATTCACAGGGAACACTCCCAGCGTGGTCCATTCACAAGGAATACTCCCACAGGGAACACTCCCAGGGTGGTCCATTCACAGGGAACATTCCCAGCGTGGTCCATTCACAGGGAACACTCCCAGCGTGGTCCATTCACAGGGAACACTCCCAGCGTGGTCCATTCACAGGGAACTCTCCCAGCGTGGTCCATTTACAAGGAATACTCCCACAGGGAACAATCCCAACGTGGTCCATTCACAGGGAACAATCCCAACGTGGTCCATTCACAGGGAACACTCCTAGCGTGGTCCATTCACAGGGAACACTCCCAGCGTGGTCCATTCACAGGGAACACTCCCAACGTGGTCCATTCACAGGGAACACTCCCAGCGTGGTCCATTCACAGGGAACACTCCCAGCGTGGTCCATTCACAGGGAACACTCCCAGCGTGGTCCATTCACAGGGAACACTCCCAGCGTGGTCCATTCACAGGGAACACTCCCAACGTGGTCCATTCACAGGGAACACTCCCAGCGTGGTCCATTCACAGGGAACACTCCCAGCGTGGTCCATTCACAGGGAACACTCCCAGCGTGGTCCATTCACAGGGAACACTCCCAGCGTGGTCCATTCACAGGGAACACTCCCAGCGTGGTCCATTCACAGGGAACACTCCCAGCGTGGTCCATTCACAGGGAACACTCCCAGCGTGGTCCATTCACAGGGAACACTCCCAGCGTGGTCCATTTACAAGGAATACTCCCACAGGGAACAATCCCAACGTGGTCCATTCACAGGGAACACTCCCAGCGTGGTCCATTCACAGGGAACACTCCCAGCGTGGTCCATTCACAGGGAACACTCCCAGCGTGGTCCATTCACAGGGAACACTCCTAGCGTGGTCCATTCACAGGGAACACTCCCAGCGTGGTCCATTCACAGGGAACACTCCCAGCGTGGTCCATTCACAGGGAACACTCCCAGCGTGGTCCATTCACAGGGAACACTCCCAGCGTGGTCCATTCACAGGGAACACTCCCAGCGTGGTCCATTTACAAGGAATACTCCCACAGGGAACAATCCCAACGTGGTCCATTCACAGGGAACACTCCCAGCGTGGTCCATTCACAGGGAACACTCCCAGCGTGGTCCATTCACAGGGAACACTCCCAGCGTGGTCCATTCATAGGGAACACTCCCAGCGTGGTCCATTCACAGGGAACACTCCTAGCGTGGTCCATTCACAGGGAACACTCCCAGCGTGGTCCATTCACAGGGAACACTCCCAGCGTGGTCCATTCACAGGGAACACTCCCAGCGTGGTCCATTCACAGGGAACACTCCTAGCGTGGTCCATTCACAGGGAACACTCCCAGCGTGGTCCATTCACAGGGAACACTCCCAGCGTGGTCCATTCACAGGGAACACTCCCAGCGTGGTCCATTCACAGGGAACACTCCCAGCGTGGTCCATTCACAAGGAATACTCCCACAGGGAACAATCCCAACGTGGGCCATTCACAGGGAACACTCCCAGCGTGGTCCATTCACAAGGAATACTCCCACAGGGAACACTCTCAGCGTGGTCCATTCACAGGGAACACTCTCAGCGTGGTCCATTCACAGGGAACACTCCCACAGGGAACACTCCCAGCGTGGTCCATTCACAGGGAACACTCCCAGCGTGGTCCATTCACAGGGAACACTCCCAGCGTGGTCCATTCACAAGGAATACTCCCACAGGGAACAATCCCAACGTGGTCCATTCACAGGGAACACTCCCAGCGTGGTCCATTCACAAGGAATACTCCCACAGGGAACACTCTCAGCGTGGTCCATTCACAGGGAACACTCTCAGCTTGGTCCATTCACAGGGAACACTCCCACAGGGAACACTCCCAGCGTGGTCCATTCACAGGGAACACTCCCAGCGTGGTCCATTCACAAGGAATACTCCCACAGGGAACACTCCCAGGGTGGTCCATTCACAGGGAACATTCCCAGCGTGGTCCATTCACAGGGAACACTCCCAGCGTGGTCCATTCACAGGGAACACTCCCAGCGTGGTCCATTCACAGGGAACACTCCCAGCGTGGTCCATTCACAGGGAACTCTCCCAGCGTGGTCCATTTACAAGGAATACTCCCACAGGGAACACTCCCAGCGTGGTCCATTCACAGGGAACACTCCCAGCGTGGTTCATTCACAGGGAACACTCCCAGCGTGGTCCATTCACAGGGAACTCTCCCAGCGTGGTCCATTTACAAGGAATACTCCCACAGGGAACAATCCCAGCGTGGTCCATTCACAGGGAACACTCCCAGCGTGGTCCATTCACAGGGAACACTCCCAGCGTGGTCCATTCACAGGGAACACTCCCAGCGTGGTCCATTCACAGGGAACACTCCCAGCGTGGTCCATTCACAGGGAACACTCCCAGCGTGGTCCATTTACAAGGAATACTCCCACAGGGAACAATCCCAACGTGGTCCATTCACAGGGAACACTCCCAGCGTGGTCCATTCACAGGGAACACTCCCAGCGTGGTCCATTCACAGGGAACACTCCCAGCGTGGTCCATTCACAGGGAACACTCCCAGCGTGGTCCATTCACAGGGAACACTCCCAGCGTGGTCCATTCACAGGGAACACTCCTAGCGTGGTCCATTCACAGGGAACACTCCCAGCGTGGTCCATTCACAGGGAACACTCCCAGCGTGGTCCATTCACAGGGAACACTCCCAGCGTGGTCCATTCACAGGGAACACTCCCAGCCTGGTCCATTCACAGGGAACACTCCCAGCGTGGTCCATTTACAAGGAATACTCCCACAGGGAACAATCCCAACGTGGTCCATTCACAGGGAACACTCCCAGCGTTTTCCATTCACAGGGAACACTCCCAGCGTGGTCCATTCACAGGGAACACTCCCAGCGTGGTCCATTCATAGGGAACACTCCCAGCGTGGTCCATTCACAGGGAACACTCCTAGCGTGGTCCATTCACAGGGAACACTCCCAGCGTGGTCCATTCACAGGGAACACTCCCAGCGTGGTCCATTCACAGGGAACACTCCCAGCGTGGTCCATTCACAGGGAACACTCCCAGCGTGGTCCATTCACAGGGAACACTCCCAGCGTGGTCCATTCACAGGGAACACTCCCAGCGTGGTCCATTCACAGGGAACACTCCCAGCGTGGTCCATTCACAGGGAACACTCCTAGCGTGGTCCATTCACAGGGAACACTCCCAGCGTGGTCCATTCACAGGGAACACTCCCAGCGTGGTCCATTCACAGGGAACACTCCCAGCGTGGTCCATTCACAAGGAATACTCCCACAGGGAACAATCCCAACGTGGGCCATTCACAGGGAACACTCCCAGCGTGGTCCATTCACAAGGAATACTCCCACAGGGAACACTCTCAGCGTGGTCCATTCACAGGGAACACTCTCAGCGTGGTCCATTCACAGGGAACACTCCCACAGGGAACACTCCCAGCGTGGTCCATTCACAGGGAACACTCCCAGTGTGGTCCATTCACAGGGAACACTCCCAGCGTGGTCCATTCACAAGGAATACTCCCACAGGGAACAATCCCAACGTGGTCCATTCACAGGGAACACTCCCAGCGTGGTCCATTCACAAGGAATACTCCCACAGGGAACACTCTCAGCGTGGTCCATTCACAGGGAACACTCTCAGCTTGGTCCATTCACAGGGAACACTCCCACAGGGAACACTCCCAGCGTGGTCCATTCACAGGGAACACTCCCAGCGTGGTCCATTCACAAGGAATACTCCCACAGGGAACACTCCCAGGGTGGTCCATTCACAGGGAACATTCCCAGCGTGGTCCATTCACAGGGAACACTCCCAGCGTGGTCCATTCACAGGGAACACTCCCAGCGTGGTCCATTCACAGGGAACACTCCCAGCGTGGTCCATTCACAGGGAACTCTCCCAGCGTGGTCCATTTACAAGGAATACTCCCACAGGGAACACTCCCAGCGTGGTCCATTCACAGGGAACACTCCCAGCGTGGTCCATTCACAGGGAACACTCCCAGCGTGGTCCATTCACAGGGAACTCTCCCAGCGTGGTCCATTTACAAGGAATACTCCCACAGGGAACAATCCCAGCGTGGTCCATTCACAGGGAACACTCCTAGCGTGGTCCATTCACAGGGAACACTCCCAGCGTGGTCCATTCACAGGGAACACTCCCAACGTGGTCCATTCACAGGGAACACTCCCAGCGTGGTCCATTCACAGGGAACACTCCCAGCGTGGTCCATTCACAGGGAACACTCCCAGCGTGGTCCATTCACAGGGAACACTCCCAGCGTGGTCCATTCACAGGGAACTCCCAGCGTGGTCCTCCAGGGAACACTCCCAGCGTGGTCCATTCACAGGGAACACTCCCAGCGTGGTCCATTCACAGGGAACACTCCCAGCGTGGTCCATTCACAGGGAACACTCCCAGCGTGGTCCATTCACAGGGAACACTCCCAGCGTGGTCCATTCACAGGGAACACTCCCAGCGTGGTCCATTCACAGGGAACACTCCCAGCGTGGTCCATTCACAGGGAACACTCCCAGCGTGGTCCATTCACAGGGAACACTCCCAACGTGGTCCATTCACAGGGAATACTCCCAACGTGGTCCATTCACAAGGAACACTCCCAACGTGGTCCATTCACAGGGAACACTCCCAGCGTGGTCCATTCACAGGGAACACTCCCAGCGTGGTCCATTCACAGGGAACACTGCCAGCGTGGTCCATTCACAGGGAACACTCCCAGCGTGGTCCAAGGAATTCACAGGGAACACTCCCAGCGTGGTCCATTCACAGGGAACACTCCCAGCGTGGTCCATTCACAGGGAACACTCCCAGCGTGGTCCATTCACAGGGAACACTCCCAGCGTGGTCCATTCACAGGGAACACTCCCAGCGTGGTCCATTCACAGGGAACACTCCCAGCGTGGTCCATTCACAGGGAACACTCCCAGCGTGGTCCATTCACAGGGAATACTCCCAACGTGGTCCATTCACAGGGAACACTCCCAGCGTGGTCCATTCACAGGGAACACTCCCAGCGTGGTCCATTCACAGGGAACACTCCCAGCGTGGTCCATTCACAGGGAACACTCCCAGCGTGGTCCATTCACAGGGAACACTCCCAGCGTGGTCCATTCACAGGGAACACTCCCAGCGTGGTCCATTCACAAGGAATTCCCACAGGGAACACTCCCAGCGTGGTCCATTCACAGGGAACACTCCCAGCGTGGTCCATTCACAGGGAACACTCCCACAGGGAACACTCCCAGCGTGGTCCATTCACAGGGAACACTCCCAGCGTGGTCCATTCACAGGGAACACTCCCAGCGTGGTCCATTCACAAGTAATACTCCCACAGGGAACAATCCCAACGTGGTCCATTCACAGGGAACACTCCCAGCGTGGTCCATTCACAAGGAATACTCCCAGCGTGGTCCATTCACAGGGAACACTCCCAGCGTGGTCCATTCACAGGGAACACTCCCAGCGTGGTCCATTCACACTCCCAGCGTGGTCCATTCACAGGGAACTCCCAGCGTGGTCCATTCACAGGGAACAAGCGTGGTCCATTCACAGGGAAACTCCCAGCGTGGTCCATTCACAGGGAACACTCCCAGCGTGGTCCATTCACAGGGAACACTCCCAGCGTGGTCCATTCACAGGGAACACTCCCAGCGTGGTCCATTCACAGGGAACACTCCCAGCGTGGTCCATTCACAGGGAACAGCGTGGTCCTCACCAACGTGGTCCATTCACAGGGAACACTCCCAGCGTGGTCCATTCACAGGGAACTCCCAGCGTGGTCCATTCACAGGGAACACTCCCAGCGTGGTCCATTCACAGGGAACACTCCCAGCGTGGTCCATTCACAGGGAACACTCCCAGCGTGGTCCATTCACAGGGAACACTCCCAGCGTGGTCCATTCACAGGGAACTCTCCCAGCGTGGTCCATTCACAGGGAACACTCCCAGCGTGGTCCATTCACAGGGATTCACTCCCAACGTGGTCCATTCACAAGGAACTCCCACGTGGTCCATTCACAGGGAACACTCCCAGCGTGGTCCATTCACAGGGAACACTCCCAGCGTGGTCCATTCACAGGGAACACTGCCAGCGTGGTCCATTCACAGGGAACACTCCCAGCGTGGTCCATTCACAGGGAACACTCCCAGCGTGGTCCATTCACAGGGAACATTCCCAGCGTGGTCCATTCACAGGGAACACTCCCAGCGTGGTCCATTCACAGGGAACACTCCCAGCGTGGTCCATTCACAGGGAACACTCCCAGCGTGGTCCATTCACAGGGAACACTCCCAGCGTGGTCCATTCACAGGGAACACTCCCAGCGTGGTCCATTCACAGGGAATACTCCCAACGTGGTCCATTCACAGGGAATACTCCCAACGTGGTCCATTCACAAGGAACACTCCCAACGTGGTCCATTCACAGGGAACACTCCCAGCGTGGTCCATTCACAGGGAACACTCCCAGCGTGGTCCATTCACAGGGAACACTCCCAGCGTGGTCCATTCACAGGGAACACTCCCAGCGTGGTCCATTCACAAGGAATACTCCCACAGGGAACACTCTCAGCGTGGTCCATTCACAGGGAACACTCTCAGCGTGGTCCATTCACAGGGAACACTCCCACAGGGAACACTCCCAGCGTGGTCCATTCACAGGGAACACTCCCAGCGTGGTCCATTCACAGGGAACACTCCCAGCGTGGTCCATTCACAAGTAATACTCCCACAGGGAACAATCCCAACGTGGTCCATTCACAGGGAACACTCCCAGCGTGGTCCATTCACAAGGAATACTCCCACAGGGAACACTCTCAGCGTGGTCCATTCACAGGGAACACTCTCAGCTTGGTCCATTCACAGGGAACACTCCCACAGGGAACACTCCCAGCGTGGTCCATTCACAGGGAACACTCCCAGCGTGGTCCATTCACAAGGAATACTCCCACAGGGAACACTCCCAGGGTGGTCCATTCACAGGGAACATTCCCAGCGTGGTCCATTCACAGGGAACACTCCCATCGTGGTCCATTCACAGGGAACACTCCCAGCCTGGTCCATTCACAGGGAACACTCCCAGCGTGGTCCATTCACAGGGAACTCTCCCAGCGTGGTCCATTTACAAGGAATACTCCCACAGGGAACAATCCCAACGTGGTCCATTCACAGGGAACACTCCCAGCGTGGTCCATTCACAGGGAACACTCACAGCGTGGTCCATTCACAAGGAATACTCCCACAGGGAACACTCCCAGGGTGGTCCATTCACAGGGAACATTCCCAGCGTGGTCCATTCACAGGGAACACTCCCAGCGTGGTCCATTCACAGGGAACACTCCCAGCGTGGTCCATTCACAGGGAACACTCCCAGCGTGGTCCATTCACAGGGAACACTCCCAGCGTGGTCCATTCACAGGGAACTCTCCCAGTGTGGTCCATTTACAAGGAATACTCCCACAGGGAACAGCGTGGTCCATCCCAAGCGTGGTCCATTCACAGGGAACACTCCCAGCGTGGTCCATTCACAGGGAACACTCCCAACGTGGTCCATTCACAGGGAACACTCCCAGCGTGGTCCATTCACAGGGAACACTCCCAGCGTGGTCCATTCACAGGGAACACTCCCAGCGTGGTCCATTCACAGGGAACACTCCCAGCGTGGTCCATTCACAGGGAACACTCCCAGCGTGGTCCATTCACAGGGAACACTCCCAGCGTGGTCCATTCACAGGGAACACTCCCAGCGTGGTCCATTCACAGGGAACACTCCCAACGTGGTCCATTCACAGGGAACACTCCCAACGTGGTCCATTCACAAGGAACACTCCCAACGTGGTCCATTCACAGGGAACACTCCCAGCGTGGTCCATTCACAGGGAACACTCCCAGCGTGGTCCATTCACAGGGAACACTCCCAGCGTGGTCCATTCACAGGGAACACTCCCAGCGTGGTCCATTCACAGGGAACACTCCCAGCGTGGTCCATTCACAGGGAACACTCCCAGCGTGGTCCATTCACAGGGAACACTCCCAGCGTGGTCCATTCACAGGGAACACTCCCAGCGTGGTCCATTCACAGGGAACACTCCCAGCGTGGTCCATTCACAGGGAACACTCCCAGCGTGGTCCATTCACAAGGAACACTCCCAGCGTGGTCCATTCACAGGGAACACTCCCAGCGTGGTCCATTCACAGGGAACACTCCCAGCGTGGTCCATTCACAAGGAATACTCCCACAGGGAACACTCCCAGGGTGGTCCATTCACAGGGAACACTCCCAGCGTGGTCCATTCACAAGGAATACTCCCACAGGGAACACCCAGCGTGGTCCATTCACAGGGAACATTCCCAACGTGGTCCATTCACAGGGAACACTCCCAGCGTGTTCCATTCACAGGGAACACTTCCAGCGTGGTCCATTCACAGGGAACACTCCCAGCGTGGTCCATTCACAAGGAATACTCCCACAGGGAACACTCCCAGCGTGGTCCATTCACAGGGAACATTCCCAGCGTGGTCCATTCACAGGGAACACTCCCGGTCCATTCACAGGGAACACTCCCAGTGTGGTCCATTCACAGGGAACACTCCCAGCGTGGTCCATTCACAAGGAACACTCCCAGCGTGGTCCATTCACAGGGAACACTCCCAGCGTGGTCCATTCACAGGAAACATTCCCAACGAGGTCCATTCACAGGGAACACTCCCAGCGTGGTCCATTCACAGGGAACATTCCCAACGAGGTCCATTCACAGGGAACACTCCCAGCGTGGTCCATTCACAGGGAACACTCCCAGCGTGGTCCATTCACAGGGAACACTCCCAGCGTGGTCCATTCACAGGGAACATTCCCAATGAGGTCCATTCACAGGGAACACTCCCAGCGTGGTCCATTCACAAGGAAAACACTCCCAGCGTGGTCCATTCACAGGGAACACTCCCAGCGTGGTCCATTCACAGGGAACACTCCCAGCGTGGTCCATTCACAGGGAACATTCCCAGCGTGCTCCATTCACAGGGAACATTCCCAGCGTGGTCCATTCACAGGGAACATTCCCAGTGTGGTCCATTCACAGGGAACACTCCCAGCGTGGTCCATTCACAGGGAACACTCCCAGCGTGGTCCATTCACAGGGAACACTCCCAGCGTGGTCCATTCACAGGGAACATTCCCAATGAGGTCCATTCACAGGGAACACTCCCAGCGTGGTCCATTCACAAGGAAAACACTCCCAGCGTTGGACCATTCACAGGTAACACTGCCAGCGTGGTCCATTCACAGGGAACACTCCCAGCGTGGTCCATTCACAGGGAACACTCCCAGCGTGGTCCATTCACAGGGAACATTCCCAGCGTGGTCCATTCACAGGGAACATTCCCAGCGTGGTCCATTCACAGGGAACATTCCCAGCGTGATCCATTCACAGGGAACATTCCCAATGAGGTCCACTCCCAGCGTGGTCCATTCACAAGGAATACTCCCACAGGGAACACTCCCAGCGTGGACCATTCACAGGGAATACTCCCAACGTGGTCCATTCACAGGGAACACTCCCAAAGTGGTCCATTCACAGGGAACACTCCCAAAGTGGTCCATTCACAGGGAACACTCCCAACGTGGTCCATTTACAGGGAACACTCCCAACGTGGTCCATTCACAGGGAACACTCCCAACGTGGTCCATTCACAGGGACCACTCTCAGCATGGTCCATTCACAGGGAACACTCCCAGCGTGGTCCATTCACAAGGAATACTCCCACAGGCAACACTCTCAGCATGGTCCATTCACAGGGAACACTCCCAGCGTGGTCCATTCACAGGGAACCCTCCCAGCGTGGTCCATTTACAGGGAACACTCCCAGCGTGTTCCATTCACAGGGAACACTCCCAGCGTGGTCCATTCACAGGGAACACTCCCAGCGTGGTCCATTCACAGGGAACACTCCCAGCGTGGTCCATTCACAGGGAACACTCCCAGCATGGTCCATTCACAGGGAACACTCCCAGCGTGGACCATTCACAGGGAACATTCCCAGCGTGGTCCATTCACAGGGAACATTCCCAACATTCCCAGCGTGGTCCATTCACAGGGAACATTACCAATGAGGTCCACTCCCAGCGTGGTCCATTCACAAGGAATACTCCCACAGGGAACACTCCCAGTGTGGTCCATTCACAGGGAATACTCCCAATGTGGTCCATTCACAGGGAACACTCCCAAAGTGGTCCATTCACAGGGAACACTCCCAATGTGGTCCATTCACAGGGAACTCTCCCAACGTGGTCCATTCACAGGGAACACTCCCAACGTGGTCCATTCACAGGGAACACTCCCAGCGTGGTCCATTCACAGGAAACACTCCCACAGGGAACACTCTCAGCGTGGTCCATTCACAGGGAACACTCTCAGCGTGGTCCATTCACAGGGAACACTCTCAGCGTGGTCCATTCACAGGGAACACTCTCAGCGTGGTCCATTCACAGGGAACACTCTCAGCGTGGTCCATTCACAGGGAACACTCTCAGCGTGGTCCATTCACAGGGAACACTCTCAGCGTGGTCCATTCACAGGGAACACTCCCAGCGTGGTCCATTCACAGGGAACACTCCCAGCGTGGTCCATTCACAGGGAACACTCCCAGCGTGGTCCATTCACAGGGAACACTCCCAGCGTGGTCCATTCACAGGGAACACTCCCAGCGTGGTCCATTCACAGGGAACACTCGCAGCGTGGTCCATTCACATGGAACACTCCCAGCGTGGTCCAATCACAGGGAACACTCCCAGCGTGGTCCAATCACAGGGAACACTCCCAGCGTGGTCCATTCACAGGGAACACTCCCAGCGTGGTCCATTCACAGGGAGCACTCCCAGCGTGGTCCATTCACAGGGAACACTCCCAGCGTGGTCCATTCACAGGGAACACTTCCAGCGTGGTCCATTCACAGGGAACACTCCTTCCATGGCACTCAGATCAGGTGGGCACACACCGATTGGATCTCTAGGCCATCGCAAACAAGAGATTTATCTAGGGTTGCCACTTTTTCTCCAAGCCAAACCCAAACACTTTAGCAGCGCACAGCAACATTTTTTTTTTTAGTGTAAACATTTGGGTCTTCAAAAAACAATAGTAGTGTGGGGCGCATAGTGCCCCATCACCCTCCTGTCAGGCCCTGTTCCAAGTTACATTCCTGTCTGAATAATGTGTCCGGTTTCAGGAGGGCTGAAAGCGGACACATGATTCAAGACCTGAACTGTCCAAGTGAATCCCGGACAGGTGGCAACCCTAGATTTATCCTCCAATAAAATTTCCAACACATATCATAATAAATTATAAAGTACAGCGCAGTAGGAAACCGTCTGTGAAGCCAAAAGGCTTCACTGCCAGTTTCCCTTACTGGAGATGGCGACGGCAGCACCCGACAGCCAATCTGAAGATCGGCTGAGATGCCAACATCGCAGGCTTCCTGGACAGGTAAGTGTCCATATATTAACGACTTAGGCCGCGTACACACGATCAAATTTGTCCGCTGAAACTGGTCCGAAGGACCAGTTCAGCGGACAAATCCGATCATGTGTATGGGCTAGCGGACATGTCTGACCGGTGGACAAATTTTAAAGCATGCTTTAAAGTTTGTCCGCCGGCGACATGTCCGTCGGATATGTCCGCTGGTTAGTACACTAACCAGCGGACATATCTGCCAGCACAAGCGTCGTATGTATGCGATGCATGCGTGGTTTTTACTTCCTGGTGCTGTGACGTGGCGGCGTCAACGTCACCGCCACGTCACCACGCTGTCTGCCGGCAGGGATTTTGATCCGATGGTGTGTACACACCGCCGGACGAAAATCCAGAGGAGACATATCCGATGAAAACGGTCCCTCCGTGTGTACGCGGCCTTAAGCCCCGGACCATTTGACTGGCCAAAGACCAGAGCACTTTTTGCTTCAACTGACAATTGCGCGGTTGTGCGACGTGGCTCCCAAACAAAATTACGTCCTTTTTTTCCCACAGAGCTTTTGGTGGTATTTGATCACCTCTGTGGTTTTTATTTTTTGCCGAAAGGTATTCTTCTACATATTTTTGGTAAAAAAAAATCGCAATAAGGGTTCATTGATTGGTTTGCACAAAAGTTATACAGTAGCAGCTACAACATAGGGGATTTTTACTATTATTATTTTTTCTAGTAATGGAGGCGATCTGCGATTTTTATCATGATTGCGACTTTATGGAGGACACATCAGACACTTTTGACACATTTTTGGGACCATTGTCCTTTTTACAGCATACAGTGCTATAAAAATGCACTAATTAGTGTGAAAATGGCACTGGCAGTGAAGGAGTTAACCACACCAATTTAAAGCGGAACTACCCCCCACCCCACCAAAAAAAGACTTACCTCCACTAATAATGTGGTGATTATAACCTCCATTAGCCACTGTCATCTTCTCCCCAGCTACTTCCGGGTGGCAGGTTTTCAGCCACCTTCATCTTGATTGGTCGTTGGGGTAATAATGACATAGAACATATGTGCCCAGGACTATGTCAGTCTGGCACAAATAAGACTCAGGTAAATATTTAGTGGGTGATGGGCAATGCAAACACTGGGAATTTTTTTACCTTTTTCAGGGAATTTGGCAATCTTCAGCTTTTGGATTCATGTTTTAAAGTGATACTAATTACACACTGTTTAATTTACATTGTCCCTTCTATTTCTGTATATGGATGATGGCACTGTAATTATTTTAATAAAAATCTAAGTACCTTGACCCAGATCTTTCCCAGCCTGTCTGCAGGGAAACATAAGCAGGAGGAGCGTCTAGTCTACTCTGCTGCTGGTCACATGTTAAAAAAAGAAAATACACAGCCTTTGGAATACAGAATAAAAATAAATTATATCTATAAACTGTTTTATATTGGCATACAAATATATTTTTGAAATGAAATTGTTATGTTGAAATAACATGGTGTGGACAGATTTCTGCCAGTCGCAGACTGTGTCACACCTCTCCAACCTGTGCTTAGGCCCCATACACACTATGGGCCAGATTCAGGTAGATGAGAGTATCTTTCCTCTGGAGTAACGCTTCTCATTTACGTTACTCTGAAGACCCTTTCAGCGCAATTCCTGTAATTCACATAGCAGTTGCGCGTAAACTTGCGCCAGAGTAACGATAATGCGCTGGCGTAACCCGACGCAAGTGGAAGTGGGTGTGATCATATGTAAATGATGGGCGGAGCCCGGCGCAGAGGCTTACGTTCAGCGCATCATCCACGGAGCATGCGCAGTGAGTGCGGCTCCACTCGCCCCCTTGTGCGCATGCTCACAACTTCCGTCGGCACCACTTCCTGGGAAACGTCAGCGCAATGCGTTCCGCTGGGCGCTTAAAAGCGCTGGCGGAAACGCCATTCCGGCGCAAAAGTAGTTCCGTTTCCCCCCACCCCAGGGAAGATACTTTTGCTCTGTAATGGCTGCTCCCGCTACCCCCAGAGAGAGGAGGAACCTCAATTTTAATACCCAGGAGGTCTCTGTCATTATCTCGGCTATGGAGACGGAGAATGAATTTCTCCATGGCAAAAAAAGCCGCAAGACCAGCCGGGAGAGGAAGCAGGGCATCCTGGAGTCGATTGCTGCCAGGGTCAATGTCCTGGGCTACTCCACCCGGACTGCTGGGGACATACAAAAGAAAATCAATGACCTGCGGCGCAAGGTGAGGGACAAGGTGGCCTCCATCAGGAGGTATGAGAGGGGCACAGGTGGTGGTCCCCCATGTCCTGTCACCCTGACCGCAGAGGAGGAGGTGGTTGCTCGCTGCCTGGAGAGGGAGCAGGTGGAGGGGGTCGCAGGCTATGACTCCGTGGAGGAAGGCACAAGGACAGGTAAGTGTTTTTTAATCCCCTATTTGATGTTTTGCATTTGGGGGGGGGGGGTACATGTGCCAAGTGTGTGGGACCACCAACATGTGTCTGCTTTGTGTCATCCACAGATGACGGAGCTGGGCCATCATCTGTCAGCCTGCATTCCACCCCATCCCCCCCACGCCATCGTGTGCCTGAGCCACTGGGTGGTGAAGAGGTTGTGGAGGAGGAGAGTGGCCACACCACACCTGCCGAGGTGGTTGTGGAAGATCCTGCTGTGGCAGAGCAGGACTTTTCTTTGGTGTTGTCTGTCTCCTCCCCTTCTCCTGGCCCGTCTGTCGTCCCCTCCCCCATCCTTGGAAGCCCCTCAAGGGCGACTCCTTCCACCCGAGGACCTCCATCTTCTGGCCCCAGGAAGGCGACCCAGAAGACCAGGGGGGTGTCTGATGGTGTCCAGGACCAGTTGGCAAGGGATCACGCCAGACAGACAGAACAAATGGGGGCCATAGCGGACCACTTGCAGAAAGTGTCGGACAGCCTGGGCTCCGTTGCCAACCTCAGCAACGCAGTGCAGGATGTGAGCTCTAATTGCGCTGCAGTGGTCACCACTTTGGGGGAGGTGCAGGGGGATATCCAGCACCTCACTGCAGCCGTCCAGGCCAACACTGCTGCCATCCATGGTAACAGTGCTGCCATCCGGGAGCAGGGGAGGCTGAGTCGGCGGGCCCAGCATTACCAGATGACCCGTCAGCTCCGGATGCAGGCCCAGACCAACAGTTATCTTGGACGGATAGCCAGGGCCTTGGAGGGCACGCAGGCCACACCTGCCAGGAGTGGCCCACCTGGGGATCAGCCACCTCCAGATGCCCCCCCACCCCCACCCACTCCATCCAGGCAGCTGCGGAGCCAGAGAGGGGCCCCCAGAAGAAGCCCCCGGCATCCCCGATGAGGCCTTTTTTTTGTGGCTGGTTTTATATTATTATTTTTCACATACTCAGGTCATGAGTTTATTTTTTTTTTTTCTCAGGTTATGAGATTATTTTTCTTTTATTGATCAGGATATGATCTTTCTAATTTATTTTTGTACTGCACACGGTCAGGAGTGCAGGGGACAGTGTGAATGGTGTGTGAATGTGAGAGGGTGGCACTCCTGAAAGTAAGGGGTGTCACCCTCGGCCGTGGTGGTGAAGTGAACCCCACGGCTGAATGAATGATGTGTGAAAGGTGTGTGAATGGACAGTGACATCATTGGGGCCTTGACGCTGGCGTTACTGCTCCCAACTCCTACATGCTGGACTTGGGCTAATCCAATGCGATGTGCATGTGGTGTGTGTGATCTAGGGACATCAGTGGTGTACACGCGTGCATTGTCTGTGTAATTAATGTTTTGGTTTAGTGTCCAAAGATGCCTACGGCGAGGACCCTCCTGACTGCTCTTCCATCAGCAGACTGGGTGTCCTCTGGCAGGGGGGGGCTGTGTGGGTCGGGGGTCAGGTCATCACGTATGTCAATATGCAGGCCTTTTTTCATAGCAAAGTTATGTAGTATGCAACATGCACCGATGATCTGACACACAAAGGTAGGGGAATACAATAGGGCCCCCCCAGACTTATCCAGGCAGCGGAAACGGGACTTCAGGAGCCCAAATGTTTGCTCCACCACTGCACGGGTTTTGATGTGTGCTTCATTGTATTTTCTCTCTCCTCTGGTTTGGGGGTTCCGGAAAGGAGTCATTAGATGGGGTCCCAGTGCATATGCAGAGTCACCTGTAAGGGAAAAGACAGGAGAATGTTAGTCATGCATGTGCGATTTCTGTTGTGCATGACGGGAGGGGATAGTCATGCCTGACTCCCATGTCACTCACCAACC
Organism: Rana kukunoris; assembly: GCA_029574335.1. Classification (NCBI taxonomy): domain Eukaryota; kingdom Metazoa; phylum Chordata; class Amphibia; order Anura; family Ranidae; genus Rana; species Rana kukunoris. Next base: position 474,650,885 of record CM056049.1, read on the forward strand.
AGCCAGCTGTCCCCATACATGTTCTGGTTAAATTCTGCTGGGATGGGACTCTGACGGTATATGAAACTGTCATGGCTGGACCCGGGGTGTTTGGCACGGACGTGCCATATGAGGCGTTGGGCATCGGCTATCACCTGTACGTTGATGGAATGCCAATGCTTCCGATTGCGGTATATGTGCTCTGTGGCACTGGGGGGCTGTAGGGCCACATGTGTGCAATCAATGGCCCCCACAGTGCGTGGGAATCTGGCAATGTTGTAGAAATCTGTCATTGCCTTCTGCCGCAGCTCCTCAGTGGTGGGTCTGATGAACTGGTTGGACATGCGTCTGAGGATTGCAGGGACAACCTGGTGCACACATCTGCTCATGGAGGACTGTGACATCCCAGCCACCACTCCACTTGTACGCTGGAATGATCCACTGGCAAGGAAATGAAGTGTTGCCAGTACCTTGACCAGTGGCTGCACTGCTTGTGATCGGTGTGTTGGGCTGGTGATGTCATCCTGCAGGGTTGTGGTTAGTTCAAGTATTGCATCAGGGCTGAATCTGAATAGGCGATACACCTCCTCATCCCCCATGCCAAAGAGGCTCATACGTGTGCGGTATATCCTCTCACGTGCCCGCCTTCTTGGTTCCAGGGGACCCATCAGTAGTTCTAGGACCACGAGTGCCCCTGGCATGTTGGCACACAGAGGTGTTGTCCTTGCAAGTGGGGGTGCTCAGCTAGCTCCTATCGTCGGTAACGCTGCTGTAGCTGCTCTCCTGCTGACCTGTGACCGTCTGGAGTAAAGATAAAGCAGCCTTTTGTAGAAATAACTTTGCGCCGGACGGATCAGATACGCGCGGCGCATGTAGCCAGCGTATGGTGCTAATCCGTTCGTGAATTGTGAAATATCCCTCATTTGCATATTTGCAGGGGAAATCAATGGGCGCGACTGATGCGCCCAGCGAAAATAAGCGCTGACGATACTCTGGCGTCGGAACGTTCCGCCGGTCGCAAATGACCCGTTATTGGGCGCATCTAGTTTGGTGGGTACGGGCACATAGAAACGACGGCGCATCATCACAGTTACGCGGCGCATATCCAAATACTCCAGCGCAAGTGTTCGTGAATCTGGCCCTATTAGATTTTCTGCAGATTTTTGTCTTCAGATTTACTAAAACCATATAATATGAGGTCAAACTTTTAGGCCGCATACACACGATCAAATTTATCTGCTGAAACTGGTCCGACGGACCGTTTCAGCAGACATCTCCGATCGTGTGTACGGGCTAGCCGACATGTTTTCCCAGCGGACAAATTTCAAAGCATGCTTTGAAATTTTTCCGTCGGATCTGTCCGCTGGTTAGTACACTAACCAGCGGACAGAAATCTCTGCGCATGCGTCGAATGGATTTGACGCATGCGTGGAAGTATTTTACTTCCTGGAGTGGTGACGTGGCGGCGTCAACATCACCACCGCGTCCTCAGCCCGAGGGGATTTTCGTCCGATGGCTGCTCTATTTCTTCCCTGTTCTGTTGTTACGACTCTGCGGGCATTAGAACTCTGGACTACAAGTATGGATCTCAGCTGCGGAGGTTACTCAGATTACAACCACCAGATCACTCTATAATACACAGAGAATTTGGGGTTCAGGTCATCACAGCCTCCACTGAGCAAAACTTGGTATTGGCGTAGCTTTCTGTAGCAACAAGGAGTTAAACAGAGAGCGAAGCAGTACTCTAAAGGGTCAGTAGAGGGCTGAGATGCATAGTGGTTCGTAGCAAGGGTAGCTGAGAATGTATGACTAAGGGCAACTCTGCAGTCCCTATGGTGAGAGAGTAGCAGTCTAACAAATAGCAGCAGACAGATGGATTAAAGTCCTCTAGACACAGCAATGTATATAAGCTTAACAAGGCAGTATTGGCCACATGAGCTACTTGCGGTTCTGATGAGATCAGAGAGGAGGTCCTTGCTGCAGGTTCCTGAGGTCCCTGTAGGGATGAGAAGGTCTGGATAGGCTGTTGTCAGTGGAATGGCATAAGCCGGGTGGTGCTGGAGACTCTCTGGAGTGGCCAAACGCTGGGGTGTTGGAGTGCAGAGCTCAGAGATTTCTGGAGGGGGAGTCCGGGTCCCTGGTGGCGGCAGGCGTCCAACAGGAATAATCGAACACCCTGCCGCCAGAGCAGGGGGTTTAAATAGGGCGCCTGGATCGCGAAAATCTCCAGGTCGCACTTCCGCGTTCCAGCGGGGAGCGCAGACGTCCGCGCACCGGAAGTGACGCGGACGCCTTGTAGAACGGAGCGCAGCTGTCAAAACAAGGTGCAGCTGCGCTCGTTCTATCGAAGGTAACGCAGATGGCGTTACATCTGTTCACTTCTTGCTTGTCTGATTTTACTGACCACCGTGATGGGAGACTTTACTGCGGTGGTCAGTGACATGCTCGCCCCCTCCTGGGAACTACATCTGTGCGGCAGGACGCTTGCTACATGTTAGGCCGCGTACAGACGAGGAGACATGTCCGCTCAAACATGTCTGACGGACCGTTTCCAGCAGACATGTCTCCACGGATTTTGGTCCGATGGCGCGTACACACCATTGGACGAAAATCCCCTCTGACTGAGGACACGGTGACGTGGCAGTGACGTTGACGCCGCCACGTCACCACTCCAGGAAGTAAAATACTTTTCGACGCATGCGGGAGATTTATGTCCGCTGGTTAGGCGTACTAACGACAGACAGGTTTCCAGCGGACAAATTTTAAAGCATGCTTTGAAATTTGTCCGCTGGAAAAACCTGTCTGCTAGCCCGTACACACGATCAAATCTGTCCGCTGAAACTGGTCTGCGGACCAGTTTCAGCAGATATATTCGATCGTGTGTACGCGGCCTTAGAGACTTCAAGGAGATGTGAATTACTGGGTGTGCCACAATACATACTGGGAAATGTAGTTCTTACATGAACGAGCACCACAAACCAGGAAGTGAGTGAGAGAACAGAAACTAGAACGCCGGAGGTGATATAGATGAAGGAATTCAATAGGTAGTTACTTGTTTTATAACATAATCCTTACACTATTCTGTCTGTCTACCTTGCAGACATTAATTTTAGGCAAAAAACATTTTTCCTTTACAACTCCTTTAATCTATATGTAATTTCCCACCTCCCTAGTGTTTAATTGGTTAATGGGTATGGAGGAGCAGGGAGAGAGTGGGCTGTCATTTACCATTGTGTATACGCCCACATGTGTAACTCTATAGTCACATGGGCTACTCAGATGTGATAGGGAGGAAATGCTCAGCATAGAAACTCAGTGAAAACTGAGCATGTGCAGAGTTGCCACCACAGCTGCAAAATCCCTAGCTGAAATGGGGACATGATCAGAAGGTGGGAATAGAGAGCAAGCAGGATCAACCAGGTTTTTTTTGCAGAATACAGAAAATAAATTTCATAGTGACTGAGTATGAACAATATGTAATACACGTTTTATTGATAGTTTTTTATGATGTTTAGTGACACTTTAAGGTGAAAAATATCCAGGCTTTAGAACCACTTGAATGTCCAGGCTTTAGAACCACTTGAATGTCTAGGCTTTAGAACCAGGGAGGATCGGCGGGTAAGTATATCTCTATTGTCCTCTCCCCTAGAACAAAATGAGCAATTAACCACTTGCTTACTGGGCACTTAAACACCCTTCCTGCCCAGAGCAAGTTTCAGCTTTCAGCACTCTCACACTTTGAATGATAATTACTCAGTCATGCAACACTATACCTAAATGATTTTTTTGTCCTTTTCTTCCCACAAATAGAGATTTCTTTTGGTGGTATTTGATCATCTCTGGGTTTTTTATTTTTTGCGCTATTAATAAAAAAAGACCGAAAATTTTGAAAAAAAAAGATTTTTTCTTAGTTTCTGTGATAAAATTTTGCAAATTATTAATTTTTCTTCATAAATTCTGGCCACAATTTATACTGCTACATGTCTTTGATAAAAATATTAAATTTTTTTCGAAATTATTTGGTCTGTGTGAAAATTTTAGAGTCTACAAGCTATAGTGCAAATCATAAAAAATTATCACATCTGATTACACCTGATGTACTGAAGGCCTATCTCATTTCTTGAGACCCCAACAAGCCAGGAAAGTACAAATTCCCCCCAAATAACCCCATTTTGGAAAGTAAACATTCCAAGGTATTTATTAAGAGGCATGGTGAGGTATTTGAAGTTGTAATTTTTTCCCACAATACTTTGCAAAATTAAGATTTTTATTTTTTATTTAACCACTTCAGACCCGCGCTATTGACATAATACGTCAACAGCGCGGATCTGAGGCGCCAACTTGACGTCTTTGGACGTGATTTGTGTGCATTACCCGCGCGCGCCACTGGGTGGCGCGCGGCGGGTAAACACTGTCCCGCCGCATCGCTGGGGATCCGATGCATGTACCTGGCGGCCGCGATGTCCGTCGGGTACATGCGATCGGCGGGAAACCGAACAGATGTCAGCAGGGACGTGGAGCTCTGTGTGTAAACACAGAGCTCCACGTGCTGTCAGCGGAGAGGAGAACGATCTGTGTCTCTTTACATAGGGACACAGCATCGGTCACCTCCCCCAGTCACCCCCCTCCCCACACACAGTTAGAACACACCCAGGCAATACATTTAACCCCTTCCTCACCCCTTAGTGTTAACCCCTTCCCTGCCAGTCACATTCATACAGTAATTAGTGCATTTTTATATCACTGATCGCTGTATAAATGTGAATGGTCCCAGATTTGTGTCAAAAGTGTCCGATATGTCCGCCGCAATATCGCAGTCGCAATAAAAATCGCAGATCGCCGCCATTACTAGTAAAAAAAAAAATAATAAAAAAAATCATAATTCTGTTCCCCATTTTGTAGGCGCTAAAACTTTTGCGCAAACCAGTCGCTTATTGCGATTTTTAATATTTTTTTTCAAAAATACGTCGAAAAATACGTATCGGCCTTAACTGTGAAAAAAAAAAAGTTTTTTTAAAAAAAAAATGGGATATTTATTATAGCAACAAGTAAAAAATATATATATATTTTTTAAATTGTCGCTCTTTTTTTGTTTATAGCGCAAAAAATAAAAACCGCAGAGGTGATCAAATACCACCAAAATAAAGCTCTATTTGTGGGGAAAAAAGGACGCCAATTTTGTTTGGGAGCCACGTCGCAGGACCGCGCAAATGTCAGTTAAAGCGACGCAGTGCCGGAAGCTGAAATTTCGCCTGGGAACGAAGGGGGTTTATGTGCCCAGTAATGAAGTGGTTAAAAATGTTCTCAAAATTGTCATTGTAATAGCTTATTTCTCTCACATGGCATGTGCATACCACAAATTACACCCCAAAATACATTCTGCTACTCCTCCTGAGTAAAACGATACCCCATGTGTGAGACTTTTTCACTGCCTGGCCACATACGGAGGCCCAACATGCAGGAAGCGCCATCAGGGGTTTTAGGAGCATAAATTGCACATCTAACTAGTTGACTACCTATTACACTTTTGAAGGCCCTGGAACACCAGGATAATGAAATTACCCACAAAATGACCCCATTTTGGAAAGCTAACACCCCAACGTATAATCTATGAGGCATAATGAGTCTTTTGAACGGTTCATTGTTTTCCAGAAGTTTTTGGAACACGTGGAAAAAAAATGAAAACGCATTTTTTTTTACACAAAGTTGTCCGTTTCTAAGATATTTCCAACACATAGCATTTAGATAGCAAAAATGACACCCCAAAATACATTCTGCTACTCCTCCTGAGTAAAACGATACCCCATGTGTGAGACTTTTTCACTGCCTGGCCACATACAGAGGCCCAACATGCAGGAAGCGCCATCCGGGGTTTTAGGAGCATAAATTGCACATCTAACTAGTTGACTACCTATTACACTTTTGAAGGCCCTGGAACACCAGGATAATGAAATTACCCACAAAATGACCCCATTTTGGAAAGCTAACACCCCAACGTATAATCTATGAGGCATAATGAGTCTTTTGAACGGTTCATTGTTTTCCAGAAGTTTTTGGAACACGTGGAAAAAAAATAAAAACGCATTTTTTTTTACACAAAGTTGTCCGTTTCTAAGATATTTCCAACACATAGCATTTAGATAGCAAAAATGACACCCCAAAATACATTCTGCTACTCCTCCTGAGTAAAACGATACCCCATGTGTGAGACTTTTTTACAGCCTGACCACATACAGAGATCAAACATGTAAGGAACACGGTCCGGTGTTCCAGAGACACATAGCATGCACATACCAAGAGTTACACCCCAAAATACATTATGCTGAGCAAAGCGTAAACAAAAGATTACCTGTGGTAATAGTAGCGCAGTTCTACACAGCAGGATAGCACTGGTCCAGGCAGCAGGCAGGGACTTGGTCAGCAACGGCATACACAATTGTCCAGGCAGGGATACTGTCCCGTCAGGGTTAGTGCAGGTGGTCAGTTCATGCACCAGGCAGAGGCATGATGGCATAGGTCCTACAGGCAGAAGTAGGGCCTCGTTCAGGACAGAATGGGGACAGGGGTGGAGGCTTCTCCCACCCAAATCTCTTTGAAGCTTCCGGGCAACCAGACCCTAATCTAGAATGAGAAAACAAAAACAATTGTTTTCTTCATCCAGAAAAACAAATTCTGGAGCCCCTCACATATGTGAGACCCCTGTGCTATGAATCCCACTAGTCCACTGGCAGGGTAAAAGATCAGTCCAAGAGGCAGGCAAAAAGAATGGTCAAACAGTCCAGGGTCAGTTCCAGATCAGGCAGAAGTATAAACAGAATCGGTAGGCATAATCGTGGTCAAATAACAGTCCAGGGTCAGTTCCAGATCAGGCAGAGGTATAAACAGAATCGGTAGGCATAAGCGTGGTCAAATAACAGTCCAGGGTCAGTTCCAGATCAGGCAGAGGTATAAACAGAATCGGTAGGCAGAATCGTGGTCAAATAACAAGCCGGGGTCATAAGCAGAGGTATAAGGGGTGTGAAGGTAAATGGCAGAAAGTGACTAATAATTTAGTGAGGTATGGTAACGGGCGAAACAACCAACTACGCAGAGGGCTGGTTGGGAAGGGCATTTAGGACAATAATAAATGGTGTCTCTTCTCACTCCTGCTTTGGAGCACACCTTGCATCTTTTTTGGCATTTATGGCCTGTTGGTCTGGGAGGGAGTTTATCTGGAAAGTGGCGCTCGTTGAGTCGGCTAACCACATCGGATCGAATGTTTGCTGGTGGGTTGCTGGGGTATAAAAGGGCAGTGGTGATTTCCTCCAGGTAGAAAAGGTAGGGTTTGGGTCTTGGAGTGGATTTACGATATATCACATATGTGTTGTACGCGGCCAAATTGAACAAATAAATTGAAACTTTTTTATACCACTGGTATGATCTTCTTGTAGAAAGGTAGGGTTCCAGCATCTGGTCATTCAAATCGACACCCCCCATGAACTTATTGTAGTCATAAATGCATTTCGGTTTCTGGATTAGCCCATTCCTTGTTCTGGTCTCAACGAATGTGTTGTTGTGGATGGTAGAAAGCACGAACACATCCCTTTTGTCCCTCCATTTCACAGCCAGAACTTCCTCTGTACGTAAACTCGCCGTCTCCCCTTTTTCTAATTTTTTGACGACAAGACTTTGAGGAAAGCCCTTCCGGTTCGATCGCACGGTGCCGCATGCTGGTTTTTTTTTTTGGAAAAGGTTTCGGAACAGGGGCAAACTTGTGTAGAAATTGTCCACATATAAGTGGTATCCTTTCTCCAGGAGTGGGTTCAGGAGTTGCCAAACAATTTTCCCGCTGGTTCCTACGTAGTCTGGACAATTAGGGGGGTGTAGCTGGCTGTCCTTTCCTTCGTATACGTTGAAGGCATACGTATAACCTGTGGCTCGGTCACATCATTTATAGAGCTTCACCCCATAGCGGGCCCTTTTACTGGGAATGAATTGTTTTATGCCCAGCCTGCCAGAAAATTTTACTAAGGATTCGTCTACACATATTTGTTGGTCCGGGGTAAACAACTGGGGGAAAATTTCGGAAAAATAATTAAGTAGTGGCCGAATTTTATAAAGTTTATCAAAACTTGGGTCATTTCGGGGAGGGCACTGGGTATTGTCGTTGTAGTGTAGGAATCTCATTATCAATTGATATCTGGACCTGGGCATTTTTGAGGAAAAGATGGGCATGTGGTAGATGGGGCGGTTTGACCAATAGGCACGTAGCTGGTTTTTGTGGTTTAGTCCCATACAGAATATGAGGCCCAAAAATTTTTTAAACTCTTCCACTGTTAGGGCTCTCCACTCGAAGGGACGGGCATAATGGGATGTGGGGTTACTGGAAATAAATTGTTCTGCATAAAGATTGCACTGGGTAACAATTGAGGCAAGCATGTTGTCGGTGAAAATTAAATTAAAAAAGTTAATCGGGGCAAAATTTTCTGTGTCCACCTGGACTCCTGGCTGGGCAGTGAAGGGGGGAATGTTGGCTTCTCCTGAATTAGAAGGAAGCCACAGGGGGTTCTGAAGGGAATAGGGAAGGCTGGCATGGGACCTAAAACCCTTTGGGACTGAGGTGACACCCCACTGGTACGTGACCTTGCTTGCTGAGGTATTGCGGTACTGGTGGATGGCACAGCGGTGCTGGTGGATGGCACTGCCTCCTTAGCAATACGCCTTCTTCTGACGGGTGGACCCTCCTCCTTCTCTTCTTCTTCTTCCTCGTCCTCCTCTTCTTCTTCCTCCTCGTCCTCCTCCTCGGATGTCTCTTCTCCACTGCTGACTATCGGCTCATAGGTGACGTCAGATTCGTTGTCGGAATTTTCAGGGGAATCCGAATCGCAGAGCTCCCCGTTGCTCTCGTCAGCCGCCATAATTTCATATGCCTCCTCGAGTGAAAAGGATCTTTTAGCCATTGTTGGCACTGATGACACTGACAGGTGGCACTGACGGCAAATGGCACGGACTGATGGCAGATGGCACTGATGGCAGGTAGCACTAATGGCAGGTAGCACTAATGGCAGCTGGCACGGGCAGATAGCACTGATGACAGATAGCACTGATGACAGATGGCACTGATGACAGATGGCACTGATGGCAGATGGCACGGGCAGGTGGCACGGGCAGATAGCACTGATGGCAGGTGGCACAGGCAGATGGCACAGGCAGGTGGCACTGATGGTAGATTGCACTGGCAGGTGGCACTGATGGGAGATTGCACTGGCAGGTGACACTGATGGCAAATTACACTAATTGCAGGTAGCACTAATGGCAGCTGGCACGGGCAGATGGCACGGATGGCAGATGGCACCGATGGCACGGGCAGATGGCACGGGCAGATGGCACGGGCAGATAGCACTGATGACAGATGGCACTGATGGCAGATGGCACGGGCAGGTGGCACGGGCAGATAGCACTGATGGCAGGTGGCACAGGCAGATGGCACAGGCAGGTGGCACAGGCAGTTGGCACTGATGGTAGATTGCACTGGCAGGTGGCACTGATGGTAGATTGCACTGGCAGGTGACACTGATGGCAGATTGCACTGATGGCAGATGGCACTTACGGCAGATGGCAGGTGGCACTGATGGCAGGGGCAGGTGGCACTGATGGCAGGGGCAGATGTCACTGATGGCAGGGGCAGATGGCACTGATGGCAGGGGCAGATGGCACTGGGGGCAGGTGGCACTGATGGCAGGGACAGGTGGCACAGGCTGTTTGCACTGGCAGGTGGCACAGGCTGTTTGCACTGGCAGGTGGCACTGGCAGAGACACTGGCGCTGTTTTTAAACTTTAACTTTTTTTTTTAAACTCACTGTAACCGCTGTCACTCTCTTTCTCTCCTCACACGCTGTGTGTGAGGAGAGAAAGCCGGCGATGAGAGATGATCTCATTTGTTTACAATTGAGATCATCTCTCATTGGACAGCGGGATCGAGTGCTGAATGGCCTCTGCGATTGGCCATTCAGCACGATCTGTGATTGGCTGTGTCCAAGGGACACGGCCAACACAGTTTTTCGCCGATGCGCGCTCGCGGGGACGCGCAGGGAGCGGGGAAAGGCTGTCACGTCCAAAGACGTCAACCCGGCGCCTCAGGTTTGCGCTGTTCACGTCTTTGGACGTGACCCGGAAACGAAGTGGTTAACCTGCGCAGTGTGGGCACAGCCCCTCTGCAGGGCTCAGAAGTGAGCATGCACAAGTGCCCCATAGCAAGTTGCTTGCTATGGGGGCACTCGTGAGGGGAGGAGCCAGGGGCGCTGGCCGGGAACTCGAGAAAGTTAAGATTGGGGCTGCTCTGTGCAAAACTATTGCACAGAGCTGGTAAGAATGACATGTTTTTAATTTAATAAGATAACATGGGATTACAATCACTTTAACTTTTGCAAAGCAGGGGACCCACTGCAAGGGTAGATTTAGTCTCATTCCTTTCATTCATGCACAGGGCTGTACAGCATGCAGAGCCTGTGTAGTTACACTACAGGGACCTGACTTTGATACATTAAAGATGCAGTTGTATGCAATTTTGTGCCAAGGGCTGCATAAAGCACAAGAGCACACATGGATGTAGGCAGGGCCTGCCCGACCATGCAACCCCGTGGGACCATTGGTCCCGGGTGGCAGGCTCTGAGGGGCGGCACATTGACGCCCAAGAAGAAAGTGGTCCCGCCGATCACTCTGCTCTATCTACCCGCCCTGCTCCTTATCCCACTGTGTGGATGGCCCGACACCACTACTATTAGAGATAATGGCAGAGCACTCGCTGGCGCTGCCATACCCGCAGAGCTCGCCGCCCGAGCCCGTCCATCCTCTCTACGGCTCCCCCCCCCCTATTGCTGCTGACATGTCGGAACAAGAGAAAGTCAGCTGACGGCCAACAGCGTAAAGGGGGGAGGAGCTGTCTGCTGAGCAGAGACCCTGTGGTGAAAGAGGGGTCGCTGGAGACACAGCTGATGCTGAAAGTAAGTGACAGCGCCACTAATCCCATCTCCACCAACCCTGCCTGTGTCTAACCCCCCTACCACCCCTGCCTGTGTCTAACCCCCCTACCACCCCTGCATGTGTTTAACCCCCCTACCACCCCTGTATGTGTCTAACCCCCCACCACTCCTGCCTGTATCTAACCCCCTGCCTGTATCTAAACCCCCCGCCACCCCTGCCTGTGTCTAACCCCCCACCACTCCTGCCTGTGTTCTAACCCCCCGCCACCCCTGCCTGTGTCACCTATCAGTGCCCATCAGTGCTGACAATCATTGCTCATCAGTGCCTCATCATTAATACCACCTATCAGTGCCACCTATTAGTGCCGCCTATCAGTACTGCCTCTCAGTGCCCTTCAGTACCACCTGTCAATGCCCTTCAGTACCACCTATCAGTGTAGCCTTACAGTGCCGCCTCATCAGTGCCACCTATTGTGCCCATCAGTGCTGCCTTATCAGTAACCATCAGTGCAGCCTCATCAGCGCACATCAAAAAAATATATATAGTGTTTTGGGGTTAAAAGTCGTTTTCTAGCAAAAAAATACTGATTTAAACTTGTAAACAAAAAGTGCCAGAAAAGGCCAGGTCTTCACGTGGTTAATTTGCGGTGGAGGTTTGGGAGGAGTGATGTTATGTAAATGGGGAGGCAGTGTCACCCCATACTCATTGACATGAGGGGGGGGGCAGGATCTGGGCACCACTTCTTTACTACTTCCCTACCACGCATTGACATATGACGGCAGAGCCACCGGCAGGAACCCTTTGTCTCTCCGGGCCGCCGTCATATGATTTCTTTTTCTTCCTGAGCCTCTAGGGGGAGAGCGCACCATGTCACTCGCCCCCCGATGCGTGTGCCCGGCGGCCGCGATGTCCGCCAGGCACCCACGATTGCCTGTGAACACAGCAGGACCGCGGATCCACGTCCTGTCAGAAAAGAGCAGAACGATGGTGTGTTCCTTGTACAGAGTAACATCGATCGGTCTCCCCCCCTTCTGAGTCCCCTCCCCCTACAGTTAGAATCACTCCCTAGGATACACATTTAACTCCTTCCTCGCCCCCTAGTTTTAACCCCTTCCCTGCCAGTCCCATTTGTCCGCCGAAATATCGCAGTCACGAAAAAAATAACAATAAAAATGGCATAAATGTATCCCCTATTTTGTAGACGCTTTAACTTGTGCGCAAACCAATCAATATACGCTTATTGCGATTTTTTTTAACAAAAATATGTAAAAAAATACATATCGGCCTAAACTGAGGAAAAACATTTTTTTTTTTTATTCAATAGGATATTTATCATAGCAAAAAGTAAAAAATATGGGTACAGTGTTGCATAACCGCACAATTGTCATTCAAAGTGTAACAGCGCTGATAAGCAACCCCCCAACACCCCTCCCACAAGTACCAGGACAGTGCTGTGTGGAAGAGGCACTTGTCCTCCTCAACATGGGGAGAGGTATTTTGGCAATGTGCCCCCCCCCCATGTTGTCGGTGGTATGGTTTGGGGGGGTTATGATCCACTCATCCACTCCCTTTCCTGGCCTGCTCAGATAAGACTGTGTTAGGGATTTTGGGGAGGGAGCCACAACATTTGATTGTTTCTATTTTTATTTTTTGGTGTGCAGTTCTCCTTCAAAACCATGACAGACTAAAGGGCCTGTTGTGGTTTGGGGGGTACCTCCATGCTGTTTTGTTACATGTTGGCGATTGTTTATGTTCTGCTGTCAGTGGGGAATTCCTGCTGACAGTAGGGAAGAGTTACCGGTTGTTATAATGCCAGCACATAATGACACTTGAGAAAGGAGAGTGCATGCTCTATTCGACAGCTGCGCATGCTCTAAAACGCATTGTGTTTCCCCATACTATCCAATCCAGCTGACATCACATGCTCCTCCACAAGCTGATTGTCGCCATCTCCACCTACGGACACAGCCGGTATACATTCCGGTACTTCACAGCTGTTATAGCCGGGACACTCTTGGAGACGCTAAAGGACCCTGGAAATAGCATCAGCAAGGACACTGATCCCATTCCAGCACACTTGTACTTACTGAAATGTAAGTGTTGGTGCTATGTTGTGGTTTGTTATTATTTTATTATGCTACATATTTTTTTAAATGTTATACCCTGAATATGTTTGGTTTTGTATAATCCTGCACATAACAGAAATTGATGGGGGTGGGGAGGTTAGAGTTTGTGTACCCTAAAATGTGTTGCCTAGTTATTATTATCCTTATTTTGTTCCCAGCTTTTTACTGTGAAAGTTGTGTCTAATATACTTTTTTTACCCTTTTAGAGTGTAAGCTCTTATGAGCAAGGCCCTTCGAACCCTATTGTAAAGGGCAACATATTTCACCATAAATAACGTATAATTTTTCTGTCCAAGTTAGAGCTGCATGATTAATCGCGGAGAGAATCGCGATCTCGATTCTCCCCGCCCACGATCTCCCCTCGGAATGACCCGCGATTTTTATGTGTCACCGCCATTCCACGTAAACAGCGTGGAACGCAAATGCCGCAAAAGAAGTACCGCCGGCAACCACTGGGTGGCGCATTGATACACACAGTTGTATTAATCTTTCTCACAGTTCTGTGTGTATTTATGTGCCACCCAGTGGTTGCCGGCGGTACTGCTTCTGATGTACAGAACTGTGAGAATGATTATTACATCAGAAGCAGTACCGCCGGCAACCACTGGGTGGCGCATGAATACAGACAGTTGTACAGAACTGTGGGAAAGATAATACAACTGTCTGTATCAATGCGCCACCCAGTGGTTGCCGGCGGTACTGCTTCTGATGTATAAAAAAACAGACCAGTGAAATATCTATATTGTTAAAGACCATATCACTCTTATTAAAAAAGCAGAATCAAAGTTTGATTCCGCTTTTTTCAATGGAGTTATATGGTCTTTAACATTATAGACATATCACTGGTCTGTTTTATATATATTCGTATTTTCAAATAAATCACAGGTTTATTTATTTGGGGGGGGGGGGGTTCTAGCTATCAATTTTTGAGAATCGTGAGAGAATCGTGATCTTTAGTCTAAGCAAAAGAATCACGATTCTCATTTTGACCAGAATCGTGCAGCCCTAGTCCAAGTACAGAGAAACCTTGGTTTGCGAGCATAATTCGTTCCAGAAACATGATTGTAATCCAAAGCACTTGTATATCAAAGCAATTTATTTTCTTTTTACAGGGTATAAAAGAGAAGATGTAGGGAAAAAGAAATGGACAGCCGCACTTCAATGGATGAAAAAAATTAAAAATAGCGCCTGTTTATTCCAGTCAAAAAATATGACTAAAACAGCAAAAACAGCAAACAGTGGGGTTACAAAAGCTGACACGTTTGACATCGACAACCGATGCTTAGTCATAGCTAAAAGAAAAGAGAGGCACCTCTGAGTGTAGTAATAAGTTGCTAAATGTTGTACCTTCATTAAATGTAACCATATTGCTACACTTAGAGACTCCTCTCTTCTTTTTTATACTCGGTTGTGACATGACACTACTCTTATATCAAGACATCACTTGTATATCAAGGCAGAATGAATTAAAACATTTTGCTTGTCTTGCAAAACGATCTCAAACCAAGGTTTTACTGTAATTCAATGTACATAACTGTGGTACTGCTGACAAAATAAATGAAAAGATATAACTACCGTATTTATGTATTTGTTGGATCAATAAAACGTTAAAAAACATTTTTTAATAAAATATATTGTTAACACCCATACAAATATGTACACTATGCCATGTAATAGTCTAAGGCCGCGTACACACGACCAAATACATCTGTTCAAATCGGTCTGGCAGACCGATTTGAACAGATTTGTCTGCTGGGCTGTTTTGGTTTGATCGCTGTACACACGATCAAACCAAAATCCCCGCCGGCAGACATCGCGGTGACGTGGCGATGACGTTGACGCCACCACGTCACCGCACCAGGAAGTAAAACACTTCCGCGCATGCGTCGAATCCATTCGACGCATGTGCGGGCAGATATGTCTGCTGGTTAGTGTACTAACCAGCAGACATGTCGGACGGACGGATTCCCAGCAGACAGATTTTAAAGCATGCTTTAAAATCTGTCTGCTGGCAAAATCTGTCTGTCCGCCCGTACACACGATCAAATCTGTCTGCTGAAACGGTCTGTCAGACCGTTTTCAGCAGATAGATTTGATCGTGTGTACGCGGCCTAAAGAAATAACTTTTTACTTTCTGCTATACAACATATGCAATAAAAGTAGGGTTGTCCCGATACCACTTTTTTAGGACCGAGTACAAGTACCGATACTTTTTTTCAAGTAGTCGCCGATACCGAATACCGTTACTTTTTTTAAATGTGTCCCGATTGCAGCCATGTCCCCCACATATGCAGCCATGTCCCCCACATATGCAGCCATGTCCCCCACATATGCAGCCATGTCCCTCCAGCCATCTCCCCCACATATGCAGCCATGTCCCTCCAGCCATGTCCCCCACATATGTAGCCATGTCCCTCCAGCCATGTCCCCCACATGTGTAGCCATGTCCCTCCAGCCATGTCCCTCACATATGCAGCTATGTCCCTCCAGCCATGTCCCCCACATATGCAGCCATTTCCCCCCAGCCATGTCCCTCCAGCCATGTCCCTCCAGCCATGTCCCCCACATATGCAGCCATTTCCCCCCAGCCATGTCCCCCACATATGCAGCCATGTCCCTCCAGCCATGTCCCCCCAGCCATGTCCCCGCAGCCATGTCCCCGCAGCCATGTCCCCCCATACCTAGTCGCCGAAAGCCGCCGCCGCCGTACGGAGAACATCACAGCATTCATTTGAATAGCTGTTTTGCCCGCGCGTATAGACACTCCCCCTTGCTCGGGATTGGACAGATCACGATCACCCATCCAATCCCGAGCAAGGGGGAGTGTCTATACGCAGCAGGGGAATACTACAGCTATTCAAATGAATGCTGTGATGTTCCCGCACGCCGTTTAACCCATGTGGCGGCTTTCAATGCGGCGGCAGCGACGGGGGGGGGGGAGTATTCTATTTAGGCATCGGAGGTATTTGCGGGAGTAAAAGTACTCCCGCAAATACTCGGTATCGGTCACGATACTGGTATCGGTATCGGGACAACCCTAAATAAAAGAAATGGAAAAAATAGAATTTCTATATAAATTTAGGTCATAGTGTATTCTGCTACATATTTTTCACAATAAACGTATATAAACGTATAGTAAACGTATATTGAATGGTTTACGCAAAGGTTATAGTGTCCACAAACTATGGTATATATACTGGAATTTTTTATACTAGTATTGGCGGCGATCAATGACTTATAGCAGGACTGCGATATTGCAGCAGACAGTCCAACGCTAACTGACACTTTTTACACTTTGTGGGAACCAGTGACACTAATACAGTGATCAGTACTATAAATATGAACTGTAACTGTCCAATGACACTGGCTGGGAAGGGGTTAAACATCTAGGGTGATAAAAGGGTTAACTGTGTGCCTAGCCAGTGTTTTGCTGTACTATGTGTGCTGCTGCTAGGGGGGCAGGTAGAGTGCCTGAACAGGCTTGTAAGGGGGTGGCTAGAGGGGGCAGGTGGAGTAGGTTGATGGGGTGTTAATGAGGTGGGTAAGGAGGACAAATAAGTGTTGAAGGTAAGTGTGGAAACGGGAATGAGAGGAGTGGCTGCCAGATCGGGAGTGGTCAGTTAGGAGTGTGGAAAAGAGGTACACACACGATCATTTTTCAGGACGAAAAAACGTTGTTTTTCAAAAACATCATTTAAAATGATCGTGTGTGGGCTACACATCATTTTTCAGGTTCTGAAAAACGTCAATTTTTTCTTCTCGAACATGCTGCATTTTTTTACATCGTTTTAAATTATGTCGTTTTTCGGGTTGTAAAAAATGATCGTGGGTGGGCTAAAACGACGTAAAAAACCTGCGCATGCTCAGGAGCAAGTTATGAGACGAGAGCGCTCGTTCTGGTGAAACTACCGTTCATAATGGAGTAAGCACATTCATCACGATGTAACAGACAGAGAAACGCGAATCATCTTTTACTAACACTGAATCAGCTAAAGCAGCCCAAGGGCAAATGGAACTTCCCCTTTATAGTGCTAGATCATTTTTTAAAAATGATGGTGTGTGGGCAACTTCGTTTTTAATGATGAAGTTGGGACAATGTCGTTTTTTGAACATGCTGAAAAACAATGTTTTTTTTTCATGCTGAAAAATTATCGTGTGTTCGCGGCATAATAGTTGGCACTCCCAGGCTGGATCCCCAGCACTATGTCCATGTGAACTAGGTTGCAACATTGAAGTTTACCACAAACAACTACTGCACATGCGTTGTAAGGATCTGGACAAAGTTGCATTCTGTTGTTCGACCGCTAGATATAGGGCCCGGATTTCCATTCCATACTGCAGGACTACAATCTTGTTTCCGGCCATGGTTAGCAACTCTTAGGCCCCGTACACACGACCGAGAACCTCGGAAGAATCCAGCGAGAAGCTCGCTGGGATCCATATTCTGCCGAGATACTCGGTCGTGTGTACGTTTTCGCCGAGCGTCCCGTCGAGAAAGCCGTCGAGCCAAAATAGAGAGCAGGTTCTCTATTTGCTCGATGGCTCATCGAGAACCATGGCTCGGCGCATTTCCCGATGGCTTGGTCGACGATTTCGACGGCCGGGCGAGAACCTCGACAGGCGGAACGATGTGTTTGGCCCGTCGAGGTTCTCGTACGTGTGTACGCGGCCTTACAAAAATGGTGCGAAGGAAATGAAAAACCAGATCCTCTCAAAAAGAATTTTTCAACAAGGAACTGCTGAGGATTATAGACTTCAGTTAGTAAACCACAATAAATTACTTATACAGATTTCATTATAGAAAAAACACCACACCTTCCTCCACCAGAAGAGGTAAATAAAGTTATTAGTAGAAAATATATACATTGTGCAGGACAAAACCACTGTTTAACCAACATAATAATCAAGTTAACAATTCAGAAATATGTAAATATAAGTTTGTGACTAGATGTGTCATTTTTCATTCATCTCTGCACGCTTTTTGTATATGTTCATTAATTCAGAGGAACTACAAATGGGACTATTCTGTTAATACAGAGATTTCCCATTTTTTGCGGAAAATGTTGCCTGGATAGTGGGATATTATGCACGACTGCAGTGCATCCCCCCACTGCAACAATATAGTGAATGAGCTTGCTATATACCTATTCTTTCGTTTTTTTGTATGTTATGGTTAGCAACTCTTGCTGAAAATCCAGCTGGTCCTTCCATTGTTGTAGCATGGTTTTATGTTGGAGCCCCAGTAACCTTTCTAAATTACTTTGCTTGGAAAGCCTCCTTTGCTCCCATAATTTCTCCTCCTGGGCAACCAGCTTTTCACCAAGATCTAAAAGTCAACTGCGTCAATGTGGTAGGGTGCTGATCCAGCTGCATCCAATGTTTGCTGAAAAAAAAACATTGAATTTAATGCACAGCACAAGAATACAGCAGGACAGGCGGCTGGTCTTACAGCAAACACTAGCTCATGTTCATGTTGCCAGGCTAGGACCACTTATTAGGCCGCGTACACACGAACGAATATATCTGCTGAAACTGGTCCGCAGACCAGTTTCAGCGGACAGATTCGATCGTGTGTACGGGCTAGCAGACAGGTTTCCAGCAGACAAAAGTTTTAAAGCATGCTTTAAAACTTGTCTGCTGGAAAGCCGTCTGTCGGATATGTCAGCTGGTTAGTACGCCTAACCAGCGGACCGAAATCTCCCGCATGCGTCGAATGGATTCGACGCATGCGTGGAAGTATTTTACTTCCTGGTTTGGTGACGTGGCGGAGTCAACGTCACCGCGCTGTCTGTCCGCCCGGATTTTGGTTCGATCGTGTGTACACAGATCAAACCAAAACATCCCAGGAGACATATACGATGAATATGGTCCGTCGGACCGTTTTCATCGGATATATCTCCTCGTGTGTACGCGGCCTTAGAGAATACCTTTCCATTACATCAGTGGAACAAAATTAACAATGGCTGAACACTTTACAGACCTCAAACTTTTATCATCTTGCCCCAGACTACCATATTCCAGCTCAGATATATTATTAGGAGTTAGCCAAAGTGGAATGTCACATACTTGTCACATGCACATAATGTATCTACCTCAAGCTCTGACTAACCATTGTTCCGCAAAAAGGAAGCATAGTTACTAGGGCTGTTACTGATCAAAATGTTTGTGTTTCGATTAATTATAACGCACATACAGAACCAACTACTTTTAGCTGCTCTTCTTGCAGGCTGATTCTCAGTGCAGCTATTGGAAAAATGGATAGCAGGATACAAAAAACACACAAAGGCAGTGCTCAATGGGAATAGCATTAAAACTTTTATAGTCTTCAAGTAGGTAACCAAATAAATATTGCACTGGAGATAAAATCGATGTAGCTACATAAACTGTAAAAATGGTGCGAGTAATACCAAATGGTAGCAAAAGCAGTCATAAAAACATGTAGCTAAGTATGACACTGGTATAAAAATATGTACAACGATACCACTGCTTAATCCAGATGAGGAGAGGTTAACATCAGTTCGTCGGTATGTAGCTGTCCCATTAACCACTTAAGGACCGCCGCACGCACATTTACGGCCACAGAATGGCACGGCTGGGCACAAGGGCGTAAATTTACGTCCTCGCCCAGTAGTGGGTCGGGGGTCCGATCGGGACCCCCTCCGCGGCGTGCGGCGGTCCCCATGTCTCCGGCTTGAGCTGCTGGAGGTATTAATTAAACATGTGCACACTGAAATATTTTGTTTTGGAATTTTGTTTTCGTATTAAAAATAATTTTATTTAGTTACTCCTGAAATAAATTTTTATTTATTTTGTTTTGTTAAAAAATGCATTTGTGGTTTTGTCCCAACGAGAGAGGCAAGGCACAATACCACAAAAGAGGGGAGCTGTGGTGGCTCAACGTGATTGGCACTGCGCTGACAAGCCGTTCACCTCTGCAGCCAAGGGTTCGGATCCCGGTCTCGGCTACATGTGAATTGAGTTTGGTGGTCTCAGCCCGGCTCCCGGTGGGTGTGCTATGCAAGGTACGCCTGTGCTTAGTACGCCCCCCCCCCCACAAAAACCACCACACTTGCACGCACACGAAATTGGTTTACCACGCACGCACATTGGCCATGCGGTCTCCTAAAAATGAGAGGCGAAGGACCTACGGGGCTGGCTGGGTGGGCTAGACCCCCTCACTCCCTCATAGGGGGAGTCCCTCTGCCCCGTTGGGGTCCCATTGGGCCCCAGTCGGGCTCCCAAGTGGAGCAGGTAGGGTGGGGTGAGTGGGAGGCCCCCCCTCAAACCCGCCATTGCCACCGGGGGCATGGAGAAGGATGGCGATTGCCTCCGGGGGGAGGGTCTGCCTACTGCCAACTCCTGCAGTCCGGCTCCTCTCTCTCGAGTTCACGCACAAAAAAATAAATAAAAAAAAATAAAAAATAAAAAAACAATACCACAAAAGTCCTAAACTTATGCCCCGTACACACGATCATTTTTTGCGATGGAAAAAAACGACGTTTTCTGTGAAGTAAAAAACAAAGTTTTTTCACAAAAAGCGAGGTTACGTTCACCACTCTTTTCCATTGAAGCTCACTTCATAACTAGATTCTGGGCATGCGCGGGTTGAAAAACGTCGTTTTAAACGACGTTTTTGCTACACACGGTGACTTTTTGTGAAACAAAAAACGACGTTTTGAAAAACGACACAAAAAATTCAAGCATGTTGGAATTTTTTTTTGGTCGTTTTTTTTAAGACAAAAAACAACGTTTTGCCCACACACGATCAATTTAAATGACGTTTTAAAAAACGTTGTTTTTTTTCATCGCAAAAAACGACTGTGTGTACGCGGCATTACTCTTTTCGGCCACCCGCACTAAGACGCCTAGTATCTTTATAGGCACAGACGCTGAAAAAGCGGACATTGTTGAACCAGTGGCACACGGGCCTTCATTCGTGGATAGACCGCTCTAACATCCTGAAAATGACGATCCTTCTGAAATTCCTCTATCTTATGCAAGCACTACCTATCCATATTCCCACACCCTTCTTTAGACAGGTGCAAGGCACATTTACGGAATTTATCTGGGCCAAGAAGAGACCGCAACTCTCTTATAAGCTCTTGGTCCTGCCGAAATGTCACGGCGGTCTGGCTGTACCAGACATCCGGGTCTATCACCAGGCAGTACACCTAGGGCGGCTTATAAACTGGTGCCTCTACCTAGAAACCAAGCTCTGGACACAATTGGAACAGAGCCAAAGCACAATACCTCTCAGCAGAGCCCCCTGGTGTTACGCGACTCTGACGGCAGAGACCAAGTGCCACCCACTGATCGGCAACACGACGCGTGTCTGCGCGAGGCTACTCTCACTACCATCAGTATCTTCCCCCAACTCACCTGTGTACCCAATACTGGGAAATCCTGGGTTTTTACCGGGGATACAAGATGCCTTATTCCGGAGACTGGGGGAGGTGGGCTTTCATCAGGCATCCCACTTCAGTGCTGACTACCGTTGGCTCAGTATTGCTGACTTCTCCACCCCAGAGGGCCCTTTCCACTTGGATTTCCTAGGGTCCCGTCAATTGGCTCACTTTCTGCACTCCTTGAGGCCCCCTGCTGCCACTGACCAGCCTCTTACACCGCTGGAGGAACTCTGTAACACCTCGGGTCCCATAGCACATACACTCTCCCTGGCCTACAGCCTTCTAAACTCACCACAGGTAGACTTCCAACCCCCGGGGCTCATTCAATGGGAAATTGACCTAAACTGTCACTTCAATGAGGCCAGAAGACAGCGAATCCTGAGATTTACGCATAAGTCCTCCATTTGCGCTAAAATACAGGAGACAAACTACAAGCTCTTGTCAAGGTGGTACAGGACCCCTGCGTTGCTCCACAGGTTCTTCTCGGCGACGTCAGACATTTGCTGGCACTGCCGGGCAGACAGGGGCACGTTAGTACATATCTTCTACCTCTGATCTGCAGGGTGTCCCGTCGATATGTGTCCGCCGTCGGATAGTGCCCGGCACATGGACAGCAGGTTGCCTCCCCCTGTTTTACACATAAACAGAGAGGAGGGGGAGGCGGCTTCACTCTGCTGCGGGATCGCACAGGCAGCCCGCGGCGCGAGAGGAGGGGATTGTAGGTGCAGCGGTGAGCGGTGTTACCCTGCACCCCCCCTCCCCCTGACGATTCGTAACAGCGCCACAATTACAATAGCTTGCCTCTCGGTGCTGTCTAAACCCACGCTGCCACCATTTAAATCGCGGAGGGGGGTGCCGGCCTGACACGCCCCAGTGTGTGGTACCTGGGGCGGGCCGCGTGGATTTTGAGGTGTGTTTAGGATCATTATCCATTTGTAGAAGCCATCCTCTCTTTAACTTCAGCTTTTTCACAGATGGCATCAAGTTGATTAAATGCTGTGCCCTTTCTTCTCCAAACGTACCTTTGCTCATTCCGGCCAAAAAGTTCTATTTTAACCTCAACGGTCCACAGAACTTGTTTCCATAATGCATCAGGCTTGTCTATATGTTAATTTGCAAAGTTCAAACGCTGATTTATGTGGTGAGGACGTAGAAGAAGTTTTCTTCTGATGACTCTTCCATGAAGACCATATTTGTACAAGTATCTCTTTATAGTGGAATAGTGTACCACAACTCCAGTGTCTGCCAGATCTTTCTGGAGGGATTGTGCAGTCAAACGTGGGTTTTGAATTGCTTTTCTCACAATCCTGCGAGCTGTTCTGTCTGATATTTTTCTTGGTCTTCCAGATCTTGCTTTAACTTCCACTGTTCCTGATGACTGCCATTTCTTAATTACATTCCGAACAAAGGATATTGACATCTGAAAACGCTTTGCTATCTTCTTATAGCCTTCTCCAGCTTTGTGAGCGTCAACTATTTTCAGTTTCAGTTTTCTAGACAACTGCTTAGAAGAAACCATGGTGCTGATTGTTGGGGCAAGGTCAGATGAGTCTGGGCATTTAAAACCTTTGAGATTGACATCACCTGGTCTTCCCAGACAATGATTGAGAACAATCCATGACACTGGCAGGTCTCTGCTTTGCAAAGGGGGCAGTGCATGCTATAAATTCTGCAGGGTGCCCAAACTTTTACATTGGGCATTTTTTTGTTTTCTGTAATTTTAAAAGTGTAAATGATGGAAATAAAATCTAACTTTTTTTGACATATTATAAGAATTTCTAATCTGTAATTTGATGCCTTTTGTAGATTTTTCCATCTTTCCTTGGCTTTGTTATGCACATTAATACAAATTTTTACCTGGGGTGCCCAAACTTTCGATCCCCACTTATGTATGGTTTTACTAACACATGTCAAAGTGGCAAAATTGGACTTAGGCATTAAAGGGGTTGTAAAGGTAAAAAAAAAAAAAAAAATCCCTAAATAGCTTCCTTTACCTTAGTGCAGTTCACTTACCTCATCCTTCCATTTTGCTTTTAATTGTCCTTATTTCTTCTGAGAAATCCTCACTTCCTGTTCTTCTGTCTGTGACTCCACACAGTAATGCAAGGCTTTCTCCCTGGTGTGAAGAAAGCCTCTTGAGGGGGGAGGGGGTGAGCAGGAGTATCAGTACACCCACTAACATACAGCTCCTTTCTCTATCTGCAAAGTAGAGAGTGTCCTGACTTGCCTGCTCACCCCCTCCCCCCTCAAGAGGCTTTCTCCACACCAGGGAGAAAGCCTTGCATTACTGTGTGGAGTTACAGACAGAAGAACAGGAAGTGAGGATTTCTCAGAAGAAATAAGGATATTTAAAAGCAAAATAGAAGGATGAGGTAAGTGAAGGAGGATTGCACTAAGGTAAGGGAAGCTATTTAGGGATTTTTTTTTTACCTTTACAACCCCTTTAAGATTTGTTTTAATCTTAGGCGCGAAGGGGTTCAACCACTTCACATTATCACACCCCTCATTCCCATAGCAAGCATAAAGTCAGGCATACATTGCTTAGGCCTCTTATCCACTATTAACTGCTTGCCGACCAGCCGCCGTATATACGGCGGCAGGTCGGCTGGACGAGATCACGTAGATCTACGTCATCTCGCCGAGCAGCGGCTCGCCACTCGCCCCTGACTCCCGCACGCATGCCCGGCGATCACTCGTTACAGAGCGAGGAGTGGTAGCTGTGTGTAAACACACAGCTCCCGGTCCTGTCAGTGGGAGAAATGCCTGTTCATACAATGTATTAACAGCGATCAGTCATTTCTCCTAGTCAGTCCACCCCCCCTTCAGTTAGAACACACCCAGGGAACATACTTAACTCCTTCCTCGCCCCCTAGTATTAACCCCTTACCTACCAGTGCCATTTTTATAGTAATCAATGCATTTTTAATTTTCAATGCCAATGGTCCCAAAAATGTGTCAAAAGTGTCAGAAGTGTCCGCCATAATGTCGCAGTACCGATAAAAATCGCTGATCGCCGCCATTACTAGTAAAAAAAAATATTAATAAAAATGCAGTAAAACTATGCCCTATTTTGTAGACGCTATAACTTATTGCGATTGTTTTACAAAAAATATGTAGAAGAATATGTATCAGCCTAAACTGAGGAAAATTTTTTTTTTTTTATATATTTTTGGGGATATTTATTACAGCAAAAAGTAAAAAATATTCAATTTTTTTTCAAAATTGTCGCTCTATTTTTGTTTATAGCGCAAAAATAAAAACCGCAGAGGTGATCAAATACCACCAAAAGAAAGCTCTATTTGTGCGAAAAAAAGGACGCCAATTTTGTTTGGGAGCCACGTCGCACGACCGCGCAATTGTCAGTTAAAGCGACGCAGTACCGGATCGCAAAAAGGGGCCCGGTCATTGAGCAGTAATATGGTTCGGGGCTGAAGTGGTTAAACCTGTCCTACTGCTGGGCAATATTACACTGCTGTATCATCTGTGGTCTCCAAATTCTTAATGAGAGTTATAATTTTTGCATCAGCGACATTGGGGACAGCTTCACTAAATAGGTGGGCAATTTCTGCTTGCAACCATGTTATGTTACACCCTAAATATGAGTGTAATGCCACGTACAAACGTTTTTCTTGACGAGAAAAATGCCATTTATAAATTGGTCGTGAAAAATGGTTGTGTGTATGCTCCAGAGCATTTTTCTTGACGAGAAAAATGGCCGATTTTTTTTTTTAGAACCTGCTCTATTTTTTCGTAGTGTAAAACTGTCGTGTGTACGCTTTAACGAGTGGGAAAAAGTGTGCATGCTCAGGAGCAAGTTATGAGACCGAGAAATATGCAAAAGCAGCTCAAAGGGTGGCGCCATTCGAATGGAACTTCCCCTTTATAGTGATGTTGTACGTGTTTTGAATGTCACCACGATTTGCTCAACGTGTGTATGCAAGGCAGGCTTGAGAGGAGACACGACAAATCACGGTTGGTGTAACAATGTATAAGGCCGCGTACACACGATCGAATTTGTCCGCTGAAAACGGTCCGATGAACCGTTTCAGCAGACAAATCCGATCGTGTGTACGGGCTAGCGGACAGGTTTGTCCATCGGACAAATTTCAAAGCATGCTTTGAAATTTGTCCGCTACAAACCTGTCCGTCGGATATGTCCGCTGGTTAGTACGGGAAACCAGCGGACATATCCTCCCGCACATGCGTCGTATCCTGTGAATGGATCCGACGCATGCGTGCGGAAGTGTTTACTTCCTGGTGCGTGACGTAGCGGTGACGTGGCGGCGTCAACGTCACCGCCGCGTCACCACGCTGTCTGCTGGCGGGGATTTTGATCCGATAGTGTGTACACGCCATCGGACCGAAATCCGATGAGACATGTCCGCTCTAAACTGTCCATCGGACAAGTTTGAGCGGACATATCTCATCGTGTGTACGAGGCCTAAAAGGTGCAGTTGTGTGTTTTTAATGTCACCGTTGAAGCCACATGAATAAACTCTCTACCCTCCCCTGTTTTGTACTTTTTTTTTATGTTGGCATCAGTACATGTGCCCTGCTTCTTCTTAAATAATATGCTTTTAGGTAGTGTGTGTGTGGAGTGGGGGGTTCAGGGGTTAAAGAAAACCTTTTATTAATTGGGCGAAGCGCAGGGTATACTGTATGCTTTTAGATCTCTCCAGGCAGTGCTGTTCAGCATTCACATATTTGCTTTGTCTCTTGTAAAAATAGTGGCTTTTTCATGAAAAAGAGGATACTAAAAGCACCAATTTGCAAGCCTGATTGGTACTTCAATTCTGGCCATTTCTATGGCACAATATGTGTTTCCAGTGTTTTTTTCTGATTTTAGTAGGCTAAGAAATAATGGATAACTTTCAGAGCTTAAAAACACCTTTAAGTATAGTTAAACTAAAAAGTTAATCAGGGTTAAAGTCCAACTCCAGGAAAACGAAAAGTCCTTGGTTAAATACTTGTTTCTGTCATGGGGGTGGGAAAATCACTTTTACTTACCCGATCCTATGCTCACCCTGGCAGGCAGCGGTCCCCTATGCTTCGGCAGTGGATTGTTCCTTGGTGATCTCATGTCCAATGAAGGGCTTTGAGGCCTGAATCATTCTTGATGACACGTTTCTGAAGTTTAAGCAAATAAAAATACAATTTTATTTTTTTAGTACAGTTGTTTATATAGCACCAACAGCAGCACTTTGCATACTGTATATTCACATCAGTCCCTGCCCTAAAGGAAATACATACGAGGGCTATTTTAGACAGCAGACAATTTACCTTCCAGTTCAGGAGTGTGGGAGGGTACCCACATAAACACACACCTTGCAGATAGTGTTCTGGCCAGGATCTAAACTGAGATGCCAAGTTCTGCAAATCAGAAGAGCTAACCACTAACCCACTGTTCTGTAAATATAAAATAGAACATTTCATCAGCATTTGAAACCCAATTTAAAGGGACACTAAAGGTACTTTTTTTTTACCTTAAGGCATCCTATGCGTTAAGGTGAAAAAACATTCGACAATACCAGCCCCCTGTTTTACTTACCTGAGCCCGTTCACCTGCAGCGTTTGCCCCCAACATCCTCTTCGCCACTCAGCCTGGTAGTTGATTGGCTAGAGTGGATGGATTTAAAGCAGCACAGCCATTGGCTCGTGCTGCTGTCAATCACATCCAATGACGCGGTGCACCGGGGGGCAGGCCCGAGTGATACAGTGAGCGGTTACAGCCGCCGGCTGTATTACGGGAGCGCGCCCGCAAGAACTTACCACCACGCGAGTCTTGCTGCACCCTACCCAACTACGTGTTCCATCTCCTTCTAGTAGTGGATCAGATGTGAAGATCCTTCAGACAGTTTACACCAGCTGCAGAGTGAATATTTTACCACCAAGGCAGGTAGAATGTCTCTTCTTTTATTGGTCCTTTTGTGGTTTCCTTCGTTTTTGTCATGCTAAAATATATCTGAAGCTTATAGGACACACAAAAAAAAAGCGGGGTGCAGGGATAGAACTGTGACATATGTTTCTAGATTGTAAAATATTTGTTCCAAAGTACCTTTTATCAGATGTTTTTTTATAACACTCACCTAACCCCTTTTCTCTCTTTATCATTTAGCATGAAAGAAGCTGTGGGTGGGGAAAAGCTGCAACTTGACTACCACTTGAAACGAAGACAGAATATGGTGCCTCTGCTACTTAACCAATACAAGGCAGGAATAAATTGCAGTGAAGCTACGTTGTGCAAAGCCCTGACCACCTGACTCAACAAGTTCACATTGTGAAGGGTGACAATTACACTGCTGTTTTGATAGCCAGTGAGTGTGCATTGTCACCCTGTGTAGCTTTCACATGCTACTTACTGGTAGGATAACCGTAACAGGTAAAATGTATTAATTGTAGAAGACATGGCTGCCATTAAAAATTATGGGGCCAGCGGCAACAATAGAGATTGCTATTCCACATCGTGGAATTCGACATCCAACCCATTTAAACGGGTAAATTCCAAATGATCATGGTGTAGCAGGTACTTCTCCAGACTGATATAATCTATTAGGGGACAGCTGTCTGCTGCAGCAGCATGGGCCTTTTCACCCCCCTTTCTCTCTTCACCCACAGACTCTCAGAACTGCTTGTTTGTAAACGCCCTATTGGAGGTTGTCTGTAAACTCCCTATTGGAAGAGCCTGAGCCAATCATCAAACAACAGCAAAGGACTGTGGGGGTGGAGATAAGAAGCCTGAGGAACTAGGCCAGAGCCTCTTTTTGCCTGCCCCCCTTTAGGAGAGCATCTCCTGCACTCTATGTGTGTGTGGAATCGCTGCCCACCAAGGGGCACACAGCCTGCAACTCTAGCCCAGAGGAACAGATTTTTCCTGCAACTCTAGCCCAGAGGAACAGATTGTTCATGCAGCTCCAGCCCAGAGGAACAGATTGTTCCTGAACTCCAGCCCAGAGGAACAGACTGTCCATGCTAAAGAAGGACACCCTGTAACAACTCAAGGACTGAATGCCACTGCAACACACCTGCATCTAAGATCGATCGATTGCTCAGGGGAGGACCATGACTGTGAGGGGATTTGGATTTGGTGAGGGGGCTTTGCCCAGGAACCTTTTAATGCTTTTCATAGAATACCACATCCAAATATTGTCCACAGAGCTCCTACATTGCCGGTGAAGATAATAAAATGCAAAGCTTTGCCTCCAGGACATTACCGCGGTTGCTCTTAAAGGGGACACACCACAAGTATTGAAATTATTTCACTGGGTGTGTACTAAAGGCATCGTAGGACGGCCTGGGGTTCCCCCATAGCCACAGCATCCCACACACACCTAAAGTTATTGGGGAGTCTATTTAATCTGTACATATTGTTACCTATTGCTTTTGTTGTTTGCATAGTGTTCCTGACTGTTTTCTTTACACTGTTTTAACCAAGTCCTGGGTACTTACACAACACAGTTCTTCTTGTAGTTTACTTGAAGAAAAGTAAAATTCAGGTTAACATTAGTGTAGCTGGCTGACTAATGTTAAACTGAATTTTACTTTTCTTCAAGTAAACTACAAGAAGAACTGTGTTGTGTATTACTGCTGAGTTATTCCATTAATCACATTGCTAGGTGTGCCAGAGGGGCTGGGACAGTTCATTGGGGTTGAAAGGCAGAGTAAGGGACTGAACAAACAAAAGCAGCAGCTCCCTCTGGAGTTTGCTACAATGGTTAATGATAAATGAAAAATGATCTGCCATCCTAAATGGTACAGTAAAAGCTTTCGAAAAGATTTCGGGCCCATGGATAAAATAAATCACTGGTGGAACATAAAGAACTTAATATCTTCCACATTTTGTCCTGTTACAACCAATAACATAAATGTATTTTATTGGAATTTTATGTGATAGACCAAACACAAAGTGGCACATAATTGTGAAGTGGAAGGAAAATGATAAATGACTTTCAAAAATTTTACAAATAAATATTTAAGCAGGAATTTTTAAGCAGGGTTAGGTTATAAAAAAAAAATCCCAAGCTTTAAACATCTTACGGAGCACTGTCAAATCCAGCCAAGAGGCCCATGGTAACTCTGGTGGAGCTGCAGAGATCCACAGCTCAGGTGGGAGAATCTGTCTACAGGGCACATATCAGTTATGCAGTTGCCTTTATAGAAGAGTGGCAAGAAGAAAGTCATTGTTGAAAGAAAGCCATAAGAAGTCCCGTTTGCAATTTGCAAGAAGCCATGTGGGGGACACAGCAAACACGTGGAAGAAAGTGCTCTTGTCAGATGAGACCAAAATGTAACTTTTTGACCTAAAAGCAAAACGCTACGTGTGACAGGAAAACTAACACGGCACATCGTCCTGAACATACCATCCCCACTGTAAAACATGGTGGTGGCAGCATCATGTTGTGGGGATGAATTTATTCAGCAGGAACAGGAAAGCTGGTCAAAGTTGATGGTAAAATGGATGGAGCCAAATACAGGGCAATCTTAGAAGAAAACCTGAAAAGTCTGCAAAAGACTTGAGACTGGGGTGGAGGTTCTCCTTCCTGCAGGACAACGACCCTACACATACTGCCAGAGCTACAATGGCATGGTTTAAATCAAAGCATATTCATGTGTTAGAATGGCCCAGTGAAAGTCCAGACCTAAATCCAATGAGAATCTGTGGCATGGCCTCACTCATAAAGAACCATCTTGGGGACGTGGCTTGTGATGGCGGAGTAGAGAGCAACACACGCTCGTAGAGCTCCATCCCTCCACCTCACACCCTGCTGTCCACCTAGGGATGTAAATTCCTAGCCCCACGAGCCCAGCCAAAAGCCTCTTGTACCTTAGGATGAAGAGGAGGGAGAAGCGGGTGCAGGGATTAAAGATTCACTTGGAGATCGATTGTTTCTTCTCCCGTGCGCAAGCCGTGGAGGTGAGAGAGCTACAAGCGGGACCATGTGATGCGGAAGTAACCAGAGAGGGGGTACACAGGAGTGAGTGTATCCCAGAGACAGGAGATTCCCCAGAGGCGGAGGACTGTATAGGGACTCCCAGGCAACCACAGGTAGAGAAGGGGGCACAGAGTGAACCCGAGGGATTTGAAAGAACCCAGAGGGAGCAAGGAGATATGCAGCTGGCACCGGGGGATCCTGGAAACCTTGATCTCAGAGCCCTCCTTCAGGCCCTGCCAACCCAGGCAGATATTAAAGCTCTACTGACACGCATGGATATTGAGGAGATGGTGGTCCGCATAGAGGAAATGCACTGCAGAGAGATGAAGCAGATTCACACAGAAATTCAACAATTAGCAGAAAGAGTGCAGGGAGAAGAGGAGCGGTTGGGGACTCTTGAAAATCGTATAAAGCATCTGGAGCAGGTACAGCATACACAAAGCATATATGTTTCATTAATGCAACTCCAGTTGGAGGAATATGAAGACCGTAACTGCCGCCAAAACCTGCAGTTTAGGGGGGTACCGGAAGCTATAGGAAGGGAGGCACTGCAGTCCACAATACTAGAAATATGTCAGCAGCTAGCTACTCCCGTTCCACCTCAAATGTTGGAAATTGAGAGAGTGCACAGGTCCCTAGGTCCCCCCTCGGTAAATGTGAACGGGCCAAGAGATGTGATATGTCGCTTCCACCACTTTGCACATGAAGAGTTAATAAGTCGGAAAGCATGGGAGATGGGTGATATAGTACAGGATGGAGCCACGGTGAAGATTCTGCCCGATCTTTCATGGGCCACCTTGCAACAAAGGGCAAAGTTACGCCCCCTCCTGGACAAAATTAAATCACTAAGGGGTACTTACCGGTGGGGATATCCTATCTCTCTGACTATAGGGAGAAACTCCCATATATTTAACTTACGACAACCAAAGGAACTCCCAGAGTTGTTCTCCTTCTTAGAGACACATGCTATCCCGATACCGAATTGGTTGGAAGTAATACCAGGTTTTAAAAGAGGCAGGGAATTTGAAAAGGGTAAAAGACCAATGACCTCTAAGGGGAACAAATAAGTAGAATAAGAAAGACTTCATAAAAGGAATCCTACCACTGGAAGATATAAAGGAAGAGAAGAAGGGGAAAATTGCCCCTTTTTTATTTTTTGTGTTCCCCCTGTTTTTTTCTCCCTCTCCCCCATCCCCAAGGACAGGCCTATTATCTATTTTCTCAATATGATTGAGTATATTTGGACCGCATGTTTATAAGACGATTTCCACCCTGGATTTTATTTTAATTTTTTCCCTCTAGCCCCCCTTTCTTTTTTTTTGTTATAAGGGAGTGTTTAGGGGGATGGTATGGGGTGGGGGGAGGACACCTACACATTTATAATTTAAAGGGTGTGTTTATGATTATGTATGTTATGCCTATGTGTATGTTTATTATATATATATATATATATATATATATATATATATATATATATATATACATATATATATATATATATATATATGTGTATATTTTATATATATATACTCATAATTACAAAGGGTGATGGGGATAATAGTAATATCAATACAACATAAGTTTTTTTTTGTGTTCTCTTTTTTCTGGGGGGGGGGGGGGTATCTATCCTGATCCTCACTTCTGGAGGTGGAAACTATGGAAACTATGGAAAAACGATGGGAAAATGGGTAAGGTTAAGAAATAGATTGGTTTTGCAGGGGGGAGGGGGGGTGGGAAGAGGGAAGGTTAAAATTAAGAATTGATTAGGAAGAGATAGGCCTATGCGGGAGATGAAGAAAATAAGAACCTGGTATGTGGGTACCTATTTATAAACAACACAAATGAAGATCAAGGGGAGCACATTTACACACTTTTTTTTTTAACAGAAACAGAAAACACATTTACACACTTAGTGGGAACTATATACGTGTATACTTTTTTTGGTTCTTTCACAACACTGGTAGGAGAGTTAGAACCAGTAATAAGAGGTCTACATGGGTAAAGGGAGGAGGGGGGGGAGGTTAGGTTTAATTAATAAACCAATAAATAAAAAATAAAAAACATAAAACAAAGGGGGGAAGAGAAGGAGCAAAGCGCACCAAGAGAGGGTTGGGGGATAGGAGGGAATGGTGAAATGGGGGGGGGCAGTAATATATAGTTTTTGTTGGGGGGCGGGGGTTTTGGTGCACCACATATTAGGGATAGTTGTGAAATAATGGAAAGCCTAAAGGATGAGGAAAACCTGGGAAGGAAGTAAGGATACAAGTAAGCGGGTTATGTGGGCAGTTAACCCCCCCGGCCCGAATTGGAAGATTTCTGAGAGTTCTTGGAATCTCCAGTTTTTGCCTTCTCTTTTCCTTTGTGTCTGTTCCCTCTTTTTGATATGGGTTAAGGAAATTTGCAGAGTAGGAATAAAAGGAATTTTGTCACTATGTAAATGTAATAACCTGGGTGGGAGGGGGGGGGGTCCAATAGGAAGGTCCCGCGGCCTCACCCACCATACTAGTAAGGGGATATAAAACCCTTCTAAGAAAACAATGTGGTCAAAAGGTAATTCAATTTGATTTAAGAAATTAAGTATACCCCTCTGAGAAAAATACATTGTCAAAATGTATATCCCTCTATGATAAGGAAGGGGTTGGGTAAATGGAGCTAGGAAGGGGTGGACGCGGGGTGGGGTGGAGGGAATTTAGAGGAGAGCACCTCTGTCATCGTGGGTCAAACTGCCCAATTAGGTTTTGCACCCATGGGAACCGCATGTGGTGAGCTCACTGAGTGGGTGCCTCTCTTTGGGGGTTGGGTAAGGGGGAGGGTTAGTTGGGTTATAGGGGGGAAGGGTGATTTAAGTTTTTTTTTTTCTCTCCTCTTTTTTTCCTCGTTGTTCCGCCCTCTCTCTGTACCTGGAGCCCCACATATAAGATGGAAGGAATAAGGGTAACTACCATCAATGTTAAGGGACTTAATATCCCGGAAAAAAGGAAAATGCTCCTTAATAAGCTAAAACAAACCCATACAGATGTAGCATTTATACAGGAAACTCATTTCAAGGCAGGCGGGCTACCATACCTACAGAATAGATTCTTCCCATGTACCTACCATGCATATAACCCGATATATCAAAATCTAAAGGGGTGTCTATTTTAATTTCCAATCTAATTGCATGGTCCATGCTGGACAAATGGGTAGATGGAGATGGACGCTTTATATTTTTAAAAGGAAGTATAGGGGGCGTGAAGGTGACATTGGCTACCGTATACGCAACCAATACGCATCAAAATACCTTTCTGACTAAGACCTTAGCCAAACTCGCCAAATTTGCGGAAAGGGAAAATGATTCTGGGAGGAGACCTTAATATACCACTCGATCCTAAATTGGATACATCAACTGGGTCTTCATCTGTACCAGTGGGGGCCAGGAGGGGATTTATGTGGAAGTTACAAGACATACAATTGGTGGATGTTTGGAGATTATTACATGGAGGGAGAGAGGCTACACATTTTTTTCCAATCCGCATCAATTGTACTCCTGGATAGACCTCTTTCTGGTGCCACACTATCTACTGACAGTAGTACATGAGGTAACTATTGGGAATATGGAGACTCTCTCTGATGTGCCCCAGCAACAAAGGGAGTTTATTATTGAGCTATTGGAATATATAAACAAAAATGTTCTTTAAGAAAACTGATAGAAACTCATTCATCCCAGTGGGAAGTTGTCATCACCAGAACTGGCTTAGTTCTGTTCCTAAGAGCCAGTTTATAAGAATGAGGAGAAATTGTACTACGTTAGATGATTTTCAATCTCAATCAGAAATTCTTAAAAATAGACTGGTGGAGAAGGGTTATGATCACAATCAGTTGGAAAAAAACAGGGATGAGGTGGCGGAGATTGACCGTAAACTCCTTTTGGATTCCACTCCCAAAACACACCAGGCAGGTCCAACAGTACCATTTATTACTTCCTACTCCACTCAGCACTATCTTATTAAGAAGATAATTAAAAAACACTGGCATTTATTGGAGAATGAAAGGGCTCTCAAAACCTTTCTTCCTATGAACCCTCAAGTCATATTTAGAGGTGTTCCTTCGTTGAGAGACAAAATCGTACCCAACGTAGTTGATCCCCATACCAAAAAGGTTTCTTTTTTTCAGAGAGGTATTGTGGGATACCATCAATGCCGCAGGTGTCAAATATGTATGTTAAACAAAGTTACTTAAAAAAAAAAAAAACTTAAATTTGTTTCAACAAGCACTTCTAGGGAGCACTTAATAGAACCCTTTATCGCCTGTAGATCCACTCACATAGTGTATTTATTGCAGTGCCCATGTGGACTTCAATATATAGGCCGGACCAAGAGGCCGATGCAGGTGAGACTGGGAGAACATGTAACAAACATCAGGTCAGGTTTCTCTCAACATTCTGTGTCACATCATTACGATTTACACCATAACCGAAACCCAGAGGGGACTCTCTTTTCTTGGCATTGATAAATTCGATGCCCATTGGAGAGGAGGATCCCTCGCGAGGGAATTATCTAGGCTAGAAATGGCCTGGATTTATAAAGTCCGTACTTATACCCCTTATGAATTGAATGTCGACGTAGATGTTAATGCGTTTATAGACAATAGTTAGATCATTTGTACTATACATGTGTTTTCAACATTTTCTGGACCCTTATTGTTGATGTGAACTAGTCCTGAGATCCGGGACTCATGTTTTACTTTTATTTTTATTTATTTTTACTTTAGATATAAACATGATCACTCATGTATCTGGGAGACCATCACCCATATATGGCCCACTATTTATGTCATAATTTTTTTGTGGAGAACCAATTGGATTCATATGGACAGCTTGACATATTGACATTCAGTGGTTCTAATAGTAAACATACCCCAAGGAAACTATTGTAAATACTTCCTGTTCCTTTCTTATGTCACTTACTGCCACAAGGGATAAATAATATAGGCCCATTTTTCCATTAAATATATTAATTTTATTAATGGATACTCTAGCCATAGATGCAATTTTTATAATTTTAATTATAGTTTATAAATCCTTTTTCACATAGTAGATAGTGTACCCTCACATTGTCCACTCATGCTGATTATCGTGATTCATTGAGTGTGAATGTGTAAGTTACTACTCACTCAGTGAACGTTTTTCCTTATCAGTATGTGTGCCTTATTGAGCACTATGATGGATCTGGTATGACGCCGATGGAGTGCTGATAAGCCTCTCGATTCACCCTGTCGGTCCCATAACTTTTAAAACCTTTTATTGTTTGCCTTTCATCAGTTTTTTTCATGAAGGTATCAAATTGGTCATATTTAATGCCAGTATGGCCACTTTTGACATTCAGTTATAAGCAGTTAGGGCAAAGATCCCATTTTAAAGATGGTGGATCCGCGTCAATGATTCCCGGAAGTCAGGACTGGGCAGTCTGATTGACGCTGTAAGTGTATATCTAGCGGTGAGTCAGCGCACCGCTCGTGCCCCTGGAAGACGTCAACTTGTGACGAAACGGCGTAGGGAGGAGCGGCGTGCTGACGTCACCGCTATCAACCAAACGACCATCCGGAAGGACGGGCGAACACTGAAGCCGGCCGGCTTTATATTTTAAAGACGCTAATTTACACATATCATGTGAGTGCAATAATTTTTTAATAAACTGTCATTTTACCTACATTACTACTCTATGTTGGCTTTTCTATTCCTTTCACACTCCCGGATATGGCATTTAATCGTGTATGGTTTACCATCTTGTGGAGTTGTACAGCAGAGGAACATTAGGAGCGAGCCTGTCATAGAGACATATGCATTACTGATCTTTGTAATAAAAGATCATTTGGAGTTGGTAAGCAAACATTTCAATAGAGGTGGAGGTGCCTTCTGTCTGATCTTACTCTCTGAACTTTTTTCTAACACACTTCGGGTGAAGTTATGATGCACATGGATTAACCACATTTGTCACAGATGTGATTGTGAATAATTTTGGACTCTTTTCACGATTGTTATATTGATGTTCACCTTCAATCAGAACAGTCATATCTGTCCCTATTTTTCTTGCAGCGCAGCATACCTTTGTTTTATAGTTATTTTATGTTTATCGTACATATTTTATGCAGCAGCAGCAGCTTATCATCAACACTGTTTAGTATTTCACTATACCAATCCTTATAGACCAGCGCAGTAATTTTTTCCATAGATATATTGGGAATATAACATGGTCAGACCACGCGCCAGTGACACTTTATATTTCCATATCAGGCAAGGCTTCCTCCCTGGGGCACCGTTGGCGTCTGAACGAAAGTTTGTTGCAGATTCCCGAAGTTCGGGAAGGCGTAGAAAAAGAAATGGAAGCATATTTTCGGACGAACGACACACCAGGGAGTAACCCAAGCATGGTATGGTAAGCACATAAGGCAGTAATGAGAGGAGTGCTGATAAAACATGGCGCCAGATTAAAGAAAGCATGAGAGGCACAGGTAGTGAAATTGAAATTCAGACACTGGAGGCCCAACATAAAGCAGTACAGACATCACTGATAGGGGAAGAGCTGGGGCATCGGAGGAGACAATTGACAGATCTACACAGGTACAAAGCGAAATCAACAATCCAGGAAGAAAGGAAAGTAACGTATGAACTAGGGGATACGTGTAGTAAAGTCCTAGCAGGGAAGTTGAAGTAGAATGGGAAGACGGTATACGTGCCCCATATAAAGGGGAAGAATGGACAACTAATTTCACTCCCTAGAGTATTATTCCTCCCTCTATAACTTGGCTCCGGTACCTCAACCCCGGATTAAGTTGGAAGAATATCTCTCCTCAGCTCACCTCCCTAGGCTGTCTTCAATAGAAAGGGATA
This sequence comes from Rana kukunoris, assembly GCA_029574335.1. Taxonomy (NCBI): domain Eukaryota; kingdom Metazoa; phylum Chordata; class Amphibia; order Anura; family Ranidae; genus Rana; species Rana kukunoris. The sequence goes on from CM056049.1 coordinate 474,688,155, forward strand.
ATTTGGAAAGACCTAATTCAATGGAAGACCTCAAAGTAGTAATGAAATCGTTCAAACAAGGGAAGGCCCCAGGTCCAGATGGATTTACCATCCAGTATTATAAACATGTCTTCCCTATATTAGGGGTGCATATGAAAAAAGTATTCAATGAGATTGGCTGGTCTACCGCCCTCCCGCCGGATGCACTTACGGCACATATTTCCGTTATCCCGAAAGAAGGGAAAGACCTGGCGGAGTGCTGGAGCTACTGTCCAATCTCATTGTTGAACATAGACCTAAAACTTTTCACGACTTCAGCCCTTGCTGAAACAATTAATACACCAGGTTGGCTTTATCCCTACCCGAAAGGCTAGGGACAATATTATTAAGGTTCTCAACCTGGTCCACTGGGCAAATGAAACAAAAACACCCTCTATCTTTCTAAGTACTGATGCGGAGAAGGCTTTCGATAGGGTGAGTTGGAACTTTATGTCTGAAGTACTGAGACATATGGGACTGGGGGAGTATATGTGGGGATGGATAGCGGGGGTGTATACCACACCCCAAGCATTAGTTAAAGTAAACGGAATAATCTCAGAACCGATTAAAATCTCAAATGGAACACGACAGGGCTGTTCGTTGTCCCAATGTTATTCGTTCTCTCATTAGAACCTCTACTAAACAGAATTAGGCAAAATCTTGACATTAAGGGACTACATATAGGAGACGGAGATTACAAAATCTCTGCTTTTGCAGATGATCTGTTATTCTCTATAGCTAGTCCCCAAGTGTCATTACCAAATCGAATGAAAGAAATAGAGGAATATGGAAAACTGGCAAATATAAAAATTAACTATGTTAAATCAGAAGCGATGGAAATGGCACTCCCATTGGAGGTGCAGCAAACTATACAACCTAATTTTAAATTTAAATGGGTAAGAACAGCCCTAAATTACCTAGGGATATACATACCATCAAAATTAGGAAATCTATTTGAGCCAAATTTCCCCCCGTTGGTAAAGACTAGTGTTGCTCACGAATATTCGTATTGCGAATATTCGGCTCGAATATGGCATATTCGAGTATTCGCGATATATTGCGAATTTCGCGGTGAATATTCGCTATTTCGAATATTCGTATTTTTTTAATTTTTTTTTTTAGAACAGATCACATTCTAGAGATCCCCATCGACGTCTAAAAGCATTGTTGGTATGATTAGAGACCTTGGGCCGAGTAGCTGCAGCGATCAATTTATATTGCCAAAAAATCGCAATGCGATTATTCGGCAATAGCGATATCGCGCGATTATTTTCGAGAAATTCGCAATATTGTTTTTAGCTAAAATAACACATATATTCAATTTCAGAGTGTTACTGTCGAAATTCCGCAATCAATTTCTCATTCGCATTTTTGCGAAATTACGATAAAATATCAAGAATATTCTGAGCCAATCAGAGTGCTCCATTCCGCATTTCTCGAATATTCGCAATTATTTTGTATTGTAATATATCAAGAATATTCTGAGCCAATCAGAGTGCTCCATTCCGCATTTCTCGAATATTCGCAATTATTTTGTATTGTAATATATCACGAATATTCTGAGCCAATCAGAGTGCTCCTTCCGCATTTGCCGAATATTCGCAATTATTTTGTATTGTAATATATCACGAATATTCTGAGCCAATCAGAGTGCTCCTTCCGCATTTGCCGAATATTCGCAATTATTTTGTATTGTAATATATCACGAATATTCTGAGCCAATCAGAGTGCTCCATTCCGCATTTCTCGAATATTCGCATTCGCAATTCGCATTCGCATTCGCGATAGCGAAAATTCGCAATCATTTCATTTCCAAAAAATATCACGAATATTCGTATTTAGCGAATATATCTCGAATATTCGACTATATATTCGAGATATATCGCGAAATCGAATATGGCATATTCTGCTCAACACTAGTAAAGACAGTTACCTCTCTGATGGAGAAGTGGCAAAAGGGAATTCACTCATGGTTTGGTAGGTGTAATATCATCAAAATGAGTATACTGCCAAAATTCCTGTACCTGTTCCAAGCAATACCCATACAAATTCCTGTTGCCTTTCTCCGTCAGGTAAATACGCTCTTTACTAAATGTATATGAGCTAATAAACGACCCAGGATTAGTAGAGGGCGGATGATCCTACCCAAGTGTTACGGAGGCCTGGCGGTACCAGGCATAACTAAATTCCATCAGGCGGCACACTTGGGTAGGGTCATAGATTGGGGTAGAAGTATCTAAATAAAACTATGGGTAGAACTGGAGCAGGAGGTAAGCCAGTTCCCCTTGAGAAGAGCACCATGGTGCTATGTAACATTACCAGACCTATTGAAAAAGCACTCTATTATAGGCCCGACATTAGCTATAAGCTTTAAACTCTGTCAGATTGGCAAACAGTCATCAATGTATTCTCCATTATACCCAATATTGGGGAACCCATGGTTCCAACCAGGAATGGAGGGAGGAGCCTATAAGAAACTTAGAGAGAAGGGATTTACACAGGTCTCACACTTTATGCAATCTGAATCATGGCCAACAGTTGCCTCGCTTGTACAACAGGGAGGCCAATTTGAAGTAGAACACTGGCAGGCTTAACAACTTCGCCATTTTTTTACTTCATTAGGCCCAGCGTGAAGGTACAGAAGGGAACTGACACAGTTTGAAAAATATTGTGAGGAAAGGGAACCTCCCACTAGAATATTATCCAAGCTTTATAGGTTATTAATAGCACCCTCAGAAAATTAAGAGGGACCTGCTATGAGAAAATGGGCAAGGGACCAACAACAGAAGATAATTTATCTTTCTATGAAAACATCAACCTGCACCAGAACCCAGGAACTAAATTACAAACTTTTAAATAGGTGGTATTATACACCGACGAAATTAGGCAGGTTTTCCCCTGAAATTTTAGATAACTGTTGGCGATGTAATAAGGAACAGGGAACACTGTTACATATATTCTGGACATGCCCCAAGATTAGGAACTATTGGTTAGAGGTTCAAAGGATCTCCCAAAAATTCACATCCTATCAAATATTGGATGACCCCACTTTTTTCTTGTTACACCTTTCACAGATCCCAACAAAGATATATACAAATTTGATCATTTGTTATCTGATTAATGAAGCCAAGGCAGGAATTGCCTGGAATTGCCAAAATCCTAGGCCACCAATGATTGTAGAGTGGTTGCATAGGGTTAGAAAAGTGGGGGCCATAGAAGACCTGGTGCTTTCGGCCCAAGATAGAAAAGAACAATATAATGAAATTTGGGGAACATGGAATGTATTTGTATACTCAGAATGAAAAGGGATTACTGGGGAGCTTAAATGGGGAATAAGTCAGTTTGCCGTATTTTAGTAAACTGAAGGCCCCGTGCCTTCTTGAAAGGAGAGGGGGTGCAGAAAGGAGGAGGTGGAGGAGGGAGAGAGGGAGGGAGGGAATTTTTTATTTTTTTTTGTGTTGTGGATGGGGTAGGGGAGGAGTGGGGAGGGGGAGAGAAAGGGGGGTAAAAGGAAAGAGGGACAAACAGGCTGTAGCTCAATATTTAAACAAGGTGTTCAGTAAGAATCGGAGGGTTAATGAAAGTCTTATCAAGGAAGGTAAAGAGTCTAGCCAGGCGCCACTGAAGGATTCAGGCAAAGTGGGCGAGGTGAATACTTTTCTTTTTTTATATTATGGGGATTTACAGTATATCCTTTAGCCTATGAAGTGTTAATCTGATATGTAGTAGGTCTTAATTATTGATTGTATTTAATGTTTTCAGTTGGATTGGATGGCTAGATTTGTTTCAGTTGTTTTGCAACATGGGATTATTTCCTTCCTTGATACTGTCGATATTGTTTATATGTTTTGTTATAATTGGAAAATCCTTGAATAAAGAATTATATTTAAAAAAAGAGAATCTGTGGCATGACTTGAAAATTGCTGTTTACAGCCGGTCTCAATCCAATCTGATGGAACTTGAGCTATTTTGCAGAGAAGAATGGGCAAAAATGTCACTCTCTAAATGTGCAAAGCTGGTAGTGACATACCCAAGAAGACTTGCAGCTGAAATTTCAGCTAAAGGTGGTTCTACAAAGTATTGACTCAGGGGGGCTGAATACAAATGCACACCACACTTTTCACATATTTATTTGTAAAAAAAGTTGAAAACCATTTATCATTTTACTTTCACTTCACTATTATGTGCCACTTTGTGTTGGTCTATCACATTAAATCCCAATAAAATACGTTTTTGGTTGTAACATAACACAATGTGGTATATTTCAAGGGGTATGAATACTTTTTCAAGGCACTATATTTAATTGCCATGGTAAAACAAGAAATACTCCACAAAAGGTCCAAATGTCGAAACCAGGATTGATAGCCAGCGAATCTGTATAGCTTGTAGGCTTAATATCAAACAGAGCCTGGAAAACCGGTCCGAACGGGAACCCATAGGAGTATATGGTGTCAGTGTCGTACCAAACATGTGCAGCGAATATTTGGACGTTGGACTTCTGTTGCATTGGAAGGGTTCCATAGAAATGGAGGCAGTGAGCGGGTTTTTAATAAAAAAAAAAAAAAAAATTGGTCTCCCTCTTGCTCTCAGCCCAGAAGTGTGCATCTTCTTCTTGTTCACTCAGTATGTAGAGTGCCCCCAGAGGCTAAAAAGGCTTACTGCCTGACCAGGGGTTGGTTCTGGTAAACATCTTGGGGGAGATTCACGTAGAACGGCACATCTTTATGCCGCCGTAGCGTATCTTCTTTACACTACGCCGGCGCAACGTTGAGAGGCAAGCCTGCTATTCACAAACAATATGCGCTCAGCGTTGTGCCGGTGTAGCGTATAGTTGTCGGCGCAAGCCAACGTAAGTCAAATTAGCTGGAAGTGGGCGTGATATATTATAATGAAGCGTGACCCCATGCAAATGATGGCCACAGCTTCAAAAAACGAACTGCGCATGCGTCGTCTCTTGGACGCATTCCAGTGCGCATGCTCACAGTTACGTAAAAATAGCTGCCTAAGATACGTCGAACACTGCCTATGACGTGAACGTAACCTACGCACAGCCCTAATAACATAGTACTACGTAAACTGCGTACGCGTCGTAAAATTAGACGGCGTCGTTCCCTGGCCCATACCATTGCATTACCTGAGGGGTAACTTTACACCAGACGTTAGCCTTACGCAAATCGCGTATATGAAGCGGCCGGACGCATCTACGTTCATGAATCGGCGTATCTTACTCATTTGCATATTTTAAGTGGGAACGCCAATTGCGTCCAGCGTAAGTATGCGTCCACGCCCACGATACGGTGGCATAGGCAAGTTACGTTGGGCGGCTGAAGCCTTGTTTTACGACGTATCTAGCTTTGCAAATCGGCGTAACAATATGATGGCGCACATTTGTACTTACGACAGGGTATCTCCAGATACGCCGGCGTAAAACGTTTGTGAATCCGGGCCCTTATGTTTAGCAGCTCTTCCGGAATGAACACAGTGAGCAATCTGTGCCAATCGTTAATTCATCACTGGAGCATAGTAAACTATGTTTACTATACTTCAGCTTGTGAATGAATAGAACTCTCTGTACAGAGACTTCTATTAGTTCCTCTGTAATGCAGCTGAGGCATCATAGAAAGGAAACAAAGACTCTGGGTATTCAGTCCCTTTCTTTGTCACAAAAAAGAGACATTAGTTTTTTTTTTAGACCCCTGATGGTCCATCAATGCCCCCCCTCCCCAAAAAAAAAGTTAAAAAATATTAAAAATAACAGTGTAAAAAACATACACCACACACAGCTGCTGCTCTCGATTTGACATCCATATGGGTGCAGTGCATGTCACTGAGCTTACACTGTCTGGATTCAGGGCTGTGCACCTGCACCCACACCCGCACAGATGTCAGATTGGGAACAGCAACAGTGTCTGTGCAGCTACTGCATCCCAATTGACATGAATAGAACTTCCGTCACAGAATGCATGGAACATTAATGCATCCCCATGTGCATGAACAGGGCCCTCACATAGGCCGACACTGTAGAACACCCAATACGGACAAGGATTTACTAGGAACTTTAGGTATTTTGTATGTCTTTTTATGGGGAAATTTTTAGACTCGGTATGTCTTTTTATGTTTTTTTTTGTGTACTAATAATGATTATAGTATATTTTTAGTGGAAACAGTGATTTAATAAACATTTCTGCTTTGTGGAGCCTGCAAAATCAACTATTGTGGGGTTTATAAAGGGAAAAAAGTTGCGCTAAATGTGTCATTTAGTATAATACACTAAAAACCTGCGCGAGGCGTGCACATTTTTTTTTTTAAGTGACAAATAACGAAAAACACTGTGAACAACAACAGAAAAAATAGGAGGTTTAGTACACAATTATAGATAAACCATAATCCTCAAAGAGTCCAAAACTGAAGGAAATTGTTCTCAATCAAAATTCTCCCAGGTGTAAATGATCACCAAAACGTCCCAAGAAAGAGTGATGATAGAAGCACCTCCAACAAGATCACACACTGCCTCTTGCCTGAATTCTATGATCTCTTAATTACAGGAGATCAAATACAGCGTGTAATGATGTTAATCCATAAGGTGTATCTTCAGCCCGGGACAATCACAGTGATGTATGGCCTCAAAACATTTGCCGATAAGGAATATGCAGGAAGGAAGATGGAACTCATATAGCATAAAATCCTCGAGTTTTAATGAATAATAAAAAGATGTACACTTACATCAATTCTGTGAACATGGAGCATCTAATAAAAATAAGCCGGCCGGCTCTCTGAACATGCAGCCCGTATCTTGCGGGTCTGGTCACTTGAAGCGGTGACGTCAGAACGTCGCCTCCCAACGTTTCGTCTCGATGGGGACGTGGTCACGGTATGCGTCAAGTGATCAGACCCGGAAGATACGGGCTGCATGTTCAGAGAGCCGGCCGGCTTATTTTTATTAGATGCTCACCTGGGGGAGGGAAGGATTATACTGGGGGTCAGACTAACCTGGGGGGTTATACTGGGGGACAGATTGACCTGGAAGAGGATTATACTGGGGTAGAGACTGACCTGGAGTAGGAAAGAATTATACAGGGGGACGTACTGACCAGGAGGGAGAATTATACTGGGGGAGAGACTGACCTGGGGGAGGGAAGAATTATACTGGGGGTCAGACTTATCTGAGGGTGTAGAACGGGGGACAGACTGACCTGGGGTGATTATACTGCAGGACAGATTGACCTGGGGGGAAATTATACTGGGGGAGAGACTGACCTTGTGAAGGGAAGGAAATATACTGGGGATTAGACTGACTGTGGGAGAGGGGGTGAAATGGAGGACAGACTGACCTGGGGGGAATTGTACTGGGGGACAGACTGACCTAGAGGGATTATATCGGGGGACAGTTTGACCTGGAATAGGATTATACTGGGGTAGAGTCTGACCTGGGGGAGGGAAGGATTATACTGGGGGTCAGACTTACCTGAGGGTGTAGAATGGGGGTGTCAGGGACTCACCTCCATGCCGTCTTCCTCCCTGCAGGCTTCCTTCATGCAGCAAATACCTGATTTTTGCTTGCCTGACCATCCGTACCTCTCCAACCCTTGACCCGGCTTCTGTTTGACCACCTGCCTGATTGACCTTCCATTGCCAGACCTACCTGCCTGCTTTAACCAACTACGCTCCAGCCATCTGCTTGCATTTCTCCTGCTTACCTGTTACGACCCGGCTTGTCTGACCCTGCTGTTCCAGACAAGTTCCTGTAAGAGGATTATACTGGGGTAGAGACTGACCTGGAGTAGGGAATAATTATACTGGGGAACATACTGACCAGGAGGGAGAATTATACTGGGAGAAAGACTGACCTGGGGAAAGGAAGGATTATACTGGAGGTCATACTTACCTGAGGGGTGGAATGGGGGACAGACTGACCTGGGGGGATTGTACTGGGGGACAGACTGACCTAGGGGGATTATACTGAGGGACATATTGACCAGGAAGAGGAATATACTGGGGGAGAGACTGACCTGGAGTAGGGAAGGATTATACTGGGGGACAGACTGACCTGGGGGGGGGTTGTATTGGGGGGGCAGACTGGCTTTGTTTGATTTAATCCCCCCCCCTACTCTCATTGGGGCACCCAACGGTGTCCCAGGTCTTTTATTGTGTATACTTAGACTGACCTGGGAGAGGGAAGGAAATATACTGGGCATTAGACTGACAGGGGGAGGGGGGGTTAAACGGAGGACATACTGGCCTGGGGGGGGGGGGTTATACTGGGGCGACAGATTGACCTGGAAGAGGATTATACTGGGGGAGAGACTGACCTGGAGCAGGGAAGAATTATATTGGGGGACATACTGACCAGGAGGGAGAATTATACTGGGGGAGAGACTCACCTGGGGGAGGGAAGGATTATATTGGGGGTCAGACTTACCTGAGGGTGTAGAATGGGGGACAGACTTACCTAGGGGAATTATACTGCAGGACAGATTAACCTGGGGGAAAATTATACTGGGGGACAGACTGACCTAGGGGGATTATACTGGTGGACATATTGACCAGGAAGAGGATTATACTGGGGGACAGACTGACCTGGGGGGGGTTGTACTGGGGGGCAGACTGGCTTTGTTTGATTTAACTACCCCCCCCCCCTTTACTCTCCTTGGGGCACCCAAAGGTGTCCCAGGTCTTTTATTGTGTATACTTAAAAAAAAATAAAAAAATTGCGATGTGCAGCTAAAAGCTAAAATGTTTGGGTTTGGCTTGAAGAAAAGGTGGTAACCCTACCGCCATTGTGCCAATGTAAAATTCTCTACTCACTACTACTGGTGTGACATGTCCTTCCATATTAAGCCCATTTACAAACAGGCACACTTTTACTTTTTTTTTTTTTCATTATAGTGAATGCAACAGCAGACAACGGAACATGCAAACGTTGATAGGAAAGACCCAAAATTCCCAGGTAAACTGGAACAGAGATGTTATGTCACGGGAAGCTCGCCACTGGAGAATAGAATATATAAGAGGCCACTGCTAACTCAGCCAACCAGAAAAACAGCTTTTCTGCTCCAACTGTAGATCACATATCTTTTTGATTGGTCTTATTCTTTGAGGAAAACCTGTCATGATGAGAGAATCATAGAGGTTTCTAATGTCGACCAGTCTTTATGAGAATGCTACTTTCTTAAATTTTGCATCCTGAGGTGTCCTTTTATGAAAGTGCGGTAAAATACTGCTATTCAGTTCTCAAGCATTCTCAGGAGAGATCACTCTCCTCTGAGTGCCTGTTTATGAAGATCTGTAGATTTGTTCTCATGTTGAGATGGGGAGCGATCTACAAACGGCTGGAAACTCCTGAGAACGGCTTCTCTCACTGTAATCTCGCGAGATGTAGCGCGATTACGATATGTGAAAAATACAAAAGTTGAACACGAATCAGCACACATTATACACCACATATTAATAAAATAATAAAGTTACATTCCCACCAAACAATATACCGTATTTATCGGGGTATTGCCCGCTCCAGCGTATAGCGTGCACCCCTAATGTGGACCCGAAATTCCTGTAAAAAAAAACATTTTAGTACTTACAGTTTTGGTGTCTTGCGCGGCATCCGTCTGCGGCTTCAGTGGTGTCCTCCCGGCTTCTCCGAGTCGAATCCCCACTTCCCATGCTCAGTTTGAACGCCTCCGCCGACATATACCTAGTGCAGTACACTCGGGTACATTCGGCCAGGCTCAACTTCGCTCAGGCTCATGCTCTGTGACATTTATGCGTGAGCACTAATGAAGCCGAGCCTGGCCGAATGTACCCGAGTGTACTGCACTAGGTATATGTCGGCGGAGGTGTTCAAACTGAGCGCCGGAAGCGGGTATCGGCGTATATCGCACACCCACGATTTTCCCCTTATTTTAAGGGGAAAAAAGTGCGCGGTATACACCGATAAATATGGCACATTAACCTAATTATTAAAAAACATTGTTTTTATCAAGATTTAAAGCTCAGACATGTGCCTATTTAACCACTTGACCACTGGGCACTTAAACCCCCTTCCTAACCAGACCAATTTTCAGCTTTCGGTGCTCTCACAATTTGAATGACAATTACTCAGTCATACAACATTGTACCCATTTGAAATTTTTGTCCTTTTTTTCACACAAATAGAGCTTTCCTTTGGTGGTATTTGATCACCTCTGGGTTTTTTATTTTTTGCGCTATAAAAGAAAAACGACTGAAAATTCTGTAAAAAAATAAAAATAAAAACTTGTTTCTGTCATATTAGCAGGTTATTTCTCACACACAGCATATGCATACTACAAATTACACCCCAAAACACATTCTGCTATTCCTCCCGAGTATGGCGATACCACATGTGTGCGACTTTTACACAGCGTGGCCACATACAGAGGCCCAACATGCAGGGAACGCCACCAGGCGTTCTGGAACACCCAGACCAATTCTGACATTTCTCTCCTACATGGAAAAATCATCATTTATTTGCTAGAAAATTATATAGAACTCCAAAACATTATATATGCTTTTTTAGCAAAGACCCTAGAGAATACAATGACGGTCGTTACAACTTTTTATCTCGCACGGTATTTTCGCAGAAATTTATTGAACGCGTGTTTTTAAAAAAAAAAATGTTTTGTGCTTAAAACAAAACAAAACAGTAAAGTTAGCCCATTTTTTTTCATAATGTGAAATATGAAGTTACGCCGAGTAAATAAATACCCAACATGTCACCCTTCAAAATTGCGCACACTCGTGGAATGGCGCCAAACTTTGCTACTTAAAAATCCCCATAGGCGGTATTGCAGAGTATCGCGCAGGGTATTGCAGAGTATTGGGGTATTGCAAAGTATCATGCAGGGTATTGGGGTATTGCCGAGTATTGGGGTATTGCCGAGTATTGGGGTATTGTTGAGTATTGGGGTATTGTTGAGTATTGGGGTATTGCCGAGTACTGGGGTATTGCCGAGTACTGGGGTATTGCCAAGTACTGGGGTATTGCTGAGTATTGGGGTATTGCCGAGTACTGGGGTATTGCCGAGTATTGGGGTATTGCCGAGTATTGGGGTATTGCCGAGTACTGGGGTATTGTTGAGTATTGGGGTATTGCCGAGTATTGGGGTATTGCCGAGTACTGGGGTATTGTTGAGTATTGGGGTATTGTTTAGTATTGGGGTATTGTTGAGTATTGGGGTATTGCCGAGTACTGGGGTATTGCCGAGTACTGGGGTATTGTTGAGTACTGGGGTATTGCTGAGTACTGGGGTATTGCCGAGTACTGGGGTATTGTTGAGTATTGGGGTATTGTTTAGTATTGGGGTATTGTTGAGTATTGGGGTATTGCCGAGTACTGGGGTATTGCCGAGTACTGGGGTATTGTTGAGTACTGGGGTATTGTTGAGTATTGGGGTACTGGGGTATTGTTGGGTACTGGGGGATTGCTGGGTACTGGGGGATTGCTGGGTACTGGGGATTGCAGGGTACTGGGGTACTGCAGAGCTGGGATGTATTGAGGGATGGCTGGATCTGTGACTGCATTTGTCACAGATCCAGCCACAGCTCAGCTGCTGACACCCCTCTCCCCCCCCCTCTCCTCGCACACTGTACCGAACGGTACAGAGAGGAGACGCAGGAGAGGGAGGAACCGGTGTCATCAAATGACGCACGGTTTGTTTACAAGTGATCGCGCCGTCATTCGACGGCGCGATCACGTGGTAAACGGCCGCTATCAGCGGCAATTTACCGTGATCCGTGATGCGTCGGGTCTTCTAGACCCGGCAAGCACGGACACGTCCCAGGGACGTCGTGTCACAGTAGCTCGACCGCGCTGTAGCAGTATTTTTGCTATAGCGCGGTCGGCAAGTGGTTAAATGTAAATGGTGTATAGTAAATGAATGGAATCCCACATATGTAATGCAGCTATACACCATTCATATAAATGAAAAAAAAACATTTATAATCATTAATTGTTTTTTTTAAATAAAGTATACAAATATAAACCCTGTAAAACTGTAATAGAACAGTCCAAGGGTAAAACCATATTTTATGGTTTACAATTTGTTTTTACTAATAAATACAAAATTATATAAAAATGACTTTAATAATAGTATTTTAATGCAGGTAGAAATATATATATATATATAGATATATAGACTCTCCGTTGAAGTCATTTACTGACGAAACTAGTCAGAGTGATAGCTGCATGCTACGCCTGGTATGTTATGTTAGCCACGCCACACTGCAGGAACCAGGAAGAGTTGATCTGCTGGGAAACCTTTCGGTGATCGCGTTGAGGACGCCTGACCGGTGATGTGATACATACATTGTCCATTGTTAATGTTTTTCTTGTACGTAGGACTTTTTGGGATACTTGCTGGAAAGGGGCTTTTTAATAAATTGAGTTACACTATGGGCCAGATTCAGGAACACTTGCGCTGGAGTATTTCGATATGCGCCGCGTAACTGTGATGATGCGCCGTCGTTTCTATGTGCCCGTACCCACCAAACTAGATGCGCCCAATAACGGGTCATTTGCGACTGGCGGAACGTTCCGACGCCAGAGTATCGTCAGCGCTTAATTTCGTTGGGCGCATCAGTCGCGCCTATTGATTTCCCCTGCAAATATGCAAATGAGGGATTTTTCACAATTCACGAACGGATTAGCACCATACGCTGGCTACATGCGCCGCGCGTATCTCGTCCGTCCGGCGCAAAGTTATTTCTACAAAAGGCTGCTTTATCTTTACTCCAGATGGCCACAGGTCAGCAGGAGAGCAGCTACAGCAGCGTTACCGACGATAAGAGCTAGCTGAGCACCCCCACTTGCAGGACAACACCTCTGTCCATGCTTGTCTGTCAAATTTTACAGCCATGGAGGAAGACATCATAGGTCTCCATAGCCGAGATGACGGCTGACAGCTCCTGGCCATTAAAGTTCAGCTTTCTCCTGTGTGTTTGCGGGGAACGGGAGCAGCCATCTCAAAACAAAAGTAACATCACTGCGGGGAGGGGGAGCAGGATATACTTTAGTGCCGAAATGGCGCTTCTACGGGCGCATTTAAACGCCCAACGGAAGGCATTGCGCTGACGTTTCCCGTGAAGTGGTGCCGACGGAAGTTGTGAGCATGCGCACAAAGGGGGCGAGTGGAGCCGCACTCACTGCGCATGCTCCGTGGTTGATGCGCTGAACGTAAGCCTCTGCGCTGGGCTCCGCCCATCATTTACATATGATCACACCCACTTCCACTTGCGTCGGGTTACGCCAGCGCATTATCGTTACTCTGGCGCAAGTTTACGCGCAACTGCTATGTGAATTACAGGACTTGCGCTGAAAGGGTCTTCAGAGTAACGTAAATGAGAAGCGTTACTCTGGAGCAAAGATGCTCTCATCTACCTGAATCTGGCCCTATATTTGTTTCCTCTGTTTGTTTCAATATCCCACCTTTATGAGGTTAACTCCATGCAAGTGATCCCCATTGGATGGAAATTCGATCAGTGACCGACTATATATGAAGTGCCTGATATTATTGTCTGTTCGGTGAGTTTGAACCCCTGCGGGGACTTTGATTCCAACACGTGGTGGATTGAGAGTGGGCAGGCTGGTGCACGCTTCCTTTCTCTGTATCTGACACTATTTTTTTGGGATAAACACACAGACTTTGGCTATATCAAGATTTTCCATCCTTTTGCCTACTTTATGGTGGAGTTGGACACTTATATCCATATTTAGCGCTGTTTTGCATTTATCTCTTAATGATTCATTTTGGACTTTGAATGCTTTTTTGTTATTTTATGACACACCATTTTAACAGCTGCTTTTACTTATACACACCTATATATTTCAATTTGGAGATATTTAGTGTGTTTCATATATTTTTATTTTATTTTTTCCTTTTTTTTTAATGGTATTGTCTGTTGGGCGCTGAGGAGTGTATTATAGGCCTTGTAAATACACTGTTTTGCTATATATCTATAGATATATATATCTATATATCTATAGATATATATACACATAGAAATAAACACACACACACATATATGTAGCGCTACCCCCGAAAGAGCTATGGTTGTTCTTTGGGATCAGCGTATTAAGTTACCCTGTGGTGTGTCTAGGGGTAGTGGCAGTGAGCGAATGTCCAGCCATCAAATGGTTTTTTTCAAATGCTTTATTTCAAGGCCTGGCACGGCCAACCTCAATAGAAGGCAGGATAGAAAAGGTTGATGAAGCAGTAGAGAACGGTATCAGGCCTGGAAAACAAGGATAGCAAGCCTGCTTTCAACTATGGGCCAGATTCAGGTAGATGCGCGCATCTTTTTGCCAGCGTAGCGCAACGCATATACGCTGCGCTGACGCAAACTAGCGAGTGAAGTACAGCATTCACCAAGCGCATGGGCGTTACTTTGCAACGGAGTAACGAGATGCGCTGGCGCAACCCGACGCAAGTGGAAGTGGGTGTGATCATATGTAAATGATGGGCGGAGCCCAGCGCAGAGGCTTACGTTCAGCGCCTCATCCACGGAGCATGCTCACAACTTCCGTCGGCACCACTTCACGGGAAACGCCAGCGCAATGTGTTCCGTTGTGCGTATAAAAGCGCCAGCGGAAGCGCCATTCCGGCGCAAAAGTATTTCCGTTTCCCCCCACCCCAGGGAAGTTACTTTTGCTCTGGTATGGCTGCTCTCGCTATCCCCAAAGAGAGGAGGAACCTCAATTTCAATGCCCAGGAGGTCTCTGTGGTCATCTCTGCTATGGAGACTTATAATGATTTTCTGCATGGGAAGAAAAGTAGGAAGACCAGCCGGGAGAGGAAGCAGGCCATCCTGGACACCATTGCTGGCAGGGTGAATGTGTTGGGGTACTCCACCCGGACTGCTGGTGATATCCAGAAAAAGATAAATGACCTGCGGCGCAAGGTCCGTGGCAAGGTGGCCACCATTCGGAGCCATGAGCGGGGCACAGGTGGTGGACCCCCATGTCCGGTCAGCCTGACCACAGAGGAGGAGGTGGTCGCCCGCTGCCTGGAGAGGGAGCAATTGGAGGGGGTACCAGGCTATGATTCTGTGGAGGAAGGCTCCAGGACAGGTAAGTGATTTTTATCCCCTATTTGGTGTGTTGCATGTGGGGGGGGGGGGGACATGTGCCAAGTGTGTGGGACCACCAACATGTGTCTGCTTTGTGTCATCCACAGATGACGAAGCTGGGCCATCATCTGTTGCCGGCCATTCCACCCCAACCCCCCAACGGGATCCTGAGGACGAGCCCCTGGGTGCTGAAGACACCGAGGTGGAGGAGAGTGCCCACACCACTTCTGTGGAGATGGTTGAGGAGGAGCCTGTTCCTCAGCAGGAGTTTTTTTTGGTGTTATCTGAGTCCTCCCCTTCTGCAGGCCCCTCTGTCATCCCCTCACCCATCCTCGGTAGCCCCTCAAGGGCGACTCCATCCCCACGGGGACAACCTTCTCCTGGCCCCAGGAAGGTGACCCGTAAGACCAGGGGGGTGTCTGATCTGGTCCAGGACCAGGTGGCGATGGACCATGCCCGGCAAACACAACGGATGGGGGAGATTGCTGGGCACTTGGACCGGCTCGCTGACAGTCTGTGCTCCGTATCGCAGCTGCCCAGTGGTGTGCAGGACGTTGTCACCAGCCTGGGGGAGGTGCAGGCACCTCACAGCAGCCGTCCACGCCAACACAGCTGCCATCCGGGAAGAGGGGAGGCAGCGGCAGCGTGCCCAGCGGCATAATATCACCCGCCAGATGAGAATGCAGGCCCAGACCAATCATTTTCTGAGCCGGATTGCCGTGGCCTTGGAGGGCATGCAGCCAACAGCTACCAGGAGTGGCCCACCCGGGGATCAGCCTCCTCCAGATGTCCCCCCACCCCCACCCACTCCCTCCAGGCAGCTGAGGAGCCCGAGAGTGCCCACAAGGAGGAGCCCCCGTCATCCCAGATGAGGGTTTTTTTTTTATTTTATTACTCAGGTTATGAGTTTATATTTTATTTTATTACTCAGGTTATGAGTTTATTTTTTATTTTATTACTCAGGTTATGAGTTTATTTTTTGTTTTATTACTCAGGTTATGAGTTTATATTTTATTTTTAACTGCACACGGTCAGGAGTGCAGGGGACAGTGTGAATGGTGTGTGAATGTGAGGGGGTGGCACTCCTGCCAGTAAGGGGTGTCACCCTCGGCCGTGGTGGAGAAGTTATCCCCACGGCTGTATGAATGATGTGTGAAAGGTGTATGAATGGACAGCGACATCATTGGGGCCTTGACGCTGGCGTTGCTGCTCCCAAGTCCTACATGCTGGACTTGGGCTAATCCAATGCGATGTGCATGTGGTGTGTGTGATCTAGGAAAATCAGTGGTGTGCATGCATGCATTGTCTGTGTTATTAATGTTTTGGTTTAGTGTCCAAAGATGCCTACGGCGAGGACCCTCCTGACTGCTCTTCCATCAGCAGACTGGTTCTCCTCTGGCAGGTGGGGACTGTGTGGGTCGGGGGTCAGGTCATCACGTATGTCAATCTGCAGGCCTTTTCTCATAGCAAAGTTGTGCAGAATGCAACATGCACCGATTATCTGACACACGAAGGTAGGGGAATACAATAGGGTCCCCCCGGACTTATCCAGGCAGCGGAAACGGGACTTCAGGAGCCCAAATGTTTGCTCCACCACTGCACGGGTTTTGATGTGTGTTTCATTGTATTTTCTCTCTCCTCTGGTTTGGGGGTTCTGGAAAGGAGTCATTAGATGGGGTCCCAGTGCATATGCAGAGTCACCTGGAAGGGAAAAGACAGGAGGATGTTAGTCATGCATGTGCCCCTTTTGATGTGCATCATGGGAGGGGATAGTCATGCCTGCCACCCATGTCACTCACCAACCAGCCAGCTGTCCCCATACATGTTCTGCTCGAATTCCGCTGGGATGGGACTCTGACGGTATATGAAGCTGTCATGGCTGGACCCGGGGTGTATGGCACGGACGTGCCATATGAGGCGCTGGGCATCGGCTATCACCTGTACGTTGATGGAATGCCAATGCTTCCGATTGCGGTATATGTGCTCTGTGGCACTGGGGGGCTGGAGTGCCACATGTGTGCAATCAATGGCCCCCACAGTGCGTGGGAATCTGGCAATGCTGTAGAAATCTGTCATTGCCTTCAGCCGCAGCTCCTCAGTGGTTGGTCTGATGAAGTGGTTGGACATGCGTCTGAGGATTGCGGGGACAACCTGGTGCACACATGTGTTCATGGAGGACTGTGACATCCCAGCCACCACTCCACTTGTACGCTGGAATGATCCACTTGCAAGGAAATGAAGTGTTGCCAGTACCTTCACCAGTGGCTGCACTGCTTGTGAGCGGTGTGTTGGGCTGGTGATGTCACCCTGCAGGGTTGTGGTTAGTTCAAGTATTGCATCTGGGCTGAATCTGAAGAGGCGATACACCTCCTCATCCCCCATGCCAAAGAGGCTCATGCGCGTGCGGTAGATCCTCTCACGTGCCCGCCTCCTCCGTACCGGGGGACCCAGTACTAGTGCTAGGACCGCGACTGCCCCTGGCATATTGGCACACAGAGGTGTTGTCCTTGCACGTGTGGTTGTTCAGCTTGCTAGTTTCGTCAGTAACGCTGCTGCTGTAGCTGCTCTCCTGCTGACCTGTGGCCGTCTGGAGTAAAGATAAAGCAGCTATTTGTAGAAATAACTTTGCGCTAGCCGTTCCACATACGCGCGGCGCATGTAGCCAGCGTATGGTGCTAATCCGTTCGCGAATCGGGAAATCTCCCTCATTTGCATATTTGCATGGCAAATCAATAGGCGCGACGGATGCGACAAGCGAAAATATGCGCTAACGATACTCTGGCGAGGGAAAGTTAAGCCGATCGGAAAAGGCCCGTTTTCTGGCGCATCTAGGTTGGTGGGTACGGCCACATAGAAACGACGGCGCATATTCACAGTTACGCGGCGCATATCGATATACTGCAGCGCAAGTCTTGCTGAATCTGGCCCTTTAGCTACTGTTCTTCTATTGTGCTATTCAAAAAACACCCATTTAGGGCAAAAATATATAATATATAGGACCCCCGCACGAACATTTACGTCGGTAGAATGGCACGGACAGGCAAATCAACATAAATATACATCCCTTTGACCACTTCCATACCGGGCCTATTTTGGCACTTCTCTCCTACATGCAAAAATCACAATCTTTTTGCTAGAAAATTACTCAGAACCCACCAAACACTATAGATGTTTTTTTTAACAGACACCCTAGGGGATAAAATGGCGGTCATTGCAACTTAATGCCAAGTAAATAGATACCTAACATGTCACGCTTTAAAATTGCGCACACTCATGGAATGGCGCCAAATTTCAGTAATTCTCCATAGGCGTCACTTCATTTTTTTTTTACAGCTTACCAGTTTAGAGTTACAGAGGAGGTCTAGTGCTAGAATTGTTGCTGGTGCTCTAACGCACACGGCGATACCTCACATGTGTGGTTTGAACGGCATTTACATATGTGGGCGGGACTTGCGTGTGTGTTCGCTTCTGAGCGCGAGCTACCGGGGATAGGGGCATTTAAATTTTATTTTACTGAATTTATTTTATTTTTATACTTTAAAAAAAAAAATTTTTTTTTGATCACTTTTATTCCTATTACAAGGGAGCTCATCGGGAGCAGCAATCAGTGTCATGTCACAGTAAGCCACACCCCCTAACAGATAGGCCGCGTACACACGAGGGGATATGTCCGCTGAAAACGGTCCGATGTATGGGCTAGCGGACAGATTTGTCCACCCGACAGATTTCAAAGCAAGCTTTGAAATCTATCCGGTGGGAATCTGTCCGCCCGACATGTCTGCTGGTTAGTACACTTACCAGCAGACATGTCGGCTCCCACCACCGCCGCGCCGCTGCCGAATGGATTCGGCGCATGCGCGGAAGTGTTTTACTTCCTGGTGCGGTGACGTAGCGGTGACGCGGCGGCGTCAACGTCACCGCCGCGTCATCGCCACGTCACCGCGCCGTCCGGCGGCGGGGAATTTGATCCGATGGTGTGTACACGCCATCGGATCAAACTCCCGATCGGACATATCCGATGGAAATGGTCCGCGGACCGTTTTCATCGGATATATCCGATCGTGTGTATGGGGCCTTAGAATCATTTCCTAGGACACACTTAACCCCTTCCTAGCCCCCTAGTGGTTAACCTCTTCGCTGGCAGTCACATTTACACAGTAATCAGTGCATTTTTATAGCACCGATCACTGTATAAATATGAATGGTCCCAAAATAGCGGCAAAAGTGTCCGATGTGTCTGCCATAATGTCGTAGTTATGATAAATATTGCTGATTGCCTAAACAAAGGAATTTTTTTTTAAGAAACTACGTAGTTTTTCAGCTCTTTAGCACCAGCCTTTGGGCAACTTCTGGTAATGTTGTCTTATGTTGCCTAAAGGCCCATACACACGATCGGATTTTCCGATGGGAAATTGGTGATGGCAGGATGTTGTCGGATAATCCGACCGACCATTTGTACGCTCCATCGGACAATTGTCGGAATTTCCAACAACAGATGTGGGATATCATGCTTTAAATTTTTCAGACAACAAATGTGTGAAGGAAAAAAACGCATGCTCCGAACCAATGATAACCATAAGGCAACATTAGCAGAAGTAGCCCAAAGGGTGGCGCTAAAGAGCTGAAAAACTACGTAGTTTCTTAAAAAAAAATTCCTTTGTTTAGGCAATCAGCAATATTTATCATGACTACGACATTATGGCAGACACATCGGACACTTTTGCCGCTATTTTGGGACCATTCATATTTATACAGTGATCGGTGCTATAAAAATGCACTGATTACTGTGTAAATGTGACTGTGCTGAAGTGCTGAAAAACTAAATAGTTTTGTTTTTGTTGGCCAACAATTCTTGCCGTTTGTATGCAATACAAGTTCACGGCCAACGCCCTTCGCACAAAATTGTACGGCTTTGTCTGATGAAAATTGCTGAGAAGCAAATGACCAAGTGTTTTAGAGAGGACCCCGGTAAGCTGCAAAAAAAATGAAGAATTGAGCAAATAGTCACAACTGTTAAAAATTAGCTCTGGGGATGGGGATTAAATGTTTAATTGAATCTATATCCTGTTTACATTTGTTCCAATAGAGGAACCTTAAGGCGGCGTACACACGATCGGATATATCCGATGAAAACGGTCCGCGGACCATTTCCATCGGATATGTCCGATCGGGAGTTTGATCCGATGGCGTGTACACACCATCGGATCAAATTCCCCGCCGCCGGAAGGCGCGGTGACGTGGCGGTGACGCGGCGGTGACGTTGACGCCGCCGCGTCACCGCAACGTCACCGCACCAGGAAGTAAAACACTTCCGCGCATGCGCCGAATCCATTCGGCAGCGGCGCGGCGGCGGTGGGGGCCAACATGTCTGCTGGTAAGTGTACTAACCAGCAGACATGTCGGGCGGACAGATCCCCACCGGATAGATTTCAAAGCATGCTTTGAAATCTGTCGGGTGGAGAAATCTGTCCGCTAGCCCATACACACGAGCGGAGATGTCTGCTGAAACGGTCCATCGGACCGTTTTCAGCGGACATATCCCCTCGTGTGTACGCGGCCTTAAATGTATTTCAATTAAGACTGCATAAAATCAAGTTAAATAATATGTTAATTAAATAGCAGTCCCATCAGTATTTGACCTTTTTTTCTATATTTGTGGTTTGTTATTGTATGGAAATGGAACAGCTTTCTAGAGCAGCAGACAGGCTTGGAATAGAGTAATCATAATATGATTGTTACGGAGGCAGGAGTGGCATGGCTCCCACATCTTCCTGTTAATTGCTGACTTCATTGCTTTTCCCACGGGACCCGGTGAAAGCGGTTACCATGGAGACTTCATCCTGCTCCTGCTTCAAAGATCTTGATCTGTCTGACAATGCTAACTCTTTTTGAAATGCACAAGTTAATGTGTAAAATGATCACAGAATAATTTTTATTCCTGGTAAAGAATATATTTTCTGTTTGTATGCTCATTTTAATTGCTAACATTTTTTTATTATTAACTGTATTTCCTACTTTATAGATGCTTACAGTAGCTTCACTGGTTTTATTTATTAAATAAATATTACAATACACTGGATTGCTGTAGCCTAGCGACACCAGCATCCTCGAACATAACATGATCCAAGTACTTTTGAAAGAAACAGATTATTATACATTTGGTACCAGTAGCCATTCCTGGTCAATTTTGGTGGAAATTTTGCATCAGTTTTTTTTTATAAATACTAAGTTAAATAAATGAATATATAAATTAATGTTAAAATAATTAATAATTAAATCAGTTTATTTGTTCATTATAGTGGTTTTGTACATATTTTTTATTTATTATGTTCATGTTTTTAATTATCAGGGGAATATGAAATGATGTACTGTATATTAATAATGTTTTCTATTTGTATTTATTTTTTACGTTTAGCAAGGAGTCAACTCTTTCCTAGGTTCTTTAATAAAAAAGCTTGATACTTAGGGTGGATAAAAATCAATGATTTAAAAAAAAAAATGGCCAAATAAGATTTTTTTAGATTTTTCTCAAATATATTTTAATAAAATGCTTTTAGACTTAACAATCTATCTAAAGATAGTTTTCTATTTAACCAATTAAGACCTGGACCAATATGCAAGGTAAAGGACCAGGCCCCTTTTTGCGATTCAGCACTCCGTCGCTTTAACTGACAATTGCGCAGTCGTGCGACGTGGCTTCCAAACAAAATTGGCGTTCTTTTTTTCCCACATGTAGAGATTTATTTTGGTGGTATTTGATCACCTCTGTGGTTTTTATTTTTTGCACTATAAACAAAAATAGAGTGACAATTTTGAAAAAAATGAAATATTTTTTACTTTTTGCTATAATAAATTTTCCCAAAAATATGTAAAAAAAGAATTTTTTCCTCAGTTTAGGCCGATATGTATTCTTCGGCCTATTTTTGGTAAAAAAAACGCAATAAGCGTTTATCGTTTGGTTTGCGCAAAATGTATAGCGTTTACAAAATAGGGGATAGTTGTATTGCATTTTTATTAATATTTTTTTTTTTTACTACTAATGGCAGCGATCAGCGATTTTTTTTCTTGACTGCGACATTATGGCAGACACATTGGACAATTTTGACACATTTTTGGGACCATTGTCATTTTCACAGCAAAAAGTGCTATAAAAATGCATTGTTTACTGTGAAAATGACAATTGCAGTTTGGGAGTTAACCACTAGGGGGCACTTAAGGGGTTAGGTGTGACGTCATTTGTGTTTCTAACTGTAGGGGGGCGGGGCTGTAGGTTTACACACACCTCTCCCCGTTCTTCAGCTGCTGTGACCGAACGCGGGACTCTGGTGGCGATCGGGTCCTGCAGGCCGCCTTCACGGAGCTTCGGACCCATGCTGGGCATTTAACAATCACGTACAGGTACGTGATTGTGCCCAGCCGTGCCATTCTGCCAACGTATATCGGCCTTAGGCGGTCCTTAACCACTTGCCCATGGTGTCATAGTCAAAAGACGTCATGACTTTAAAGATGGATATCTCGGTAACGGCAGCAGCTGCTGCCACAACCGAGATATCCATCTTTTCCGTGGGCAGTGCTGTACACGATAATGGCGGTCCCAGCGGCGGATTCGCCGCAAGATCGCCGTTATCGGTGGCGGGAGAGGGCCCCCCCCCCTCCCGCCGCTCTCCCGCGCTCTCCGCCGCTTACCGGAGCCGTCGGTAACGGCGGAGGCGATCGGGTCCTCCTGCTGGCTGTGTTGGGATACGAGTGAGGGAAAAATCGCCCCCACCCGTCCCCCACAGCTCTGCTGGGCGGAAGTGACGTCAAAACGTCAGTCCCGCCCAGCGTCTTAAAGAAACATTTTTTTTTTCTGAAATTTGAAAAATGACATTTTTTTTTTTTTTTTTTCTTTTTTTGCATTTAAGCCTAAATATGAGATCTGAGGTCTTTTTGACCCCAGATCTCATATTTAAGAGGACCTGTCATGCTTTTTTCTATTACAAGGGATGTTTACATTCCTTGTAATAGGAATAAAAGTGATAATTTTTTTTTTTTAATTTATTTCGATGTATAAAATTATAAACTAATTAAAAATAAATAAGAAAACAAAAAAAAAAAATTTTAAAACGCCCCGTCCCGACGAGCTCGCGCACAGAAGCGAACGCATACGCGAGTAGAGCCCGCATATGAAAACGGTGTTCAAACCACACAAGTGAGGTATCGCCGTGATCGTTAGAGCGAGAGCAATAATTCTAGCCCTAGACCTCCTCTGTATCTCAAAAAATGCAACCTGTAGAATTTTTTAAACGTTGCCTATCGAGATTTTTAAGGGTAAAAGTTTGACGCCATGCCACGAGCGGGCGCAATTTTTAAGTGTGACATGTTGGGTATCATTTTACTCGGCGTAACATTATCTATCACAATAAATAAAAAAATTGGGCCAAATTTATTGTTGTCTTATTTTTTTATTCAAAAAAGTGTTTTTTTTTCAAAAAAAGTGCGCTTGTAAGACCGCTGCGCAAATACGGTGTGACAAAAAGTATTGCAATGACTGCCATTTTATTCTCTAGGGTGTTAGAAAAAAAAAATATATAATGTTTGGGGGGTTTAAGTAATTTTCGAGCAAAAAAAACAGTTTTAGTCTCGTAAACACCGAATCTGAAAAACAAACCCGGTGGGCAAGTGGTTAAGTGGTTAATATTAATTAATAGATTCGTTTATTCAGCATGAAATAGAGCTTAGTTATATAGCATGAGGCTGAATATTCTGTAATATTTAAATTTTTGGTAAACTCATTCAATGAATCCAAGCTCTGCAAGCTGACATAAAAATGCATTGATGCATTCACACAATTTCATAGTAACCATGAGATAAAAAAGTTCAGGAATATTCCTTTATCCAATTGTTTTGAAAGTCTATGTACATTGCAAACTGTATGATTGAATTGGTTCTGATATCACTGTTTTACTGACCTGACAGCTTATTATTCCAAATAGGAAACCTTCATTTTGTTTGCAAATATTAAAGATTCTAACTACCAGCAAGAAAAAGTGCCCACATTCAAAGAGCAATTTTTAATTTCAGATTCTTAATGGCAAAGCCTGTTAGCAGGCATCCATTTACCTGCATCCATTTAAATGCCTCCATGTCCCTCACACTGTTATGTCACTGCAGCATCACCAGTCGGCCCATTGGACTGTCGGTGAGTCAACAACGGATCACAAAAAAAACAGGTCATGGAAAAAAAAAGAAGTTTTTCTCAACGTGATTCCTCTCAAGCCTGCCTTGCATACTCATGTTTGTGGAAAAAAAATGCTCGAGCAAAGCGCGGTGATGTACAACACGTACGACGGCACTATAAAGGGGAAATTCTATTCAAATGGTGCCACCCTTTGGGCTGCTTTTGCTGATTTCGTGTTACCGCGTGTTAGTAAAAGTTTGGTGAAAGACGTCTCGCGCTTTTCAGTCTTTGTGCTTTTCAGTCCGTCACAGCGTGACGAATGTTGTCTCCATTAAGAACAAGTGCTCACGTCTCATAACTTGCTTCTGAGCATGCGCATTTTTCCCCCTCGTTAAAGCGCACACATGACCGGTTTTCACGACGTGAAAAACAACGAGAAAAGATAGAGCAGGTTTTAAATTATCGAATGCAATAATTTTAATCTATTGGCGCCGGTTTCTCCTGGCCCTTTAAGGGGTTTCAGATGGCGGGAGGCGGGGTTTATAATCATGTAAACACTGGCTACCTTTCACAGGGGTCACATGACCGGCAAGCAAGCAGCGATCGGACCTTTCCATTAGTGGCTGGTAACTGTGCATGTAAGGCGTGCGCTCTCAACACAGCTGTTTGCAATGTGGTATGCAAATATGCGGTAGCTCAGCACCAAGGCCCACCCACGAGAGGCAACATATTTGTGTGCCATTTGTTCCAAGATGTTAAGCAATTATGTACATAAGAACATGGGTAGATAGCAACTACTGAGGATAGGGAGGGTGAAGTGAAGAGTAAGAGATAAAATAAGTGGGTGGAGCTACTGGTGGGCATGGTTAGGGGAGAAGGTTAGGTTTGGGTTGGGGGGGAGGATAATAGACGGTGAAGAAAGATGGGAAGGATGAGAGAGTAGGTGGGAGAGAAGGTTAGGCTTTACATGACGTGGGAGATGCCAGGGAAGGGTTGGGCGTGGTTAAACTGGAGTGAAGGTGCTTGTATTGTACTGAGAGAAATCTATGCAGTAAAAACAAGTATTTCAGAATTTGGAGTGTGTATCCTTGAGGGAACTAGTAAGATCCTCCATTAATTTAAGCCATTGCTGTATGGATAGTTAGGGAGAAGGAAATATAAAGTGCTGGAATGCAGGAATGTACTACATTAACCAAATGTATTATAACATTTTTTTATATGCCTTTGAAGGCACTGTGTAATTTAACCACCTGCTCACAGTAGTTTTACTGCGGGTGGGGGGCAGCTGCAGGCCAGGCAACGTACCTGCAGGTCACCCGGAACATGTGCACTGGCACACCCCCTCGGGCACAAAGTTCAGTCCTACTTTGAGCGGCTGGGATGTCACATGACCAGTTGACCAGATCAAGAACACCCACCAGGAGGCAGATGTATGTGTGTCAATGTCAACAATCAAGAGAAGACTTCACCAGAGTGAATACAGAGGGTTCACCACAAGATGTAAACCATTGGTGAGCATCAAAAACAGGAAGGCCAGATTAGAGTTTGCCAAACCACATCTAAAAAAGCCTTCACAGTTCTGGAACAACATCCTATGGACAGATGAGACCAAGATCAACTTGTACCAGAGTGATGGGAAGAGAAGAGTATGATGAAGGAAAGGAACTGCTTATGATCCAAAGCATACCACTTCATTAGTGAAGCATGGTGGTGGTAGTGTCATGGCGTGGGCATATATGGCTTCCAATGGAACTGGTTTTCTCGAATTTATTGATGATGTGACTGCTGACAAAAGCAGCAGGATGAATTCCGAAGTGTTTTGGGCAATATTATCTGCTCATATTCAGCCAAATGCTTCAGAACTCATTGGACGGCGCTTCACAGTGCAGATGGAAAATGACCCGAAGCATACTGCGAAAGCAGCCAAAGAGTTTTTAAGGGAAAGAATTTAAATGTTATGCAATGGCCAAGTCAATACCTGACCTGAATCCGATTGAGCATGCATTTCACTTGCCGAAGACAAAACTGCAGGGAAAATGCCCCAAGAACAAGCAGGAACTGAAGACAGTTGCAGTAGAGGCCCGGCAGAGCATCACTAGGGATGAAACTCAGTGTCTGGTGATGTCTGTGCATTCCAGACTTTAGGATGTAATTGATTGCAGGATTTGCAACCAAGAATTAAAAAGTGAAAGTTTGATTTATGATTGATAATAGTGGAATACGCGCTAATTATACAACTAATATTGTGAAATCCAGTATCAAATTGTGAAAAATGATTACATATATTAATCACTGAGGCCCCAAACGGCCAAGAGGATCATGTAAAAACAATGTGCAATATGCCGTGGTAATAGTGCTCATGTGTTCACACCTACTAAATTAATAAATGAAATTGCAGTCCGTCCGATATCCACACTAATGAAGGATAGGATAAAATTAAAGAGTCCAGAAAAAATTACCTGAGTCAATAGCACTAAACACAATCCAATATCTCAAGGAAGAAAACCAAAACAGTCATCCATGGAAAGTTTTCAGCCCAGCGGGAGTTGTCAATATATTCACAAGGATTCCTCCGGTATTATGTAAAAAAAGGAAAAAGACATACCATTGTGCAGCACTAAGGTTCCAATATTGAAATAAAAGCTGGTAATAGATACACTCACATGACCATTTGTCGATCAAAGGACCGCTCAATGTTTGCTGAGAAATCGTATCGAATCCTCAACGCCCTGTTACGATCAAAAAGCAGCTCAGTGTTTGCTGAGAACTCGTATCGAATCCTCCACTGGTCTCCGCACGTTAAACTCCTCCCCACGCGTTGCGTCACCGTCACGTGACTTAATCATGGGATATGACCGTGGAGCACATATTGCGGGTCA
This sequence comes from Rana kukunoris, assembly GCA_029574335.1. Taxonomy (NCBI): domain Eukaryota; kingdom Metazoa; phylum Chordata; class Amphibia; order Anura; family Ranidae; genus Rana; species Rana kukunoris. The sequence continues at coordinate 474,715,293 of CM056049.1, forward strand.
TTTATCTTCCGTAAACTGAGGAGGAGGAAACTGAGACTCTGAAAGCAATTTACATCATATGCGGCAAAAACAAGGATGACAGTCATAGATGCTACTATATGAAACTGTCCAACCAATTTTTTAATCACATCCACAATGGCAATTTTAAATTTTATATAATATAATAACATATGATTAAAATAAATGAATTTAAAATTATAAACGTAAAACATCTGCACCACCTCAGGTTGAATATGGTACTGCAGCTAATGTGTTAGACAGACTTAGCTAATTGTACAATACCCCCAAAAAAACACAGATTCAAGGGAGCAAGAATTGCATCTAGTCTAACATCTGGGGCATAAATAATAAAATAATATAAAAATGTATATAAGGCAGTATTATTTTAAAAGTTTAACGGGTCAACTGAACAAAGTACTAGAACAAAAAGATATTGATATTAAACAACGGAAGAAAAGGAAATATTGGAGAGATACGAATGATTATCGTTTACATTAAACATTCAAGTGGCAATTAAAATTGAAAGAAGGGAGAAATGGGTCGGTGGTTTCATCCCCAGAGAAGGAGGTCCGGATCATTACTCCCCCTAGGAGTTATAGACCAATGGTACCAGCCCAGACCAGAGCTTATGAGGATGAATACCACAGACCCACCAATTCTACCTCGTATGAACATCCAAGATCTCATAGAGAGGATCATAATGGACCTAGAACTCCACAAAATTGGTGGAAAAATCAAAAACCAAGATCAAAATCACCAAGAAAACCGGCTTGGAAAAACAAAAATCCACATAAGAATAACCCAAAACCGTCTCAGCCCCAATATGGGCAATCAGAATATCCAGGGACTTATGGGCAGAATTATTATCAAGACCCCAAAGATAAGAGAGATCCGAGGGACAGTTATCAGTCCCAGTATTATCATCATGGACCCAATATTTCCTCTTATCAACAAGGTGGACCACCTAACCATGATTACCACTCACAGGAAAATAGAAGAAGCCCTGCATTTACGCACAACAGATATGAACCATTGGCTAACTATTTAGAAGAAACCAATTCCAGGTCTTTTTTAGAGTATCGCCGGGACGACAGGAACCCACCCAGATTAGAAGATGTGATTCAAATCAGAAGTCCAGATCCAAGAGGGGCTGCAGAGGGGGACAAAGGACCAAAAAGAAGGAAAATGCAGTAGGAGAGGGCATTATAAACCTCAGTGGGATTGAGTTGACTACCACTGAACTTGGCACCCTTGATAAGGGATTAAAATTTGCTCCTATAAAAAATCTAAACAAATTTGACATGTATGTAGACATACATGAATGAATGAATGAAAACTTATATAGCGCAGCACATGCAAAGTAAATCGCCTCTGGGCGCTTGTTGTTCCTGTCTCCTTTGAGATCAAAAGAGATGAGTCTTAATCTTTCTCCTGAAGATTAAGTAGTTCTCCTCCAGCCGAATGCTGGCTGGTAAGGCGTTCCATAGTCTGGGACCTTGGACAGCGAATCTCCTGTCTCCTTTGGACTTGTATCTGGCTTTCGGTATCTGAAGCCGATTTTGATTGGTGGATCGTAGAATACGATTTGGATTGTGAATTTTTAATTTTTCGCATAGATAATGGGGAGCATTCCCATGGATACATCTATGCGTTAGACAGAGAGCTTTAAAGGTGATTCTGTCTTTAACTGGTAGCCAGTGAAGGGATCTCAGTGAAGGTGAGATTGATTCCCAGGTTTTTTCCCAGTCACAAGTCTGGCGGCCGTATTTAGAACGACTTGAAGACGAGCGATTTGGTACTTGGGGAGTCCGAGGTAAAGGGCATTTGCATAGTCCAGTCTGGGGTTTACAATTGCTCCCACCACGACCGCTACGTCTTTCTTGGGAATAAAAGGAATGAGTCTGCGTAGTAGGCGCAGCAGATGGTGAGATCCGCTGACTACTGACCCTATTTGTGCGTTCATTGTCATGTAGGAGTCAAAGATGACCCCAAGACTTTTGACTTTGGCGCTAGGGGTGATGATTTTGCCCAGAATGGGCGGGGGGATCCAGGTTGTTGCCGATTGATTCCTACGCTTGGCGTGAAACAGAAGAAGTTCTGTTTTCGCTCCGTTGAGTTTGAGATAACTCTTTGTCATCCAGTCCTCTATCAAAGAGAGGCATGTCTCTAGATTGAGGTGGTGATCCTTTTTATTGCAAATGCAGAAGTACAGTTGCGTGTCGTCTGCATAAGAGTGATATAGCAGTTTTTGGCTGCAGATGATTTCGAAAAGAGGACGCACATAGATGTTGAATAACATCGGCGACAGGGGAGATCCTTAAGGGACCCCGCACGATAATGTGCGTTGTTCAGAAGTGAAGGGTCCTAGCTTCACTATTTGCGATCGGTTTTCCAAAAAAGAGGAGAACCAGGATAGATCGCTTTCTGCGACTTTGGCTATTTTAGCCAGCCGAGTCAATAACAGCTTGTGATCAACTGTATCAAAGGCTGCGCTTAGGTCCAGCAGAACCAGAAGAGAAGATTCTCCTTCGTCTGCGGCCTCGAGAACGTCGTCCCATATCTTAAGCAATGCTGTTTCCGTCCCGTGTCCGGGACAGAATCCTGATTGAAATGGGTCGAGTAAGTTGTGGGTATCTAGATGCTGTTGCAGCTGCTGTACCACTGCTTTCTCCATTACCTTGGAGAGAACATTTAGGCCTGTTATGGGGCGCCAATTGAGTGGATCCTTCGGATCCAGGGTGGCTTTCTTCAAGATGGGTTGAATAAAGCCCTCCTTCAGCTGGGAGGGCATTATGCCCTCCCTGAAGGATTGGTTGATAAGCTGCGTGACAGGAGGTGCCAGGATGTCGGCGCATTCCTTCAGCAGTTTGGTGGGGATAATATCATTTGGCGCAGTGCTGTTGCGCAGAGTGCGGATGATATTATTTGTGGTCTGAATGGAGATGGGTTCCAGCGTGAACTCACCTAACTGTGGTGAATTACTGCCGGTGCTGTGTAAATAACTACGGGGGGGGGCTGGGAGAGAAATTGTTTTGCTGAATGCTTTGCCGGATAGCCTCAATTTTGTTAATGAAGCAATCTGATAACTCATCACAAAATTCTTGTGTATCCAAGCTGGGGGCTTCAAGACATCCTGGATTCATGGTCTGAGTGACCAGCTTGAAGAGTTCGCAGGGGCGGTTTAGGGCACCGTTGATAGCCTCAGAAAAATAGTTTTTCTTGGCTTCGAAGATTTGCTTGTAGTATTTTCTGGTTATTGCCTTGTAGATCAAGAGGTTCTCATCTGAAGAGCTTCTTTTCCAGGCTGCTTCTGCCCTTCTGCGCTCTTGCTTCAGTAACGCCAGCTGGTTGTTGAACCAGCTGGAGTTATTTTTCCTGATCTGGGTCTTTCGTTTCGGCGCTATCAAGTCAGCTGACTGCAATAGTGCTGTGTTTATGGCCTCCAGTGTTTCTTCCGCTGTTTGGTGTGGCTGAATTGTGTTTATTTTTTCCCCTAACGTGGCTTTGAAGAGTTCCGAGTGGAGCTTCTTCTGACATCTGGTCCAGTGTGTTGTCACTGGATTTGATGTTTTTGTTAAGGGGGGGAATTCGGAAATAATGAATTTAATTGCATGGTGATCTGTCCATGGCAATGGTTCATTTTCCAAGATTTTTATTTCCAGATCTTGTCTGAAAATAAGATCGAGCGTGTGACCTGCAGCATGTGTGGGCCCACATACTAGTTGCTGAAGCTCTAATCCTTCCAGGTGGTCGATACAGGCGTCGGCAACGGGGTCTTGTGCGGAGTTGGTCCAGAGATTGAAGTCCCCGAGCAGCAAAACATGTTTGCTGTTGAGGGTGTAAGTGGAGACAAACTCCGTTAATGATGATAGCAGCTGCGATTTTGGGCCGGGTGGCCTATAGCAGAGAAGAATGTGGACGGTCTCCTTGGAATTTGTTTGCAATTGCAGAGTAAGGGTTTCCATGAATGGAAGAGGGTTTTGAAGGGCTGGTAATAAAGAGGCAATCTAGATCGCATTGTAAAATGAGGTCCCGGATTTCCAGTCGGTGTTTTACTGCCGATCTTGTATTGATCAAAGCACAAGATATGTGCTTAGGCTGGGGTGAATGGCTGAAATACCTGACGGTCGGTCGTTGATCGACTCTCCATATTCGCTAAATTTTTAGGGCTTTTTTGGTGATGGCTGGCAGTATTGCGGCGGATTGCCTCAAACTCCAAATGGTTTCTGCAGAATATTGCTGATATGCCATGGTCGCCAAACACCGGGGGGGGGGGGGGGTGGTTGGGAGTTTCAGGGGCGATGGGGAGAGGAATTGGCTAATTCCTCTCTCCTGGCTTGGTCCAGAGGAAGGCAAAAAAATACAGAAATATGTCAGAAAATTGAATATTAAAAAATTCATGTTAAATAAACCTATGGTTGATGGGGGAGAATGCCTCCCGGGTCGAGTCCAACACAGTAACCTTAGAAACAAATCTCTATTTAACCCTCAACTTCACAACAACCAACATGTGGAGGTCTTTAATAAATTGGTCGTGAAAGACTTAGAAAAGAGGTTTGTTAAAAAGGGATATAACAATTAATTCATCCAGGATCACATCCAAAAAATATATGAGACCCCAAGAAATCTCCTTATTCAGGACAAACCCAAACAACCAACAAGGCAAAACGAATTATCTATTATTGTCAACTATACGGTCCAACACAAACAGGTTGAGAAAATTCTTCAGAAACATTGGCCTATTCTTCAAGCTGACCGCCAACTTCAGGGTATTCTACCAATTCGCCCCAGGGTTGTATACCGTCGAGCCCCCTTCTCTTAGAGACTTAGTAGCCAAAAATGTTCCCAATCCCCCCAGTAAGAAAAACACTTTAACCTTCTTTCAGGGAAAGGGATTTTTTCCCTGTAAGAGGTGTTTCGCATGTAAACACACCATTTTTAGTGGTCAAAAAATGTTCCAGTTTTTTGTCCTATGTTACAAAAAAGGAGTATCGTATAGATGACCTTATTACATCCCGAACAGAAGGGGCAGTCTATATACTGGAATGTCCATGTTCTTTGCAGTACATAGGAAGGACCAAGAGACCACTTTGGAAGCGTTTAAGAGAACATGTTCAGAACATACAAAAAGGTTTTAGAGAGCACAGTGTGTCGCGTCATTTTAAGTTGTGTCATAATCAAAATCCTCATGAATTAAAATTTTGGGCAATACAAAAATATAACCCACATTGGAGAGGCAGCCATAACGTTTGTGAGTTGAGTAAGTCAGAATCCCGCTGCATTTATGAAATGAAAACATTAGAGCCCAATGGCCTCAATATAGATTTTGATTTAAATTGTTTTATTTCGGATCACTAGCTTATTATGGGATAAATATGAGGGATGCGGAGGCTATGATGTTTATTCTAAATTTTATTTGAAATTTAATATTTTGGATTTGAAATTTTAATTTTGTATTTATGTGTAATATCCATAGTCTGATATAAATAATACTGCCTTATATACATTTTTATATTATTTTATTATTTATGCCACAGATGTTAGACTAGATGCAATTCTTGCTCCCTTGAATCTGTGTTTTTTTGGGGTATTGTACAATTAGCTAAGTCTGTCTAACACATTAGCTGCAGTACCATATTCAACCTGAGGTGGTGCAGATGTTTTACGTTTATAATTTTAAATTCATTTATTTCAATCATAAGTTATTATATTATATAAAATGTAAAATTGTCATTGTGGATGTGATTAAAAAATTGGTTGGACAGTTTCATATAGTAGCATCTATGACTGTCATCCTTGTTTTTGCCGCATATGATGTAAATTGCTTTCAGAGTCTCAGTTTCCTCCTACTTCCGGTTTACGGAAGATAAATGACCCGCAGTATGCGCTCCACGGTCATATCCCATGATTAAGTCACGCGTGGGGAGGAGTTTAACGTGCGGAGACCAGTGGAGGATTCGATACGAGTTCTCAGCAAACACTGAGCGGCTTTTTGATCGTAACAGGGCTGTGAGGATTAGATACGATTTCTCAGCAAACATTGAGCGGTCCTTTGATCGACAAATGGTCATGTGAGTGTATCTATTACCAGCTTTTATTTCAATATTGGAACCTCAGTGCTGCACAATGGTATGTCTTTTTCCTTTTTTTACATAATACCGGAGGAATCCTTGTGAATATATTGACAACTCCCGCTGGGCTGAAAACTTTCCATGGATGACTGTTTTGGTTTTCTTCCTTGAGATATTGGATTGTGTTTAGTGCTATTGACTGAGGTCATTTTTTCTGGACTCTTTAATTTTATCCTATCCTTCATTAGTGTGGATATCGGATGGACTGCAATTTCATTTAATTAGTTTAGTAGGTGTGAACACATGAGCACTATTACCACGGCATATTGCACATTGTTTTTACATGATCCTCTTGGCCGTTTGGGGCCTCGGTGATTAATATATGTAATCATTTTTCACAATTTGATACTGGATTTCACAATATTAGCGCGTATTCCACTATTATCATTTACTATTTTTGGTTGGTGCACCAGTTACTTATACAGCTGCTTTTATACATTTGGTTATTAATTTTTGTGGTGTATTTTAGAGATTTAGTAGCGCTGTATTTTTCCATATTATTTTATATTGATTTATGATTGTTAATCTGTTCCATTACTTTTGGTCCCTTAAAAGGTGTGAGGCACATATACAAACTGTTGTTATTCCTACACCGTTCACCTGATTTGGATGCAAATACCCTCAAATTAAAGCTGAAAGTCTGCGGTTAAAGCACATTATGTTTGTTTTATTTCAAATCAATTGTGGTGGTGTAAAGATTAGAATTGTGTTGATGTCCCAATATTTATGGACCTGACTGTAAATGCCATAAATCTTTCCCATAGTTTATAGATGCTATAACTTTTGCACAAACCAATCGATATATGGTTGTTGTGATTTTTTTAACCAAAAATATGTACAGTAGAAGAATATATATCGGCCTAAACTGAGGAAAAGATGTGTTTTTTAAAAAAAATTGTCGCTCTTTTTTTGTTTATAGCGCAAAAATTAAACCGCAGAGGTGATCAAATACCACCAAAAGAAAGCTCTATTTGTGGGAAAAAGGGACGTCAATTTTGTTTTGGTACAACATCACACGAGCAAACAATTATCAGTTAAAGCAAAGCAGTTTCATACCGCAAAAACACCTGTGCGGCTCAGTGAATATAAAGAAAAAGTGTAATTTGATAAAGTAAAAGTGTATTGGCATGCTCTATTATAAGCATGATGCCTCCTCTGCCTGCACTCATGCAGATAGGGGACATGCACAAAAGCTGAGCAGCACTTATGAGTTCTGTAGAGGAGTTTGGTGAACGGCTCTTCTTCATCCTTTATTCCAGGTTGTCAAAATGTAAAATCCTTTTAAATCCTTTTTACATCTAGAGAGTTGTTATAATATATTTAGGACTAAATATCTGATCCTAATAGGAAAACATTCCCTTATCTCAGGTCTAACTATAAATTTCATGCCTCTATATTCAAGTATCTATAATTAAGTAACTATGTGCGCGCTCTGTTTAAAGAATATCCTTTCAATGAGGTAACATTGTTTGAAAATACATGTATGACTCACGCTTATGCCGCTCACTTAATATATTTTATTTATACACAGAGCGTCTTGTTTTCCAATTCTTCTAATCCTGAACCTATTCTAGAGCATGGGTAAAGGTCAGGTGCTAAACAGAATGAGGTTTGCAAAGATATTTAGTGGAAAACACAAAAGGTGTATTCATCACTAGCTGAGAAACCTCAACTAACCTAGTCATAAATTAGTACTTCACATCTAATAAAAATAAAAACTTGATTTAAACTATTTTTGTTGTGTTTGCTTAACTTCTCAGGTTCTGATACCTCAACAAAAGAAAGTGTCATTATCAGGGGTCAGGCTCACGGACCAGTAGCTATAGCAGTAGTGAGGCTCCCACCAACCAGCTGGATAAATATACAAGCAAGTCAACCCAGCGGATGGCACAGGCTCACCCGAGATTTAGGGTCTAAACACTAACCAGTATTCACCAGAGCTCCTGATGATGGAAATAGATGGGTTTTGGTGCCTGTTAATACCAGGTCGCGGTCCTCAGGATCTACCCACCAGGAGGTGAGCAAGCCAGGGTCCAGTAGCAGATATAACAGGTAGGGATAAAGCAGAAACTAGTCAGTAAATAAGCTAAAGGTTGATAATGAGGAACAAGCTAAAGGCGGTAAGGAGTGGTAGCGGAGATACCGACGGCTGTAGGTATGTAAAGGAGACAAAATATCGGCTGGAGAGAGCACAATAATCTGGTAAACAGGATGTGCAGAGACATGGATTAGGTCAGGAAGTTCACAGGAGGAGCAAAGAGATCAGGCAGAGAGCTGTCCAGCATCTCAGCAAGAAGAGCTACCACTGGCCAAAGCAGACCCAGGTCCTGATAGTACTCCCCCCCTTCCAGAGCATCCCCTGGATGTCTTAGGGCCCAGTCTGGGAGGAAATCTCAGGTGGAATTCTCTTGTTAATCTAGGGGCATAAACATTATCCTCAGGATTCCCATGGAATCAGATATTGTAATTTGGTTCTAAAGATCTTAAAATCAAGAATTTTCTCAACCAAAAATTATTTTTCACATTGCACCCTACCAGGTGGAGGGGGTGGGAGAACTTGCCCAGAGAATGGGTTTTCATAAAATGGTTTGAGCAAATATATGTGAAGCATGGGGTGAATCCTCATACTGTGTGAAAGTTTTAAGTGAAAAGTGACTAGGTTACTTGGGCTGAAATCTGAAAAGATCCCATAAACTGTTGTCCCAGCTTTAATCTATTAATCAAATCTAATAATCTAACCTATTAATCTAATCTAGTAAAACTGAGTATGTGTAATTTGTCTTTAAATTGCAGGTATGATTATTTGAAATTATACTGAGGCAAAAGCCACTTGATGATTTCAAGTAAAGCCTTGTACACACGCATTGTTTTCTCGGCAAGAAACAGCAAGAAAACTGCTGGCAGAGCTTTCTTGCCAACTAAACTGTGCGTGTGTACGAGGCTTTGAGGTTTCTCGTCAAGAAAACTGCCCAGAATCTAGACAAGAAAAATAGAGAACCTGCTCTCTATTTTGTCATTGTGATTCTCGGCAGTGTTTTCCTGCTGAAAAACCTGAGTGTGTGTATACTTACCTGTCTCCATTGAAACCCGCACATGCTCGAAATGACTTTGACGCATGCGCGGTAGCTTCCAAAGCATAGGTAGGGTGAAGCAAGATGGCGGCGATGACATTGAATGTGACGAGCGTGGTTCTTTTGAATCGTACATGTGTACTCTCGGCTGACAAGAGATTCTTGCCAGGAATCTTGTCAGGAAAAACAACGTTTTTTTTCCTGACGAGAATCCAGGCCGTGTGTACAGGACTTTAGTCTGAATGTGTGGGTGAAGAGGAATGGGCAATTTTCTGTAGTAATCTAATAGCATAAACAATATAAGTGAGAAAGGGAAGGCACACCCAAACTGTGAGCCAAGAACTCAAATAGGATTCTGCAACCATATTTTGCCCAATCCGCATATACTGGTAACTGCATCTTTGTAATGTGTTTAAACCAGTGTAAATGAGAACGGGGGTCCTAGGGAAGTGGAAGTCTGAAAGTCTAGGTTTGTTGAATGAAAAACATCACCCTCTGGGTGATCTATGTACATTGCAAGGATAATAACAACCTTTGTTGCAGATTCCTACCTTTCGTTGTTCTGAAGTAATCCAAGTGTGTTTGTCTGTGCCTCTGTGCTAAGTAGGTGTAATGGGAGTGGTTTTATAATTAACTGTCAGGTGTGCAGCTGCAGGGCACTAATGAAGAAAGTATCTCTCCAAAAATTACATTTTTGTTGCAGGGGTTGCCTGAAATCTGACTTGTATCTTAGGCAGACTGGGGAAACTGGTGAGCCAATCACACAAGCAGGAAATTATGTTTCTGGGGAGTGGTCAGTACACACTTTGTGTACAGAACAACTCCAGGTAGCCATATTGCAATGTATTCTCAGAAAATTACAGTGGCTGCAGATTGAAAATGTATTATCATTCAACTACAATATGATTATTGCCGCAATTATATGTGCTATATTATTTTTCTTTATTTGCTATTTTTTTTCCCACGAAAGTGGAGTTATCCTTTAACCACTTAAGACCCGGACCAATACGCTGGCAAATGACCCAAGGGGTTTTTGCGATTCGGCACTGCGTCGCTTTAACAGACAATTGCGCGGTCATGCGACGTGGCTCCCAAACAAAATTCGCGTCCTTTTTTTCCCACAAATAGAGCTTTCTTTTGGTGGTATTTGATCGCCTCTGCGATTTTTATTTTTTGCGCTATATACAAAAATAGAGCGACATTTTTGAAAAAAAATCAATATTTTTTACTTTTTGTTATAATAAAAAATCAATAAACTAAATTTTAGTCAAACATTTAGGCCAAAATTTATTTAGCCACATGTCTTTAGTAAAAAAAAATCGCATTAAAAAAAAATTAGCTACCTAGCGGGAACAGCGACACTAATACAGCGATCAGAAAAATGATCGCTTAGTGATGCTGGCAATAGGGAGTGAAAGGGTTAACTAGGGCAGTGATCAAGGGGTTAAAACTTTATTGGGGGGGGGGGTGGGGGGGCTACCCTGACACTAACACTAACTGACTGTCACACTGTCTGTCACACTGACACTAAATACAGTAATCATACATGTATGATTACTGCATTCAGTGACACTGTGACAGGGGGGAGGGGGGGGCGATCGCGGGGGTTAAATGTGTTTGTGTCTGTGTGTAAGTGTGCTGTTGGTGCAGACTTACTTGCTGTGTTGTGATCTCTCCTCAGCGGCGCTTGAAACAAGCGCCGAGGGAGAGATCAGATAGCTTCCTCCTTCCTGTGTTTACACAGGAGGAGGAAGTGACAGGGCGGGGGGGCGCGCGCATTGGCTGAGAGCGATTCGGAGGGGGCGGGTGAAAACGGATAGCCGCCCCCTCTTGTCGGATCGCTCCTGCAGCCGCGCGGACCGCCGCATGTACAGGGGGGGTCCGATCGGACCCCCGATCCCCCCCAAGGCACCAACGTATATATACGTTGATGTGCCTGTCGGTGCCATTGTGCCGACGTAAATGTACATGCGGCGGTCCTTAAGTGGTTAAATACCATAATTTTAGATTTTGCCTATACAATTTGTCAGAATACTCACAGATTGTGTATTGAAGAGATGATATACTAACCGTTCAATAGAATTAACAATACTTTGGTTCCTATAAGTGATCTGACTTGCAGTGAGCAACGCATCATAAAGAAATAAAAATAGAAATACTGTATCTCTGCACTGTGGTGGGGCGGCAGTTGACACAGATAAGTAATATACCAAACTTAAAAAAAAATCTTAAGAATAATCTTGGCGCTACACACCTTTTCCTAAAATGCATCATAAAGCCTTGGGTCCTATGGCAACCAGTTTGTGATGTTAGTGTATGTAACACTTTTGCAAAGATGTGTCTGTGTTAATGCATCTCATGTGAATTCTAAACAGTGTTCTGTAACTATGGTATAAGAATAAACATGGTCACCTCAGAGTCCTATGACTTGTGTGAAAGAAGTGTGCTAAAGACCTAATGTTAAAAAAGCTCTATGCCTAAAGGGTCTGGGATTGTGCCTGTGTATCGTTTTTGCTACTTTGTCATTACTAGTGTTGAGCAGAATATGCCATATTCGATTTCGCGATATATCTCGAATATATAGTCGAATATTCGAGATATATTCGCTAAATACGAATATTCGTGATATGGAAATGAAATGATTGCGAATTTTCGCTATATGCGAATGCGAATTGCGAATGCGAATATTCGAGAAATGCAAACTCTGATTGTCAGAATATTCGTGATATATTACAATACAAAATAATTGCGAATATTCGGCAAATGCACTCATTGGCTCAGAATATTGTGAATTCTAAACAGTGTTCAGAATATTCGTGATATATTACAATACAAAATAATTAATTCGAGAAATGCGGAATGGAGTGATAAGATATATTACAATACAAAAAACATGGTCACCTCTGAGAGTCCTATGACGAATGAGAAATTGATTGTGTGAAAGAATGTGTTATTTTGCTAAAAACAATATTGCGAATTTCTCGAAAATAATCGCGCGATATCGCTATTGCCGAATAATCGCATTGCGATTTTTTGGCAATATAAATTGATCGCTGCAGCTACTGCAATGCTTTTAAAGGGTCTAGAATGTGGGATTCGAAATGAATATTCACCGCTCGCAATATATGTACTCGAATATGCCATATTTTTGCTACGAATATTTTGTCATTACAGCTTTATAGTAGTTGAATGTGTAAAAGGCTTCTGCGCTACCAAATGGGTAACGTCTTCCTACATAAACAGTGTAAATAATTACAGCAAAAACTGTGCAGTGCATACACAACAACATAAAGAATCAATAATAAATAGAATAATTGCGCAAAAATTCATATATAAACAATATGCAGACACATAAACATCAAACGTGTATGTAAGGTGATGCGTGAACAAAATCTTAATTAAGATAATAAGAAAAGATAGTGACAAAGTCCATAGTCAAAATTGCAGATAAGCTGCTATAGATAGGTATCCACTAATCCCAAGGAAATGGAAACTCCACCAAAGACACCGGTCTGGTCTCCCAGAACTCTCACTTCAAAGAGGGATAAAGTCAGCAATAAATAAATCAATCTCCACCATACGACAGTCTCCTCGATGTCTCCTGTATGCAAACCGAATGTAAACCTGGTCCCTTAATAGAGTACCTGGAGAATCTCAAACCGGGGGAACAAGAGGGACAAAGGAGGGTCTCCAATGGTGTAGTATCAAAGATAAATAGGCATTTATTGTAACAAGTTGCGCTTACATGTAAAATATAAAAACGAGTGTAAAAATAAACAGTGGCGTCCTCTGCGCCATCTCACGTCACTCCTGGTGTACATCTATCCCTACGCGTTACGACATGGTCACGGGACCCCAGACGAAGACACGTGACCGAGAGAGTTATCTCTCTCCTTCTCTCGTCTTTTGTCTTTTTTTCCCCTCCTTGCAGCCAGGAAATGGCAACTGACTTGTCATTGCCATTTTCATTGAAACTGTGTTCATATAATGTTAATGGCATTAACAAACAATCAAAATATGGCTAAATTTTATATGCTCTCCATAAAGCTAGGGTAGATATTATACTTTTTTAGAGACCCATTTTAGAGAAAATTGTATTCCAATGTGTTCCCGTAGATATTATTCCAAATGGTTCCATAGCACCTTGTCTTACTCCAAGAATACTGGAGTCTCCATCGCTATTCAAAAGTGTCTGCCAATCTTGCCTTTGGAGCATGTGGCCGATCCCAATGGCCAGTATAAATTTCAGCTCTGGAATAAAGTTTTTACAATCGCCAATCTCTATATTCAAAATCATGAGCAAATAATGGTAATAACATGGTATCTTCACCACTTGACAGAATTTGCAGAAGGGACTATCCTTGTAGGAGGGGATTTCAATCTGGTGTTCGGACCCCAGCTGGACACTACTTCTACAGCCGTTTGAGGGTTCTTAGAAAACAGTTGTTTCAACATCTGTTTCTTGATCTTTGGCATACCCTAAATCCTAAAAATCGCAATTATACTTATTATTCATCCGTTCATCAATCTTATAGCAGGTTAGACAATTTTTTGCGGGATCACATATACTGTATGGAATCCCTTTATGGATATTGGGTCTTTTATTTGGTCTGACTATTGACCTCTTTTCTTGACAATATACCCTCCACAGACCCCACGTCCTGGCATTTGAATTAAACTCTTATGTCAGACTCACTTTGTCATCAGGCAAGTGTGGTAGCGATTCAAAACTTTATTGCCGACCATGAGCATGAGAAGCCCCAGACGACGTCATTATTTGACGAAACGTACATCGTAGGAGACGCTCTGACGTGTAGCGTTACGGTCCTTGTGGACGGGCGTTCTTATGTTTTTACTTCTTGAAATGCTATTTCTGTAAGTGCAAATTTTTATTTTTATATTAAACACGACTATTTTACGGTACATCACTATTGTGGATTCAATTCTTTTTTGGTGGTTACCATTGTTGAGGATATTGGGAGAGCCCTGAGATTGCAAGGTTGGAGGCAGTCCGCTTTAAAGGCCCTGGCTGGGGTTCAGCCGCAAGCTATTAAAGCTTATCTGTCTGGTAAGCGCGCATTGTATACGGTGCTCTATATCGGTGGTGGTTCTCTTCTCTTCAGTGTGTCATAAAGTTAATTTCACAATTGCGGTACATCACTATTGTGAGCATTTTTCTTTTTTGGGATTCCTATACCACTTTTGCCAATTTGGAGGATCATCATCCCTGATGTCGATGGCGGATTCTAATTAAAGGCCCTGGCTGGGGTTCAGCCGCAAGCACAATATGCTTACCATTTGGTAAGCGCACATCTTTTATCAGTTTTATCACTGGTGGCGGTTACACTTTTGGTCCACTGTATTTTTGTTTCATTACCATATATTCCAAGTTATCTGAGGACTTTTGAATTTATGGACTATGTAGCTTGGTCTTGTTAATATTGATCATCAATTCTTAATTTTTTATTCATTAGCGCAACTACAACCTTTTTCCTATGAGCATGAGAAGACTTCCCTTTTTGTGCAATGGGAAGCCCAGCAGGTGGTGCTACGAGGAATGTTTTTACAACATGGAGCTCACCTTAAAAAAGAAAGATCTGTAACTATAAAAGGTATTCTGTCCAAGCTTCACTCGTTGAAGACCACACATAAAAACTCCCTGACTCCAGAACTATTGACCGATATCTTTGACAAGGTTATCATTACTGCAGACTTTAAAGGTTTCAAATAGCAGTGGTCAATAGTGTTGAGCGGAATACGCCATATTCGATTTCGCGATATTTCACGGATATATAGAAGAATATTTGTGAAATATTCGTTAATATCGAATATTCGTGATATTTTATAAAAAAATAAAATTGCGAAATTTCGCTAATGCGAATGCAAAATTGATTGCGAAATTCTCATCCGCGCATGCGCGCGAACAACACGCGAAAACGGAAATCATTTCCTGGATTACTAAACTAATATGCACTAAACACTAACTCTACTTACACAAACTTATATGACTAAACTAAAGCTAATTTTTTTTTTTTTTTTTATACACAAAACACAGAGACTAGACACACACTAAACTAAGCTACCTTAAAGAAATGTACACTTACACTAACTACACAGAAATCTATCTAACACTAAGCTACACTAACCTGGACAAAACAACACAAATCTGAGCTTTTAGAAAAGCTGTTGGGTCTTTTGCTTTGAAAAAAGCATTTGGTTTTAGAAGCAGGAAACTCCGAACTGAAAGCACTATAGAAAGCACAATGCTAAGCTCTAAGATCGCAATACACAGGAAAAACGCACAGAAACACTCCACTCTCTCTAGCCACCTTGTGAATCTGCACTGAAATACTGCTGGGAGTGATCTTATATAATGGTCGTGCAGGCAGGTTCCTATTGGTTGCTATGGAGGTTGCTAACCTCTGACAACTGTGGTAGGAGAACTCTGATTGGCTCTGATGCAAAAGAAGGGCAGAGAAAGTATTCACGAATATTCGTAATACGAATATTCGCATTGCGAATATTCGGCAACATAAAAGGATCGCCTCAGCTACTCGGTCCAGGGTCTCTAATCATACCAGCAATGCTTTTAGACGTCGATGGAGATCACTAGGATGTGATCTGTTTTAAAAATAAATTTGAAAAAATACGAATATTCGCAATAGCGAATATTCACCGCGATATTTGAGTTATTCGCGAATACTCGAATATGCAATATTCGTAACGAATATTCGCAATGCGAATATTCTTGAGCAACACTAGTGGTCAACATAGATATGCTTTAGGAAGGTATCGGTATGGAAACAAGTCTGGGAGACCACTTGCTCGGTCATTCAATCACCCTCCCTCCATTCCTCCCAGACCTTTTTAACAAAGTGTTACATTGCCATCAGGGGAAATCACTTCAGACCCATATTCCCTCCAACAGGCCTTTTGCGATTATTTTACAGCTTTGTACAATCTTGCTCCTCTACCATCTTCTGATATAGACTCTCTTAGCCATCAAATACAGTAGTATGTGCATGAAACTGCCATTCCAAAACTAGACTAGGATAGTAGGAATTCTTTGGATTCTCCATTTTTATTGGAGAAACTATTGGAAGCAATTACTAAATCACTGTTGTGTAAAAGTCCCGGCCTTATGGATTATCATATTCGATGAGACTTATAAGGAACATATGACACCGTTCATTCTCCAGGTGTTCAATAGTAAATCTGCTACCAATTGGTTCACACCTCAGAATTGAGGCACATATCACACTGCTTCCCAAACCGGATAAAGATTTAAGGCTTTGTTCTAGCTACCGTCCTATATCTTTGATTGGGGTAGATGTAAAAATGTATGCCAAATTGATTGCCTCAGGTCTTCAACCACTTATTCCAAGTCTGGTACATTCAGACCAAGTTGGGTTTGTTTAGGGGAGAGAAGCTCGTGATAACTTGCTTAACCACTTCAGGCCCGCGCTACCCTCGGATGACGGCAACAGCGCGGGCCTGAATATCCAACATGCCGTCATTTGACGGCATGTCATTCTGGCGTTCCAGCGCGCGCTGTAGAGCGCGCTGCGGGGAAGCCCTGTGTTGTCTGTGTCCCTTGGACACGGCCAATCACAGATCGCGGCGAACGGCCAATCAGAGTGGCCGTTTGCGATGCGATCTGTGGGCCAATGAGAGATGATCTCTCATAGATCATCTCTCATTGCCGTGTTACACAGAGACAGCGTCCTGTCTCTGGAGAGGAGGAGCCCGATCTGTGTTCCTTCTTACATAGGGACACAGATCGGTCACCCCCCCAGTCACCCCCCCTCCCCCCACAGTTAGAACACACCTAGCATACACATTTAACCCCTTCCTCACCCCCTAGTGTTAACCCCTTCAATGCCAGTCACATTTATACTGTAATTAGTGCATATATATAGCACTGATCGCAGTATAAATGTAAATGGCGCCAAAAATGTGTCAAAAGTGTCCGATGTGTCTGCCATAACGTCGCAGTACCAATAAAAATCGCAGATCGCCGCCATTTCTAGTAAAAAATAAAAAATAAAAAATAATAATTCTCTCCCCTATTATGTCGCTTATTGCGATTTTTTTTTTTTTTTAACCAAAAATATGTAATTTCCGTAAGCGATACGCGGTGTAAAGATAAAGCAGCCCCCTAGTGGAGTATCCTATGTTAAGTATAGCCGTCGTCATCGTGTTGAAAAAAAAAAAAATCGCGTCGCTTGCGTAAAACGTCCATGAATGGGGATTTCACGTCATTGACGTTCACTGACAGAATTTGGAGCATGCGCACTGGGATGCATTGACAGTCGTCGCATGCGCAGTACGTTCGCCGCGGGATCGCGCTTATTTTAAATAATACACGCCCCGTACCCGCCCAATTTGAATTCTGCCGGCTCATTTGCGATACGCTGCCGCAACTTTAGGAGCAAGTGCTTCATGAATAACAGCACTTGCTCCTAAAATTTCGCCAGCGTAACGTAAATGAAAAACGTTACTCCAGAGCAAAGACGCACCTATCTACCTGAATCTGGCCCTATGTGCGTGTTTGGCATAAAATGCAAATCCAATTGGGACTTTCTCTTAAAAGGGGACCAATGACTCCCTTATTTGGAAAGCCATAGTTTCCTCCAGTAGTGGTATGGAGTCGTTTCCTGGCAAAGGAGACAAGCTTTTGAATATCTAAAATTATTTGCCAGGCTCCCACTGTTGTCAGTCTGATTCCTATACAGCAACAATCAATTACACATTGCCTGGAATATCGGCAACTATCGTCTTTTTTATCATCATTTTCTTCAAGGGATGTATTTAATAGAGAACTGGATACCTTTCAGTTTCTTCTTTTACAGGATACTATACCAGATCATATTCTTTCCGCAGTGTATAGGACTCTTATTTTGAAACTCCATCCGCAGCCCCCGTAATTTACAAAAGTGGGCTCTAGATTTGAATGTTCCAATTAGACCAGAATAATGGGAGAAAGCGTTTGCCCTCACTCACTGCATGTCATTAGCAACCAAGGGACATGAGACAATTTTTAAGCTTATTTCTCAATGGTATAGATGTCCGACGTTGCTTCAGTGGATATATTCAAATGTTTCACAATTATGTTGCTGTTTTCATTCCAGCAAGGGTTCGCTATTGCATATCTGGTGGGACTGTCCTTCTGTCTATGATTTCTGGGGTGCGATTCTCCTGCTCCATACCTGTGCAATTGGGATGACTGTCCCCAATACACCACAAATTACTCTGCTATCTTACCTGGCTCTTAAAAAAAGCATAAAAAAAGCCTTTTTAGGCATTGGCTGATGGAAGCAAGAGCAGTTATACCATGTCATTGGCGATCAGCACAGGCTCCACCTCTGAGTGGGTCACAGAGATGGACCATATTGAGACGATGGAGACACTCCTGTCACGTAAATTGGACACTAATGAACAATGTTGCCAAATCTAGCGCCCCTGAAAGTAGCTCAAGGAATCCTCTGAAATGCAAAATATATATACAGGTCAGCAGTAGAATTTTAACCTGGTCTAGAGTTGGGATGAGCGAGGTGATGTGTGTCAAAGTGCCTACTCCTGGTGGCATTATTCCCCCCCCCTTTTTTTCTCTCTTTTTTTGTTTGGTCTTGTTATGTGTGATTTGTCCTACGCTCTTGTGTGAGTTGAAGATAGAGTAGTTAAAGCGGAGCTCCACCCAGGAAAACAACATTTTCCCATGTTGTTTAAAAAAATGAAATAAAAAAAACCTGAAAAAAAATAAAAATACTCACCCGAAATACCTGTTGCTATGCGGAAGTCCGTAATCTGCCTCTTCCACTCCGCGGTGCCTTTTCTTCTTGTCCTTCTCCTTGTGAATGGGGCGCGCTGCTTTCTGGGAACTGTGTGTGTTCTCAGAGAGCAGCGCGCCCATTCACAAGCCAGCGTGAGACTCACGCAGGCGCAGTAGGAAATGGGCAGTGAAGCCGTACGGCTTCACTGCCTGTTTCCCATAGTGTGAATGGCGGCGTGGGACCCGGAGCGATCGTGGGACCGGCATCGGGGGGCCCATCAGCGCGGGCAAGTAGGACAAGGTAAGTGTCCTTATTTAAAGTCAGCAGCTACACTGTTAGTAGCTGCTGACTTAAAAAAAAAAAAATTGCGGCTGGAGCTCCGCTTTAATCATAGACTATAACCTTGTGGAGTTGAGCAAGATATGATAGGGTTATTTTTGCAAGAGGTCCAACAATCTAAGTAACCCAGTGTATTATTTTATTTTCCTTATCAGTGTTGAGCGGAATACGCCATATTCGATTTAGCGATATTTCACGAATATATAGAAGAATATTCACGAAATATTCGTTAATATCGAATATTCGTGATATTTTATAAAAAAAAAACATTTTGAGAAATTTCGCTAATGCGAATGCGAAATTGATTGCGAAATTCTCGTCCGCGCATGCACATGCGCGCGAACAACACGCAAAAACGGAGATCATTTCCTGGATCTTTGCCAGTCTATTTTCGGATCGCTATTTTGTGCTGCCCTGCGAAGCGAACATGGTGGGGAGTAACTTTTCATCCAGTGAGGAAAAACTGCTGATTAGTGTAAGTAATTTCACCACTGTTATTTCATTATCTTTAACTGCATTTTAGACTAGTTTAAAAGTTAGGATATAAGATCAGATATTAGTATTTCCCAAACAGTGTGTCTCCAGCTGTTGCAAAACTACAACTCCCAGCATGCCTGGACAGCTGCAGACACCCTGGTTGGTAAATGTGTATTTAGGCACTTTCCTTGCTATTTAGCTTAAGTAACATGTTGTGGACATAGGACTTATGCGAACATCCTGACTTCAGGGTCCTTAAAGCCCAAGACGTTCGAATACATATTGCCCTCTAGATGTTGCAGAACTACAACTTCCAGCATGCCTGGGCATGCTGGGACTTCTAGTTTTGCAAGTTCTGCAGGCCCACATTTTTCAGACCACTATACACGGGTCTCTAAACTGTGGCACTCTAGATGCAGCAAAAGTAAAATTCTTAGCATGCACTGACAGACCATGCCTGATGGAAGTAGTAGTTTTGCAACAGCTGGAGGCGCACTGGTCTTGAAACCCTGAGTTAGGTAACAAACTCGCAGTGTTTTGCAACCATTGTGCCTCCAGCTGTTGCAAAACTCCCTGCATGCAACTGGCTGCAATAACCCCCCCCTCTCCCCCAATGTGAATGTACAGGGTACATTCACATGGGCTGGGGCTTACAGTGTGCTTCTAGCTGAAGCAAATTTGGCGCTGCAGCTCAAACCCTCAGCGGGAAACTACCCCTCTGACTGTACCCTAAAAACACTACACCACACTACATAAAAATTAAAAAACACAACATATACACATACCCCTACATAGCCCCCCTCCCCTCCACACTAAAAAAGAAAACCGTCTGGTACGGCACTGTTTACTAAACGGAGCCTACAGCTGTTGCAAAACAACTCCCCAGTATTACCGGACAGCCATTGACTGTCCAGGCACGCTGGGAGTTAAAGTATAATTGTGGTACAGCTGGTGACGGTGGGCTACATGGTGTATCAGAGTATGCTGGTAGTTGTAGTTTTTAAATAACATCAACTCCATTATTTATTCAAAATTAATTAATCAAAAAGTCAAAAGAAACAAACATATTATTGTTCATATATAAAGATAGGGATGAAAAAAAATAATCTATTGTACAGGCATAGTATAAGGGTCAAAAAATAATTATAGCGGTCAGATGAAAAGCAACTCATTTCTCCCCTATACGTGTATCCTGTGATGTTACTCATATATACATAATTAAGCTAATGATAATGGCTGCTATATTTATGCAAAAAAGGTGGCGACCAAAATGGCAAGATATAAAATCTGTCATGTTACCCCTGTCAGTGATTAATAAGGCGAGAATGCTTCCAATTGTTGAATACCATACATTTACATCATATATCCATAAGGGTTTAAACAAAAGTATTATAATATACTTTGTTCTTCATCTTGCAGAGGTTCCTGCAACAGGGATATGGTGAAACCCGGAGCCAGCAGGACAAAAACAAAATAGTCCGCTCCCTATTGCGGGAGTTACGTCAAGTTCATGGCCGCACACATGACCACATGGCCACCCTAAAAAAGTGGTCAGACCTAAAGAGGCGCCACATGGCCCGGGTCAGACAGATCCGAGATGAATTTCATCCAGGTAAGTTATTGGTGACAGTTATGTAAGGTCATATGTAATTTACCTTAGGGCAGATGTTGTTAACCCAGACGCCATGTTGTGTTAACATATATCACCACCCAAGGTATTCATAGTACTGTTGAAAAAAGACATTATTCCATCAAGTTAAACCATGGAATTAAAGTGGTGGTGTGGTGGGTTAAAGGGGAAGGGGTGGTATTTTATAACTCAATTACCACTAAATTCCTGTGCTAGGCATGGGGTTATCATAGTAATCCTGTGTACTCCATCAGGCCCTTTTTTTAACATGAGATCGTCAGAATAATACAAAGGAAACACAAACAGCTCATTTTACCATGGTGGCAGCCCAGCTCACACTCAGTCCCCTGTAGTGCCAGCAAGACCCTTTAGTATAACATTATCCCATTGGTTAACTGTCTATATAAATACATTTGTATTCATATACAATACAGCAGAGTACACAGAATTTGCATACGTTATTAGAAATCATTTTTACATATATGAACATTGTGTTATTATAGGAGCTCCTCTACCATCTGTGCGCCCCAAGCACACAAGGCGACAGGCCGCAGAGGAGGAGGAGGAGGATGAAGAGGAGGAGCAGGAGGAGGATGCACAGGAGGAGCAGGAGGAGGATGCACAGGAGGAGAGGGATGAGGAGCAGCCAGGGCCCCCAGCTCCTGTTGAGGAGCAAGAGGAGGAGCTGCAACCCCCCCCCCAAACTCCTGGTGAATCGGGTGATGGAGAAGAGGAGCAGGAGGATGAGACGGTTCCTGTGAGCCCCAGGCAGGAGGGTAAATATGTGCACAAAGATTAATAACATTTCAACAATAAGATGTAGATATAAAAATGAACAGCATTTAATCCTAATTTTTTTTTCTTATATCCTAACAGTTTTTCAAAAAGATGGAGGAAAATTGCAGTCTCATCCAGAGGACCAATGAGAAAATCCTCTCAAATCGCCGGAAAATGCGATTATTAGACCACCAAAACCAACAGCTGGAGCAACAGCAGAGGAAGAATTTGGACGCGATGGCTGAGCTTCACAAGCTCATGCAAAAATACAT
The DNA here is from genome assembly GCA_029574335.1 of Rana kukunoris. Classification (NCBI taxonomy): domain Eukaryota; kingdom Metazoa; phylum Chordata; class Amphibia; order Anura; family Ranidae; genus Rana; species Rana kukunoris. The sequence goes on from CM056049.1 coordinate 474,737,763, forward strand.
GTACATTTTTTTTTCTTGTAATAAAAAATGTTATTCTTTTAAAATGTTTCCTTTCTTATTGAGATTGTTAGGTTTTTCAACACATCTAACTTCATAATAACCAAAAACATTTTATACTATTATTTTATTTAACACAAACCTAAGACAAACTAAAATACACGGACACAGACACTACTAACACAAACTAAACTGCTGAAAAATTACTATAACAAAAGCTACAATATATATATAGATATAGAGAGAGAGAGCGAGAAAGAGAGTGCTGATTTGCTCTTGCAGACAGGCTAATGGTTGCAGTATAAAAGCCGCAAACCAGGGTTTAACATAAAGTTCAGTCTTTTAGTCACACTTGCTGTTACCATCCGGTCTGGTAGCTTGTAGCGGAGGCTGTTGGTGGATCCGCTGTGCCAGAGAGGTCATGAAGCATTACTCAGCATGAAGGCAGCAGCAGTAGTATTAAAATATAATGTAATCATCACACAGGCAACATTTACAAGCAGTAGTGGTAATAGTACTAGATATCATCTAAACACTTGGGTAAGACTTGACAGCAGCAGTAGTGGTAATAGTAGTATATAGTGGCAAATAACTCGTGACATAGGTGTCGTGAGCAGCAGCAGTAGTAGTAATAGTAGACAATATAGTGTCAAATCACTCGGGCAAGAGTGGGGGGAGAGCCAAGGAGAGGGAATGAATGACAAGGGACCCTTCAGCGCCCTGAACCGACGGCGGGTGCCAGAAAGTCACCACCGATCCAGGACTCTGTGGACAGACGGGTCCTCTTGTCCGTGACCACCCCACCTGCCGCGCTGAATGTTCGCTCAGATAGTACGCTGGAGGGGGGGCAAGACAATAACTCTAGCGCATACTGAGCGAGCTCGTGGCAGGTGTCCAATCTGGCAACCCAGTACTCCATGGGGTCGTCGGTGCTCATACTGTCAGAAGCACCGACGGACCCCATGTAGTCTGCCACCATGTGGGCCAGCTGCTGGTGGTGACTGCTGCTGCTGCTGCTGCTGCTGCTGGTACTGGGTCGCTCAGATTGGAAGAACATCCTCATCTCACCCATTAGGTCCCCTGCTCGGCTGCTGCTGAGTGCAGCCACCTGCTGGGTGAGATGTGGGGGGGCAACTGGAGGCTGGGGAGTTGCCTGCTCCAACCGGCTGACTATGCGTGCCTGCAGTTCCTCCATCCGGTGCTGCCTCCGGCTGGCTGGGAGGAACTGCTCCAGTTTCCCCTTGCATCTTGAATCTAAAAGGGTGGCCATCCAAAATTCATCCCTCTCCTTAATAGTCTTAACCCGGGGGTCCCTCCTGAGGCATCTCAGCATGTGGGCAGCCATGGGGAAGAGCACAGCCCGCTGTGACTCCTCATGGCTGACCGGGTCCATGACGTCTGAGTCTTCATGCTGAAGGCGCTGCTGCTCGCGCTCAGAGATGCCCAACCCCCGGACTATTGGTGCCCCCAACACCGGCTCTCCCTCCTGACCAGGCCCTGACTCCAGGACGTCACCAGTAACCTCCTCATCATCATCATCCTCCTCCTCCTCGTCCTGGGCCTGGTCTTGGTGGAGCAGTGTTGCCTCCTCCTGCTCCACCAAGGCACTCTCCCCAGCTTCGAGCAGGCGATCTAGTGCCCTGTCCAGCAGGAACACTATAGGGAGCACGTCATTAAGGCTGACATGCTCCCTGCTGACAATCTTGGTCGCCTGCTCGAAAGAGGCCAACACATGGCAGACCTGGTGTATCTGCCCCCACTCCGCACTGGTGATGTACGGGAGTGTTTGTGATGGCCTGGCAGTGCCTTGCTCCAGCAGGTATTCCTTCACCACCCTTCGCTGCTCCCACAACCTCTCCAGCATGTGGAGGGTGGAGTTCCACCGCGTCACACTGTCCACAATCAGCCTGTGAAGGGGCAGGCTGTTGTCCCGCTGCAACTTGGACAGGGACGCGGTAGCGGTTGGGGAGCGCCTGAAGTGGCTGGCAATCCTACGTACCCTTAGCACAATGTCACTCAACCCGGGATAGGTGCGCAGGAACTTCTGCACCACGAGGTTAAGGACATGTGCCAGACAGGGCACGTGGGTCAGACTGCCAGCCTGGAGGGCGGAGAGTAGGTTGCTGCCGTTGTCACAGACAACCATACCTGCCTGGAGCCTTCGGGGTGTCAGCCACTTCTGGACCTGAGCCTGAAGATCCCTTCACTGGCTGCCAGTAAAAGACAGAATCACTTTTAAAGCACTCTGTCTAACGCATAGATGTATTCATGGGAATGCTCCCCATTATTTATGCGAAAAAATAAAAGCTCATAATCCCAATCGCGTCCTGCGATCCACCAATCAAAATCTACTCCAGATGCCGAAAGCCAACTACAGGTCCAAAGGAGATAGAAGATTCGCGGTCCAAGGTCCCAGACTATGGAACGCTTTACTAACCAGCATTCGGTTGGAGGAAAACCACTTAGCCTTCAGGAGAAAGATCAAGACTCATCTCTTTTGATACCAAAGGAGACAGGAACAACAAGCGCCCAGAGGCGATTTCGTTCGCATGTGCCGCGCTATATAAGTTTTCATTCATTCATTCATTCAAGTGCGGTCAGCACTTCTTGTCCAGTGTGTCTCCGGTCTCCTAAACTAACAAGCTGGAGCACGGCCTGACAGCGCACGTGCCCCACACTTGAGTAGCTACGGGGGCGCTTGCTGTGAGGCTCAGCAGCTGCGGAGACAGTTGTTTGAGGGAGACCAGCAGTTCTCCCCTGGACACATTGGGGCGGCACCACAAAATCTGATGCCGCCGATCCCTCCCCGGCGCCTCGGATGGAAACCCAATGGGCCGTGAAGCTGATGTACCGGCCCTGCCCATGCCTGCTGGTCCAGCCATCCATTGTGAGATGCACCCTGTCGCTGACAGCGTGATCCAGCGACAGGGTTACATTCTGCACAATGTGCTGGTGTAGGGCAGGGACACCAGTCCTGGCAAAGAAATGGCAGCTAGGGACACGCCATTGGGGTTGGGCCTGCTCCAACATCTGCCTGAAGGGGTTGCAGTCAACAATGTTGAAGGGAAGCAGATGTTGGGCAATAACCCTTGCCAGGAGCCCATTGAGGGAACGCACACGTCGGTCTCCAGGGGGGAAGGGAGCGGTGCATTCGAAGGCGTCGGAAAGCGACGCCTGGCGCCGGACTACAGTGCAGGACACAGAAGAGGAGGGTGCTGTGGAAGTAGAGCTCTGGCTGCCGGTACCAGTACCTCTACTAGAGGGAGCGGGGGGCATGACCTGCTGGGAACAGATGAAGCTGTGGCAGGGGCTGCTGTACCCTGCACACTTGTGGTGGTGGCGCTGCTACCACCACCACAATGCTTCATCTGGTCATACTCCCGCCAGTGGTTGATTCGCAGATGCTGGTTCAGAGCTGTGGTACCCACCCGAGCCAAGCACTTCCCTCTCTTCACCCTGGCACGACAGATATGGCAGATGGCTATGGTCTGGTTATCTGCTACCAGGGTGAAGTAGGCCCAGACAGGTGACTTCTGTGCCGCCCTCCTGTCAGATGGGGTGCCGCTGACTTGCACCTGCTGGAACTCGGTGCGCACAGGTGGAGCTGCCTGCTGCTGCTGACACCTCATGCTGCCATCACCAGTGGAGACCCTGACGCTGGTCTCCCTGGTGACCTGGCGCACCGTTTCCCCAGGGTGCCTACCTTCCTCGTCGTCACTGCTGCTGTGAACCGACAAGTCAGGTGGCACCCATGTTGGGTCACCCTCCTCTTCGCCCCCAGATATGTCAGACCCAGGGCTGAAATGTGGTGGTCTGAGGGAAACAGCTGACATGGAGCCGCTAGCCTGGCTCCGCTGTCCCCTCACCGACGCCTGGGTCTGACTAGGTGCGGGTGTTTCCTGCCCAAAAACACCAGCACCACTTGGAAGGGATGTCTCTGGGATACTGACAGCAGGTACCCCATCCTCCTCCTCCATCATCCCTTCCAAAAGGTCCTGACCATCAGTACAGAACTGGATGTCTGCCTGATGCAGGACCTCCCCCAAGATATTCCTCTCACTGTCACTGTCAAACAGTAAGAGGCTGGACCCTTGGGGGCTGGGGGCGGGTCCTAAAGGCACCGGTGTACTGGTGGTGCTACTGGGAGTCGGGACTGACGACTCTGTGGCACTGCTGTGCCCCATATACTCCAACACTACTGGAGCCTGAGAAGGCAATATCGGGCGGCTGCCCGAGGGAAAAAACTTGCGGATGAGGCGGATTCCCCATCCACCTGATCCACTACCACTAGTAGGGGCGCGAGAGGTACCCCGTGCTGGCAGCGACCCCGCACTGGGAGTAACTCCCCTACCCCTGCTGCCACAGCCACGGCCACGTATGCTGCTCATACTTGCTGATGTGGGGGGGGGGAAACTTTATTGGGGGGGGAATGTGAGAAAGGAGTGTTTTTTGTTTTTTTAGCAAGACAGGCACGCAGACAAAGACGCAGACAAAGACGCAGACAAAGACGTAGACAGCTACTAAACTAGAATAAAACTACTACACCTAAATTTTTTTTTTTTTTACACGGACAAAGACGTAGACTACGACACGGACAGCTACTAAACAGGAACTAAAATACTACAGCTAAAACTTTTTTTTTTTTTTTTTACACTGAAGGACGCAGACAAGGACGAGGACTACAAATACTAAACTAATATGCACTAAACACTAACTCTACGTTCACAAACTTATATGACTAAACTAAAGCTAAATTTTTTTTTTTTTTTTACACTGACTGACAAGGACAAAGACGAGGACTACAAATACAAATAATAAACTAATATGCACTAAACACTAACTCTACTTACACAAACTTATATGACTAAACTAAAGCTATTTTTTTTTTTTATACACAAAACACAGAGACTAAATACACACTAAACTAAGCTACCTTAAAGAAATGTACACTTACACTAACTACACAGAAATCTATCTAACACTAAGCTACACTAACCTGGACAAAACAACACAAATCTGAGCTTTTAGAAAAGCTGTTGGGTCTTTTGCTTTGAAAAAAGCATTTGGTTTTCGAAGCAGGAAACTCAGAACTGAAAGCACTATAGGAAGCACAATGCTAAGCTCTAAGATCACAATACACAGGAAAAACGCACAGAAACACTCCACTCTCTCTAGCCACCTTGTGAATCTGCACTGAAATACTGCTGGGAGTGATCTTATATAATGGTCGTGCAGGCAGGTTCCTATTGGTTGCTATGGAGGTTGCTAACCTCTGACAACTGTGGTAGGAGAACTCTGATTGGCTCTGATGCAAAAGAAGGGCAGAGAAAGTATTCGCGAATATTCGTAATACGAATATTCGCATTGCGAATGCTTTTAGACGTCGATGGAGATCACTAGGATGTGATCTGTTTTAAAAATAAATTTGAAAAAATATGAATATTCACAATAGCGAATATTCACTGCGATATTCAAGTTATTCGTGAATACTCGAATATGCAATATTCGTAACGAATATTCGCAATGCAAATATTCGTGAGCAACACTATTCCTTATACAATAATATATAAGCTTTTATATGAGGAGACGCTCCCCAATAGTATTTTAATTAGTTAATGTCATTTATTGGGTAAGGGTTTTTGTAGGGTGTCTATATATGTCTATGTGTAACATGTTTTATGGTATGTACATTTTTATAGTATCTTTTTCTGATTGTTCGTGGTATGTGGACAATATCTCTTGTTGTATAAATTTGTTTGAAAACTTCAATAAAAATAGATTGAAAACAAAAGCTCTATTCATTGAAATAGCAATTTTTCCAAACCCTATGTTTGCAATCACCTACTGAAGCACAAGAGGACAAGAGGAAGTAGCCGATTGGTTGGTTGAGCAATATAAGCAATTGCCTTGGATTCTTTCAGTGTCTGTGTCAATGAGCTTGTCCTGATGGGTAAATACAGCTTGCTTTCGGGGGCATTCAATTTGCATTTGAAATAAGTTTGAAAAGCTTCTGAAATAACTTACAGTTAATTGACAGGTGTATTTCACCTTCAGTTGATCGCCTTTTCACTTGCAATGAAGCTACATTAGTGTTGCCACCTGTCCGGGATTCACCAGGACAGTTCGGGTGTGTCCAGGTTTTAGTCCACCTAAAACCTGGACACATTATTCAGACAGGAATGTGGCTCGGAACAGGGCTTGACAAGAGGGTGAGGGGGCACTATGTGCGCCACATTACTATTCTCTTTGGAGTGTCCAAAGGTGCGCCAGGTCTGTTACAATCCTATAGTGTATTCTTTAAAAAAAAAAGAACGTTTACTGTGCACCACTAAAGTGTTTGGGTTGGTCTTGAAGACAAAGTGACTTTTTAAGCTGCTTTTGCATTCCTACTGACTTGTATGGTGAGAGAAGCTACCAAGATCATCGACACAGGATCTCCTTACTCATGCTGAATGCTTTTCACACATTAGAGCTTATTTTGATGCATAAAACAAGAACAGTTCTTCATTCCAGCAGAAAGCATACTCTTTACGGTTCCCATACAGCAGGCAATAGCTGGGAGCCCCGAAGTAGGAGCCCATTTTTTAGAGCCCTTTATCTAATGAAAGCTATCATGGAGGTTAGTGCAAATTCTACTTAAATCCCACAAAACATCATAAAACAACCCTGTGGTTTTCATCTTTAGCAGGTTGCCAAATAAAATTTGCAGGTCCTGTTTCAAATCCAGCCAAAAGCTATTTTCCTGGTGCCTCCATGGCAGCATACTTGTGATAGAGCTCCGCCTCCACTCCTCCTTCAGGGCTAGTGAATAGCATAAATTAAAAGGCATAGCCCCTCCCCCAACATTCTCTTTTTTTCCCCTCATACCTTCTTGTGCTGGTGAAGAGTAGATGTATGTCCATACCTCTGCAGTCTGCAGCATCCGCCAGGTTTAGCCTTTCCCGTGCGCAGTCCTCGTCTTGGGCCGCTCAAAGCGCTAAGAAGGCGGGGAACCCCTCTGTGGATCTGGTGGGGTCATCTCGCAGTGTTTCCTTTATGGAACAAAGTCTGCTATCACATCCATGATGAATGCAGTGGAGTCGCAAAAGGATCAGCTCACATCTTTCCAGGCTGGTAGTTTCCATTTTATTTTTAGGCATATATTGTTTTTTGTCTCTCCCCTCTCCCATTCCTTCCTTCCTTCCTTTAACTTGCCTATCTCCTTTTTTTTAAAAAAGAAAAAAAATGTGTGCTTGTTGTCTTTTTTGTGATGCTCCCTTTAAGTCCAGTCAGTTTGATGGGGCAGGTGCCTTTTTATCCTGACAGGCTTGCAGTTGTTCTTTGTTTTCCCCGAAATTAGCGGTGGGCTACAGCTTTTTGTTGTTTTGTATATCACTCGACATCACTGCGGCCATCTTGGATTCTGGAAAAAGGGCCAGATTTGACCTTTTTTTCCAGAATCAATTCTCAATGGTGGTTATGGGATAAGCCCATCCACCTGAGCCTAATTAAGTTCAGATTCAGGGTTAGCTGTCAGAGTCTCCACAGCTGTGCCCTGCTAGGTTTCACTAACACTGCTCTGTGGTAGGTACCTTTTGTTTTTATTCTCAAAAAAATGGTGATTTAAAAAAAAAAAAATGTATGTTTTAAAAAAAAAAAAAAAAGTGTCAAAAACTCCATACTTTTTTTCCCTTTCTTACTAAATTTCCGCAGCTGATCCTTCTGCCTAACTCCACAATTAGACATTTATCTTGCAACAAAGATCCTCACACTCCTATTAGGTATGTGACCAACTATATGTGAGTATTGAATAAAAAAAATAAAAAAGTGTGCTCACTGGTCTAATGTGAGTTCCTTACATTGTGGCCCTGCCCACTCCAAGAGGTCCAGAAAATCTTCAAGACACTGTGATGATGACAGCTCAGAACGCAGGTCTCATTCTTCACGTCATTGGTCCCAGGTCCCATTCTTCACGTCATAGATCAGAGAGGTCAATACCCAGAGGACAAGATCCTTCCCCCTCTCCTAGGACCTATACAAAGAAGAAATGCTGGACAGGCGGGGCCACACCACAACCGAACAGAGTGGTCTGTAAGGATTGTTTTATGGACTATGCGTCCAACCGCAAGCTAGAAAATCAGAACGCTGTGGATCTGCTCAAGTGAACAAGGAAGGTCTCCTTCTCTGAGCTTGTGACTTTGGTCCCCGCTCAACCAGTTTAGCAGATATCCCAGGTTCAGAATACAGAACCTAATCTCCCTGGTCCTTCAGTTGGTACACCTCTGCCACTGTCAGGCTGACCAGCTAGAGATTCATCACCTGAAGATCCCTCAGAGGACTCTTTAGAGCAGTCAGAACCTTCTGGCTTCAGTCTCTCCTTGGTAAAGCCGTTCATCCAGGCAGTCAAACCGCAATCACCAGAAAAGATGCAGAAGAGCCTCCCCAAGAGTCTACGAGTTGCTTCCCATTCCTCAAAAGGAAGCAGGTTCAAGGAATTTTTGGGCAGTCAAGACAGCCCAGAGACAATAAAGACTTTGGAAAGGTACTCAGACATTCTTTTTTGAACAGGAGGATGAAGGACCTTTCCCGCTCCACAGGAGCAGAAGCAGTCTTTGACGCCAGAGTAGCCCAGGCACTCCCGGTGGGAGCCAGGCTAAGCTTCTTCGTCCCAGTCTGGGCCACATGCTGTCAGGACCCCTGGGTTCTGTCAACAATTCAATGGGGGCACCTTTGGAATTTCTCTCATCCCCAACCCCCACCACGGTATTCTTTCAAAGGAACAGAGGTTCCATCCTCTCTGACGAAGGCTCAAGCTCTCTAAAACTTTCTAACGTCACTCCAGCCTCAGGGGGCGGCTGTTCTGGTTCCCTTGGCAGGGCACTTCGCAGGTTTCTACTCCACCCTATTTCTGGTCCCAAAGAGGACATATGACAGACCTTCAGAGGCTCAGCCCGTATATCAGCCCCCAAAAGCTTCGGAATGGAGTCCCTGCAGACGATTATTCAGGCAGTCCAGCCATCAGATTGGATGATTTCAGTCGATCGGCAGGGTGCCTACCTCCACGCTCTAATTCTACCTGCAATTCAAAAATATCTGAGATTTGCAGTGGGATGGACCCCCATATAGTTTCAAGCCCTACCTTTTCGGTCTGTGCACCTCTCCAAGGGTGTTCACCAAGATACTAATATCCGCTCTGGTTCCCCTGCGGGAGATGGGCTTGAGGATATACCACTACTTGGACGACATCTTTCTCCTAGCAAGCAATACGGAAATTCTTCTACAGACCCTAAAAGAGCTAGGGTGGCTAATAAATTCCGAAAAGAGTCAACTAGCACCCACACAGCAGGTGATCTACCCGGGTGCAATGTTCAACACTCAGGAGGGGACAGTGTCATTACCACCGCCAAAGGCAAGGATTGTCACCCAGAGAATGATCAAGGTCATCCGGAGGCCATATCTGACGGCTTCAGAATGCCTGAGTTCTTGACAGGTTTCTTGGCGCAGTGGAAGAAACGACTATCTCAGACGATACTGCTGACGGGAGTAATGCACAGGAGTCCTCACTGGTGGACAGTTCCAGAAAACCTCTCCAAACCTCATCACCTGGGTCCCCATTCTTGGATCACATTTAGGTCCGATGCAAGCGGACAGGGCTGGGAAGCGCATTGCGGGGAAACCAGAATACAGGGTAGATGGTCATGTTCTACCCAGGGAGTGGTATCCAACATCTTGGAGATTAGGGCAGCCTTCTTAGCACTAACTTCTTTGGCATCCCAAATCAAAGGCCAGAGAATACTTCTATGCCTAGACGACATGGCAGCTGTCGCTTATCTGCAGAAGTAAGGAGGCATTCACAGCAGGTCGTGGCACTGATCACGCTCTGGGCAGAGAAGAACCTCCTGGACCCCAGAGCAATGTATATACCAGGCAGGTTGAACACAGAAGCAGACACATTGTCCAGAAACTTCCTGGACGACGAGTGGGCTCTCCACCCCCTCGTCTTCAAACAAATAGCCAGCATTTGGGATCCCCCTCAGGTAGACTTGTTTGTCTCCCGAAGAATGCCAAGCTAGACAGACTCTTCTCTCGGATGCCGCATCCACAAGCCGAGGCAGTGGATGCCCTGTCATGCTCCTGGAGGTTCACCACGGCACATGCCTTTCCTCCCAGGCCATTAATATTAAAATTCCTCCTGAGGCTCCTCAGGGAGTCAGTACAGGTGGTGGCAGTACTTCCGTATTGGCCAAAGAAACCCCGGTTCCCACTAGCCATGCGCCTCAGTGTGAGCTCTCCAATCAGGATCCCTCCTTTTCCTCAACTTCTGTCGCAGGGCAGTCTAGTCCATCCAAACCCTCAGAAGTTGAATCTTCAAATCTGGAGGTTGAGAGGCGAAGGTTAGAGTCCCTAGGGTGTTCCCCAGGAGTCCTAACAACCCTTCTAAAAGCCAGAGCCTGCAACTTATGCCATATATTCAAAATCTGGGACAAGTTCTTGTCATTTGCTACCAGAGATGGATTTGATCCAATCCTTCCCTCTACGTCCAATATTCTAGGTTTCCTTCAGACAGGACTTGATCTGGGGCTTGGTCTGAGCTCCCTCAAAGTGCAGGTAGCAGCAATCTCTCCCGCAACAAATAAGAGATGGTCGGATGATCCTTTGGTAGTCACTTTCCTCAGAGGAGTATTGAAGATTCATCCTCCTGTCAGACGATCATTTCCTAAGTGGGATCTGTCCCTGGTCCTTGGAGTTCTATCTGACCATCCCTTTGCTCCAGTGGAACAAGTAGCAATATGGAACCTGACACTAAAGACGGCTTTCCTGCTAGCCATTACATCTGGCAGAAGAATCTCGGAACTTCACTCCTTAGGGATAGGTGTCGACCACATCTTTTTTCCCCGACAGGGTGAAACTTCGCCCTCTTCGAGGGTTCACACCTAAGGTCTACCAGTATTTACAGACACAGGTTTAGAGTCTCGTCGTGAGCTGGATGTATCCAGAGTGCTCAGGGCCTACCTAGAAGCCATTGACCCCTGAGGGACTTTTTATTGTACCGTTCAGTAAATACAGGGGCAAAGAAGCTTTCATCAGAACTCTGGCAGCTCGGGTTGTGAAGTTAATCCAGAAGGCCTACAGGGTGAAGAATATCCTCCACTCTGAGTGAATGCTCATTCTACAAGGGTAGTCTCAGCTTCCTGGGCAGCAAGGACTAATGGTTTGTTGGAGACGGTGAGTAGGGCCGCCACCTGGTCTTCTCACCATATGTTCCTCAAACACTACCATATTGGTCCAGGCGCTCTCACGACTGTTGAGTTCGGAAGAAGGGCAGTTCAGGCTGCTATGTCCTCTTCTAATTAAACATTTATTGTTAAGCATTATCCCACCCATGTCAGCTAGTTATTTATCACAGGTATGCTGCCATGGAGGCACCAGGAAAACGGAAAATTGTGTCATACTTACCAGTAATTTTCCTTTCCTGGTGGCTATCCATGGCAGCATACGCTCCCACCCTCGGTATTCTATATTACGGAGAATGTTGGGGGAGGGGCTATGCCTTTTAATTTATGCTATTCACTAGCCCTGAAGGAGGAGTGGAGGCGGAGCTCTATCACAAGTATGCTGCCATGGATAGGCACCAGGAAAGGAAAATTACTGGTAAGTATGAAACAATTTTCCGTTTTAAAGACAGGCAAAAAAATTGCTAAAAGAAATGTTAACATGCATGCTAATATATTGTCTGTGAGCATGTATCAAAAACAATATATAATGTGAATTAAAATCATGCATGTCAATAAATAAAGGACAACTTAAAGCCGAACTCTACCCATAACAACTTAAAAAAATTATGTTCTTTAGCAAGGAACATACATTCAACTTTTGCTGGAGGCCACCATTTTGCTGAAGCCCAGAGCCCTGAACAGTATTAAATCATAAAGCTGAACTAAACCCATTGCTTTAATGGTTTTAAAATACTGCTACATTCCTGGAATGCTGGGGTTGCTAACCATTAAAACTGCATGTGTCCACAACCAAACTGTCAGACCATCAAATAGCTGGTGTTGTAACTGATTGCATGTGCAGAACCAGTGCAGTTGCAGATCAAACAGAAGCAGCTTCATTGGCTGTAAAGGATAGGATGTTTTAATTCTGCATTTAGCCTGTTCACAGATCTCTACAAACTCATTAGTGACTAAAAATAGAGAGCAACTGAGCTTGTTTAGAGCAGGGTGAGACAGCATATTACTAGATTTGAAATAGTATAGGCACTTATTTTTAAAGTGATTGTAAAGTCTCATTTTTTTCTATAAAAATAACAAACATGTTATACTTACCAGCTCTGTGTAATGGTTTTGCACAGAGCAGCCGAGATCCTCCTATTCTCGGGTCCCTCTTCTGTGCTCCTGGCCCCTCTCTCCTTCTGAGTGCCCCCACAGCAAGCAGCTTACTATGGGGGCACCAGAGCCAAGCTGCAGCTCTGTGTGTCCATGCAGACACCGAGCTGTCGTTCGGCCCCACCCACTCTCTCTCCTCATTGGCTAACTGACTTTGATAGCAGCCAATGGTGATGCTGCTGTGTCTCAGCCAATCAGGAGGGAGAGTCCCAGATGGCTGAGGGACTCGTGAACATTGCTGAACGGAGATGGGGCTCAGGTAAGTATTAGGGGGGCTGAGGGGCGCTGCTGCACACAGAAGGCTTTTTATTTTAATGTGTAGAATGCATTTAGATAAAAAAAACTTCTGACTTTACAATTGTTTTAAGAAAAAAGTAAATATGCTTAAACAACACCTTACTGATCTCTGTGGTTGCAAGTACTGTGGAGTAATTCTTATGTCAATAGACACTCTGAAGCAAGACTGCAGTCAGTTAGGCCACTTTCACACTGAGGCATTTTCCAGGCATTTTTGCACTAAAAATAGCACCTGAAAACTACATTTTCTGCAGCCCCAGTGTGAAAGCCTGAGTGCTTTTACACTGGGGCTATGCACTTGCAGGTCAGAAAATAAAGTCCTGCAAGCAGCATCTTTGGGACGGTGCGGTAACGATGTACACACCACTCCCGCACTGCCCCAGCTATTGAAATCAATGTCCATCGCTGCCGATGTGCATGCAAAGCGCTTCCGCAGTGGCGCTTTGCAGGTGCTTTTAACCTTTTTTCGGCCGCTAGCTGGGGTTAAAAGATCTCATCCAATGGCTGAAAAGCACTGCTAAAATGTCAGAAAAGCGCTGCTAAAACCAGCAGCGCTTCACCAGCGCCTTGATGTGAAAGTGGCCTTCATGAACAGTTTAGAGCATCTGTTGTTTATTTATATTAGAAATCCTGCAGGGAAAGGAAAGAAGGGTTGGCGAGCTGCAGCCTCAGTGTTTTTGCTGTAAATTGAAGAATAATTGCTCCACAGTGTCTGTATCTACAGAGGTGAGAGAGGGTGTGGTTCAAAGCTAATTTGCTACATGTTAACAATATGGTAAAATGTAACTAAAGGCAAAACTTGGAGATATGGACAGGATGCACTTAACAAGGACAACAGAAGCTTTTAACAATAAAATCCACAGTATTTCAATTAAAGAAGTACTATATAATATTTGTTGATGTGTGAAAGGATAAATAAAAACAAAATCTGTGGGGTACCCACAGGGACAACAGTGCTCATCCATCCACCCTGTTCTGTCAAGTTCTCTAACCCGTCCGAAACTCCAACCACTTAACTTCCGGTTTATTTAAAACCAGCAGTAATTGGAGTTTTTGACGAATTGGTAGTTGGACACAACACTGGCAACCGAATAGAGTCTGGTGCAAGATATTATAAGCAGAGATTGTTACTCCACTCTGATACTAGCCAAAAAAATGGCCGCCTCCAAGGCGGCTACAACTTTGTCCTCGTTAGCCGCTGTGCTGTCAAACAGCTCAGTCTTCTTGTACCGGACTGTATTCGGTTTTCGGTATTGTGCCCAACCACCAATTCGTCAAAATCTCTGATTACTAAGGTGATGTGGTTGGAGTTTCTGATGGGTTTGAGATATTGACAGAACCCCAATGTCAGTAGTGAGGAATTAAAGTGGTACTAAACATACGCTGTTTAATTTACATTATCCCTTCTCTTTCTATATGTGGATGATGGCACTGTAATTATTTTAATAAAAAAAAAAACATTTAAGTATCTTTTTCCTAATTGATATACAGCTGTCACATGACCTAGTGCTTTCCTAGCCCGTCTGCAGGGACAAAAGCAGGAGGAGCTTCTAGTCCTTAGTGGATATTCCCATGTTCAAAATACTGTTTAAAACAAATAAAAAAATTAATAAACTTTTTAAATTTGCATACCAATATACATTATATTTGAAATCAAATGTTAATTATTTTGTGGAAATAACATGGTGTGGATGGATTTCTACCAGTCACATGCTGCGTCATGCTTCTTCATCCTGTGCCTTAGAATAAGAGGGAGGTGTAACCACCCATAATCTACATGCAATATCCCGCCCCCATTTTGTTTAGCTGATTAGTGGGCACAGAGGAAGAGGGAGTGGGCTGTCATTTACCACTGTGCATACATTTACATGTGTCACTCTATAGTAACATGCATTGCTCAGATGATATAGGGAGCAAAAGCTCAGCATAGAAACTCACTGAAAACCGAGCATGTGCAAAGTTTCCACCAAAGCAGGGATGGACTGGCCATTGGGACTACAGGGAGTTTCCAGGTGGGCCGATGGCTCAGTGGGCCGCCTTCTGTGACAGCGGACTGCCGTCCCCCCTCCGCTCCTGTCTCTCCCTTCCCGCAGCGCTCATCTGGGGGGAACAAAGAAGCAGGGGGATGACAGAGGAGCATGGGGGAGGGGACAGACAGCTGACTCAACAGCTATGGCCTGGGAGTTTCTCGCTTCTGCCTAATCTTGTCCCATAAGGGGGGGCACCAAACTGATTCTTTGCCCCGGGTGAAATAATGTCTAGCTTCCCCACTAGTACTGCTAAGATAAGAGAACCAGTATCAGCCATTCTACTCTAATAAAGTAGAATGGCTAGTGGCTAGTGAAGGGGGAAAGGGGGTGCGGGTAGCCGAGGGGGGGGGGGGGCTCGAGTTGTCCGGCCACCATGGGAGAGACCTGTCAAAGTGGGCCAGTCTGGATGAAGTCCAGGGCCAAATTCCTTTCCCAGTCCAGCCCTGCACCAAAGCATCAAAATCCTCTTGCTGAATTGGGGACATGAACAGAAGGAGGAGATAGAGAGCAGCAGGATCAATCAGGTTTTGTGGAGAATACTGAAAACAAATCTCATAGTGACTGGGTGAGTATGAACAGCATTTAATTCAGAATTATTTATTTTTATGATGTGGGTTTAGTGACACTTAGACTGAAATACAAAAATAAAAATATACCGTATTTATCGGCATATAACATGCACAGGCGTATAGCACGCACCCTAACTTTAAGAGGGAAGTTTTAAGAAAAAAACGTTCCACAGCCCCCTGCGTATAACATGCAGGCACAGTTTACCCTCTATTTTCAGGGTAAAAAAGTGAGTGTTATATGCCAGTAAATACAGTAACTAAAAATAAACAAAAACTGTGATCAATGACCTGTTAATGCCAAAAAATAATAAATTGCACATAATAAAAGAATAAAAGTGGATAGCCTAATAATAAATAGCAACCAACTACTCTAACTATGTCAGTGGCACTACTGGGTATGCAGGAGAGGTATGCAAACAAAGAAAGAAAATGACAGTGTGTAGTAGTGTAGTGTAGTAAGTAATAAAAGCATATGGATTTATTAAAGCGGAACTACACTGCATCTGAGCACCACAAGTCAAAAACACTATTTAATTCATTTTTTAATATACGAAGCAGGCGCCCCCAACCATCCATGTCCCCACCCCTTTTTTTTTTAGAAATACCTTTGAAAGACACTCCCCCCCCCCCCTTAGCATTTCTAGCTGAGGCTATCTTGAGTAAGGCAGGTGATTTATTCACTGGAATCCATTTTCCATTGGCTCAGGCATGCAGGCAGGAGGGTGTGCTTAGCTGAGAAAACCCCTCCTCCCATTGAGACTCCTGGGAGGTATGACATCATTTTCCTAGGCCTGGAAACAAGGAAGTTACTAAAGAAATAATAATAATAAAGACTATAACATATAGATATAATTTACCTTGCCATCTATTTACTAATAATAGCAGCTTAAGGATTGACAATAGTCAATGTTGATTCAGAGAGTGAAGTTCTGCTTCAAAGCACATTGCTTGATGCTCCCCACATTGCATTTATTCTGTGATCACAGTTTTTATTCTTATCCATGTATGTTGGTTATTTGAAATAAAAACCCTCTTTTTGACCTACACTTTATGGAGGCATTTTTTCTTTTCATACCCTCCCGCATGAGAGTTTTTTGGCTGTCCAGTTTGGAGTGGCTTTTGGAGTTCCTTGGGTTTCTTCGATCGTTCCGGAGACCTGCCGAGTCGGGGCACCCCTGCTTGATTGACTCGTTGTTGCTGACATTCAAGTCCACCATTTCCAGGAAGAGTATATACTCCTATCTGTTGGATGACATACTATCCCGGATGTTCCACGTGCTTGTTAAAGCCATTGTAATTTCTTTTTGCGCAACAACCATTTTCTGGTGGACTTTATACACTCACACCAGGATTTATTTGTTGGGACTTTACTGTTTGGACTTTTTCATTTGTGTTTTTATGCACTATATAAATGATTATCATATTTGAGATTGATTCTCATCACCAAGTTTATTATTTATATATTATTGGTACATTGTTCACTGTACACTACTCTTCGCGCTACATTTCACATCATCCTTTATTTTGAATTTTTGTCACCTTCTTATGTAGCAGCTGTATTTTCTCTCTTTATTTATTTATTGGGTTAGCCTATTACTTTCTATGCAAACATTTTATTATTAATGATCCTTGACTAGTAAACATTACTGTTTGCATATTAGTAATATTTAGTTTGATACAGCGTCAGGTTAGATCATGTTATATACTGGGCAATTTATGCTTGGTGATGGAAAATTAAATATTTTTTTTTAGGCTCACTATGCAGCACAGCAATAACTTAAATTAGCAAATAAGCCATGGAGTATCCATTGATCCGCCAGCCTAACTGTCACTTTAAGCCGGCGTTTTTGTTTTCTGTAACCAGAAAACAAGAAACGCCGGGGTTGGAGTTCCGATGCGATCGGCGTAATTGAATTTCGCCATCGCATCGTTACTTCAACTTAAAAATGGCGCCGGGGGCGTTCCCGCTGATTAACGCTGAAAAAATATGTTAATCAGTGGGAGTCGGAAATTCATGATCTTTTTCGGGCGCGACGCAGTGACTTTACGACGTTTCCGGAAGCGATACTCAACGTAAAGATAAAGCAGCCCCTTAGTGGAGTATCCTATGTTAAGTATAGGCGTCGTCATCGCGTCGGAAAAAATAAAAATTGCGTCGCTTGCGTAAAAATTTCATGAATGGGGATGTGACGTCATTGACGTTCACTGACAGAATTTGGAGCATGCGCACTGGGATGAATTGACACTCGACGCATGCGCAGTACGTTCGCCACGGGATCGCGCTTAGTTTAAATAATACACGCCCCGTACCCGCCCAATTTGAATTCCGCCGGCTCATTTGCGATGCGCTGCCGCAACTTTAGGAGCAAGTGCTTCATGAATAACAGCACTTGCTCCTAAAATTTCGGCAGCGTAACGTAAATGAGAAGCGTTACTCCAGAGCAAAGATGCTCTCATCTACCTGAATCTGGCCCAATGTTTTTTCTTTGCTTTGAGATAATGATATACCATTTTCATATTATAGGGATAACAACTCAGTGCCATGCCTCATGTTTTACCCTGCAGGAGACCTGATTTTCTACTTAAGATGGGTTGTAAATGTATGCACTATGTTATTGAAAAAGATACAGTACATCCTCACACTTTAAATAATGTGGCTTGAAGGTAGAATATGCAAATTATGAGTATATTGCATGCTAAGGCTATAAGTTTATTTTTACTTGCTTCTAATCCAACTGATTCATCTCTGGTAGCTTTGATTAGATTGTGAGCTGCTGTGGGATTGAAACTCAAGTGAATAGATTTGTGTTCTGTGCGAAGCATTGCACAATATTCCAGTTCAGGTAATAAATTCAGGGAATAAAACATAATAATGTGCCCTCTAAACATGTTTTTTTTTCCACAAGAAAGCCCTCTAAACATGTTTAAATCCTGACATAGCATGCTATTTTTCTAAAAAAAAAAAAACACCTTTTAGTGACCTTTCAGTAAATATTTTACCATTGTGCGCAATGAATGCTGCATCCTCCACTACAAATAAAATTCAGACTTACCAGATGATTAAACCGCAATATTCATTTACAGAGGTCAGCGTCTGTTCCTGGCTGTTGTCTCACTGTTGAAGAAATCCAAAGCATCCTCTGGATGTTTAATATAGAGATCAGAGTATGTGGCAAGGGATACTATTTGTATCATTTACTGTATGCATGTAACGACAATCATGAATAGTGCAAAATCTTGTGACATTTTATTCAAACATTTAAACATTTTTAAAGGCAATCCAAGGAAAATGCAAGTCAAACAACAACTAGGCTTATCCCACGAGACAAAAAACGGAATGCTGTCATACACAGAAGCTCCACTCCCTATGGGCCAGATTTAGGTACATTGGCGCATATTTTGACCAGAGTAGCGCACCTCCTTTACGTTAGACCGGCGCAATGTAGAGGCGCAATCACCCTATCCTCGTAGTATTTGCGCAGAAATTTGCGCCGGTGCAACGTAATTCCCGAGGCGTAAGGCGGAGTAATTCAAATTGGGAAGGACGTGGGCGTGTTACATTGAAATGAGCCGTAACCCCATGCAAATGAAGGGCCGGCGGATCGCGCATGCACACATGAAGCAGACCATGGTCAGCACCTCTGTGCGCATGCTCACAACTCGGGAACGGCACAATCAGTGAAATTGGAAGTGGACCCGGGCAACTTAGTGAGCTACGCAGAGAGCTTAAATAGACAGACACAAATGCCCTTCCTTTGCAAAAGTACATTCCTTTGTATCCCTTCCTATACAGCAAGGTGCTTTTGTCCTGTTGTTTATTAGCGTTTGTTTGTTTGTGACGTGTCTTTGAGATATTTGGTGACTGTTTTGCAGAGTGATTTTTGTCTTTTCTGTGTTTTCTTTGTTGTGTTTTTTTTTAATTATATTTTTGCTGGGCATTTTTATTTTTTTTGGTTCTGTTTGTGAATGATTTTGGAATGTGGGGGTGACATTCCTGCCGGAAAAGGGGTGTCACCCTCATTTGTGGTGGAGAAGTGATCCCCAGGTCCGTGTGAATGGTGTATGAATGTACAGTGACATAATTGGAGCCGTGGCGTGGCGTTGCTGTTCACAAGTCCTGCATGGTGGTCTTGTGCTAATCCAATTTGATGAGGATGTGGGGTGTCTGTGCTAGGGACCACAGTGGTGTGCATGCATGCATTCTCATTGTGCCATGATTAATGTGTGTGTTTAACGTGCAAAGATGCCTAATGTGAGCTGTCTCCTGGCTGCTCTTCCCTCAGAAGACGGGGTAGCCTCGGTTTGGGGGGGATTGTCTGGTTCGGGGGTCAGGTCATCACGTATGTTAATCTCCAGGCCCTTTTTCACTGCGAAGTTGTGCAGCATGCAGCATGCAACATGCACCGATAATCTGGCATACAAAGTTTGGGGAATACAACAGGGCACCATGGGGGGTTCCGGATAGGAGTCATGAGATTGGGTCCCAGTGCATATGCAGAGTCACCTTGAAGGGAAAAGACAGGAGGATGTTAGTCATGCATGTGCCACTTGTGATTTCAGCATCATGGGGGAGGACAGTCGTGCCTGCCACCCATGTCACTCACCAACCAGCCAGCTGTCCCCATACATGTTCTGTTCGAAATCTGTGGGGATGGGGCTAGGATTGTATATGTAGCTGTCATGGGTGTCATGGGTGGTGTCATGTGTTGGGCTTGTGATGTCCTTCTGCAGGGTTGTGGTTAATTCCATGATGGCATGAGGGGTGAATCTGAAGGTGCGAGACACCTCAGAATCACTCATGCCAAAGATGTCTATGCGTGTGTGATATATCAAGTGAAGAGTGAGGGGGTTGTATCAGATAAGAATATTGTATTAGATTCTTATATCCATCAAGGTTTTAAAGGGCTATTGAAAGATAGTGAGACCGTATGTATGTTATGTATTGATGTATATATGTATGTATATTTTTTTTGTAAGGTTTATAAAAGCAAATAAAAAGTTTTTGAAAAAAAAAAACTCTCCCGTGCCCTCCTCCGTGCCCTCCTCCTTCTTTGCTCCTCTAAAGTCAGTAGTATAGCTATGAGCATGGATGCCCCTGGCATGTTGGCATACAGTTTGTTGTCCTGCAAGTGTGACTGCTCAGCTCGTCCCTAACAGTGTTGCTTTAGCTGACACTACATGTCACTACGGATTGTCTCATTTTAGACAGGACGTGCAGCTGTTGCGCACAGCGCGTAGCCTGCGCTGCACCAACTTACTTGTGTGGATCCCCGTAACTCCCTCATTTGCATATTTGACTAGCAAATCAATGATGTGTCTAGCGCAGTTTTGCGTGCACGGATGCGCCGGTCTATCGAAATTACGCCGAAAAAAAATTGATTTCATGCGTACATCGTTTTGGGAATGCGGCGCATCGATACGCATGCGCAGATTTAGACTTACGCCGCACACCTCCTGTAACGCAGACGTTATGGCTCTCTGAATCTGGCCCTATGTTTTTAAAACTTAACAACTCTCTATTTACTTAACTGAATCTACGGTCATGTGACACATGATGTTCACTTTCTAGTATACTGGAAGGTGGCCACATCATACACATAACTCCCCAACAGTCCCTGATTTCAAGGGACTGTTCCTGATTTGGAACAAAGTCCCTCTTTCCTCCTCATTTTGGTCTGATCTACTGTATATAGTTGTATATAAAATGCACTATTTATCTTTCAAAAAGTGTCTCTAAGTGCTAAACCTTTCATCCAATTTCTAAATTGCTGCATTTGTAAATTTCAAAAGCCAGTATAAAGTTATAGTAGCTGTAAAAAAAAGCACGTGGGTTTAACCACTTCAGCTCCGGACCATTTGGCTGGCCAAAGACCAGAGCACTTTTTGCACTTTTTGCAATTCAGCACTGCGTCGCTTTAATTGACAATTGTGCGGTCGTGCAACGTAGCTCCCAAACAAAATTTACGTGCTTTTTTCCCCAAAAATTTAGCTTTCTATTGGTGGTATTTGATCACCTCTGCAGTTTTAAATTTTTTGCACTATAAACAAAAATAGAGCGACAATTTTGAAAAGGCCCGATACGTATTCATCTACATATTTTTCATATTTTTTTTTGCAATAAGCGTTTATTGATTGGTCTGCGCAAAAGTTATAGCATCTACAAAATAGGGGGTAGTTTTATGGCATTTTTATTAATATGATTTTTTTTTACTTATGGCCGGCGATCAGTGATTTTTATTGTGACTGCGACATTATGGAGGATACATCGGACACGTTTGACACCTTTTTGAGACCATTCACATTTATACAGAGATCAGTGCTATAAAAAAGCACTGATTACTGTGTAAATGTGACTGGCAGTGAAGGGGTTTACCATTAGGGGGCGGGGAAGGGGTTAAGTGTGTACTAGGGAGTGATTC
The DNA here is from genome assembly GCA_029574335.1 of Rana kukunoris. NCBI lineage: Eukaryota > Metazoa > Chordata > Amphibia > Anura > Ranidae > Rana > Rana kukunoris. The sequence goes on from CM056049.1 coordinate 474,759,443, forward strand.
TAACTGTTAGGGGCGTGGCTTACTGTGACACATCACTGATTGCTGCTCCTGATTAGAGAGGTAGCAGATGATCAGGGACATTGTCACTAGGCAGAACGGGGAGATGCTTGTTTACACTTGCCTCTCCCCTTTTTGCAGCTCTGTGACCCGATTGCGGGACACCGGCGGACATCGAGTCCGCAGGTCTCGCGGGCATGGTCAAGGAACTTGCGGCAGGCATACACTACTTTGCTCAGCCGTGCCATTCTGCCGACATATATGTACAGGAGCCAGTCGGGAACCGGTTAACTAATAATTTTTGGAAAATTCTCCTTTAAGGGGGTGTGTCCTATGCCTACACACTTTTGCACACACATGAACTTTAATGGCAGCCCAGTCTTTGTCTGTAGGGTTCAATATTGAGTTGGTCCAACCTTTTGCAGCTATAAAAGCTTCAACTCTTCTGGGAAGGTTCTCCACAAGGTTTAGGAGTGTGTCTATGGGTAATGTTTGACCATTCTTCCAGAACCGCATTTGTGAGGTCAGGCACTGTTGTTGGAGAGCATGCCTAGCTCGCAGTCTGCACCCTAATTCATCCCAAAGATTTTTAATTGGGTTGAAGTCACGACTCAATGCAGGCCAATTAAGTTCCTCCAGGCCAAACTCACTAATCCATGTCTTTATAGACCTTGCTTTGTGCACTGGTGTGCAGTTATGTTGGAACAGGAAGTGGCCATCCCCAAACTGTTCCCTCAAAGTTGGGAGCATGAAATTGTCCAAAATGTCTTAGTATGCTGATACCTTAAGAGTTCTCTTTACTGGAACTAAGGGGCCAAGTTCAGCCCCTGGAAAACAACACCACACCATAATCTCCCCTCAACAATATGTTTTTGACCAGTGCACACAGCAAGGTCCATGTAGAACACCTTTGGGATGAATCAGAGCACAGACTGCATGCTAGGCCTTCTCGTACACAAGATTGGTTAAACATTCCCATAGACACACTCCTAAACCTTGTGGACATGCTTCCTAGAAGAGTTGAAGCTGTTATAGCTGCAAAGGGTGGGTCAACTCAATATTGAACCCTACGGCATATTTTCTGGGGCAGGTTGGTTCTATTGCGCGAAATCACTTACCTGTAAGTCATTTTGCGCAATAACCACTGGGTGGACACAAGGGATGCCAATCAGCAGGTCTGGTGGACACAAGGTCTGCCAGCCAACTGCGATAGTTTTTCCCAGAGAGGCAGAACGGCGCTCTGCCTATGTAGACAAGGCAGATCACCGTTCTGACAGGAACACTGATCTCTGTCTTCATCCTGTCAGAGCAACCCCCACAAAGTTAGCAAGCACCCCCTAGGGACACACCCTATGATCGCCCCTAATGTTAACCTCTTCACAATCAGTGTCATTAGTACAGTGACAGTGCATATTTTTGGCGCTGTATTAGTGTAACTGGTCCACAAAAAAGTGTCAAAAGTGTCAGTTAGGAGTCTGATTTGTCCAGTCCCGCTAAAAATCACTGATCGATGCCATTACTAGTAAAAAAATTATAAAAATCCCATAAAAATATCCCATCGTTTGTATATAACACTTACATTTTTTTTAGTGGATATGTTTTATAGCAGAAAGTAAAAAATATTGTGTTTTTTTTTTCAAAATTATCATTCTATAGCGCAACAAAAGAAAAAAAAACGCAAAGGTGATCAAATTCCATCAAAATAAAGCTCTATTTGTAGGAAAAAATAAATTTTATTTGGGTACAGCGTCACATGTCTGTGTAATTGTCAGTTAAAATATCGCCAAAAATGGCCTGGTCATTAAGGGGGTAAAACCTTCTGGGGCTGAAGTGGTTAAAGTTAATTTACGTGTAAAGGCGGGTGTCACAAATACTTTTTGTAATATAGTGTATAAAAATTTGAATACAACCATGCCATTCCTTCTATTTTTATCCAATGTTTTTGTTTGACTGGAACTCTTTTTAAAACCAGTTTTGGGTCAATAGCAGCACTGGTGTTGTACTAAACATTCCTTTCAGTATTTCACTTTTATATGCTGAGCAACGACGGTATGACTTTTTTCATACTTGGAGGCAGTCTTCAATATCATGATCTTAGAAAAGAATCACATCGCCATCTGCTGCTTGGTTTTGGAAATGTTATGTTTTGCAAATCTGTGATGTTTTTTGATGATTTTTTTGATGAATGTGATGATTTTTTACCTAAAGTCAGTGGACGCTGATGTATCTAGACAGGCATTCCACAATAATATGTTTTGTACTCACAAACAAAGTCAAAAAAACTTTGCATATTGCACTTTTAGGTTTACATATTAATTGCAGTTTAATATTTAATATTTGTATTTTGCTGTAACAAGTGAAAAAGTCATGTATAATTGTACAGAACAGCAGCAAGGACACCTTCAAAACGATAAAAAAATAAGTATGGTGGGCCTGCTACTACAAGCAAATACTGCCAAGGCAGGAAGAAAAAATATTTTTTGTATATTTTGAAACATGCAGCATTTGTTTGGTTAAGGGTCCTTACACACGGAGCGGTCCGTTTTTCGGTCCGCTCCGTGTGCCCGTCAGCTCAGCGGGGGGGTCTCCGCTGAGCTGTCGGGTGGACGGGGCGGTCCCCGCACACTGTGCAGGGACCGCCCCGTCTCTCCTCCGCTCTCCCCTATGGGGAGTCGGATGGAAACGGACCGCCTGTCCGTTTGCATCCGATCCGTTTGGCCGGACGGAAGAAAAATAGGACATTCTTCCGTCCGCAAAAACGGATGCGGATCGAGCGGACGTTAGCAGATGCATCATCCGCTAACAGATCCGCTCCCATAGGGACCCATTACAAGTTCGTAAACGGACTTGTAATGAGCGAACCGTTCGTCCGCTAGTGTGAAAGGGCCCTAACTCCTATTTTATTTGTTCTAAGCTGGGGCTTGGTGTTTAGGGACAGATAGGTGAATACTGTATATGGTTTGCGCACACATGCCATAGTTGGAATGAGATGAATGAAAAATCTAAAGTTGGCATGGCACTTTGTGCTGGGGGACCCGAATCAGATGGATGAGAAGAATAGAAAAGGGTTCTACACCCCCAGTGCACAAAGCAAGGTCTATAAAGACATAGCTGAGAGCTGTGATATTTAAAGTGGTTGCAATTAATTATACCCAGTAACAAAAAAAAGCTTCAGGTGATACACAGAGATTAAACAAATCCTCTTGAATAAGTTGTACCTGTTTATCTGCAGCCCGCTCCCCTCAACAACCAATTAAATTCCAGAATTTACACATCATTTATGAGCATGCAGTCAGGGGACAGGGATCTGATGACACACAATGCACTGCTCAGAGAGGAGAGCTGAGTGTAATCTGACACCTGAGTGGAAAGAAGGGACACACCCCTTCTAGACAGCCTCATAGGAAAACATGCACACCTGAGGCTATCAAGCTGGGGCTCGCCTCCCCTGCACCCCTGCATCGCTTGGAGTCAGTACAGCCTGTCAGAAATGACTCATTAGATAGTAGATAACAGAGTGATGAGAGTGCAGACAGAAATCACACACAGTGCTTTGGATTAAGGTGAGCACACTCTATAAAAAGATATGATTTGTTCTTTTTTCATGTCAGAGGTTTACAACCACTTTAATTTAATCTAATTGAATTTAATTTAATTGATCATTAGCCACTGTTTGTTATAGTTGCTTAAATAAAGTACAACTAAATATTCCTGTATGACACTATTGTCTGAAGAACTGCAAGGTGATGACAAGCACCTAGGGTAGACGGAAGGGAAGGAGGGGCCAGCGGGAAGGCGTGCATCATGATGTCTGTTTACACTGTAGTCTCTTCCGCAGGGAGCAGGGATTCAGGACCCGATCTACCCGTCAATCACAGGTAGCTTAGGGGTGGATCAGGTCCCGAGGTGGCAGTGCCAGAAATGCCCGATGGTCAGTCTGCCCCTGGACCACATCCAGTGTTGCTCATCTTACTTTAAAAAAGTAATTAGTTACAGTTACAAATTACTTCTCCAAAAAAGTAATTGCGTTAGTGACTCAGTTACTACATTGAAAAAGTAATTAGTTACTCAGCAAAGATACTGATTTTTTTTTTAATATTCTACAATGCTTTGTTGAGAAGCAGGTGACGGGCGCTTGCCAGGGAGCAGTGAGTTAATACTCCAAGACAAAAGAATGCCAGATCCTTGAGAGAAGAAAACCGGAAACAAATGGTGATCAAATAGTGATCTTGTGTATATCCCAGCCTAGGTGCATCCGTCCCACCATGTATATCTTATATTAGGCTTTATTAGAATTTTCTATAGTTTATTGTTTATTATTTTATGTATCTTATATAAGTATTATTGGATACAAGGGAATGGGGATGTCAGATTTTTTTTGTTGTCTGATGAAGAGATGAAATCACTGACCAAAAATAACCTGCTGATCATTGGTCTGTATAGGTGTCCTGCACTTACCATGTTGACCACTAGATGTCGCTGTGTACACTGTGTTGTATAGGGAAAGTTTGTTCTGTGGAACATTTTGTTCCGGCCATGTGTTCCCCGGATCATTGATCAGGTTGCACACACAGTGTGTGTGATCGATGTGAGTTGTTCCCCGGTGATAGGTCAGTGTGAGGCGGATGGGGCTCATTGTATCCAGGGCTCCTTGCGATTCTGAGTTTTCAGACCACTGTGACAGGCCATCACAGCGGTCACATGATTCGAAAGCGGAGTTCCACCCATATTTATGTTCACAGCGCCGGCAGAAGCAATTACTCTGCTGCCATCTAGTGGCGGTAGATGTAATTGGGGTAATGCCACCCAAGTAATGGGAACTGCGTTACCATGAGGGAAGAGTAATCAGGTAGATTACTCGTTACCCTCAAAAGGGGCTGCGTTAGGTAACTGTGTTTATTGTAACTCCGTTACTTACAACACTGTTCACATCTGAGCGTTTTGTAGCTTGAAGCCTGAAGCTACAAAACGCTGGAGGGGAAAAAATCTATTATTCTCTATGGAGATGGTTCACAAATGCCTGAAGCTCAAGCAAGTTCTGGGACTTTTTTTTAGGCAGATTTGGGCGTTGTTCTGCTTTTAACATTGGTGACCCTAGACCTGTCCAAAAACGTGGTAAAAAAACGCTGTAAAAAACACAGAAAACGCTACGCTCAGTGTGAATGCAGCCTAAATGATGTATTAAAATAAAGAGCTGCATTAATTTGTGTATTTTATGTCTGTCTGGAGATCAGCTTTAAAGCTGTATAAAGCTGGGCAGTTTAACCATTTTAGCCCCAGAAGTTTTACCCCTCCTTCATGACCAGGCCATTTTTTGCACTGTTACTTTAACTGACAATTGCACGGTTGACTGGGGGAAGACAGAGATCTGTGTTCCTAACTAGCAAGAACACAGTGGGGTAGATTCATGTAGATCAGCGGATCTTTTGATCCGCGTGATCTATCTTTTTTACGATCCGCCTGCGCCAGTTTTTGAGGCAAGTGCTGTATTCAGAAAGCACTTGCCTCGTAATTAGCCCTGGCGGATCGTAAATCCCCCGGCGGAATGCAAATTCCGCGGCTAGGGGGAGTTTACTATTTAAATTACGCGCGTCCCCGCGCCGATCGTACTGCGCATGCGCCGCCGGCAAAATTTCCCAACGTGCATTGCTTTAAATGACGTCGCAAGGACGTCATTGTTCTCGATGTTAACGCAATTAACGTATGGCCGTATTCCCGGACGACTTACGTAAACGACGTAAAAAATTCAAAACTCGACGCGGGAACGACGGCCATACTTAACATAGGATCCGCCGCACTTACCCCGCATATAGCAGGGGTAACGATCCGCCGGAAAAAGACGAACGCAAACGACGTAAAAAAAAAGCGACGGCCGGGCGTTCGGTTCTGAATCGGCGGTTCTCCTCATTTGCATATTCGTCGCGTAGAAAAAAAGAAGCGCCACCTAGCGGACGGCGGGAGAATGCAGCCTAAGAACCGACAGTGTAACTCACTTACACCAGTCGGCTCTAAGGGAGATCTATGCGGAACCTGATTCGAGGAATCAGCCGCATAGATCCGAGCGTCGGATCTCACAGATCCGACGGTGTATCAGTAGATACACCGTCGGATCTGTACATGAATCTACCCCAAGATCTCTATCTTCCCCTTCTTACAGAACAGCAGTCTGCCTTGCTTACATAGGCAGACCGCTGTTCTGCCTGTCCTGAGCATGATCGGCTTGTCCCAGCGGACATTGCTTCTGCCGTACCTGCTGATTGGCTCCCACTGTGTCCAGCAGGTCGCCTTTCGCAGTATATCTTGGTGGCTCACTAAAGGCATGCATGCTGGAGCTGCTGTTTACATCACGGCTCTAAAGGAACGACGCGGGTATGCCGTTCCTACATGCAGCATGTGCTGGTGATATCACTGGCTGCATCTTAAGTAAATATCTTCTAAATGGTGAACTTTTAGGGGATATTTACAGTACCTTTAGGTAAGCATTTTTATAGGCTTGCCTATAGCTAAAAATCACACACTTTAAATATGGAATATTTTCATAGGTATGTAGCCACTTGCCCACCAAGCCTGTTTTTCAGATTCGGTGTTTACGAGACTAAAACAGTTTTTTTTGCTAGAAAATTACTTAAACCCCCCAAACATTATATATATTTTTTTCTAACACCCTAGAGAATAAAATGGCAGTCATTGCAATACTTTTTGTCACACCGTATTTGCGCAGCGGTCTTACAAGCGCACTTTTTTTGGAAAAAATTCACTTTTTTAAATAAAAAAATAAGACAACAATAAATTTGGCCCAATTTTTTTATATATTGTGAAAGATAATGTTACGCACGTGGCATGGCGTCAAACTTTTACCCTTAAAAATCTCGATAGCCGATGTTTAAAAAATTCTACAGGTTGCATTTTTTGAGATACAGAGGAGGTCTAGGGCTAGAATTATTGCTCTCGCTCTAACGATCGTGGTGATACCTCACTTGTGTGGTTTGAACACCGTTTTCATATGCGGGCGGTACTCGTGTATGCGTTCGCTTCTGTGCGCGAGCTCGTCGGGATGGGGCGTTTTTTTTGTTTTCTTATTTATTTTAAATTAGTTTATAATTTTATACACTGAAATAAATAAATAAAAAAATTATCACTTTTATTCCTATTGCAAAGAATGTAAACATCCCTTGTAATAGAAAAAAAGCATGACAGGTCCTCTTAAATATGAGATCTGGGGTCAAAAAGACCTCAGATCTCATATTTAGGCTTAAATGCAAAAAAAGAAAAAAAAAATGTAATTTTTCAAATGTCAGAAAAAAAATGTTTCTTTAAGGCGCTGGGCGGGACTGACGTTTTGACGTCACTTCCGCCCAGCAGAGCTATGGGGGACGGGTGGGGGCGATTTTTCCCTCTCTCGTATCCCAGCAGAGGAGCCGAACAGACCCGATCGCCTCCGCCGCTACCGACGGCTCCGGTAAGCGGCAGAGGGCGCGGGAGAGCGGCGGGAGGGGGGGCCATCTCCCGCCACCGATAACGGCGATCTCGCGGCGAATTCGCCGGGGAGACTGCCGTTATTGTGTACAGGACCGCCCACAGAAGAGATGGACATCTAGGTTGTGGCAGCAGCTGCTGCCGTTACCGAGATATCCATCTTTAAAAACATGACGTCTTTTTACCATGACGCTGTGGGCAAGTGGGTAGAACAGCAACACGTTTCTAGGTTTTGGAATTGGATGGAGATCAAGGAAGTGTTGCTTTAATCTGATCATTTTTTCTGCTGTGCAATTCTACTGTAGTGATGCAATTCATGATATAAATAGAAGTCAAAGATTGATTTTGTCTTCTGGCTCACTGAATCCTGACACTGCCAGCACTTTTCCTTTAAAGGGGTTATAAAGCTAGGTATTTTTTCACCTTAATGCATCCTATGCATTAAGGTGAAAAAACACCTTGCACTCTTGGGCCCCCCAGCCCCCCCGTTTCATTTACCTAAGCCACGAAACTCTGTGGGCTAGTTCCCGTGAGGTTTTCCCCCTGCTTGAGGCAGCACGTCATTGGAGATTGATAGAAGCACAGCCGTTGGCTCGCGCTGCTGTCAATCACATCCGTTGACACGGTGCGCAGGGGGGCTGAGTGATACAGTGTTTTGGACTTATAGCCGCTAGCTGTATCACGGGAGCATGCCCGCAAGCTAACCCCCTTGGGAGAGCCGCTGAGGAACCCAGATGACCAGGATCGGGGCCACTCTGTCCAAAACGAACTGCACAGTGGAGGTAAGTATGACATGTTTGTTGTTTAAAAAAAAAAAAAACCGAACCCATACAACCCATTTATGTGACATCTACCCTAAGTTATAGGGCGTTATGTATCATCATTAAATACCTTTGTCATTTTAAGTGCTATATGACATCAAAACAGGTAAATGATATTATACATAGTAATCATTTGCAGTCGCCAAGTAATCTGAAAAAGAGTGTTGGACAGTTGAATCATGTATAATCTTCAAATTCTAACTGCATATTTTTCCAACCATGTTTGTTAATATTTCCTTTATCTTTCCAGCACAATTTATTTTAAATAAATCTCTGAAATGATTTTAGCACAAATAATGTTTTTGGTTGCATTATAGTGGCAATCAATGTGCTTCACCATTTTTTTGCTAGAGTACCTTCGGCCTGTATATGTCACTATTTACAGGTGTTACATGTATAATACTTTTTATACTGTGTACAAATTACTGTAGTTATCAGTGGCGGTGCGTCCATAAAGGGCGCCCTTTGCTAACACTGACCCGCCTCTCATCTGTCACCTGATTGGCTGAAAGGACAGGAGCTGTGATTGGACACCTATCAGGCACCCAATCATAGGAGAGGACAAGAGGAGGAGCAGAGGGGAGAAGAGAAGATATCGAGGAACAGTTGGAGGACACCGCTCGCCACCTGCCGCCGTCACCCGCTGCACACTCGAGACAAGGTAAGGGCTGGGCAGATGATGGGCGGGCAGGGGGCACAGTGGCAGCACTTGGGGCACAGTGGCAGAACTTGGGGCACAGTGGCAACATTTGGGGCACAGTGGCAACATTTGGAGCACAGTGGCAGCACTTGGGGCACAGTGGCAGAACTTGGGGCACAGTGGCAACATTTAGGGCACAGTGGCAACATTTGGAGCACAGTGGCAGCACTTGGGGCACAGTGGCAACATTTGAGGCTCAGTGGCAGCGTTTGATGGGCACAGTGGCTGCGTTTGATGGGCACAGTGGCTGCGTTTGATGGGCACAGTGGCTGCGTTTGGTACAGTGGCTGCGTTTGATTGGCACAGTGGCTGCATTTGGTACAGTGCCTGCGTTTAAACGCACAGTGAGGCTGCAATTGATATTTTTTTTTTCTTAATTTTTTCAGGTGTTTTGCACCTCCCCAAAAATGTTGAGCACCAGCCGTCACTGGTAGTTACAGTTTCTGTTCCTATTGTGATATTTAGAAGCCTGCATCTTTAAATGTGGATGAATTTCCTAATGAAGCACTGTACAGCTGTTCTGTTTCCTAGACTACAGAACACAACACCCTACAAATGCTGAGATGAAGAGGACCACAGTAGATATAGAGTGTGTTTGTTCTATTCTAAGACACATACCTAAAAACATAAATGTTCTCTCTTCTGATACACAGTATAACAACTTCTCACAATTTTTTTTATCCTTGAGTATTTTTTGGTTTTGTTTATTATGGGTAAAACTTGGATAGGGAATATAGATGCATGAGATGCCCAAACTAAAAAACTTGAATAAACTGTTGAGGACTTGCTAATGTCTCTGGCTTATAAAAACTGACATCAACTGTGCTGTCCACCTGTGGAAATGATGGTGCTAAGATAACAAAAAAAGGTTCCAACTGAAGATACAGGTGTTGCTCCTTGCAGGAATGTAAAAGCGCCTGGCTACTACTGTCCCAAGCCAGTGGCGTCACTAGGTTTGGTGTCACCTGGTGCGGTAAAACATGGTGTCACATGGTGATACAATGTTTTACCTCAACACTGCAGCTCTCACTTTCTAGCCTGTCATAGGGCCCTGTCCTGTCGCTGTGCATAAGGGAGAGCACACCACATTAAAGGGTAGATGTGGCCAAAGGACCATACAAAAGCATTGTTAAATACCATGAGTGCATTTATGCACAGGGTTCAGAAGTACACTACATACAGAGTGCAGCATTCAGGAATGTGATCCAAACAGGGTGCATACGTTTTCTATGTACAGGGCGCAAGGATCGCTATGTACAGGGTGCAGGGGTGGCTATGTACAGGGTGCAGGGGTGGCTATGTACAGGGTGCAGGGGTGGCTATGTACAGGGTGCAGGGGTGGCTATGAACAGGGTGCAGGGGTGGCTAGGGACAGGGTGCAGGGGTGGCTATGTACAGGGTGCAGGGGTGGTTAGGACAGGGTGCAGCGGTGGCTATGTACAGGGTGCAGGGGTGGTTAGTAAAGGGTGCAGGGGTGGTTAGGACAGGGTGCAGGGGTGGCTATGTACAGGGTGCAGGGGTGGCTATGTACAGGGTGCAGGGGTGGCTATGAACAGGGTGCAGGGGTGGCTAGGGACAGGGTGCAGGGGTGGCTATGTACAGGGTGCAGGGGTGGTTAGGACAGGGTGCAGCGGTGGCTATGTACAGGGTGCAGGGGTGGTTAGTAAAGGGTGCAGGGGTGGTTAGGACAGGGTGCAGGGGTGGCTATGTACAGGGTGCAGGGGTGGTTAGGAAGGGGTGCAGTGGTGGTTAGTACAGGGTGCAGGGGTGGCTATGTACAGGGTGCAGGGGTGGCTAGGGACAGGGTGCAGGGGTAGTTAGGACAGGGTGCAGGGGTGGCTATGTACAGGGTGCAGGGGTAGTTAGGACAGGGTGCAGCGGTGGCTATGTACAGGGTGCAGGGGTGGTTAGGAAAGGGTGCAGGGGTGGTTAGGACAGGGTGCAGGGGTGGCTATGTACAGGGGTGGTTAGGAAAGGGTGCAGGGGTGGTTAGGAAAGGGTGCAGGGGTGGTTAGGACAGGGTGCAGGGGTGGCTAGGGAACATGGTGCAGGGGTGGCTAGGGACAGGGTGCAGGGGTAGCTATGTACAGGGTGCAGGGGTGGTTAGGACAGGGTGCAGGGGTGGCTATGAACAGGGTGCAGGGGTGGCTAGGGACAGGGTGCATGGGTGGTTAGGACAGGGTGCAGGGGTGGCTATGTACAGGGTGCAGGGGTGGTTAGGACAGGGTGCAGCAGTGGCTATGTACAGGGTGCAGGGGTGGTTAGGAAAGGGTGCAGGGGTGGTTAGGACAGGGTGCAGGGGTGGCTATGTACAGGGTGCAGGGGTGGTTAGGAAAGGATGCAGGGGTGGTTAGGACAGGGTGCAGGGGTGGCTATGTACAGGGTGCAGGGGTGGTTAGGAAAGGATGCAGGGGTGGTTAGGACAGGGTGCAGGGGTGGTTAGGACAGGGTGCAGGGGTGGTTAGGACAGGGTGCAGGGGTGGTTAGGACAGGGTGCAGCGGTGGCTATGTACAGTGTGCAGGGGTGATTAGGAAAGGGTGCAGGGTTGGTTGGGACAGGGTGCAGGGGTGGCTATGTACAGGGTGCAGGGGTGGTTATGACAGGGTGCAGGGGTGGCTATGTACAGGGTGCAGGGGTGGTTATGACAGGGTGCAGGGGTGGCTATGTACAGGGTGCAGGGGTGGCTATGTAAAGGGTGCAGGGGTGGCTATGTAGAGGGTGCAGGGGTGGCTATGTAGAGGGTGCAGGGGTGGCTATGTAGAGGGTGCAGGGGTGGCTATGTAGAAGGTGCAGGGGTGGCTATGTAGAAGGTGCAGGGGTGGCTATGTAGAAGGTGCAGGGGTGGCTATGTAGAAGGTGCAGGGGTGGCTATGTAGAAGGTGCAGGGGTGGCTATGTAGAGGGTGCATGGGGTCAAGTTCTCTATCCATAAGGTAAAAAGTTAGTACTGAAGAACAGAAAAAAAAGGACAGAAAAGTGAACAGATGGGCTGCTGCCAAAGAGCAGCTTCAACTTACAGAGGATGTGCAGTGACAGTCTGAACACATGGGCTGTAGAAGGAGCTGCCGAGATACTGGAGCCGCCGGCAATGAAAGTGGAGCCGCTGGCCGGGACACTGGAGCCACCGCAGCCATTATCACAGCAGTCAGCAGGGCACCGTCACTGTCGTCACACGTTGAGCAGTCGCCGCGCCGCCTGGGCGGGGAAACTGAGAGTACTGTGTGACGTGACTGACGTCACATCATCACAGTGCAGTGTGACAGGCAGGCACAGGCTAAGCCCTGCTGAGGCTCGCCTCGCCGCTCGCTGGTGCCTGGCTTAGGGGAGCGGAGGAAGAAGAAAAAGACTACACAGACACAGTCCGGCGCTGGGCATGTCATGTTTTTTTTTTTTAAATCCTCAATGTCAGAATGGTGTCACCCCTCTAGCGGGTGTCACCCGGGTGCGGACCGCACCCCCCGCACCCCCCTAGCAACGCCTCTGTCCCAAGCTATGATATGGGGTTGCATCTGGCTGCTTTGTGTTGGCTCTATGCTGTGCCCTGGTGCTGGACATATAAAGTATTTCAGCCTTACTGTCCTCTCTATACAGACGTGGGGTAAAGTGAAATGGAAGTTATTTACTCAGTCCCTTTTAGTAGTTCCTGGATTCCAAGAGGCTCCTGTATGGGCACTCTGCTATACAGGCCGGGCCTTTCTCTCAGGATGGCTTCAGCTAGCCTAGCTGAGGCTGGTATAGGGTGTGAGACTTCCTTCTTCCCCCCTCTCTCTCTCTTTCTCCTCGCCATCGTTCTGCCCAGGGGCAGATCCCCCAAACACAGGGGTCTCTATGCAACAGGACCCTGAACTCTGCTTCTCTGACTGCCAGGCATTTGACTATTTATGGATCTGTTCCCCTACCTACTGACTGAGCCTTGTCCCTTAGGGTTTGGTGCGAACTCCATAAATATTCAGGATGCAGCCTCTGTTCCTTCACCCTCCAAGTTACAGAACTGTCCACTTAGTTCTAGAAGTAACAGAGCCACAACCTTGAAGCACTGCACAGTCTAAATGACAAATTAAACCCTGCTCCTCTGCCTACAGAGGAGCCAACTAAATTTGCCTAACCTAGTAACTAGGAGGCTGCTACATTTGTTTAGTAGTAAACTATGAACATTACACGTTCCCATAATAGTACAAAAGAAACAAACAGTGCGGCTCCCCCCACACTCGATCGTCAGAGGATTAGATTGACAGCAGCACAAACGTATGGCTTGTGAGGAGAGAGAGCAGAGAGAGACGCTGCTCTTGGGCACAGCGCTGGATCAAGATCGGGCTCAGGTTAGTACAGGGGGGACTGGGGGGGGGGGGGGGCTGCATACAGAGAGCTTTTAACCTTAATGCAGAGAATACATGGAGGTAAAAAACCACAAGCATTTAGAACCACTTTAACTAGAGTTCAAAGCTGAAAGTGTACTGCTCTCACACAACATTTTTGTATACAGTATACTGTATATCATCTACTTTGTTTTTACCAGTCTTAGCATCTGATCATTTCAGAGGCACTGAGCTTTGTGGAAGTTGTATGTTACTGTAATGCACAGCCCAATACCTAGGTCAGACATTATACTGTAGCTGTCTGTTGTGCTTTCTGCCTTTAGTAGCCCCTGTCATTTTAAGGCAAGCAGGTTTATTGGTACTTGGTTTCCCCCAGATCTTAGAACATGATGCTATATTTCCTGTCCAGATGGCACTGGGCCTGAGGAGGAAGAAAACCTGTAGTCCCAAGGCTGATCAGGAAGTATACAGCAGCTAGTAGTGGAATCCAAGTTGAGGGCAGATAATGAGCAAGTGAAGTCTAAAACAGTTCTGAGGTCAGGGCAGGTAGCAAACAAATGTAATCCATAAGACAGATCTAAGGTCAGGGCAGACAGCAAACAAACATAGACCAGTAAACAATCTGAGGTCAAGTTTGAGTGTCAATCCAAAGAGTAGTCCAAGTACAAAGCAAGGGTCAGCAACAAGAAATCTAATGTCAAGTAAAAAGTAAGGCGCAATAAGAAGGGAGCCAGAAAGCTGACTTTCTAGGCTTGTGATGTTTAAATAGAGCAGCCAGGATGCTGCCAGACGGGGTGTGATGCTGCTGGCCAATCAAGCCAAGGGGCACATCCAGCCTGTAGGAGAGAGCAGACTGTAAGGTTAAACCGGATCTCTACCACAAAAACACCAGGGCGGATACATGCTCATGCTCGTACACGTACTAATATTTAGAAGCAAATGACAAATTTATTTTCTTCAGTGCCAGTTCATTGTGCATGTGCGGATGCGTGATTACATGTCCCATTCGTTTATCATGATTCCTTTGATGTGTTTGATAAGAAGAAGGCCAAGATCTTGCCCCCCTCCCCCCCCCATCGCCCAATTGAATTGTTACCCGGGGCCGAGATTCCATTCGAACAGATTTTCCCCTTATGAGAACTTAAAGCGGATCTCCACCCTAAAGTGAAGATCCGCTGATCGGAACCCTCCCCCCCTCCGGTGTCACATTTGACACCTTTCAGGGGGGAGGGGGGTGCAGATACCTGTCTAAAGACAGGTATCCGCCCCACTTCCGCCCCAATCTCGGGCAAAGACGGGCTTTTCCGTTGTGTGTGGGAACTCTCAGCTCCCAGCACACAGCGGGAGCCAATCGCCGGGCGCAGCGCGACTCGCGCATGCGCCGTAGAAACCGGGCAGTGAAGCCGGAGCGCTTCACTTCCTGGTTCCCTCGCCGTGGATGGAGGGGGGAGCAGCAGGGTGATGAGCGATCGCTCATCCTCTGCTGCGGACGCCGCTGGACTCCAGGACAGGTAAGTGTCCTAATATTAAAAGTCAGCAGCTGCAGTATTTGTTGCTGCTGGCTTTTAATATTTATTTAAGGTGAACCATCCGCTTTAAGCTGGAGACGTTGCGCCTTTACATGAGAACCTGGAAAGGGGATTCATCTGTCCATCCACATCCCCTGGTGAATCACACTATGAGACCCTGTGTGGACTATAGAGAACTAAACAAAATAACAATTAGGAACAGATACCCTCTTCCACTTCTTCCAGAACTTTTCCAGTGGTTTAGAGCAGCAAAAGTGTTAACAAAGCTTGATCCATCATGTGCATATAACCTGGTAAGGATCGGGGAAGGGGATGAATGGAAAATAGCCTTTCGTACCTGTTTTGGGCACTTTGAGTATTTAGTTATGCCTTTTGCCCTATATAATGCTCCAGCTACTTTCCAGCGATATTTTTAGAGATGTTCTCATCCTCTTCATGATCATGTATCTTGACGACATACTCGTTTTCTCCCCTTCCATAGAAGAACACCGGCTGCAAGTTAAAAAGGTCCTCAACCGTCTCCGGGAACACCAGTTATATGCAAAGGCTGAGAAGTGCGAGTTTGAGAAAGAAACAATCCAGTGTTTTGGACTTATTATCTCAACATCAGGCATCGCAATGGATCCACAAAAAGTTATTGCCATTCTTGAGTGGCCAGTGCCAACAGATCAAAAAGGAATACAGAGATTTGTTGGATTTGCTAACTTTTATTGTAAATTCATCAAAATCTTTTCAGCCATCATCAGCCCCCATCACACATGTATAGAGAAAAACCAGGACGGCCACACTCCAAAAAAATGGTTTCTTATAATAAAACTGGTCACAACATGAACATATCACAGCAAAAAATCAGGAGAAAAACTGACGCGTTTCTCACTATCAGTGCTTATTCAGCTATGAATAAGCACTGTATGATAGTGTGAAATTTTTGCATACTATTGCAGTGCCTGCACCCAGGTGTTTGGACTCCACCTTGCAGTTCCCTGGGACCTCTGAGCGGTAAACTTTCTTTCTCAGCCCCCTCACACAGCTTACTGAAACAAACTCTGGCAGCGCAACTCGCTTTTAATGAATGAAAAGCTCTCTTTATATCAGCACCATTTCTGCAACATCCTGACCCTGCAATAACCCATGTTCTTGAAGTAGATGAAAATTCAGTTGGTGCCATTTTATCTCAAGGTCAAAACTCTAAATTACTTCTACACTCCTTGACTTTCTTCTTAAAGAAACTCAGTTTTTCAGAGAAAAATTATGATGTGGGAGACCGTGAGCTACTTGCCATCAAGTCCGCTCTGGAGGAATGGCGTTATCTGTTTGAGGGAGCAAGTCACCCAATCCTGATTTTTACAGACCACAACATTTTTGAATATCTCCATACAGCTAGGCATCAGAAACCCTGTCAGGCCAGGTGGGCCTTGTTTTTCTCAAGATTCTTGTTTCATATAACCTACAAACCAGGTTCTAAGAATGGGAAACCTGATGCTTTGTCCCGCATGTTTCCGGAAGAAACGGTAGTTACTCAAACCAATACCGTCCTATCTCCACAAAGTTTTCTATTACTTCAAGGAGATTTGGTGTCACAGCTTAAACAAGCAGCAAGGGAGTGAAGGTCCAGCGCATTACTATCAATTGCAAGAACGGGATGGATTGTTCTTCCATGAGCAAAGAGTTTTTGTACCTCAAGTTTGTGCCAATAAATCTTAAATCTATGACATGACCATCCCTAAAATTTATAAGCGAAAGACCAATGTAATTTCTGCAGTGCCAGCTCATCGTGCTCGTATTTCTGCGAATGCGTGCACACGTGCACATACCAATTAGCGAGCTGTACTGTGAGTAACCATTGCCCTTAGAAACAAGTGTAGCACTACCCCCGAAGGAGCTGCTGGTTTAGACACCAGGCCTGTCCCGAGACATCAGCTTGCCTTGCCTGGTCTCCTCCAGGGCAGGTGCTCCCCTTTGTTAAGCAGCTTCCCCCACTTGGATGGACAGCTTGGGATCCCCTTTTGAATCGTAAGCCCCAGCCAGCATAGCTGGGCCTACTCCATGGAAATGCGACCTCAGGCCAACATGGTCCAGAGGTCAAGATCACACATATGTGCCTCGCGCCAGGAGGGCCACGAGGCGAAGGACTCAAACGATGACATCTGCCCCTTAAGTACCCCATCCTGGCATGCACAGAGGGGCACCACTCCCACTGGGCTGCTGTCGAGAAGGGTCACTCAACACACCATGGTCTGCTCGTGTTCCAACATGGGCCTAGGGTGGTAACGCCATCTACAGGAAACGGGGGAACATTCTATGAAGCACAACCATAGCCAGAACAGAGGCTAGTTTTAATGAAATTCAATAAAGTCTGAGCCCTTAATTGGGAGCAGGGCGCTACACAAGGATCAGAGAAAGTGAGACATCTATTTATTTGAACCATAGCCAGAAGAAGGGGAGAAGCAGCCAGGCACAGATCCCAGCTAGTTTCCAGAGATCCCAGAAGGGATTACACCCTTTTGCTATAGGGGGACTGTAATAAACTGCAAAGTAGACATGTGCATTTCGTTTCGTTACGAATTCGAATTCGGACAAATTTTTCATTATTCGGAAATTCGGATGCATCCGAATTTCCGAATTACAAAATTAACGAATTTAAACAAATTCGAAAAAACGCGAACGAAATTCGAATTCAAAACGAATTCGAAAAAAAATTTGAATCGAATGCGAATCGAATTCGAAATTGAATTTGAAAAGAATTCGAAAAAAAAATCTATTCGAATCGAATTCGAAAAGAATTCGAATCAAAAACAAATTGGAATGAAAATTGAAAGCAAGTTTGAATCAAAATCTAAAAAATATAAATCGATTTCTAAAAAAGAATACAATAAAATAGAATATAAAATAATAAAACAATAGAATGAAAATCAAATAATAGTAAAGAACAGAATAGAATTTAATAGAATGTAATCAAATACAATAATACAAATACATACAATCAAATCCGGTTGAAATAATTTCAAATTCGGTTGAAATAATTTCCAATCCGGTAGAAATAATTTCCAATCCAGTAGAAATAATTTCAAATTCAGTTGAAATAATTTCCAAAGCGGTTGAAATAATTTCCAATCCGGTTGAAATAATTTCAAATCCGGTGGAAATAATTTCCAATCCGGTTGAAATAATTTCCAATCCGGTTTAAATAATTTCAAATCCGGTTTAAATAATTTCCAATCCAGTTGAAATAATTTCCAATCCGGTTGAAAAAAATTCCAATTCGGTTGAAATAATTTCCAATCCGGTAGAAATAATTTCAAATTCGGTTGAAATAATTTCCAATTCGGTTGAAATAATTTCCAATCCAGTTGAAATAATTTCCAATTCGGTTGAAATAATTTCCAATCCAGTTGAAATAATTTCAAATCCGGTTGAAATAATTTCCAATCCTGTTGAAATAATTTCCAATCCGGTTGAAATATCATCGAATTTGGTTGAAATATTAACAATAGCGGATGAAATATTGTTGAATTCTGTTGAAATATCAAATATCAAAATATGATCGAATTCGAATCCGGTAGAAATATTATCGAATCTGGTAGAAATCTTTTCGAATTCGACCATTTTTCGAATTCGGTTGAAAACGATCGAATTCGACCGGGTTTTCGAATTCGGTCGAAAACGATCTAATTCGACCGGGTTTTTTCGAATTTTTATCGAAAACGATCGAATTCCGAAAACGGATTTAACAAATTTAACAAATTTAACTTAACAAAATTAATTAAATAACAAATTAAAACTAAACAAAACAAAACAAATGTTTTCCTTTTGCACATGTCTACTGCAAAGTGAGATTGCGAGGAAGAAATACAGTTGCTGCAGTGTATGTGAAGTTTTGCTGTAAAATAGACCGTGCCACATAGAAGAGGCTTCTTTTGGGCAGTCTGAAGATTACTTAAAGTGACAGAATCCTCAAAGTACAAAGTTAATTGATTAATGGCATTCTGGACCTTTCCAATATACTATCCTATTTAAAATCCCCTAATAAATACAAAAAAATACAATTCAATTGACTGTTCTTTGACTGTGACTGTTACAAATGCTGGTTGCTTGGATGTCGGGCTGGAATGCCTCCCGTCTGGATACATCAGCATACAAGGAATTTTCACAGGGCTTAGTTAGGACAGCATGGGTGATGAGGAGGCGGTCCTAAGGTAGCTTTTTTCACAGAAATCACCATTAAAGTCATTCATAGCCTATGAAATTTGACAGGTGATGAATTCGGGAATCCAGGGTAAGCCTGGTAGGGATACATAGCTTATTCTGGTCTGGTCCTAGCCTCCACAGTCCCTGTGGCCTTCTCCGTGCTTTCTCTTTCAAGGGACAACCATGTAGGTTCTATCTAGCGCCTCGAGACCCGATGAGCTACAGCTTCGGCTGTGGCTTCAGAAGCTTGCCTGGCAAGAAGCTCGCCTGGCTTCATAGCTTGCCTGGCAAGTTAGGGTAAGACAGCGCTATATAAGACTTGCATTATTATCTGCAATGGTTCTTTTGGGTTCTGAGCTGAGGGTCCTGTTCGGGACAGCGAATGGGGTGCTGTGAGTACACTGGGGGATTGGGACGCTACTCTTTCTGACTGTGTCTCCCACAGACATGTCTCCACCCTAATAGCAAGTTACATGGCCAATGTTGGTTCAGGGTAATGCACCATGGAAATGTTATATGGGTATCCCTTTACCTCTTTATTTATACTTTAGTTTCCATGAGAGAAGCATTTTTTAACTCAAACATTAGATGGCACAGTAGTATCATACATGCCATGGGTCAAATATGTCAAAAGGTCAAGCTATTGTTGACTTTTATTGACATACTGTAGCATGGGTGCAGTGTTTGACCAAAACTTCTCTAAAATAGTCCTGAGGATGGCCAGGCAGGAGACAGCAGCTGGTAATGGAATCCGGGGACAGTCCAAAGTCAGGACAGGTAGTGAGCAAGCTTAGTTCAGAGGTCAGTTCTAAGGTCAGGGCACGTAAAAAACAAGTGTATTTCAAAAGACAGTTCTGAGGTCAGGACAGGTAATTGGCAAGCGTAGTCCAGTAAACAATCTGAGGTCAAGTTCAAGTGGCAATCCAAAAAGCAATCCGGGTACAATGCTGGGATCAGCAATGAGAAATTCATCGGATGACACCATAGGGCACAAAAAAAAGGGAGCCAGGAAGGTGACACCATCACAAGTCCAGAGCTTTAGGCTTGTGATTTTCAATGTGCCTGATTACCCTAGCAAATCAGAAGAGAGGAAGCAGGGCAATCCAGGACACCAATTTCTTAGCAGCCAGAATGCTGCTATAGGGGGCGCACTTTTTCCTGGCCAATTAGGGCAGGGGATGAGTCCAGCCAGGAGGAGAGATGATGCTGATGGCTGCACAGGAGCGGCCTTTCAAACCTCAAGCAGAAGGCTGCAGGAGAACAAAAGTCTGCAACATGTAGTTCAGTGACATTTGTCTGCTATGTAGTAATTCAGCTGGTAATGCTTGTGTAGTTTCATATCTACTTGCTCTATAGTCCATTGTTGCCAACCGTTCGAAATTTACACACAGTTTGCAAATTTAGGGCTATTTACAAGATGTTTGTAAATTTCTGTTATGGACGGCAGTTTTCCCTAAAAAATTTAAAATGTTCCCGCTTTTGCGCTGCATATGCGCAGGGCTGAAGCCGGCCGAATTACATTTGCCCATCTTCGGCATCCATGCGCGTTGTGATGGCATATCAGGTCCACGCGTGTGCAGTGGGTATTTCCAAGACGTCATGGCGTTTGGCGGCCATAAAACCGTGCACTACCAGGGCCATTTGCATCACAGGACTTCATATGAAAGTACCCAACCACTTTGGCTGCCCTGCCCTGGCTGCTCTGCTGTTCCACTTGCTGCTCTCTGTGCCTGTCCTATCTGCCCTTGCCTCCTGTCCTGTCCTAGCCTGCTCTAGACCTGCTCCTGCCTGCCAGAGTGCCACTGCCACGCAGCCAGACCAGTTCAGGCCTCAGCCGCCACCAGCCAGCCACACAGTGACCAGACAAGACCAGACCACCTGTGCCAACCTAGTGCCCAGAGAGTGTGCCCACAGCCCCACACAAGTTGATATGTATTTTGTATAGCAAATTTTTGCCATAGCAAATTAGTAGTGCAAAACAGTAAATTTTAAAGCAAAATTGCAGCGTCCACCACCAAAATTGTGAGATGTGTGCAAGTGCAAACTAGTTCTGTGAGTGGTGAATTTTAGGTCAAAATTGCAAATGGACGACTGTGACCAGACCACGTGGGCCCAGTGCCCACCACCAAATTGTGAGATCATTGTGTGCAACTGCAAAATAGTGCTGAGTGAATTTTATGCAAATCTGCAAATGGCCAATATACTAAGTACTGGGGCAATAATTAATAAATGCAATGGATGGATGTAGCAGGCTACTCTCTCTGGGGCAACTATGATTACATGCAATGAATGGAGCAGTCTACTGGGGGCAATAATGAATGAATGAAATTGGAGCAGTCTATGGGACTAGCAATGAGTGCAGTGGAGGAGCACCACCACAGACAGCTATACTATCATGTTTGTTTTTTTGGTTGGGTCTATGCCATCACTGCTGCCTTCCTTGGATCAAGTGAACTGCACCAAACACAAGGTCAGGTGTCAGACTACAAGCAGAAGTATTGCCTGCCTGCCTGCTGCAACTCCTCCTGAAACATTCCCTTGGCTTCGTATCATGATAAGTAAATACACAATTTGCTTTGGTGTGCCATGTCAAGAAATGATCTGCTCTAATGAGTCTCATGGTATTCTCCTTCCCCCTCTTTGTACTGTAGATTGGTTCTCCTCTCCCTGGACTCCTAGTCACGCCATTTTGACTAGCCTCAGCCTGTTCTATCACTGCCCCCCCGGCCTGGACTGGCCATAGGGCAGACTAGGCATTTGCCCAGTAGGCCTGGGGCCGCCCGCTCCGCGACATGTGGAGGAACAGGCCGCACAGTAGGAGGTAAGCGACGACCACGGCCTGAACAGGGTTAACACAGGCCGCTACTGCCATGCGGCTATACCCGTGTCATCGCGGAACTAGTGGCTGCATGGGCTGAGCTGTGTGTCTCTCTCACACACAGTTCAGTCTCAGAGCCGCACTGATAGTTCTGCTCTCCACTGCTCCTAGGGAGGTAGATAGAGCTGCTGTCTGGATGTTTCCCCCGCCGCCCCCTCTCCTTCTCATGTCAGCAGCAGGGGAAGAGAAGTCTTTCATGCCCGTTCTTCTTACCTCCCCATTGGCCACAGCGGAGGGCCAATCAGAAAAAACTACAGGGCCTCATGGGAAATGTAGTCCCAGAGATAGGTGGCCCAGTTTTTCTCAGCAGGAAGCAGACTACAGTCCCCAGCATGCACTCTGCTAGGGGAAAAAGAGAAAACCTGGAAACAAGGTGAGGAGTCATTGGTACACTGTAGCAGCTACAGGAGACATGGAAAAAGAAAGAGTACTGTGCTAATAACCCCAGCATCACCAGACAGAGCCACACTGTACCTGCACCACCAGAGAGAGCCACAATTTACCCACACCACCAGAGAGCCATGAAAGCCATGCTGTACCCACACCATCAGAGAGAGCCACGCTAGCCACACTGTACCCGCACCACCAGAGAGAGCCACGTTAGCCATGCTGTACCTACGCCACCAGAGAGAGCCACGCTGTACCTGCACCACAAGAGAGCCACGTTAGCCATGCTGTACCTATACCACCAGAGAGAGGCATGCTGTACCCACAACACCGGAGAGATCCATGCTGTACCCGCACCACCAGAGAGAGCCACGACGTACCCACACCACCAGAGAGAGAGCCATGAAATCCATGCTGTACCCACACCACCAGAGAGAGCCACGCTGTACCCACACTACCAGAGAGAGCCACGTTAGCCATGCTGTACCTACACCACCAGAGAGAGCCATGCTGTACCCGCACCACCAGAGAGAGCCACGCTGTACCCACACCACCAGAGAGAGTCACAAAAGCCATGCTGTACCCACACCGCCAAAGAGAGTCACACTGTACCCGCATCACCAGAGAGAGCCACACTGTTCCCGCACCACCAGAGAGATTCACAATGTACCCGCACCACCAGAGAGATCCACACTGTACCCGCACCACCAGAGAGAGAGAGCGTAATGCTGTCCAGCACCACCAGAGAGAGAGCAGGTCAGTGTCACTGGGCAGTGTGGGCACAATAGGAAACAGAGAGTACTAGCATTGTATGAGGATTTCTCTTTTTCTTGCCTCCTCATAACAACTGCCATTCATTTTGGAGCCATTGATCACGCCCCAGGAAACATCAAGCACGGCGACTGGTCTATATCCAGAAAGTTAACCCATTACGCGCCGCCACATACAGAGGTTGGTAAGCAGCAACTACCCACTGATCCCCAAGGCTCTACACCCCCGCTGAGGGGACTACAATCTGGTAAGAGGGGATACATGTGGGGGGATAACTGGAATTTTCGCTGTCACTTGTAGTGCAATATCTGATATCAACATCCTAGTTGACCACGCAGCACTCTACTGAAGTTACCTACCACGTCACTGATGAAATATAAAAATATACGGACATTACCTGATTAAAACATACTTTAATCAAATGTCAGCTCAGGCATCAGCTGACCATTGCAAATTGTAATCCATCAGCAGGGCTCTATTGTTATATACTATATATGTCACATTTTTTTATCCTTTATCACTAATATTATTATTTGGAAAAATATATCACACTATAGAGCGATATTAAGCCTTATTTCAAAAAATGTTCATATATATATATTTTTTCTATATTTTTTTCTTTTTTCCTGACCACATTGAGTGGATCACATACACTTAAGGATATAGGGCACCACCTTTTCTCTCTATTATCATAACTTGGAATACTATATGGGTACCTAGTTTCTTTATTTTATTTTATTCATAGCACTCAGCACTGCACACCATAATACTGAAACTGGTACAACAAAACCACTGAGGTGCCAACACCACACTTTATACTAGGCTCCACAAAGTATAATAAATATATACAGCAGCCATCACCAACACCTATTTCCACAAGGCAATCATTAATATGATCACATGAGCATACCACAAAGTGCTCTCTTTTTCCCTCTGAGGGATTATCAGCAAGAAGGGATCACTTGTGCAAGCGGGGAGCTTTGTTTCCAATAAACCCTTCCGCTACAAGTACCCGACACGAGAAATATACACCACATCCATACAGCAGCGCCAATCATCTGTAACTAACACTATCTCAAACATCCCATCTCTCATTGAGAGATTATACAGAAGGCAGCAGCTCATATCCCCAGTCCTAGCGCGGATTAACCCTCAATTATTCATACTAGCATTGTATGGCCACAATAGGACTGAGACACTGTGATAAAAAGAAGACTGCACTGTAAAGGGGCACTATAATGATTGCAGTGCAAAACTATCCAAAAAAAATCACACAAAAATAAAGATAAAGTCATGTTCATAAATAAAGATCAGATCTAAAAGTCCAATAATTCCTCCATGGAACACTGTCAAGAAAAGGAATCTTCAGTGATGACACATCTGATGTGCTGGCAGCTCACCTCACGGCTGTTTGTCCAAAACAGCTAACAGAGATACTGATCGCAGCTGGATTGAGTGGGCTGATAAAAACACCTCTTCCTGACTCCTAGGACAGCTCTCAGCGGCCAGTGTGTGTCATGGAAAAGAGAAGATATATGCAATGCATATAGCGTGACACTGTTGGGGTACCTAAAACTGGTAAGAATTGGAGAAAATGCACTCACATGAATGAAAGGACAGCGGGCATAAATAATAGAGTGCCAAACTCGTATCCCCCTCAGAGTATCAGCTGTACAGGTGAGAGTGTGATCTGATCCTCATACGTCCAAATGGCAAGGCTCAATGTATCATGGGAGCATTAAGAAGAGCGAAAGAGAGACCATAGCGTGACTCCATATAATGGATACATTTAATAAAAAACAGAAGAAAAACTCACATTAAGGTAGTGAAGTAGAATAAAACATCCACGAGCGCCGAATTCGTATTAAAACTTCAGACTCTGTTTGTACCCGGTGCTCCAATCCCTACGTATCGTCACATCACGTGACTTCATCAGGGGATCCCAGTGACAGTAAGTTACTGAAATTTAGGAGGACTGGTTTGGCTGTAATTTTCCTAGAGGGTTTTGACAAGATTTTAAAGGTCTCATTGATTTCAGTTTACAGTTTGACACATTTAACAGCTGCTGTTGGTAACACAACAGTTCAGGGTGTGTGTTTTAGTTCACATTGTGTGAAGTGCAGTTGCACTTTATAATTGGAATGTATCGAAGGGGCAACCCCTGAGCCTCCTGGCACAAAATGCAATAAACTGAGGCATTGCTCCTTCTCAGGCTAACAGATCTCCAGTTCAAATACTGGTTATCAGCAGATGATGATTCAAAACAAAGTGCAAAATGTCCTTGGGTCGAAAAAATTGTGCAGTATAGCACATGCTGATGTTCGTGATGTCCGTAGTCATGCTGCAAGTCACAAACACAAGTCTATTGCTGCAGCCAGGCAAGCCAACTCTTTAATTGTTACATTTGCTAAACAAAGCACAGAATCAGAAGTGTTGGCTCATAAAATAAAAACTTGTTTAACTGAGTTGAAAATAGCAAATTTTATTGCACAAAAAATGTTGCCACTACAATTGTTAGATGTTCTTACTAATAGCATGGCCGACTGGCTTCGAGACTCCGAAATAGAAAGTTCACGCTGTTGTAAGCATACCAAAGGCTCCAAGCTAATCTAAAATGTCATTGGCAAGTAAAAAAAACAGCTGTTGTACCGAACACTTACCTGTTGTCACTTTTTTATTACTGATTGGTGAAAATACAAACATATCAACAACCAAAAAATAGCTGTAGTGGCCATTTTTTTTGATGAAGATGCTGGTAACACCCAGTGCCAATTCTACTGCCTTGTTGATCTCACTGAAGCTACTGTTGATGCTATTTTTGAGCAGATTAAACAATGTTTTTTGGAAGATGGTATTTCCCTGAAAAATATTATGGCACTTGGTACAAATGGTGCAATTGTAATAGTTTGTCCAATAAACTCTGTACTATCCCATTTCAAAGAAGTGCAATCTTTAATATTTCACATTCATTGTTCCTACTGTAGCACCCTGCTCCCAATGAGTGGGCACTATGTGTTAAAATTGTAGTTATCTGAGCAGTAGTTGGCTCAGAAGAATTGTGTCTAAATTATGGCTCTGTCTCAGTTTAGCTGGTTGCATGTTTTTCCTCCTGACTATGGGTGTCGCTGTCGCCGCTGGTTAGGGTTGGAAAGGCAACAAGCTGGATGCATTGAGTGCCTCTTTTCCCATAAGAAGCCCAGGGGGCGTGGTGAACACACTGTGCATTCTGGGAAAAGGGGAACCTAATGGACAGACACCATTTTGTGGGGTTCGTCTTCCGATCCTCATCTGAGGGTCCTCCTGGCCTCAGGGATTTGTTGTCAGTTTCCGCCTCTGGGCCACATTGGCCTGAGGCCTTGCAACTAAGATGTAGGCCCAGGAGCCACTGGGGCCTACTGATCCAGGGATGATCCTGTGTTGCCTTGCCTGATGGAAGGAACCAAGCAATTTAGGACTCAATTGGAGGATGTATCCGGATCAAAATTTACCTCACAGTGCTGCCGGAACGGCTGAGACATCCTTGCACTGAGAGCTGTGTTCTGTTCTTTTCTTCAGAAGTTTACACAAGTCTGTGCCAGAGACTATTGAGCGAATCCTAAGTGCACCAAGTCTGTGGCAGAGACTAATGAACAAATTCTACTACCTAGTCTGTGGCAGAGACTAGCTTTTGATTGAGCTTCGCACTGGCTGCTAGGACAGTGAGAGTGGGCCTATACGGTGGTTGCTGAGTCCAGTGGAGACAGTTGTTCCTATAGACCTAGGAGAATGTTTTGTGATCTGCAAGTACGATACCTGAGTCCTTCCTATCCCTCTATCCCTCTGTTGGAAAGTTTGTTCAATAAAACCCTTGAAAGAGACTTTGTGTTGGTGCAGACATTTCTTCCAGATAACTCTTCTAGGAGAACCCCTGAGACGAGTGCAAGGAACAGTAAGGTAACAGCAGGCTCAAATCTAAACCAGAAGATCCTTCGGGGGTAGTGCTACACGTGGATGGCTTGTCCGGGATTTGCCGTTATCTCTCACAACTAAAATAGACTGTTCATTTGGGACCTATACAACAGAGGATAAAAGGACTGTGCTAAAACGGGAAAGAAATTTACGATCACTTTTCACTTTTTGACCTTGTGAGCTGTGGGCAGAATCAAGAAAGGAAAAGCCCGCAAGCTAGGTGCCAAAGAGAGCAAATGGGAGGAGTTCCCGCCTGTTCGCTGCGTGAGACACCATATGTGTGTCCAACACCCAGAGAGACGAAGACACCATGTCTTCAATGCTATCATTGCAGTCTGCTTTTGGGCCCAGGATGTTTCCTGTGGGTACCGCTACAAGTACCATGCTGCCGGGAACCGTGCTGACGGACACTGGCATTCGATTGAAGCCGCATGGGCGGATCATGCTTTACACAATCTGTGATGTGGAGGCGCTGGGTATGCTGTGTAACAGGTGTAATGGACTGGCTATGCATCCCCGTCCTTTTGTTTGATGCTTACGATGCAGGGAGTACCCGTTTTCTGTGGAGCAACCCATTATGCCATTCTGCGCTTACAAAGTGGACTGGATCAAAGTGGACTGGTTATTTACCAGCAGAAGAGTGGGAGAACCCTGAATTAGACTCTCTGTCAGATACGGTAGATGATGACTTGTTCAAAACCATGTCTCTAGAATTGTTGTGGAGCAACATGAAGGATGTTGCCTCAGTACATAGTCCTTCAGGATTGTCAGCTTTGGATTCCGGAGGCCCTGGTTGTTACTAGTGAAATCCTGCCCAAAGTTACCAATTCGTATGAGTCAGGAAAACTGTCTGTGAATTCTATGGTCCACAAGTCCCCAGTCTTGTGTATACCTCCTGGATATGGAAGTACCAGATCTTTGCCTAGGCTTGCCCGGTCACAAAGATTATTAAACAAACGGATGGCCACTGAATATGGACTGGAGTTCCCATTCCCATTTGCAATGGTCTCTATCGAACGCCTTCTCTGCGTCGATGGATAACAACAGAGAAGGCGTCTGATTTGTCACGGCAGAGTGCAATACATTTATAATTCTTCTAGTAGCATCGAAGGTTTGTCTCCCCCTCATAAATCCCATCTGATCGCGATGTATAAGCGATGGAATAACATACATTAATCGTTTGGCTAGCATTTTAGCATATACTTTGACGTCTGAATTTAGTAGGGATATCGGTCTGAAGTTGGCCAATGTAGTAGGGTCTTTTCCAGGTTTGGGCAATGTAATTATGTGTGCTTTTAACATTTACTGAGGAAAGGATGCAGACTCTGCTGCTTTGGAAAAGACTGGCTGAATGTGCTGCGATAGAATGTGTTTAAATGTCTTGAGGTACTCGTTAGAGAAGCCATCCGGCCCTGGTGACTTACCATTTGGAAGAGTATCTATATAACCTGTTCTATTTCAGAAGTCGAGAAGGTAGCATTAAGGTGTTCTAATTGTTGCTCTGATAGGGATGGAAGATTAAATCTCTGTAAGAAAGATTGAATTATGTCCGCGGATGGTTGAGGCGTATTAGGATCCGCTTCTAAGTTGTATAAAGAACTGTACTAGTCAGCAAATTGGTTTGCAATATCTTGGGGGTCTAATATTTTATGTTGCGTTATGGGATGTTTAAGAAAGGGTATTCTAGTCTTTGTGCTTGCTGCTTTCAGCCTATTATCTAAGTACTGCACTATTGGCGTTAGCCTAGTAGTTCAGTTGTAATCCTCGCAAGTGTTTATCATATTGCTGGAACGGCGTGCAGTGACGTCACCGCGTTCTCAGGGCCGTCTCTACCATAGGGCAAACAGGGGCAGCTGCCCAGGGCCCTGTCACTGTTGGGGGCCCAAAGCAACCCCTTTTGAAAAAAAAAAAAAATTTTTTTTTTAGGGGTCCGGAGGCCCCCAGGGCCCAAAATGGCAACCCCCCTTTTTTCTATTTATTTTTAAATACAAAAATATATTTATATATTTTTATTTTTATTAAAGGGCCAATTTTTTTAATATATTTTTATTTTTTATTAAAGGGCCAATTTTTTTTTAGGGGTCCCCAGGGACCCGGAGGCCCCCAGGGCCCCAGATGACAACCCCCTTTTTTTATTTATTTTTAAATAAAAAAATATATTTATTTAATATATTTTTATTTTTTATTAAAGGGGCAATTTTTTTTAATATATGTTTATTTTTTATTAAAGGGCCAATTTTTTTTAGGGGTCCCCAGGGACCCGGAGGCCCCCAGGGCCCCAGATGACAACCCCTTTTTTTATTTATTTTTAAATAAAAAAATATATTTATTTTATATATTTTTATTTTTTATTAAAGGGACAATTTTTTTTAATATATGTTTATTTTTTATTAAAGGGCCAATTTTTTTTAGGGGTCCCCAGGGACCCGGAGGCCCCCAGGGCCTCAGATGACAACCCCCTTTTTTTATTTATTTTTAAATAAAAAAATATATTTTATATATTTTTATTTTATTTTTTATTAAAGGGACAATTTTTTTTTAGAGGTCTGGAGGTCCCCAGGGGCCCGTAGTTCCCCAGGGCCCCAGATGACAACCACCCTTTTTTTATAAAAAAACTTATAATAATAATAATAATAATAATAATGTTATGTTATTATTATTAAAGGACCCAGAGTTCCCCAGGGCCCTGGATGGCAACCCCCCCTTTTGTTTATAATTTTTTTTATATTTTATTTCTTTTTTTTCTTTTTATTTAATAAATAAATATATATATATATATATATATATATTATATATATATGGATGAAGGGTGGGGGTGGTGGCGCTGTCACCAATGTGTTGTATGACTAGCCCGATATATAACCGCCCGGTTGGTATATAGGTACTGTTAGGGCGACACTCCCTGTGTAAGAAGTCTGCCTGATGGTTGTGATGATGAGAGGTTGCTCTAGATCACAGGCAGAAAATGTGTATCAATGTTGTTACATAACATACGTGTACATGTAAAATGTACTATGGGTGGGTGAAATATATATAAGTTGCTTAACACATTAAGGAAATAATACAAAAAAGATAACCTTATAGGGCCTAGTCCTTTAGATATAAGCAAAAGGACCCGTAATCAAAATAAAAAAAAACTGTTGGTATCAAAAAGACATATAGCATAATGAAAAAGTCCATGCAGCAAAATAATACTTGTATAAAGAGTTCAGGGTGCACCTATGTGGGTAGGTGTATAACAATGCATCAAGTGTTAGCTAGTGGGTCCGGTGCTCCCCCTTGTGGCTCCCCACTCACCAGAAGTAATCACCCCTACAGGGGTAGACTGCGTATCAGACGGTCACTTGTTCCTTGGTGTAGTTGTTTTCTTATCCACGGTTCCTGGTGGGTGTTCTTGATGCAGGTGTTAGAGTATGGTTGTCTGTCAGATTTCCTCCAAATCAAAAAAACAGGTTCCCATAGCGTAATATGTTTTAAAAAATTGTTTTATTGACACTGCCAAGGAGGCGTGTACAAAACATATGCAAAACAATAGCACAAAATATATATGTATACAGAAAAACCAAGAATTACCGGAAATATATATAGATAGCCGGCTGCAGGACAGCAGATGGAGTATAAGCACGGCTAAGCAGTATACAGATTTGAGATAAAAGAAGCCAAAAGATCATAAAAAATAAAATAAAAAATAAAATAAAACTGGGTGGATAAAATCTGTTGCCTAACGTTTTAAATGGTTATAGGCATAACAGATACACTGCACTATTGGAGTCCGTGAGCTGTTCTCCCCAGCATGGGAGCGGCGTGCGTTCCAAGCGCAGACAGCTGGTTACCCGGAAGTGCGTGTAGGAGTACGTGTATCCGCTTATTATATATATATATATAATTAAAGGGCTCAGAGGTCCCCTGGATGGCAACCCCACTTTTTTTTTTATAAATGTTTATTTTTAATATATTTTTTTTATTTTATTTTTTATTAAAGGGTCCAGAGGTCCCAGATGGCAACCCCCCCCTTTTTTTGTAATTTATTTTTTATAAAAAAAAAAAATATTAAAGGGCCCAGAGGTCCCCAGATGGCAACCCCCTTTTTAAAAAAAAATAATATATTTTTTATTTCTTTTTTTCTTTTTATTAAAGGGCCCAGAGGGCCCCAGGGCCCCGGATGGCTACACCCCTTTTTTTATATATATATTTTTCTTTATTAAATCTTTTTTTTGTAAAGGGCCTCCCGCTTTTAAATTCGCAGCAGCCCCCCCCCCGCTTCTCAATTTAAGGGGGCAGCACCCCCCCGTTCTCTGCTCCAGGGGGCCCATGCCTGAAGCTTTGTAAGGGGCCCCATGATTCCTGATTGTGGCCCTGCCGCCCGTTAAGCCCCTGTGCTGCCCACAAATCAGGCTGAAAATCATCAGCGGCACGCAGCCAGGTGACAGTACTGCTTCCCTTCCCAGTGTTTTAAAATGTACAGCACCCCTGGCTTCCCTTTAGACGTGCACTTTTCCCTTCCTGCCACTGGGTGCTGCTTGTATATAAAAGTGAATTAGAATGTGATTTTTTAACATCCCCAGTTTGCTCTTCCCGAGGCTGACTTCTTCATGTCCTGCTCCTGAAGGTATGTCACTGTTTGCTATATTGTAAATACAAGTTTTCTGTAGAGTGTGCCCAAAGTCTTTATAATATTTGATGATTCACTGCAGGTCTGGTCAGTGTTTTAAAAAGTTCCTGTATTTTACACATGGCATTGCAAGGGGTCACAGCACCGTCTGTCCATTCTGCTTTAGCACCATGGGACCCCATGCCATGCCATGTGTAAAATAGAGGAACTCTTTAAGTCACAGAGCAGCCCTGCAGTCCAAGCTGAGTAAGGCCTCAGAGCACATGGCATTACTGTCTGTATTTAACTGCTTGATGGGCTTATTTTGGGCCTGACTGGTTCACATGTAAGTGTTTTGGCGGCCCACATTTGAATGGGCCGCCATGCCTGCATTTCCTTAAAGAAAAGCGCATGCCTCATGTAATAGGCTGCACACACGGCACACCTATGCCCATCAAGTACCGAAATACAGCACTGTCTGTCCATTCTGCTGTCTGCTGTGACTTATCTGCAGTTCCCGCACTGTCAAACTTGCTGCATTTTTAGACGTTTAGGTCACGCTTTTAAAAACACAGTGCGTTTGTGTGTGCAAGAACTGCAGGTAAGTAGCATGGTGCAAAAGTAGAATGGATTTCAAGGTAGCTGATTTTTAAAATGCTGAATGAACCTTTTTTCTGCAGGAAACAAAGGCATGGCAGCCCATTCAAATCAATGGGCTGCTGTGCCTGCACAAATGAGGGCCACCAAAACACATACATGTGAACCAGCCAGGCCCAAAATAAGCTGGAGGGGGGGGGCCCAAAAAAAATGTTTGCCCAGGGCCCAAACCATATTAAAGACGGCCCTGCGCGTTCTACGCAAGGAGGAAGGGCTCCTTTTGTGCAGGCCGGCATTTATTTTTATGCTCATACTTCACGGATATTTGTGAATAGTTTTTTATACATATTAAATTTTATTTAAAAGTTATTACGCCATGGTCTGGTTTCCTTTGTTTATTTTGTGACCTACGGATTGACCATTTGGTACGCTCCTGAGTCTTTACTGTTTGAGGGATTCCTATTGGATTTCTGTCTACTCTGGCTGGATCCCATCTCTGGATTATTATACATTGCTACAACTTATCTGTCATCTGGTAAGCTGCTCTCCATGTGGTGGTGGTCTTCAATGAAGTCAAGTACATCTGGGTGCTGTTCGTTTTTGATATACACTCCACTATATTGGACTCTTTTATTCAATAACTTGGACTGATTTACTGAATTATTTAATAGTTGGCGCAGTTTCTTTTTTTCCAACTGTAAGGCCGCGTACACACGACCGGTTTCCTCAGCAGAATTCAGCAAGAAACTCGATGGGAGACGTATTCTACCGGGAAAACCGGTCGTGTGTCCACTTTTCGCAGAGAAAACTGTTGAGAAACTTGTCAAGCCAAAAAGAGAGCAGGTTCTCTATTTTCTCGACGGGAGTCGATTTTGGCTCATCGAGTTTCTCGTCGGGCTGGTTTCCGACGAGAAACTCGAGCGTGTGTATGCTAAGAAGCCCGCGCACCTTCTGTAAAAGTAGCGTTTGTAATGAAAATAGCACATTTGTCACTCTGTAACAGACTGAAAAGTGAAAATGTCTCTTACCAAGCTTTTCAGTAACATGAGATTAGCAAAAGCAGCCCCAAGGGTTGTGCCAATGGAATCAAACTTCCCCTTTTATTGTATGTGTTGAAGTCACCGCGTTTGAGAACGAGGAGGTTTGGTCTTTAACGTGTGTACGCAAAGTTCCTCGACAAGCCTAACAAGGAATTGGACAAGGAAAACGATGTGTTTCGCCCGTCAAGTTCCTCGGTCGTGTGTACGCGGCCTAAGTAAATAGCATTGATAAATTAGTGCGCTGGCATCTTCAATTACAATCTCCAACTCTGTATATTTATTCAAATAGATTGCACCCTTTATTAACTTTGTACTACAAACTTAAACTCTCACGCCCTGGGCAGTAACATGTTGAAGCCAGTGCTCCAGTGGTTAACATGCATGTATTCACACCTAGTTCCAGGCTACATTTAACTACATCGCAAAGAGTACTTAAATTAAAAAACAAAAATGAAATTACAAAAATGTAATGTACATAAGTGTGTTTATGGTGCAAAAAAAAACGGAATATAGAGACACTATCCACATATAGCTCCAAATAGGGATCCAATTTGCCAGATAACAGTCTAAAAATTTATCCAAGAAAATATAAAAGTCCACTTGTCTGGTATCCCAAGTTCATAAAATTCCATAACGTGGATTAATGCTCCAGTAGGTTGCTATGGTTAGCAACCGGCTGGCCCACAGAATGACGTAACCGGCTCTTGCGTTCCAGGGTCCTTCCTACTTGAAGGATCGGCTATATCAGCTTTTCCACTGATAAGCATGCCACAAGCCACTATACCTGGCTCACCCAGGTGAACCGGCTTCAGTACATCCATTTTGGTTGCAGATAAGCTCTTTTTGTTTTATCCTTGTGAGTTTCACTGGTTTTATTTTATTCAATTAAATACTTACGAATATTGCATTGGCGTTACCTTGTGTTCTATTTTTAGTCTTTAGATGTCATAGTTGCATTTGTTTTCTCTTTTTTTTAAGGCTTTTTCCTTCTTAATTTTTAACCTGGTAATCCTGAAAATAACACACTAGGGTGACAACAGTGGCGTCACTAGGGTTGGTGTCACCCGGTGCGGTAAAACATGGTGTCACCCCCCCTCTGTCTAGGCTGCCCAGCACCATGCAGGCAGAGCACGATTATGGGGGCGCTCCCCAAACCAGCCCCTGTAAATGATAGTATAGGGCGGTATAGTGTCAGGTTAGGGTAGTATAGAGTGGTATAATGGCAGGTTGGTGTAGTGGGGTGGTATAGGAGAGGTTAAGGTGATATAGGGCATGTTGGGCTGATATAGGATCGTTTGGGGTGGCAAAGGGCAAGTTGGGGTGCTATGGGGCAAGTTGGGGTGGTACGAGGCAGTTTGGGGTGGCATAGGGCAGATTGAGGTGGTATAGGGCAAGTTAGGGTGGCACAGGGAAGGTTGGGGTGGTAAAGGGCAAGTTAGGGTGGTACAGGAAAATTAAGGTGGCACAGGACAGGTTGGGCTGGTATAGTGCAGGTTAGGGTGGCATAGGGCAAGTTGGGGTGGCATGGGAAAGGTTGGGGTGGTACAGAGCAAGTTAGGGTGGCATAGTGCAGGTTGGGGTGGCATACTGCAGGTTGGGGTGGTATAGGGCAAGTTATGGTGGCATAGGGCAGATTGGGGTGGTACAAGGCAAGTTGGGGTGGCATGGGAAAGGTTGGGGTGGTACAGGGCAGGCTGTGGTGGTACAGGGCAGGCTGGGGTGGTACATGGCAGGCTGGGGAGGCACAGGGCAGGCTGGGTGGTACATGGCAGGCTGGGGAGGCACAGGGCAGGCTGGGGTGGTACATGGCAGGCTGGGGTGGTACATGGCAGGCTGGGGTGGCACAGGGCAGGCTGGGGTGGCACATGGCAGGCTGGGGTGGCACAGGGCAGGCTGGGGTGGTACATGGCAGGCTGGGGTGGTACATGGCAGGCTGGGGTGGCACAGGGCAGGCTGGGGTGGTACATGGCAGGCTGGCATTGCACAGGGTAGGCTGGGGTGGTACACGGCAGGCTGGGGTGGCAAAGGCAGGCTGGGGGGGGTACATGGCAGGCTGGGGTGGTACAGGGCAGGCTGGGGTGGCACAGGGCAGGCTGGGGTGGTACATGGCAGGCTGGGGTGGCACATGGCAGGCTGGGGTGGTACATGGCAGGCTGGGGTGGCACAGGGCAGGCTGGGGTGGTACATGGCAGGCTGGGGTGGTACATGGCAGGCTGGGGTGGCACAGGGTAGGCTGGGGTGGTACTAGTACAGAGCAGGCTGGGTGGCACAGGGCAGGCTGGGTGGTACAAGGTAGGCTGTGGTGGCACAGTGCATCTTACAATTCTATGTAGTGCAGAGTAACTTACTTGCATAGCATGAATGCAGATGGATGAAGACCTGGGCTTGTGGGCGGGGGCTGCTGTGTCCTCACCTCTAGCTGCAGCATCATCGATAGTGAAGGAGTCTGTGGGAGGAGAAGAGGAGGCAGCCACACCCATAGCTCCACCCACCAACTCCGGCTCATACGGGGATAGGCTGAATGTTACAGGCAGCCTCCCCACACGGCTGGATGCCCTGCTCGCACCGCAATCAATACATTACGGTGTTTAGCGGCGCGGCGACCCCGGTGTCACCCCTCTGGCGGGTGTCACCTGGTGCGGGCCGCACTCCCCGCACCCCGATAGCAACGCCTCTGGGTGACAATGCTTACTCATGCCTGGACTTCAAATATGTCATTGTCTTCCTCTCTTCAGCTCCATTACACAAGGGTTGGAGGGATTAGTAGTTTATAGAAACAAGGTACAATAAGATTGCTTTTATCACAGATATGTTCTGTACTTACTGAAAATGTTGTTAGCCTGAACAAAATTAAATGAATGCAGCCATCACAGCTAAAGACTAGTGTAGCACTATTTTTCTCTCGTTCTGCAGCTACTGAGGTATGATGGCGTCACCTTTATAGTATTTTTGGGCAGAGTCTTCATAATCTGTGTGATCAGGACAGGATCTTTAACAAGCACAGTGCCTCCACTTAATTGGGGCCTGTAAATAGCAGTAAATAGTGAAATCCCAATGGAGAATTATATCTTCACATAGACAGTAAACCACAAAGCATTGTATTTGAAAGTCCATGCATTGAAGAGAAAACATTCAGTGAACCATCCAACATAAAGTATTTTCCAAACAGGAACATGAAATCATTAACAATCTCTATGTGTGTCTCAGTGTGATGAATCTGCAGCAGCAGCACTTACACA
Organism: Rana kukunoris; assembly: GCA_029574335.1. Lineage (NCBI taxonomy): Eukaryota > Metazoa > Chordata > Amphibia > Anura > Ranidae > Rana > Rana kukunoris. The sequence goes on from CM056049.1 coordinate 474,795,921, forward strand.
GCCTGTGTTCTCTTAGGAGGAATTCATTGTTCTCCCTCCTCACATGTCTGTCCCTCCACCCACTTACCCACAAAACCCCTTGCCATCCTCTGCTCTTCTTAATGACCTCATCCTTGGTGAGAGAGAGCATAGCAACCATATTGGAAAAGGGCAAACAAACACTGCATAACAAGAGCATACACTTGGTATATGGGCAAAGAAATGATCACACCACTACACTAGTAAGTTGCAATATATTAAGGCTGGGTTGTCCGCATCCAATTCGCAATAGCAGGAGATTTTTGACGGGCTCTCTGTGGAGCTGGTTCACATATCTCAGCTCCATCTTTTGGTCCGTTTGGGCTAAAATTGGACCTGAAACGGTGAATAGGGATGCATCGGACCCCTGCTGTGAGCCGCATGCAAAGATAGTGGGAACCCAGCCTAAATGTTTGCTTTTGGAATTAGAAACCCTTTAAATATAGGTGTAATACACACAGACTGAAGCGCATCAGAAAACCTGGGAGGTACAGGCCTGGATATATAGTGATGCACTGTCTGCTAACTACGTGTGCATCGCAGCCTGTTTTTTCCATGGAGTTAGTTGTTAGGCTGTTAATACACATGCATTCATTTATTACTGTTATCTGGAAAGTTCTATAAAGATACATCTCTTTTGCCTGTACAAGGGACACAATTAGAGCTGCATGTCTGAAAGCCTCTTTTTCCTGATGACATTTTCCCATTTCCTGTGTTTTTCATTTTCTGTAAGGATAAAAAATCACATCAATAGGTCTGTATGTGCAGTGATTTGTGTCCACAACCAAATGGGTTAAATTTGTTTCATCCTTGGTTTCTGTTAGAAAAAAATAAATCATATTTGGTGTTTAGTTGATGCTGGGATAGAAAATGTCAATGGTTGAATGAACATTTGCCTTCTGTCTTTCTCTGCCATCTAATACCTGAGTCATCTTGGTGTGACAGGATGCCGATCATTCATTAATTCGCAATTCTTTCATCAATGCCGAAAAAAGCAAGCAATTAGTGAGCTCTTTGCAAGAGTACTCCACATGAGCCTTTGTATGTGTTCAATTCACTTCCAAGCGCATTATTACATACACTTCTTCATGGCCATTGGGGAAAGCATTAGTAAGCAGATTAGCAAATGATGTGAGCTTTGTGCTCTCATTTACTACATTCAAATGTCTTTCTACATAAAGGTTTTCTTCTTATAACTGTCCCCTACAGTTTCTTAAAATAGGTGGCTAATTCAACAAACACGAAAACAGCTTGTTTATAGGTGTTTGGGGTCTTTGTGCATACAAAATATTTTTAAAATCCAGATGGCTGTTGGCACATGACTGATATGTTAAATAAAATATAATAATTAACAATACTGTGATCTACTAATTAGGAAGGAAAACATTTTCTACTTTGTAAAGTGTAGACTTTTGGTCAAGAACCATGTGGCAACAAATGTTAAATTTAATCTGGAATTGTGGTCATCCCTTTGGATATAACATCTCTCCCTTACTTGTAATTAGAATAGAAAGTCAATTAACGTGGTTCTAAGCCCTGACAAAAGTCAATTAACGTGGTTCTAAGCCCTGACAGTAGTGCCACATATTATTAATGGGGCACACCAACAGACATTAATTTACAATCTAACACAGGCTGACACTTTTATAATTTAACAATAAATTGTTCCTTTTATAATTTATCAATAAATTGTGTTTTAAAGTTTGTTTAAATCAGGTCACATTACTTCTCTTTTCTTTCTTCCTTCAGCATAGCTGGGCTGGGGTCAGGACAAAGCTGTGGCTGGGCACACATCCTCTGATGTCATTTCAGCTGTTTCAGGCCTCTCCCAAAGCTGTGCAAATCACAGTGAAGCTGTCAGTCAAGGATCTGATCTGCTCACCAACACCTTGGGGAGGACCAGATCCTTGATTGACAGCTCCAGTCCAATTTGCATGGCCTGGGGGTGGGGACCTAAAAAAGCTGAGGAATGTCACAGGACATGTGACCAGCTCCAGTTTAGCTCCACCCCAACCCAGATCATAGTGTAGCGTTACCCCCGTAAGGGCCGCTGGATATTGCTTGTCCATTGCTTGTCGCCCAGAGGCGATTTAGTTTGCATGTGCTGCGCTATATAAGTTTCTCACTCACTCACTCACTCACTCACTCACTCACTCACTCACTCACTCACTCACTTACTCACTCACTTGTGCTGCCCTGACCCTGGAAACTTTACAGCCCTTCTGACACTCTAGGTTCTGACATGATGTATACCCCTTTAAGTGAACTGCATACACAATGTAAACTGAATTCAGCAGACTTCTGTGTTGACCAATACAGTGGGTGTCAGTCAACCAAAACCTTGGACAGCACCCAGAACTGGTCGCGTTGGACACACAGCAGTTAGGTATGTTCAGAATAACAAAAACAGACAGTGATGAAAAATAACACTTGCATATGCAAAAATAGTAGACATTGAATAATTGAATGGGCCTAGAGAGCTCAATGATGGAGGGGGGTACTATGACTACAGCAAGGCTGGTCTGTAGGGAACTGTGCTCCTAAGGAGGGGAAACAGGTTAAGCAGTATTTAGGCCAACTCACACCTTGCAGATGATGGGATAAGGGCAGTCCATGTGTCAGGCCTGAACACAGTCTTCATTAGCACATTGGAGCTCAAAGATTTTAAAAGGAATATCCTCAGCGAGAGAAGAGGAGAAAAGATTTAGGTAGTCAACAAGAAAATAATGGGTATAGCAGAAGTGGCAAGTTCCTCTGTAATCAAGGTTATGATGTCTGCATGCAGTGTCCATGTGCTGTATGTTACTGAAAAGAAGGGAATTTGAGCATACGCCTGCTCACCAGATCCTGAAGGTAATTAGCTCAAACAGGAAGCGATTTAGGGTCTGTACCCCAACCAGTGCAAGGATGTGTGTGGCATATATGTAAACTCAGCGGTCCAGGTTGGTGTCCACAGCAAGGTCCGCTGATCGCCAGCGGGAGGGACAGAGGATCCTCTGATGTTGTACAGTGATGCAGACCCTCTTAGGTGGGGACAGTGATGGCTCTCAGGCTACTGGTAGGCTGCGGTCCTAGTAGCCAGATGGCAGCTCTGATGCTCATTGATGTACCCCAGGGAAAATAACACGTGCCCGCTGGAAACATCTCTTTAAATAAACTTTCCCATAATCTCCAGTCTAGTTATGGCTGAACACAGGATTACAAGTCCCACCATCTTTTGCTTCTTGGCTCAGAGATGTGATGCAAGCAGTCTGAGTGCAGCACTAGGGGAAAACTTTAACAGTCTGCAGCAATGAAGGTGATGTCTACTGAATTTATATTATGGTAGCCTGCGATTCCAGGACTGAGGTTTACAACCACTTTATGGGACATAGGATTGTAAACTAATCTATAACAAGTGGTTCTGCTACCGCCTTAAGAAGGTTTGGACACTGGAAAAACAATACATTTAGGTAGCCAATGCATATTCCTGTATCCGACCGTCATGGCCCATGTTTTGCTGGTGTCAGGTTGGATGTCCCAGTTCCAGTCAAGACATTTATTACATCATGGATATTTATTGTTTGGGAAAGCAAATCAAGATCTAAAACAAGTGCTTGTGCTTCAAGGCAGCTAATAATTTTGACTAATTCTCAGTGATGCCTTTAAGGCCATGGCCAGATCATGCTGGACTGAAGATCGCAAGGCTAACTTGGAGTGTGTTCATAGGGCAGTGGCTTTGCCAGTGGTGCTTTTCAAACCTTAGTGCACTGTGTCATTTTGCACACAGTGCTCTCCAGGTTCTGAGCTGTGGCATTGCTTCACCTGTGACCTGGTCTGTAGGTAAAATCTCTGCTTACAGAAAATAATGACCTTGTAAGTCATCTTTGGGCACTGAGGTCTGCCATTGGCACTTTCCAAACCGTTAGTTCTATCTCAGTTTTAAAGTAAACAAAAAATTTCCTATACATTCTATGACTGAGCCAAATCTTCTACACTCTTTTTTTTTATTGAATGACAAAGGTCCCACCCATCTATGCATTGGCTGTTTGCTAAGAGAACTGAGACATGACATTTGGAGGCAGGCTTAACATGCGTGGGCTTGGTTTAAAATTTTTGAAACCTCCTAAGGCAACAGCATAGCCCACTTATCATAAAATAGGTGACAATACTGTGTCCCTCAATGGACCTAAAACAAAAAAGATTTTACAATAAGTTACAAAAATCATATTTTTCCAAAGGCCAAACAAATAACCTTTCAGAACATGTATTATAGGGACAGTTTTTTTTGTTTTAATATTGACGATTCCAAGAAAAGAGTTACCGGTAAGCATAATCTTAGACTTTTATAATTCACACCATTTTGACAGATGTATTTGATAAAAACTTGGGGGAAAATACAGCTCCTAAGTTTAGAGGCCGCAAGAAAATTCAGCTGTGTAACTGAATTTTTTTAGAGCTTAATGTGATCATTATTCTGTCATCAGCATGAAAATGCAGATAGAGTTTTTGTGATATATATGTATGAATAATGAGTTGATAATCTTGAAGGAATCATGTAAAGGTCTGAAACAAGGGGTACGAAGAATGTGCATCTAGCATGTGCCAGAATCTAGATGATGGACATTTATGCTAAACCGCTGTGAAGTTACTTCTATTCAGAGTAATGTTGAGTGAATGATTTTCTGCTATTCACTGCAAGTGATCATGTAGGTCAAAGCTTTTACCCCTCTTGCACTCCTTGTGGTCAAAATTAAAATAGAACTATAGGCTAAACTTTTTTTTTCCATTTTGGATAGAGCAAAGGAGGGTTATAACCCTGTCAGATTTTTTTTTTGCAATCTGTGTCCCATTGTGGAGATTTCCCTTCACTTCCTGTCTCATTGCAAAATAGGAAGTGAGAGGAAACCCCTGCAAATTAAGAGACTTCCTTGGGGACTCCCACCCGAACTAATGTCCCCATTGGAAGATTTTCCCTCTATTACTTCTCTGGTGACAATCCATTTTTTTTCTTCTACTTTCACTTTCAGTAATAATCGTACTAAATCATAATAAACAGGACAGATACAGAAAGTGAATCTCCTTAACAGAGGCATAGAAAGCAATAAAAACTTAGAGGGGTCTAATTCCTCTACAATCTATCCAAAACCAACAAAAATGTTTTGCCTTTAGTTAAACATTACATTTTGCAGATTGTGCATCCAGTTTTCTGAAAGAGTCAGTAAACCACATGCATTACCCGTACAAAGCTTTAAATAAACATAAACCTGCTCTGCCCTTAGTGAGCAGAGAGCCAGTGACTGTCAGCTGCCGACTCTCTGCTCTGTCCCTCCAGAGTCCTGTGGAGGGGCGAAAGAGGTTGGCTAAGGCTTTCAGCAGCTCGCTGAGAGCCTGAGCCAGCTGGCAGTCCAAGCATCTGGGTGGATCCTGACTGTAAAGTTAGAATTGATCCAGAGCCTGGACTGGCTGAGTGAAAATGGGTCACAGGAGTGCAGAACAAACTGCACTCCTATGAATCCCAGGAAAAGTACAGCCAAAACAGCTCTGGATTTCCTTTTAAAGCTCAACTTAGGGCCTCCACCAACTCCAGTGTCTCCCTTTCCTCTCTGTATGATACCTTTCTGTATTTCATTATATACTGTACTTGCCTTTTTCTGAAATCTTCACACTGGCCAAATGACATGCATGTTTATCTTACTCTTTTGATCTTCTCCCAGTAGTAGGTTGTTCTCAATTAATGTTTCCCTTATGATAGGTTTCCTTAAATGTTATGTTAGAAAAAAATTGTACTTGTTGAGGGGAGGTACATGGCTCTTGTCTAGAGGAGATCTGGATGGAAGTAAGACTTCCCTCCTCTTCTAAATTCCTAATCTGAAACAATCTCTTCCATTTTCATGTTTTTGGCAGGCTGGTTGGCCACTAGCATCTGTAACACTACCCCCGAAGGAGCTGCTGGTTACATTTTAGGTTTTCACGTTACCTTTGTAGCTTCGTTGTCAGGGTGGGAAAGTCCATAATAAATGCAATGTCCAGACAGATGTAAAACCTCCAACAGTTAGGCTTTATTTCTTTTGCTGCAAGGTAACTTGAAATAGAGAAAGTAGGAGGGAGGAGAAGAGCAGGGGAAGGTTCAGGCACACGGTATAGAATAAATCAGTCTCCACTCTCAGCTATTGAGTGGGTATTGCTCACCCGGATAGTCCCCTCTCACTTACAGTTGTATTCAAAATTATTCAACCCCCACTGAAATTGATTGTTTTGCCCAGTTTGACATTGATTTTGATCATTCAGTCATCCTGCTTACAATTAAATCAAAAAGCCACGTGTAGGTCAGACAAATATAACATAACATTTATAATGAGATAACCACAAATGTCTTTTCTGTGCTCACATCATTATCAGTTTTATTCAACCCCCAAGTGACATTAAATCTTAGTACTTAGTACAAGATCCTTTTACAGTTATAGCAGCTTTTAAACGTGAAGCATAGCTTGACACAAGTGTCTTGCAGCGATCTACGGGTATCTTCGCCCATTCGTCATGGGCAAAAGCCTCCAGTTCAGTCACATTCTTAGGCTTGCGCAGTGCAACTGCTTTATTTATGTCCCACCAGAGGTTCTCAATCGGATTTATGTCTGGTGACTGCGATGGCCACTCCAAAATGTTCCAGCCTTTAATCTGCAACCATGCTCTAGTGGACTTGGAAGTATGCTTGGGATCATTGTCCTGTTGAAAGGTCCAACGTCTCAAAAAGCCTCAGGTTTGTGACGGACTGCATCACATTGTCATCCAATATCTCCTGGTAGTGAAGAGAATTCATGGTACCTTGCACACGCTGAAGCTTCCCTGTACCTGCAGAAGCAAAACAGCCCCAAAGCATGATTGACCCCCCGCCATGCTTCAAAGTAGGCAAGGTGTTCTTTTCTTCATAGCCCTTGTTCTTCCTCCTCCAAACATAGCATTGATCCATGGGCCCAACCAGTTCTAATTTTGTTTCATCAGTCCACAGAACACAATCCAAAAACTTCTGTGGTTTGTCCACGTGACTTTTGGCATACTGCAGTCGACTTCTTATTCTTTGGAGACAGCAAGGGGGTGCGCCTGGGAGTTCTGGCATGGAGGCCTTCATTACGCAGTGTGCGCCGTATTGTCTGAGCAGAAACTTCAGTACCCACATCTGACAAATCTTTTCTCAGTTCCTCAACAGTCACCCTTCAGGTAGCGCACAGCAGTCAAAGTCAGCATCTTCTTTCTGCCACGACCAGGTAGCGTTTCAACAGTGCCCTTTGCCTTGAATTTGCGAATGATGCTTCCTATGGTGTCTCTTGGTATTTTTAACATCTTTGCAATCTTCTTATAGCCATTGCCCTTCCTGTGAAGAGTAATCACCTCTTCTCTTGTCTTCCTGGACCATTCTCTTGACTTCACCATGTTTGTAACCACACCAGTAAATGTCTAGAAGGAGCTGAGTATCACAGTCATTTTAAATTTGCCTAATTGGTGCTTATTAGGCTTTATTGCTGCTCCCTGACATCCTCAGGTGTTTTCAATACCTGATTGAAAACACTTCAATGAACCTCTGTTCTTCAGAGTGGTAGTCTTTAAGGGGTTAAATAATTGTGTAAATTAAAAATTCACAAAAGAAACACTTACTACTGTATTACAAAAAATTGAAAAAAGGTTCAACTCATGTAGGGTGGCATGTGGTTGCCATCATCCCTTTAACGTGTTAAACAATTGAAATAACCTCAAAGGGGTTGGGATTGTATAGGCAACAAATAATAAATCCAAATTGAAAAAGGAATACCAATTTATTACATAATTATATAAATATTACAATACAAATCAGATAAAAGAAATACTGTTAAATATGTATAGTCTACGTAGTAAGAATACTGTCCGTCATAAGCTACCATCCTCAGATGTTAGATGGTAGACTGGAGCGGATACCGACGCGTCGGTAACATAACAACAAATGACTGGTCTGTCCCCCTGCACTATGGAATGAAATAATGCAGTGTGGCGATAGGGGTAGGGCACTGTGCAGCAATGCTGATTCGGCATTACCAATTATCTGCTGTCCCTCAGCCCCTCCTATTTAACATCACACTATTTCCCCAACATGACAGGTTTGCATTGTTTGAGAAATAGCTCAAGGCATAGAGAAATGGTCTCTGGTGTGTGAAGTTTTGTGAGTTCGAATCCAGGAAAGAGCACAATTTTTTTTTAAGTTTATATATACATATTATTTTATACATTACTTATAGATTAAATAGGGATGTCCCAATACCAATATTAGCAAATCAGTATATTGAAAATATATATTAAAAAAAAAAAAATAATTAAGCTCTGAGCTGGATTCGAACCCTAAAAGTCATTTTCATGGGAGACTGTTCATCTAACCATTTAGCTACTGACCAAGACATGAATCTCTATTGTGTTTTTAGTTTTAGTATGTGGTGCATTCTCTGTAAGAATTAGTCCAGACATGTAATTTTATGATCAAGCCGTTCTGACCATAAAAACACATTGTCCTTCTGCTTTGTAGCCATTCACAATTCTCTCATGTTTGTGTAACAGTGCAATGTTTCCTAAAAGTTGGGGTGCATTGTCTTCTGTTATCTATGGAAGCTGTGTCTCCCCCCCCCCTACTCACACGCAGAATACACTCGTTTTTAGCATGACTCATTATGTTACAGCAGATGACAGCAAACGGAGGAACTATGAATACAGTAGAGGAACCAGAGAGCCCAGCAATGCCTGCTTCACCATACTGTGTGCTGTAACTAAAATAGATTTACAGATCCATATACAGAGCAAAAGACTTGTATGTCTGCAGAATGAGGGTCTGTGGATGTTACTACAATATTGTTAATTGCTCCTAAAATCCTCCAAATATACATTACTATATTTAAAAAAACCTCAGAATTCTGAGATTTAAAGTCAGAATTCTGAGATTTAAAGTCAGAATTCTGACTTTTAATCTCAGAATTCTGACTTTGAAACTCAGAATTCTGAGATTAAAAGTCAGAATTCTGACTTTAAATCTCAGAATTCTGACTTTTAATCTCAGAATTCTGACTTTAAATCTCAGAATTCTGAGTTTTAAAGTCCGAATTCTGAGATTAAAAGTCAGAATTCTGAGATTAAATCTCAGAATTCTGAGTTTCAAAGTCAGAATTCTGAGATTAAAAGTCAGAATTCTGACTTTAAATCTCAGAATTCTGACTTTTAATCTCAGAATTCTGACTTTAAATCTCAGAATTCTGAGTTTCAAAGTCAGAATTCTGAGTTTCAAAGTCAGAATTCTGAGATTAAATCTCAGAATTCTGAGATTCAAAGTCAGAATTCTGAGATTAAATCTCAGAATTCTGAGATTAAATCTCAGAATTCTGAGATTAAATCTCAGAATTCTGAGTTTCAAAGTCAGAATTCTGAGATTAAATCTCAGAATTCTGAGATTAAATCTCAGAATTCAGAGTTTTTTTTAAGCATAGTTATCTATATTAGGAGGATTTTAGGAGCAATTAGCAATAATGTAGTAATACCCATAGACCATCATTCTGCAGACATACAAGTCATGTGCTCTATATATGGATCTGTAAATCTATCTTAGTTACAGAACACAGTATGGGGAAGCAGGCAGTGCTGGGCTCTCTGGTTCTTCTACTGTATTAATACTTCCTTTGCTGAAAACATAAAGAGAGATGCTGAAAACGATTGTATTTGTGTGTGTGTGGGGGGGGGGGGGGTGAAGACACATCTTCTATAGATAAAAGAACACAATACACCCAACTTTTAGGAAACATTGCACTCTTACCCCAACATGAGGGAATTGTGAGCACAATGTGTGTCTTTGTTCAGACTGGAGGGATGTTGAAAACGAGTATATTGTGTATTTGGGGGTGGGGGTGATGAAACAGCTTCCATAGATAACTTAACACAATGCACCCCAACTTTTGGAAAACATCACACTATTGCCCCATCATGATAAGTTTGCATTGTTTGAGAAATAGCTCAAGGCTTAGAGAAATGGTCTCTGGTGTGTGAAGTTTTGTGAGTTCGAATCCAGGAAAGAGCACAATTTTTTTTTAAGTTTATATATACATATTATTTTATACATTACTTATAGATTAAATAGGGATGTCCCAATACCAATATTAGCAAATCAATATATTGAAAATATATATTAAAAAAAAAATAATAATTAAGCTCTGAGCTGGATTCGAACCCTAAAAGTCATTTTCATGGGAGACTGTTCATCTAACCATTTAGCTACTGACCAAGAAATGAATCTCTATTGTGTTTTTAGTTTCAGTATGTGGTGCATTCTCTGTAAGAATTAGTCCGACATGTAATTGCTATGATCAAGCCATTCTGACCATAAAAACACATTGTCCTTCTGCTTTGTAGCCATTCACAATTCTCTCATGTTTGTGTAACAGTGCAATGTTTCCTAAAAGTTGGGGTGCATTGTCTTCTGTTATCTATGGAAGCTGTGTCTCCCCCCCCCCCTACTCACACACAGAATACACTCGTTTTTAGCATGACTCATTATGTTACAGCAGATGACAGCAAACGGAGGAACTATGAATACAGTAGAGGAACCAGAGAGCCCAGCAATGCCTGCTTCACCATACTGTGTGCTGTAACTAAAATAGATTTACAGATCCATATACAGAGCAAAAGACTTGTATGTCTGCAGAATGAGGGTCTGTGGATGTTACTACAATATTGTTAATTGCTCCTAAAATCCTCCAAATATACATTACTATTTTAAAAAAAACTCAGAATTCTGAGATTTAATCTCAGAATTCTGACTTTTAATCTCAGAATTCTGAGATTTAAACTCAGAATTCTGAGATTTAAACTCAGAATTCTGAGATTAAAAGTCAGAATTCTGACTTTTAATCTCAGAATTCTGACTTTTAATCTCAGAATTCTGACTTTGAAACTCAGAATTCTGAGATTTAATCTCAGAATTCTGACTTTTAATCTCAGAATTCTGACTTTGAAACTCAGAATTCTGAGATTTAAAGTCAGAATTCTGAGATTTAATCTCAGAATTCTGAGATTTAATCTCAGAATTCTGACTTTAAATCTCAGAATTCTGAGTTTCAAAGTCAGAATTCTGAGATTAAAAGTCAGAATTCTGAGATTAAATCTCAGAATTCGGAGTTTTTTTTAAATATAGTAATGTATATTTGGAGGATTTTAGGAGCAATTAACAATAATGTAGTAACATCCACAGACCCTCATTCTGCAGACATACAAGTCTTTTGCTCTGTATATGGATCTGTAAATCTATTTTAGTTACAGCACACAGTATGGTGAAGCAGGCATTGCTGGGCTCTCTGGTTCCTCTACTGTATTCATAGTTCCTCAGTTTGCTGTCATCTGCTGTAACATAATGAGTCATGCTAAAAACGAGTGTATTCTGTGTGTGAGTAGGGGGGGGGGGGAGACACAGCTTACATAGATAACAGAAGACAATGCACCCCAACTTTTAGGAAACATTGCACTGTTACACAAACATGAGAGAATTGTGAATGGCTACAAAGCAGAAGGACAATGTGTTTTTATGGTCAGAACGGCTTGATCATAGCAATTACATGTCTGGACTAATTCTTACAGAGAATGCACCACATACTGAAACTAAAAACACAATAGAGATTCATGTCTTGGTCAGTAGCTAAATGGTTAGATGTACAGTCTCCCATGAAAATGACTTTTAGGGTTCGAATCCAGCTCAGAGCTTAATTATTTTATTTTTTTAATATATATTTTCAATATATTGATTTGCTAATATTGGTATTGGGACATCCCTATTTAATCTATAAGTAATGTATAAAATAACATGTATACATAAACTTAAAAAAAAATTGTGCTCTTTCCTGGATTCGAACTCACAAAACATCACACACCAGAGACCATTTCTCTATGCCTTGAGCTATTTCTCAAACAATGCAAACCTGTCATGTTGGGGCAATAGTGTGATGCTTTCCAAAAGTTGGGGTGCATTGTGTTAAGTTATCTATGGAAGCTGTTTCATCACCCCCACCCCCAAATACACAATATACTCGTTTTCAACATCCCTCCAGTCTGAACAAAGACACACATTGTGCTCACAATTCCCTCACGTTGGGGTAAGAGTGCAATGTTTCCTAAAAGTTGGGTGTATTGTGTTCTTTTATCTATAGAAGATGTGTCTTCACCACCCCCCCCCCACACACACACACAATACAATCGTTTTCAGCATCTCTCTTTATGTTTTCAGCAAAGGAAGTATTAATACAGTAGAAGAACCAGAGAGCCCAGCACTGCCTGCTTCCCCATACTGTGTTCTGTAACTAAGATAGATTTACAGATCCATATATAGAGCACAAGACTTGTATGTCTGCAGAATCATGGTCTATGGGTGTTACTACATTATTGCTAATTGCTCCTAAAATCCTCCTAATATAGATAACTATGCTTAAAAAAAACCTCAGAATTCTGAGATTTAATCTCAGAATTCTGACTTTGAAACTCAGAATTCTGAGATTTAATCTCAGAATTCTGAGATTTAATCTCAGAATTCTGAGATTTAATCTCAGAATTCTGACTTTGAAACTCAGAATTCTGAGATTTAATCTCAGAATTCTGACTTTGAATCTCAGAATTCTGAGATTTAATCTCAGAATTCTGAGATTTAATCTCAGAATTCTGACTTTGAAACTCAGAATTCTGAGATTTAATCTCAGAATTCTGAGATTTAATCTCAGAATTCTGACTTTGAAACTCAGAATTCTGACTTTGAATCTCAGAATTTTGTATATTTTTTTTTTTATGATGGCCCCAGGGCTCGTAAAGTTTTTTTTTCCGAATGCTTCTGGTCTGCTTTTTTTAGCCTGCGAGAGGGGCAGTTAAAGATTTTTAACTCAAACATAGTCAAATATCCAAATAGGAAGACAGGGTTTTCAAGAATGGTCCTTGCTTCCAGCTGAAACAGAGATGTACACCTACTGAACATGAATCTCTAGAAATAGGCACTGACAGGAACACTAGGCTGTGCTTCCACTAAGATTTGTTTTTTAACTATTTATTGTCCTGTAAACCTGCTTGTGAGCTATTTATTCCACACAACTGTTTTATGCTATTGCTAGATTGAGAGTGTATTCCTCTTTACTCAGAGTTAGAAAAATCTTAATTAGAGTTTCTATGCAGAAATGGCGAATTGCTTCATCACTCGGTATTCTCAAGAGAATAGCAGATAAGTGTTTTTTGTATTGAACGATGCTAAATTAGAGACTTTTAGCCAAAATCATTTACCTTTTGGGAAATCAGTTTTTTAAGCTCTATTCAACTGTCAGATTCAAAAACCAACTTAATTATTTCCAGTCATAGCAACTCCCTTGCTTCTCTCCCAGCTTCTTGCTTACTCCAGTTCCTCAATTTTATTCCTTTTTTTTTGTTACAGCTCTTTTCCCTTTCCTGCATCATCAGCAATGTGCACAACTTCTCTGACAGTTCGCTCTTCTTCCCTCTGCACTATCAATCTTTTCACTGACAAAGCAGTCACCCACACCTGTCTCTTTCCTACACCATTTAAACCTTTTACAGCTGCTCAGAAATCAACTGTAGTAATACAGACCTCTTTTCTTGCATTTTCTACCAGTTCATGCCAATCAGTGAATTGTAGAGAAAAGATTGATGACCACCGTTACCATCCAGAAATACGTATGCAGCATTATATAGGTAACTAATATAACACTCTAATTTTGTACTCTGTTTATATTGATTTACAGAGTGACCATATTGTAACGAGACCCTTGCTCGCTCGCTTCCACTCTCCCGACACTCCTCTGCTGCTATTGAGTCAGCTTGCAGATCGCAACGTCTGATGGTTCGGTCATCCAAGGCTCCGGGATCCGAACTACAGCTATGTGCCATTCGGAATCTATTAGAACAAACACCAGGCAGGCTGTATGTAAGTTCAAACCGGAAGACTTTTATTGGAAGCACACAACACACTTTTATACAGAATTTGGAACATCCCGCCCCCAACAACCGCTTTCCTATTGGTCAATTGTAAAGTACATATAGTTCTCCTTCAGGTCCTCTTTAGCCATGCAAATGAGGGCTTGAAAATGACTCAGCAGGGATTGGTCCAATAGCTTGAATAGAAGGACTGCTATGCGTAATGAGACAGAAGCCCCAGGGGGCAAACAATGTACACAATAGCCAGACACAGAACAGGGCAGAAGACCCCCCACTGTGTAACAGATTTCAGGAGGAACACTTCCGCATTCCAAGGTCCATGACACATATATTATTTGGTTAGTCATTTTTTTTCCCAAATGGCTTCCTTTACCTAAGTGCAGTCCACCTTCACTTAACTCATCCTTCGGTTTTGCTTTTAAATATCCTTATTTCTTCTGATAAATCCTCACTTCCTGTTCTTCTGTCTGTAACTCCACACAGTAATGCAAGGCTTTCTCCCTGGTGTACCCCCAGGTAACATGGCTGAGCTGCCCTGCTTTTGTTCCCTTAAAATGCAAGTCCTAAGAGTGTTATACCTTTCTCAACGTGATAATTGAAGTGAGGGCTAAACTATATAATTTTTGGGTTGAATGACATGCCACCAAGGAACTTATAATTTGTGTTACTTCTTACTACCTTATATCAAGGGTAAAATTGCATGTAGGCAGGCCCAGTTAGCTCATTTGCTACTAGGTGGCTCTGCACTATAATATTGTCTGGTTACAGTAAGTAAGGTCTTTAGGTGCTACCCCTTTTTTATAAAGAAAATCCCTCCTGCGTTGGTGTCATGGCTGAGTCAGTGCTCTGTTATAGGCCAAGTTGAAAGAAGCACTAGCAGCACTTGGGACAAAGGAGCTAAACACACCAAACCTATGAGGATGTAGCCAAAACATGTAGGCCCTGGACAGGGCAGGAAGCTGGGTGAAGTGAAGTGGTACTCAGGAGGAGCCAGCTGTAATTTTTCTGTCCCTTGTGGAGATGGTGGCCTAGGCGGATTGCAAAAGGCCTTTTAGGCCAGATCAGAGGTTCCTGTGTGAGGCTACTTCCCTGGAGGCTTCCTGGGATACATGTACCTAGCAAGGAGGTGACTTCTGAGAGAACAGTCCTGTGAGTGCTAATGATCCTGGGCAGTGGAGAGACTAAAGCCTCGTACACATGATCGGCTTTTCCAATGGAAATTGTGTGATGGCAGGATGTTGCTGGATAATCTGACCGTTTGTATGCTCCATCGGAAAATTGTTGTCGGAATTTCCGACAACAAATGTGAGATAGCATGCTTTAAAATTTTCCGAAAACAAATGTGTGATGTTGGATTTTTTGATCATGTGTACACAAGTCTGTCTGAAAAGAATTTGAAGTACAAACATGCATGCTCAGAAGCAAAAGTGGATAGTACCAAAAAACACATTAAGCCAGAAATATATTTTAGAAGTAACTAAAAAAGAACAGACACCTATAGAGCGCTTCACAAAATGAGCCATACTAAGACAAAGCAACAAGACAGAAACCCAGCTTATATTGAAAAGAACTGACACCTTTTAGAGCTCTTCACAAAATGAGCCATAATAAGAAAAACAACAAAACAGAAATCCAGCGTATATTGAAAAGAACTGACACCTTTGGAGAGAAGTCCACAAAAAGGGACATATTATTAAATTGAAACAAATAACCTTTTAATGATTGCATATTAGTAATATCACTCTATGACTAAAATTACATTGAATTGAATAAAAATCACAAACTAAATGCCCTCCATTTGACTTATTTTTTTATCTACTTGCCGACCAGCTGCTGAAGTTTTACTGTGGCAGAACTTCATGGCTGCGCAAAACAACGTTACCTTACATCGCTTCGCCCTTTGGCCACAAGGGGTGCTCACATGCCGGCAGTGTATACACGGAGCTGATTCGAGTACCCGGCGGGCACGATGGCCGCCGGGCACCCGCGATCGCTCGTGACAGAGCGAGAACGGGGATCTGTGTGTGTAAACAGAGGAGGAGAGGAGAGGAGACTGATTGTGTGTTCAATGTACTCATACAATGACGTATCTCGATATACGCCGTCGTAAGTACAAATGTGCACCGTCGTATCTATGCCCCGATTCCCCAAGCTAGATACATCAAAAAATAAGGCTTCAACTGCACGACGTAACTTGCCTACACCGGCGTATCGTGGGCGCATAGTTACGCTGGACGCATCTGGCGTTCCCATTTTAAATATGCAAACGAGTAAGATACGCCGATTCACGAACGTACTTGCGCCCGGCGCATGTTTTAAGCGTTTTGCGTAAGGGTTACGTCCGGCGTAAAGTTATTGCTCATATAGGAGGCGCCACCCATGCAAAGGTATGGACCAGGGAAATTTTTCGTTGTGAACGCCGTTTACGTAGTACGTGAATAGGGCTGGGCGTAGGTTACTTTCACGTCGAAGGCAGTAATTTCGACGTGACCGTGAGCATGCGCACTGGGATGTGTCCAAGATACGACGCATGCGCCGTTCATTTTTAGTACTTGTTTGAAGCTCAGCCCATCATTTGAATGGGGTCACGCTTCATTTAAATGTAACACGCCCACTTCCAGCCCACTTCCACCTACTTTGACTTACGTCGGCTTACGCCGATGACTATACGCTACGCCGGCGCAACATTGGGAGCATTTGCTTTGTGAATTCCATGCTTGCCTCTCAACATTGCGCCGGCGTAGCGTAAAGAAGATACGCTACGCCCGCATAAAGATAGGCCGACGTATGTTAATCTTCCCCATTAACTTTTGCGCAAACCAATCAATATATAATTATTGCAATTCTTTTTTTTAACCAAAATTATGTAGAAAAACACATAACGTGTGATACTTGTTATATCAAAAAGTAAAAAATATTGCTTTTTTTCAAAATTGTCGGTTTTTTTTTTTTGTTTAAAGCGCAAAAAATAAAAAACGCAGAGGTGATCAAACACCACCAAAAGAAAGCTCTATTTGTGAGAAAAAGGATGCCTATTTTGTTTGGGTGCCACGTCGCACGCCCGTGCAATTGTCAGTTGAAGCGACACAGTGCTGTATCGCAAAAAGTGCTCTGGTCAGAAAGGGGGTAAATCCTTCCGGGGCTAAAGTGGTTAATATGCTCTTGAATGAATGAATGAAAACTTATATAGCGCGGCACATGCGAACTGAATCGCCTCTGGGCGCTTGTTGTTCCTGTCTCCTTTGGTATCAAAAGAGATGAGTCTTGATCTTTCTCCTGAATGCTAGGTGGTTCTCCTCCAACCGAATGCTGGTTGGTAAAGCGTTCCATTGTCTGGGACCTTGGACCGCAAATCTTCTATCTCCTTTGGACTTGTAGTTGGCTTTCGGTATCTGGAGTAGATTTTGGTTGGTGGATCGCAAAATGCGATTGGGATTATGAACTTTTATTTTTCGCACAGATATTGGGGGGCATTCCCATGAATACATCTATGCGTAAGACAGAGTGCTTTAAAAGCAATTCTGTCTTTTACTGGCAACCAATGAAGCGTTCTCAGTGAAGGCGAGATTGCTTCCCAGGGTTTTTTCCCAGTCACAAGTCTGGCGGCCGTGATTTGAACGACTTGCAGACGAGCGATTTGGTACTTGGGGAGTCCGAGGTAAAGGGCATTTGCATAGTCCAGTCTGGAGTTAACAATTGTTCCCACCACGACTGCTACGTCTTCTTTATCCATTTAGATATTGCCAAGTCACCATGGCAGAATTTTACCAAAAACTTCTAATCAATAAAACATATAGTAATACAACTTATTTAAATGATAGTTTTTAATAGATTGTTTCCAAAAGTTGTTTGGGGAAGTGAAGTACAGAACTGTGTGTGTTGCACTGTTTGATATTTTATTGATAATGATTGCTTTTTTGTCTGCATTAATCACAAATCACTACATGTATGGCCACCTTTAGTCTTATGCCCCTTATAAAAGCTTTTTCAGATTGGCTGTCAGTGGTGCATCATATTATCCTGATATTTGCCAAATTGACTACTTAACATTATTTAGATACAGATTGCAGAGAATGACCTACTACACAACATTGAATGAACTTTAAAATGTTACAAGAGAGCATTTGAAAGTCTCTTTAGTGACAATATCCATTTGGGAGATAGTCTTTAATTTTCTGCTTTTAATTCAGTAAAAAGCTTTAAAAAAGCTCTTTTGGTTTAAATGTGGAGTACATAGATTATAGTGACATGCTACTTATTTTTAGCTGCAAATCATATAGGGCCAGATTCTCATAAGAGATACAACGGTGTATCTCCAGATACACCATTGTATCTCTGTTTCTGAGCCCGGGTATCTATGCGTCTGATTCCTAGAATCATTTACGCATAGATACGGCGTAGATCCGACTGGCGTAAGTCACTTACACCGTCGGATCTTAAATGCAATACTAATGCGTATATGCAAATGAGCATGATACGCCGATTCCCGAACATATTTGCGCCGCGTCGCCGCAGTTTACGCCGTTTCCGTAAGCGTAAGGTTACCCCTGCTATATGAGGGGTAGCTTTACGTCGGTCCGCCGTATGCCATGTTAAATATGGACTCGGGACAGCGTCGTGTTATTTCGTCGTTTACGTAAAACGTTCGCGAATAGGGCTTTGCTTCATTGACGTTTTCCGACGTGAGTTGGAGCATGCGCACTTCGTTCGGCGTGGGGGCGCGCTTAATTTAAATACAAGCCACCCCCTTTGAATTACGCGGCCTTACGCCGGGCCATTTACACTACGCCGCCCCAAATTACAGAGCAAGTGCTTAAATAATACGGCACTTGCTCCTGTAAGTTGCGGCGGCGTAGTGTAAATAGCTTATGCGACGCCGCCGCAGAATGTACGGGAATCTGGCCCATAGTCTTCTAGAAAAGTTACGATACAATCAAGAAGTTAGTTCTTTCTACTTTTTAGTCAAAGCTAATAATGATATACATTGTATAATGTTTATGCAAAAGTAGATGTGGCAGCCACTATTGATTTTGACAGCTATTATGCCGCATACACACGGTCGTTTTTTGTGATGAAATAAAACTACGTTTTAAAAAACGTCATTTAAAATGATCGTGTGTGGGCAAAATGTTGTTTTATGTCTTCTGAAAAACGACCAAAAAAAATTTGAACATGCTTCAATTTTTTATGTCTTTTTTCAGAATGACGTTTTTTGTGTCATAAAAAATGATCGTGTGTGGGCAAAACGACGTTTAAAATCACGTTTTTAAAATCCGCGCATGCTCAGAAGCAAGTTATGAGACGGGAGCTTCAATGGAACAGAGTGTCGTCGAACGTGGTGTACGTAACCGCGCTTTACAAGAGCATTTTCAGAAAACGATGGTGTGTAGGCAACGTCGTTTTTTTAAAATTAAGTTTGAAAAACTTAGTTTTGTTTCGTGAGATAAAACAATGTTTTTTCACATCACAAAAAACGACCGTGTGTACGCGACATTAGTCTTGCACCAAACCTATAATGGACCAAAAGACAAAATTGTCATGGTTAAATGGCAGCAGTAAAACATGGAACTGTAGAAATTCATTCCCCAGATGCACTAATCCCAATAGTGTCATCTTCCTGCTGGAATAGAAAGCATGCCAACCAGTCAACAATGTTTTGAGACAAAGGGGTTAATTGACTAAAGGCAAAAAGGCTGTTCACTTTGCAAAGGATTTTTCCCCAGAGATTAGTGAATGTGGTAAAGATTCTATTTATGACTGCCGCTGACACCCCCTGAATAACAGTGGTGGGGGTATTTTTTGGAAGCTGTAGGCTCTAATAGGCGCCCAAAACGGTGAACAGCGAGCGCCATGCTGGGTGATCGCTGTTTACTCAACATTGTGTTGGCAAAGCAAAGGAATTTGGGCACAGTACCGGCAATTGATGGGCACACTGGCAGAATTTGATGGGGCACAGTAGCGGCAATTGATGGGCACACTGGCAGAAATTGATGGGCACAGTGTTAGTAATTTATGGTCACACTGGCAGCGTTTGATGGGTACAGTAGCTGCGTTTAATGGCACAGTGGCGGCAAATTATGGGTAGAGTGGCTACATTTGATGGTACAGTGGCTGCATTTGATGGACACAGTGGCTGCCTTTGATGACACAGTGGCAGCAATTTATGGGTACAGTGGCTGCATTTGATGGGTACAGTGGCTGCATTTTATGGGCACAGTGGCTGCGTTTGATGAGCACAGTGGCTGCGTTTGATGGCACAGTAGCTGCCTTTGATGGCACAGTCGCTGCATTTGATGGCACAGTCGCTGCGTTTGATGGCACAGTGAATGCGTTTGATGGTACAGTGGCTGCGTTTGATGGGCACAGTGGCTGCGCTTGATGAGCACAGTAGCTGTGCTTAATGGGCACAGTGGCTACGTTTGATGGCACAGTGGCGGCAATTGATAAGCACAGCAGCTGTGTTTGATGGGCACAGTGGCTGTGTTTGATGGTGTTGTGGAAATTTCAAGATGTATTTAATATGTATTGTCATAGTGTCACTCAGTTTTAGTACTTACGCAACCCGCTCTAAAGAGCTGACTGGGGCAGTCTGAGACTGGTTGAGATAAACTTCCTGATTTGGAGAAGGGTGTTTTCGGAGTGGAGATGTCGGCCGGCGAAAGGGCCCCTGTGTGATGCACAGAAATTTGCCTGTGGGGATGTGTCCACTTTGAGAAAATAGGGCCAGATTCAGGTAGATGGGTGCATCTTTGCTCTGGAGTAACGCTTCTCATTTACGTTACTCTGACGACCCTTTCGGCACAAGTACTGTTATTCACATAGCAGTTGCGCGTAAACTTGCGCCAGAGTAACGATAATGCGCTGGCGTAACCCGACGCAAGTGGAAGTGGGTGTGATCACATGTAAATGATGGGCGGAGCCCAGCACAGAGGCTTACGTTCAGCGCATCATCCATGGAGCATGCGCAGTGAGTGCGGCTCCACTCGCCCCCTTGTGCGCATTCTCACAACTTCCGTCGGCACCACTTCACGGGAAACGTCAGCGCAATGCCTTCCGTTGGGCGCTTAAAAGCGCAGGCGGAAACGCCATTCCGGCGCAAAAGTATTTCCGTTTCCCCCCACCCCAGGGAAGATACTTTTGTGCTGTGATGGCTGCTCCCGCTACCCCCAGAGAGAGGAGGAACCTTAACTTTAACGCCCAGGAGGTCTCAGTGATCATCTCCGCTATGGAGACATTTAATCATTTCCTCCATGGCAAAAAAAGCCGTAAGACCAGCCGGGAGAGGAAGCAGGGCATCCTGGACACCATTGCTGGCCGGGTCAATATTTTGGGGTACTCCACCCGGACTGCTGCTGACATCCAAAAAAAAATCAATGATCTGCGGCGCAAGGTCCGTGGCAAGGTGGCCACCATCAGGAGGCATGAGAGTGGCACAGGTGGTGGTCCCCCATGTCCGGTCACCCTGACCGCGGAGGAGGAGGTGGTCTCTCGCTGCCTGGAGAGGGAGCAGGTGGATGGGGTCCCTGGCTATGACTCCGTGGAGGAAGGCTCCAGGACAGGTAAGTGTTTTTTATCCCCTATTTGATGTGTTGCATTTGGGGGGGGGTACATGTGCCAAGTGTGTGGGACCACCAACATGTGTCTGCTTTGTGTCATCCACAGATGACAGAGCTGGGACATCATCTGTCGGCGGCCAGTCCACCCCATCCCCCCCACGCCATCCTGTGCACGAGCCCCTGGGTGGTGAAGAGGTGGAGGAGGAGAGTGGCCACACCACACCTGCCGAGGTGGTTGTGGAGGATCCTGCTGTGGCAGAGCAGGACTTTTCCTTAGTGTTGGAGGTCTCCTCCCCTTCTCCTGGGCCGTCTGTCATCCCCTCCCCCATCCTTGGAAGCCCTTCAAGGGCGACTCCATCCCCCCGGGGACAACCATCTTCTGGCCCCAGGAAGGCGACCCAGAAGACCAGGGGGGTGTCGGATCTTGTCCAGGGCCAGTTGGCGAGGGATCACGCCAGACAGACCCAACAAATGGGGGACATTGTTGGGCACTTGGAGAAAGTGGCTGACAGCCTGTGCCCTGTTGGCCAGATAAGCAACGCAGTGCAGGATGTGAGTTGCAACTGCGCTGCAGTGGTGACCAGTTTGGGGGAGGTGCAGGGGGATATTAGGCACCTCACTGCAGCCGTCCAGGCCAACACTGCTGCCATCCATGGAAACAGTGCTGCCATCCGGGACCAGGGGAGGCTGAGTCGGCGGGCCCAACACTACCAAGTGACCCGGCAGCTCAGGATGCAGGGCCAGACAAACAATTACCTCGGCCGGATAGCCATGGCCTTGGAGGGCATGCAGGCCACACCTGCCAGGAGTGGCCCACCCGGGGTTCAGCCACCTCCAGATGCCCCCCCACCCCCACCCACTCCATCCAGGCAGCTGAGGAGCCAGAGAGGTTCGGCAAGAAGGAGCCCCCGGCATCCCCGATGATTTTGTTTTTATTTTTTGTCTGATTTTTACTCAGGATATGAGATTTTTATTTTATTTCGATTTTTACTCAGGATATGAGATTTTTTTTTTTATTGATACTGCACACGTTGCAGTGTGAATGGTGTGTGAATGTGAGGGGGTGGCACTCCTGACAGTAAGGGGTGTCACCCTCGGCCGTGGTGGTGAAGTTAACCCCACGGCTGTATGAATGACGTGTGAAAGGTGTATGAATGGACAGTGACATCATTGGGGCCTTGACGCTGGCGTTGCTGCTCCCAAGTCCTACATGCTGGACTTGGGCTAATCCAATGCGATGTGCATGTGGTGTGTGTGATCTAGGGACATCAGTGGTGTACACGCGTGCATTGTCTGTGTGATTAATGTTTTGGTTTAGTGTCCAAAGATGCCTACGGCGAGGACCCTCCTGACTGCTCTTCCATCAGCAGACTGGGTCTCCTCTGGCAGGTGGGGACTGTGTGGGTCGGGGGTCAGGTCATCACGTATATCAATCTGCAGGCCTTTTCTCATAGCAAAGTTGTGCAGAATGCAACATGCACCGATGATCTGACACATGAAGGTAGGGGAATACAATAGGGTCCCCCCGGACTTATCCAGGCAGCGGAAATGGGACTTCAGGAGCCCGAATGTTTGCTCCACCACTGCACGGGTTTTGATGTGTGCTTCATTGTATTTTCTCTCTCCTCTGGTTTGGGGGTTCCAGAAAGGAGTCATGAGATGGGGTCCCAGTGCATATGCAGAGTCACCTGTAAGGTAAAAGACAGGAGGCTGTTAGTAATGCATGTACCACTTTTGATGTGCATCACGGGAGGGGATAGTCATGCCTGCCACCCATGTCACTCACCAACCAGCCAGCTGTCCCCATACATGTTCTGTTCGAATTCTGCTGGGATGGGGCTCTGACAGTATATGAAGCTGTCATGGCTGGACCCGGGGTGTTTGGCACGGACGTGCCATATGAGGCACTGGGCATCGGCTATCACCTGTACGTTGATGGAGTGCCAATGCTTCCGATTGCAGTATATGTGCTCTGTGGCACTGGGGGGCTGGAGTGCCACATGTGTGCAATCAATGGCCCCCACAGTGCGTGGGAATCTGGCAATGTTGTAAAAATCTGTCATTGCCTTCAGCCGCAGCTCCTCAGTGGTGGGTCTGATGAACTGGTTGGACATGCGTCTGAGGATTGCAGGGACAACCTGGTGCACACATCTGCTTATGGAGGATTGTGACATCCCAGCCACCACTCCACTTGTACGCTGGAATGATCCACTTGCTAGGAAATGGAGTGTTGCCAGGACCTTCACCAGTGGCTGCACTGCTTGCGAGCGGTGTGTCTTGCTGGTGATGTCATCCTGCAGGGTTGTGGTTAGTTCAAGTATTGCATCTGGGCTGAATCTGAAGAGGCGATACACCTCCTCACCCCCCATGCCAAAGAGGTTCATGCGCGTGCGATATATCCTCTCACGTGCCACCCTCCTTCGTTCCGGGGGACCCATCAGTAGTCCTAGGAACACGATTGACCCTGGCATGTTGGCACACACAGGTGTTGTCCTTGCAAGTGTGGTTGTTCAGCTAGCTCTTATCGTCGGTAACGCTGCTGTAGCTGCTCTCCTGCTGACCTGTGACCGTCTGGAGTAAAGATAAAGCAGCTTTTTGTAGAAATAACTTTGCGCCGGACGGACGAGATACGCGCGGCGCATGTAGCCAGCGTATGGTGCTAATCCGTTTGC
Organism: Rana kukunoris; assembly: GCA_029574335.1. NCBI lineage: Eukaryota > Metazoa > Chordata > Amphibia > Anura > Ranidae > Rana > Rana kukunoris. Next base: position 474,820,126 of record CM056049.1, read on the forward strand.
GAATCGGGAAATCTCCCTCATTTGCATATTTGCAGGGGAAATCAATAGGCGCGACTGAGGTTGGACTATTGGGTGTATTTCTTTTAGCTGACGTTTGTTGCGGTGGTAAAGTGTCCATGGCTGGTTCATGTGAAATAATTTTCAGGTCTAGTAATAGTCTTTCACCTTCTTGAAAGTTGTGTACTACGTGGAGTCTGCCGTTATAGTTGAATTTTAAGGCGAATGGGAAGGCCCATTTGTATTTAATGTCTTTTTTCATGAGGGCAGAAAGTAGTGGTTTCATCGCTCTCCTCTTCTGAATGGTATAGGGAGATATGTCTGAAAATATTTGAATCGTTGCACCTTGATATTGAAGGTTTTCTTGTTGTCGAGATTTTTTCATCACCTCGTCTTTGGTGGAGTAATAGTGAGGCTTTACTATCACATCTCTCATTAAGCCGTCTTTTCTTGGTGGGCCTAGGGATCTATGTGCTCTGTCTAATTCCATTTTGTGAATAGGCATGGATGGGATCAGGATTTTTATGATGTCCTGTATAGCTGAGTGTACATCTGTGATGGACTCAGGTAGCCCCCTGAGCCTGAAATTATCCCTCCTGTTCTCCAAATCATCTATTCTGGCCTGGGCCGCCTCCAGTTGTTCTTGCAGGTGTTGTATGTGGTCAGTATTTTATTCGATTCTAGAGACATTATGATCCAGTTTCCGTTCTATGGATTCAATCCTGTTTCCAAGGCTTTGGAAGTCGGCCCTGATGTCCTTAGTGATTCTTTCAGCGTTCTGGGCGAGGCCCCTATCTAGCATTTCCGATATCCTGTTGAATAAGTCAGTAACATGGAATGGGGCTTCAGGGGAGCGTTCAGTATTAGAATGGATGTAGATAGGGTTTTGAGAAGGGGCCTCAGAAGGGGTTAATTGACCCGACATTGTGGATATTATTCCTTCTTTAACAACAGACGAGTATAGCGCTGTATGTGATATAGAGTTTGATGAAGGGGGTGGTGAGATGGCTAACAGGTGAGATGAGATTTGTTTGACAGACATAGAATTTTCGGTAATTTCCAGCGTATGTGTCTGGAGTTTGGAGTCCATGTTTTTAAGAGATTCCTCGACGGCTAAAGTTTTAATAGTATTCTTGTTCTTCTTGTTTCGCTTTCCCTTCATGTGTTGAATGTGTAGCAGAATATTTGCACCCACATGAGTCAAAGCTAAGTGAATATTAGGGTCGGCAGATTTATTAAGTATCCTGAATCAACCATTGGGAGGAGCATGATATTTTAGTGCTCAGTTCATACCTGGGTACCAGGGCTTGTAGTCAAACTGTGAAAACTAACAAAATCTGTTATAGGTGGAGTCCCTGTTTAATATAATAAGTGGGTGTCATTACTGTAGATGGGGGGGGATCTAAGATCTTCAAAAAAAAATTGTCATCAGACACCCGACGGTGAGTCTTCCCTAAGTCGCCACCTTAAAAAGTATCCCTGAAATGAATTATAGTAAGTGACTTGAGATTATTGCAGATTAAGTAAGATATTGTTGAATGAAAGTTTTCCTCTTAAGATTGCAGCCTTAAAATTATGTGGTGTATATTTCTTCAGGTGGTAGACTTAATCTGAGAGGCTGTAATGTACTCTGACAGGGGGGGGATTATGGACTGAGGGTTGGGAGAGGGGAAGGGGGTTGGAGGCAGGGCAGAGGTAAGAGAATGGGGTAAAGGGTACACACCATTGATATTAGCACTTCAGTTGTTACAAAAGGAGAAAGGGGAGGGTGAAGAGGGCAGGGAGGAAGAGATTAGCTTGAGGGTCTATGTGGGATGGAGCGAGGTGAGCATTATATTAGGATTGGCTATTTTCAAATCTTTATTCATTCTCATTTTTTTTTCATGCAAGACAAGACATTGAGTATTAGCTAATGGAATGTACGAGGTTTGGGGATCCAATCAAAAGAGCCTTAGTTATGTCGTCATTGGAGGGGAAGGGGCCTGGGCTCCTCTGTCTGCAGGAGACGCATCTGACTAGGGACACGGCTTCCCTGTTGGGCAACCGGAAGTTCCAGTCTCAGTACCGTTCGGTCCACTCCTCATATTCAAGGGGGGCGAGTATAATGGTGGGGATAGGAGTGGCGTTCTCTTGTAGAGAAAGTCGTATTGATGAGCAGGGACGGTACATCTTTTTGTTTTGCTCCATTGAGAGCAGACCATATGTACTAGCTAACATCTACATCCCCCCATTCAATTTTGAGGTCTTACATAAATTGTTAGAATTCATGTTGGACAAAACAGGTGTTCCTGTAATAGCGGTGGGAGACTATAATGATGTTTTAGATAGAACCCTTGATAGATTTCCCTCGGGGACCAGGCCATATACACCAAGTGAGGGTCGACTGGCTCGGTTCTTGGAGGAAATGGGGTTGAGGAATATATGGCAAATTACTATATAAGGAACCACAAGCAAAAATGTTAATAAATAATGAGCTTTCAGAAATGTTTCAGCTGGAGAGAGGGACGGGACAGGGCTGTCCCCTCTCCCTCCTCTTGTTTGCCCTCACTATGGAGCCATTGGCAATTATGACCATATCGAGGAAAGGCATACAGGGGTTTAGAAAGAAGTTGGAGGAGGACAGGATAGCATTATTTGTGAACGATGTCCTGTTCCTTTTTGGGCATTGTTGAAGCCTTATTAGCTATAGTGATGCAACTGGTTGGGGAGTTTGGACAATTTTCAGGCATGGGTCAATTGGGAAAAATTGGCTTTGTTACCGATAGACCCACTTGGTGACCAGATACCACTCAGAGCCTCCCAGCTAAAAGTAGTTACAAAACTAAAATACTTGGGGGTCTGGATTACGAGTGATATAAATCAGTATGTTAATAATAATATAGCCCCACTATTACTTGAAATTGAAACAAAAAAGAGACATTTGGAACCATCTTCCTCTGTCTGCAGCAGGGTGGTGTAACCTAATAAAACTGATATGGTTACCGCAGATATTATACTTGTTTCATAACTCACCGATCTGGATAGGTCAAGCGTGGTTCAAGAGAATATAATCACTTTTTATGGAGTTAATGTGGAGGGGGGACAAGCCAGGATTAGCTTGCAGACTATGCAACTTCCAACAAAAGAGGAGGTATGGGGGTTCCGCACACAAGATCATTATTCTTGGCATTCCAGCTACAACACCTAGCGGGTTGTGGAACCCTAACGCTAGGGAATTCTAGTGGTAGACTAATGCTAACGGGGGCCCCACATAATATACTAGTGGAGGCTCTAGAGGCAGACTCATTTATCCATAGATGCCCGACCATAAAACTAGTCAGCAAGTTATGGCAGACAGCGAAGGCATTATTGGGGTAAGCTGGTGTAACAGAGTTTGCCCCTTTATGGAACAATAAAAACTTGGCGGAAGTATTGGGTATAGAGAAAGCCTGGGAATTAACCTTTCGCCTCCTTTTGTCTTGTTTTTTTCTTTTTTTCTTCTTCTTCTTTCTGTTTTTTTTCTCTTTTTATATCCTTCTCCTTTTTTGGAGCACCCCTTACACTCTCATAGGGTAGGTAATCTTACTCTCTTTAAGGCAAATAAATTATGACTACACTAGGAAATAAGGACTGCGTGGTGTGGGGAGGGAGGGCGGGAGGGAGGTTGACCAGGGCAAGACAAAGTAAGCACTGTTTTATAGACATGTGCAATCGTTTTCGTTAGAATGCATTTTCGTCCGAAAATCGGGTATTTTTGTTATCGTTTTAACGAACGATAACAAAAGCGCAAGAAATGAAAACCGAAAGATCCGACATAAAAAATGCTTTATTTTCGTTTTCGTTCAGATCCGACGGTTTTCGATGCTTTGTCGCATTTCCGTCGTTCAATTTCACAAAGTCATCGAAAATCGTCGTTCTGAATACAGTGAATAGGTATATTCACTGTATTCAGAATGACGATTTTCGATGCTTTGTCGAATTTCCGTCTTTCAATTTCACAAAGTCATCGAAAATCGTCGTTCTGAATACAGTGAATAGGTACTGTATATTCACTGTATTCAGAACGACGATTTTCGATGCTTTGTCAAATTTCCGTAGTTTAATTCGACAAAGTCATCGGGAATTGAAAACTCCGGACGAAAACGAAATAAATCAAAACGATTTTCGGGAGTAACTAAATAAATTTATTTTCTGGACGAAAACGAAAAAACGAAACGAAATATTCCAGTCTGCACATGTCTACTGTTTTAACACTATGGGCCAGATTCTCAGCGGCGTTACGACGGAGTATCTCAGATACCCCGTCGTATCGCCGTTTTTTTTGCCTCGTATCTATGCGCGTGATGCTTAGCATCACTTTTGCATAGATACGCTTCTACATCCGACAAGTGTAAAACCATTACACTTGCGGATCGTAGTTGTAATGACAACTCCTAGGTGGCCTTTACGTTGTTTTCTCATTTGCATATGCAAATGAGGTAGTACGCCGATTCCCGATCGCTTTTACGCTGCCCCGTCGTCCGCGTAAGGTTACCCCAGCTTCGATGTGGAGTAACCTTACGAAGTACCGTCGGATGCCGTCGGGTGCCGTCGGATGCCATGTTAAGTATGGCCTCGGGACCGCGTCGTGTTGTGCGTCGTTTACGTCGTTTGCGTACGTAAATTCTCAATGGGGCTGGCGTACGCTGCGATTACGTCTTTTACATTGAGAAAATGTGACGTCCTTTGGAGCATGCGCACTGGGCTTTTTCCCCTTTTTTTTATAAAAAAAAAAAAAAAAGATGGCTGTAACAGTCAACACCGCTTACGATCTTCCATCAACCCAAGACAGCTTATCCGACACTCCGACAACCCATGCAGACGCGATCCATTCCATTTCCCAGAATAAAGATGAGACAAGCTCCATTCTCTGAGCCAAATGTATGAACGCTTTTAATAGTAACTCTCAGTCTTATATACAGTACAGGCATGTTACAGTTAATCACAGGGACAATGAAACTCTCCACCCCCCTCATCACACAATAGAGGGGCTAACAATTCTCCATTACACACCCTACAGACTTTTCTGCACTTTTCTGACATAATTAACATGACCTAATTACTACACCTGAGAAGTCATATTCCACATCTATCCATCCATAGTATCTTCACACCATACAGTGTCATTAGCATACACAATGAAAGAGCAGACTCAATTAACACCTCAACAGCCTAGGTTACACAGAGGAATGAGTCACTATTGACCAGTAGGGTCAGAATAAGCCAACAACTTGTAATATCTCAAGATATCCTGCAAACATGAATTATCATTTGGTACAATCTGCCCATAGATGTCTCGAATCTCGTCCAACATTTTCCCCCCTTCCCCATTGCAATTTGTTTATTTATGTATTTATTTATTTTTGTTGAACATTATTTACATACTTTTTACACATTTTTCCTAGTAAGAGCATCCCTACTCTGGTCAAGCAAACAGATAAAGGTATGGAAAGGCTGTAGCTAAAATAATTACAGGTGTTCTTTACAGTGGACTACTGGGTGTCAAGAATGTACTCATTGGTGTGCACAGACTATTGCATTAGGGTGTGCACCTTAAAGCTCCATCACACATATGTGTCTGTGTGTGTATATATATATATATATATATATATATATATATACACACAGGGCCAGATTCAGGTAGGAGAGCGAATCTTTATTTTGAAATAACGTTTCTCATTTACGTTACTCCGCCGAAACTTTAGGAGCAAGTACTGTTATTCACATAGCACTTGCTCCTAAAGTTGCGGCGGCGTTGCGAAAATGAGCCGGCGGAATTCAAATTGGGCGGGTAGGGGGCGTGTATTATTTAAACTAGGCGCGATCCCGCGGCGAACGTACTGCGCATGCGCCGACTGTCAGTGCGCATGCTCCAAATTCTGTCAGTGAACGTCAATGACGTAAATCCCCATTCACGGACGTTTTACGCAAACGACGCGAAAATCTTTAAATTCGACGCGATGACGATGGCCATATTTAACATAGGATACTCCACCTAGGGGGCATGTTTTTCTTTACTCCGCGTATCGCTTACGGAAACGTCGGAAAGTAACTGCGTCGGGCCCGAGTACGATCATGAATTGCCGATTCTTGCTGATTAACATATTCTCGGCGTTAATCAGCGGGAATGCCCCGAGCGCCATATTTAAAATTGCAGTTCCGATACGACAGCGAAATACAATTACGCCGCTCGTATAGGAACTCCAACCCGGCGTTTCTTGTTTTCTCCTTACAGAAAACAGAAACGCCAGCTCAAAGTGAGAGTTATGCTGGCGTATCTCTGATAATCCAGCCTAACTCTACCTGAATCTGGCCCATAGTATATATATATATATATATATATATATACACATACATATTTATTTACTGTATACATATATATCTATATACACACCCATACCCATGGACAGACACACACACTTATAAATGTAAACAAACATTTTAAAATGTATTAAAATTAGGACGCTGTCAGTAGGGCAGAGATTGATGTCAGTTGGCAGTGGCAGTAGTTTTTAATTTTTATTTAAAAAAAATTACAATATTTTTTATTTACAATTCTTACAGGAGCCCCACTGGGGGCTTTGGTAAAATATATCAGGGGTCTAAACAAACCCCTGATCTCTCACCTTTGTGACAGAGAAAGGGGCTGAGGATATTCCCCAGCCCCTTTCTCTGCAGCATCAGCTGCACTGGACAGTGTATGTATGGGAAATAGAGATGTCCCAAACTATTCGCCGCCGAATAGTTCCTGGCGAACATAGCTTGTTCGCGTTCGCCGTGGCGGGCTAACATATGCGATCTTCGGTCCGCCCCCTATTCATCATCATTGAGCAAACTTTGGCCCTGTACCTCACAGTCAGCAGACACATTCCAGCCAATCAGCAGCATACCCTCCCTCCCAGACCCTCCCACCTCCCGGACAGCATCCATTTTAGGTTCATTTGGAAACTGCACTCTTAGTGAGAGGAGGGACAGTGTAGTTGCTGCTGATTTAATAGGGAAATCGATAGCTAGGTCAGTGTATTCAGTGTCCACTCCAGTTCCGAAAGACTCATCGGATCTCTGCTGTAAGGGCTAGTACATCAGTCTGCTGTAATCTAATTGCAGTTGCCTGCCAGCGTGTGTCAGGCTCACAGCGTATACTGTGCCCACTTGCCCAGTGCCAGCACTCATATCTGGTGTCACAGTAGATTACATTTTAAAAAAACAACAAAAAATGTGACTGTAATAGAATAGCAGTCAGTTGCCTGCCAGCGTGTGTGTCAGGCTCACAGCGTATACTGTGCCCACTTGCCCAGTGCCACCACTCATATCTGGTGTCACAGTAGATTACATAATTTTTTTTTTTACTGTAATAGAATAGTAGTCAGTTGCCTGCCAGCGTGTGCATCAGGCTCACAGCGTATACTGTGCCCACTTGCCCATTGCCACCACTCATATCTGGTGGCACAGTACATTGCACGCGCAGTGCCCCAAATTGGAAGTAGGAGGACCAACCAAGCATCTTTTTCCATCTCCCGCTTCCTAAAATCTATTACACATACCGGCCCTTGATAGGGGACAAAACAGAGACTAAACTGTTAAGAACAGATTTTTTTTTATTTAAAAAAAAAAAGAGGACAGCCTCTGCGGAGCTGGGTATTTTTTGGCCGCGTTACTGAACGCTCATGCACAATGGCTGTAGGCTCATGCGTCTTTTTGCGGAGGAGAAGTCTGAAGAAGAGGAGTCAGAGGAGGAAGGTGGCTTTGAGGAGGTGGAAGACCAACCACACAAGGTGTGTCACCTTTTAGGGACCCTTGGTGTTGTACGTGGCTGGGTGGAGGAAGAGACATTCAATGACTGTCAGGTCATCTGTGGTCAGGTGACAAGTGCACCCTGCTGGGGTCAGAGATGCACCACAGGGTAGTGAATCCTATAGCCGACTGCTGCTATCAGAGAGGAAGCGTGAACCCAAGATCACCCAGGGCGCAAAGTCTAAGGCCATGTACACACGAGGAGACATATCTGATGAAAACAGTCCGACAGACCGATGTCGGACAGACGGGTTTCCAGCAGACAAGTTTTAAAGCATGCTTTAAAACTTTTGTCTGCTGGAAACCTGTCTGCTAGCCCGTACACACAATCGAATCTGTCCGCTGAAACTGGTCTGCGGACCAGTTTCAGCAGATATATTCGATCGTGTGTACGCTGCCTGAGATCCAGCTTTGTGTTCACCAGAGCCTCTAGTGGTGAGGATGGCCTTCGCTGCAGCTGGATCCAGGTCGCGACCCCTGGTATCCCTTAGGTCACACTCTGCAGGAAGAGAGGGGAAGCAGAAAGCAGGACAAACGGTAGTGAAGGGTAAGCCGAGGTCAGGGCAACAGGCAGACAGGGGTAACCGAGAGACAGGCAAAAGGTCAGGGGCACAGGCAAACAGGAGAAGTCAGGGACGAGCCAAAAACGGTACACAGGAAGATAATCGTAGCACACTGCAGACAGGAACTTAAGCAAACAACACTGTTGAACAGCACTGCAGGCCTGTAGTGCAACAGTTAATATAGACTTCCTGGGATGGCCTGGGTGGGGCCATACAGGAAGGAGAGGAAATAAGAAGGTAACCAGAACATGGTCAGGCCTCTTAATGAACAGATAGAGACAGGTAAGCTGCCAGACTATTGCATATCCATGACAATGACGTCAGTGAGGACAAGGAATGGGACATGGCTAGCTTGGTATCCAACCTTGTGTAAATGGGCAGTTTGCGGTTGTGCAAATGGACTGTTTGCGGTTGTTTGTGGTGCGTTAAATGGGGAGTTTGATCTGTCAGAGTTTGGTATGTCACTGTGAAGCAGGCGTAACCCTTACAATACCTGATCGATACAACATCATACCTGATGTTTGAAAGCACGTTATTCCAAACAATTTAGGAATGTTAGGTGATTTATGCCCTTTATGGATTAAAACCCGACTCTGCGTCAACTACGTAATTTTCCATGGGAGTTTTGCCATGGATCCCCCTCCGGCATGCCACAGTCCAGGTGTTAGTCCCCTTGAAACAACTTTTCCATCACTATTGTGGCCAGAAAGAGTCCCTGTGGGTTTTAAAATTCACCTGCCTATTGAAGTCTTTTAGCGGTTCTCCCAGTTTGCCTGTTCATGAACATTTGCGAAAATTCGCGTTCGCCGTTCGCAAACGGAAAATTTTATGTTCGAGACATCTCTAATGGGAAATGCACTGTACTGAGCAGCTTCCTGTTCATTCAGAAGGGAGAGGGGACAGGGCCAAGTCACGGCTCCGTGTCTGAATGGACACACAAAGCTGTGAATCAACACGGGTGCCCCCAAAGCAAACTGCTTGCTGTGGGGGCACTCAACAGGAGGGAGGGGCAAGTAGCACAGAAGAGGGACCTGAGAAGGGAAGGATCTGAGTGTATTTGCACAGAGTATATAAGTATAACATGTTTGTTATTTTAAAAGGAAAAAAAAAACAAGACTTTACAATCACTTTAACATTTTTTAATAATATTCTTTAAAAAAAATTATGTAATTGACCCAAAGTCATAATTTCCCTTTAAAGTCAAATGATACTGACCTTACAGTATACTATATGCTGACATTTTCATGACACCGTTTGCTATAACTCATCCATACATGTTCATATTTAGTGTTGAGCAGAATACGCCATATTCGCTTTCGCAATATTTCGCGAATATATAGGAGAATATTCGAGAAATATTCGTAAATTTCGAATATTCGTGATATTTCATCCAAAAAAAAAATTGCGAAATTTCGCTAACGTGAAATTTCGCAAATGCGAAATTTATTGCGAAATTCTCGACCGCGCATGCGCGCGGACAACACGCGGTCGCGAAAACGGCGATCATTTCCTGGATTCTTTGCCAGTGTATATTCGGATTGCTATTTAGTGCTGCCCTGCGAATCTACTGCTGCCCTGCGAAGCGAAGATGGTGGGGAGTAACTTTTCATCCAGTGAGGAAAAACTGCTGATTACTGTAAGTAATTTCACCACTTGTTATTTCATTATCTTTAACTGCATTTTAGACTAGTTAAAAAGTTAGGATGCAAGATCAGATATTAGTATTTCCCAAACAGTGTGTTTCCAGCGGTTGCAAAACTACAACTCCCCAGCATGCCCAGGGTTGCCACCTTTTGTTCATTTCAAACCCGAACACTTCAGCGTCGCACAGCAATTTTTTGTCTTAGTTTGCATAGATGTCGCTATTAAATAACATTTCTAACCATATGAAATTAATCATAAAAGTTCCTCTTTACATCAGAGTCCACAGACTTCCCCTTTTACATCAGAGTCCACAGACTTCCCCTTTTACATCAGAGTCCACAGAGTTCTCCCTTTACATTACAGTTCACAGAGTTCTCCCTTTACATCAGTGTCCACAGAGTTCTCCCTTTACATCAGAGTCCACAGAGTTCTCCCTTTACATCAGAGTCCACAGAGTTCTCCCTTTACATCAGAGTCCACAAGTTCTCCCTTTACATCAGAGTCCACAGACTTCCCCCTTTTACATCAGGATCCACAGACTTCCCCTTTTAGATCAGTGTCCACAGAGTTCTCCCTTTACATCAGAGTCCACAGAGTTCTCCCTTTACATCAGAGTCCACAGAGTTCTCCCTTTACAACAGAGTCCACAGAGTTCTCCCTTTACATCAGTGTCCACAGAGTTCTCCCTTTACATCAGTGTCCACAGAGTTCTCCCTTTACATCAGAGTCCACACAGTTCTCCCTTTACATCAGAGTCCACAGAGTTCTACCTTTTACATTAGAGTCCACAGAGTTCTACCTTTTACATTAGAGTCCACAGAGTTCCCCTTTTACATTAGAGTCCACAGAGTTCCCCTTTTACATTAGAGTCCACAGAGTTCTCCCTTAACATTAGAGTCCACAGAGTTCCCCTTTTAAATTAGAGTCCACTGAGTTCCCCTTTTACATTAGAGTCCACAGAGTTCTCCCTTAACATCAGAGTCCACAGAGTTCTCCCTTAACATCACAGTCCACAGAGTTCTACCTTAACATCAGAGTCCACAGAGTTTTCCCTTTACATCAGAGTCCACAGAGTTCTCCCTTTTACATCAGAGTCCACAGAGTTCTCCCTTTTCATCAAAAAGTGAAAAGAAACAAACATATTATTTTTCATATGTAAAGATAGGGATTAAAAAAAATAATCTATTGTACAGGGCCAGTGTAAGGCTCAAAAAATTATTATAGTGGTCAGATGAATAGCAACTCATTTCTCCCCTATACGTCTATCCTGTGATGTTACTCATATATACATAATTATGCAAATGATAATGGCTGCTATATTTATTCCAAAAAGCTGGTGACCAAAATGGCAACATATAAAATCTGTCATGTTACCACTGTCAGTGATTAATAAGGCGAGAATGCTTCCAATTATTGAATACCATACATTTACGTCATATATCCATAAGGGTTTAAACAAAAGTATTATAATATACTTTGTTCTTCATCTTGCAGAGGTTCCTGCAACATGGTTACGACCTAATGAGGTGCCAGCAGGATAAACAAAAAATCGTCCAGTCCGTATTGGAGGAATTACATGAGTTTCATGGCGGGTCACATGACCACATGGCCATTCTCAAAAAATGGTCAGACTTGAAGAGGCGCCACATGGACCGGGTCACACAGATCCGCGATGAATTTCATCCAGGTAAGTTATTGGTGACAGTCATGTAAGGTGATATGTAATTAACCTTAGGGCAGATGTTGTTAACCCAGACGCCATGTTGTGGTAACATATATCACCACCGAAGGTATTCATAGTACTGTTGAAAAAAGACATTATTCCATCAAGTTAAACCATGGAATTAAAGTGGTGGTGTGGTGGGTTTCAAGGGGAAAGGGTGGTATTTTATAACTCAATTACCACTAAATTCCTGTGCTAGGCGTGGGGTTATCATAGTAATCACGTGTACTCCATCAGGCCCTTTTTTTAACATGAGATCTTCAGAATAATACAAAGGAAACACAAACAGCTAATTTTACCATGGTGGCAGCCCAGCTCACACTCAGTCCCCTGTAGTGCCAGCAAGACCCTTTAGTATAACATTATCCCATTGGTTAACTGTCTATATAAATAAATGTGTATTCATATACAATACAGCAGAGTACACAGAATGTGCATATGTTATTAGAAATCATTTTTACATATATAAACATTGTGTTATTATAGGATCTCCTCTACCATCTGTGCGCCCCAAGCGCACAAGGCGACAGGCCGCAGAGGAGGAGGAGGAAGAAGAGGAGGATGAAGAGGAGGATGCAGAGGAGGAGAGGGATAAGGAGCAGCCAGGGCCCTCCGACTTACCACCCCCAGCTCCTGAGGAGCTGCAACTTCCCCCCACCCAACCTCCTGGTGAATGCCATGATGCAGAAGAGGAGCAGGAGGATGACACAGCGCCTGTGATGACCATCAGTCAGGAGGGTAAATATGTGCACAACGATTAATGACATTTCAACAATAAGATGTAGATATAAAAAAGTACAGTATTTAATCCTAATTTTTTTTTTCTTATATCCTAACAGTTTTGAAAGAGATTCAGGAGAAATCCTATGTCATGGAGAGGACCAATCAAAAAGTCCTGTCCAATCGGCGCAAAATAAAAAAATTGGACCTCGAGAATGAACAGCTGTTACAACAGCAGAGAAAAAATTTCAAGGAGCTGGCTGAGATTTACAAGCGCTTGAAAAAATCCATGTAAATATTTATATTTTTGGTTATTAAACCTGTTATTCTTTTCAAATGTTTCCTTTCTTATTGAGATTCTTAGGTCTTTCAACACATCTAACTTCACATCTAACACATCAACATCAACACATCTAACTTCATAATAACCTAAAAACATTTCATACTATTATTTTATTTAACACAAATCTAATAAAAAACAAAATACACGGACACAGACACTACTAACACAAACTAAACTGTTGAAAAATTACTATAACAAAAGCTACAATATATACATATATACATATATATATATATATATATATATAATATATATATATATATATATATATAGATATAGATATAGAGAGAGAGCGAGAAAGAGAAAGAGAGTGCTGATTTGCTCTTGCAGATAGGCTAAAAGTTGCAGTAAAAAGGCCACAAACCAGGGTTTAACATAACGTTCAGTCATTTAGTCACACTTGCTGTTTGTTACGATCCGGTCTGGTAGCTTTTAGCGGATGCTGTTTGTGGATCCGCTGTGACAGAGAGGTCATGAAGCATTACTCAGCATGAAGGCAGCAGCAGTAGTATTCAAATATAAAGTAATTATCACACACACAACATTTACAAGCAGTAGTGGTAATAGTACTAGACAGCATCTAAACACTTGGGCAAGACTTGACAGCAGCAGTAGTGGTAATTGCAGCATATAGTGCCAAAGAACTTGTCACATAGGTATCTGAGCACTGGCAGCAGCAGTATAGTAGTAACAGTACCCAATAAAGTGTTGTATCACTTGTGGAAGAGGTGGCAGCAGCACAGCAGCAGCATTGGTAATTGTAGCATATAGTGCCAAAGAACTTGTCACATAGGTATCTGAGCACTGGCAGCAGCAGTATAGTAGTAACAGTACACAATAAAGTGTTTTATCACTTGTGGAAGAGGTGGCAGCAGCACAGCAGCAGCATTGGTAATTGCAGCATATAGTGCCAAAGAACTTGTCACATAGGTATCTGAGCACTGGCAGCAGCAGTATAGTAGTAACAGTACACAATAAAGTGTTGTATCACTTGTGGAAGAGGTGGCAGCAGCACAGCAGCAGCATTTGAAATTGTAGCATATAGTGTCAAAGAACTTGTCACATAGGTATCTGAGCACTGGCAGCAGCAGTATAGTAGTAACAGTACACAATAAAGTGTTGTATCACTTGTGGAAGAGGTGGCAGCAGCACAGCAGCAGCATTTGAAATTGTAGCATATAGTGTCAAAGAACTTGTCACATAGGTATCTGAGCACTGGCAGCAGCAGTATAGTAGTAACAGTACACAATAAAGTGTTGTATCACTTGTGGAAGAGGTGGCAGCAGCACAGCAGCAGCATTTGAAATTGTAGCATATAGTGTCAAAGAACTTGTCACATAGGTATCTGAGCACTGGCAGCAGCAGTCTAGTAGTAACAGTACACAATAAAGTGTTTTATCCCTTGTGGAAGAGGTGGCAGCAGCACAGCAGCAGCATTGGTAATTGCAGCATATAGTGCCAAAGAACTTGTCACATAGGTATCTGAGCACTGGCAGCAGCAGTATAGTAGTAACAGTACACAATAAAGTGTTTTATCACTTGTGGAAGAGGTGGCAGCAGCACAGCAGCAGCATTTGAAATTGTAGCATATAGTGTCAAAGAACTTGTCACATAGGTATCTGAGCACTGGCAGCAGCAGTCTAGTAGTAACAGTACACAATAAAGTGTTTTATCCCTTGTGGAAGAGGTGGCAGCAGCACAGCAGCAGCATTGGTAATTGTAGCATATAGTGCCAAAGAACTTGTCACATAGGTATCTGAGCACTGGCAGCAGCAGTATAGTAGTAACAGTACACAATAAAGTGTTTTATCACTTGTGGAAGAGGTGGCAGCAGCACAGCAGCAGCATTGGTAATGTGCAGCATATAGTGCCAAAGAACTTGTCACATAGGTATCTGAGCACTGGCAGCAGCAGTATAGTAGTAACAGTACACAATAAAGTGTTGTATCACTTGTGGAAGAGGTGGCAGCAGCACAGCAGCAGCATTGGTAATTGTAGCATATAGTGCCAAAGAACTTGTCACATAGGTATCTGAGCACTGGCAGCAGCAGTATAGTATTAACAGTACACAATAAAGTGTTGTATCACTTGTGGAAGAGGTGGCAGCAGCACAGCAGCAGCATTGGTAATTGCAGCATATAGTGCCAAAGAACTTGTCACATAGGTATCTGAGCACTGGCAGCAGCAGTATAGTAGTAACAGTACACAATAAAGTGTTGTATCACTTGTGGAAGAGGTGGCAGCAGCACAGCAGCAGCATTTGAAATTGTAGCATATAGTGTCAAAGAACTTGTCACATAGGTATCTGAGCACTGGCAGCAGCAGTATAGTAGTAACAGTACACAATAAAGTGTTGTATCACTTGTGGAAGAGGTGGCAGCAGCACAGCAGCAGCATTTGAAATTGTAGCATATAGTGTCAAAGAACTTGTCACATAGGTATCTGAGCACTGGCAGCAGCAGTCTAGTAGTAACAGTACACAATAAAGTGTTTTATCCCTTGTGGAAGAGGTGGCAGCAGCACAGCAGCAGCATTGGTAATTGTAGCATATAGTGCCAAAGAACTTGTCACATAGGTATCTGAGCACTGGCAGCAGCAGTATAGTATTAACAGTACACAATAAAGTGTTGTATCACTTGTGGAAGAGGTGGCAGCAGCACAGCAGCAGCATTGGTAATTGTAGCATATAGTGCCAAAGAACTTGTCACATAGGTAAGTGAGCACTAGCAGCAGCAGCAGCATAGTAGTACCAGTACACAACTAAGTGTTTTTTTCACTCGTGGTCGTGGAAGAGGTGGCAGCAGCATAGGAGCAGCAGCATTGATAATTGTAGCATATAGTGCCAAAGAACTTCACACATAAGTATCTGAGCACTGGCAGAAGCAGCAGCATAGTAGTACCAGTACACAATTAAGTGTTTTTTTCACTCGTGGTCGTGGAAGAGGTGGCAGCAGGATAGCAGCAGCGTTGATAATTGTAGCATATAGTGCCAAAGAACTTGTCACATAGGTAAGTGAGCACTGGCAGCAGCAGCAGTGTAGTAGTACCAATACACAACTAAGTGTTTTTTTTCACTCGTGGTCGTGGAAGAGGTGGCAGCAGCATAGGAGCAGCAGCATTGATAATTGTAGCATATAGTGCCAAAGAACTTGACACATAAGTATATGAGCACTGGCAGCAGCAGCAGTGTAGTAGTACCAGTACACAATTAAGTGTTTTTTTCACTCGTGGTCGTGGAAGAGGTGGCAGCAGGATAGCAGCAGCGTTGATAATTGTAGCATATAGTGCCAAAGAACTTGTCACATAGGTAAGTGAGCACTGGCAGCAGCAGCAGTGTAGTAGTACCAATACACAACTAAGTGTTTTTTTCACTCGTGGTCGTGGAAGAGGTGGCAGCAGCATAGGAGCAGCAGCATTGATAATTGTAGCATATAGTGCCAAAGAACTTGACACATAAGTATATGAGCACTGGCAGCAGCAGCAGTGTAGTAGTACCAGTACACAATTAAGTGTTTTTTTCACTCGTGGTCGTGGAAGAGGTGGCAGCAGGATAGCAGCAGCGTTGATAATTGTAGCATATAGTGCCAAAGAACTTGTCACATAGGTAAGTGAGCACTGGCAGCAGCAGCAGTGTAGTAGTACCAGTACACAACTAAGTGTTTTTTTCACTCGTGGTCGTGGAAGAGGTGGCAGCAGCATAGGAGCAGCAGCATTGATAATTGTAGCATATAGTGCCAAAGAACTTGACACATAAGTATCTGAGCACTGGCAGAAGCAGCAGCATAGTAGTACCAGTACACAACTAAGTGTTTCTTTCACTCGTGGTCGTGGAAGAGGTGGCAGCAGCATAGGAGCAGCAGCATTGATAATTGTAGCATATAGTGCCAAAGAACTTGACACATAAGTATCTGAGCACTGGCAGAAGCAGCAGCATAGTCGTACCAGTACACAATTAAGTGTTTTTTTCACTCGTGGTCGTGGAAGAGGTGGCAGCAGGATAGCAGCAGCGTTGATAATTGTAGCATATAGTGCCAAAGAACTTGTCACATAGGTAAGTGAGCACTGGCAGCAGCAGCAGTGTAGTAGTACCAGTACACAATAAAGTGTTTTTTTTCACTCGTGGTCGTGGAAGAGGTGGCAGCAGGATAGCAGCAGCGTTGATAATTGTAGCATATAGTGCCAAAGAACTTGTCACATAAGTATCTGAGCACTGGCAGAAGCAGCAGCATAGTAGTACCAGTACACAATTAAGTGTTTTTTTTCACTCGTGGTCGTGGAAGAGGTGGCAGCAGCACCAGCAGTAGTAAGAAAGTGGCAAATCTCACAGACAAAAGGTAACAGCACCAGTATGAGTAATATATCGGTACATAATCACTCAGCCTTTTGGCATTAGCAGTAGGAGCCCATATAGTGCCAAAATTACAAAAGCTTGAAATTGCATTAGCATGGTGATTACATTTGAAAAGCAGAATGACACAGGCCTTAAGTAGCTGTGGCACCGGGTGGAGTTTTTTGGGTTGTGTTTTGCACGCCACAGGCTTTTCAAAAAAACAAAAAAATATCCACCTTCTTCCCAGCAGCAGCATAAGGAAAGGGAGATGCACTGTGATGTAAGGGAGAGGGGGAACTCCACTTCTGATGGTGGGGGTAGGATGGTGGGGTGGCCTTTGACATCGAATGTAAGGGGAGGGGATGCGCTGGACATATAATATTACAGATATAACCGGCCCTTTTGAGGGCAACCATAATGCTGATGCGGACCACGATGAAATTGAGTTTGACACCCCTGGTATAAAGAGATAGGAGAGGTATTGGTAACTGACAAGGGACCATTCAGCGCCCTGAAGCGACGGCGGGTGCCAGAAAGTCACCGCCGATCCAGGACTCATTCATTTTGATGAATGTGAGTCTGTCCACGGAGTCTGTGGACAGACGGGTCCTCTTGTCCGTGACCACCCCACCTGCCGCGCTGAATGTCCGCTCAGATAGTACGCTGGAGGGGGGGCAAGACAATAACTCCAGCGCATACTGAGCGAGCTCGCGGCAGGTGTCCAATCTGGCAACCCAGTACTCCATGGGGTCGTCGGTGCTCATACTGTCAGAAGCACTGACGGACCCCATGTAGTCTGCCACCATGTGGGCCAGCCGCTGGTGGTGATGGCTGCTGCTGCTGCTGCTGCTGCTGGTACTGGGTCGCTCAGTTTGCATGAACATCCTCATCTCACCCATTAGGTCCCCTGCTCGGCTGCTGATGTTGCTGCTGGGTGCAGCCACCTGCTGGGTGAGATGAGGGGGGACAACTGGAGGCCGGGGACTTGCCTGCTCCAAACGGCTGACTAGGCATGCCTGCAGTTCCTCCATCCGGGGCTGCCTCCGTCTGGCTGGGAGGAACTGCTCCAGTTTCCCCTTAAATCTGGGATCTACAAGGGTGGCCAGCCAAAACTCGTCCCTCTCCTTGATGGCTTTAACCCGGGGGTCCCTCCTGAGGCATCTCAGCATGTGGGCAGCCATGGGGAAGAGCACAGCCCGCTGTGACTCCTCATGGCTGCCTGGGTCCATGACGTCCGCTTCCTCGTCATGGAGGCGCTGCTGTTCGCGGTCAGTCATGCCAAACCCCCGGACTATCGGTGCCCCCAACACCGGCTCTCCCTCCTGACCAGGCCCTGACTCCAGGACGCCACCAGTCACCTCCTGATCATCATCATGATCCTCCTCCTCCTCCTCGTCCTGGGCCTGGTCTTGGTGGAGCAGTGTTGCCTCCTCCTGCTCCACCAAGGCACTCTCCCCAGCTCCGAGCAGGCGATCTAGTGCCCTGTCCAGCAGGAACACTATAGGGAGCACGTCGTTGAGGCCGACATGCTCCCTGCTCACCATCTTGGTCGCCTGCTCAAAAGGGGCCAACACATGGCAGACCTGGTGTATCTGCCCCCACTCCAGACTGGTGATGTACGGGAGTGTGTGTTGTGATGGCCCGCCAGTGCCTTGCTCCAGCAGGTACTCCTTCACCGCCCTTCGCTGCTCCCACAACCTCTCCAGCATGTAGAGGCTGGAGTTCCACCGCGTCACACTGTCCACAATCAGCCTGTGAAGGGGCAGGCTGTTGTCCCGCTGCAACTTTGACAGGGACGCGGTAGCGGTTGGGGAGCGCCTGAAGTGGCTGGCAATCCTGCGTACCCTTAGCACTATGTCACTCAACCCGGGATAGGTGCGCAGGAACTTCTGCACCACTAGGTTGAGGACATGTGCCAGACAGGGCACGTGTGTCAGACTGCCAGCCTGGAGGGCGGAGAGGAGGTTGCTGCCATTGTCACAGACAACCAGACCTGCTTGGAGCCTTCGGGGTGTCAGCCACTTCTGGACCTGAGCCTGAAGTGCGCTCAGCACTTCTCGTCCAGTGTGTCTCCGTTCCCCTAAACTAACAAGCTGGAGCACGGCCTGACAGCGCACGTGCCCCACACTTGAATAGCTACGGGGGCGCTTGCTGGGAGGCTCAGCAGCTGCGGAGACAGTGGCTTGAGGGAGACCAGCACTTCTCCCCTGGACACCCCGGGGCGGCACCACAAAATCAGATGCCGCCAATCCCTCCCCGGCGCCTCGGAGGGAAACCCAATGGGCCGTGAAGCTTATGTAGCGCCCCTGCCCATGCCTGCTGGTCCAGCCATCCATTGTCAGATGCACCCTGTTGCTGACAGCATGATCCAGCGACAGGGTTACATTCTGCACAATGTGCTGGTGTAGGGCAGGGACACCAGTCCTGGCAAAGAAATGGCGGCTGGGGACACGCCATTGGGGTTGGGCCTGCTCCAACATCTGCCTGAAGGGGTTGCAGTCCACTATGTTAAAGGGAAGCAGATGTTGGGCAATAACCCTTGCCAGGAGCCCATTGAGGGAACGCACACGTCGGTCTGAAGGGGGGAAGGGAGTGTTGCGTTCAAAGGCGTCAGAAAGAGACGCCTGGCGCCGGACGGCAGTGCGGGACACCGAAGAGGAGGGTGATGATGTGGAGGTCTGGCTGTCGGTAGCAGTACCTCTACTAGAGGGAGCGGGGGGGCATGACCTGCTGGTAGCCGATGAAGCTGTGGCAGGGGCTGCTGTACCCTGCACACTTGTGGTGGTGGCGCTGCTACCACCAGCACGCTTCATCTGGTCATGCTCCTGCCAGTGATTAATCCGCAGGTGCTGGTTGAGTGCCGTGGTACCCACCCGAGCCAAACACTTCCCTCTCTTCACCTTGGCACGACAGAGCTGGCAGATGGCTACTGTCGGGTTATCTGCTACCAAGGTGAAGTAGGCCCAGAGAGGTGACTTCAGCGTCGCCCTCCTGTCAGATGGGGTGACGCTGACTTCCACCTGCTGGGACTCGGTGCGCACAGGTGGAGCTGCCTGCTGCTGCTGCTGCTGCTGCTGCTGCTGCTGACACCTCCTGCTGCCATCACCAGTGGAGACCCTGACGTTGGTCTCCCTGGTGACCTGGCGCACCGTTTCCCCAGGGTGCCTACCTTCCTCGTCGTCACTGATGCTGTGAACCGACGAGGCAGGTGGCACCCATGTTGGGTCACCCTCCTCTTCGCCCCCAGATATGTCAGACCCAGGGCTGACATGTGGTGGTCTGAAGGAGACATCTGACATGGAGCCGCTAGCCTGGCTCCGATGTCCCCTCACAGACGCATGGGTCTGACTAGGTGCTGGTGTTTCCTGCAGAAAACCACCAGCACCACCATGAAGGGAGGTCTCTGGGCTACTGACAGCCAGTACCCCATCCTCCTCCTCCTCCATTAACCCTTCAAAAAGGTCCTGACCATCAGCACATAAATCAATGTCTGCATGATCGAGGGCCTCCCCCAAGATATCCATGTCACTTTCACCATCAAACAGCATGAGGCTGGACTCGCTGGGGCTGGGTACTAAAGGCACCGGTGTACTGATGGTGGTGGTGCTACTTGGTGATGACTGAGTGGCACTGCTGTGCCCCATGTACTCCACCACTGCTGGAGCCTGTGAAGGCAATATCGGGCGGCTGCCCGAAGTAAAAAACTCCCGGATGAGGCGGACTCCCCTTCCACCCGATCCTCTACCAGTAGTAGGGGCGCGAGAGGTACCCCGTGCTGGCAGCGACCCAGCACTGGGAGTAACTCCCCTACCCCTGCTGCCACGACCACGGATGCTGCTCATGCTGATATGGGGGGGTGGGTAAACTTTATTGGGGGGGGGGGTAAATGTGATAATAGAAAAAACAGGCGCGCAGACAAACAACTAGTAGCTATGCCACTAAACAACAATTAAACGAAAGGTAAATTTTTTTAAATTTTTTTTTTTTTTTAAACTAACTAACTGACTGACAGACAACAGACAAAAACTGACTGGGCAACGAATAAGAGCAATAAAGAAACTAATATAGATAGAACAGTGACTCTGCTAACACAGCAGAGCCAGAGATCTGAATAAACTAAAAATAACTTTTTTTTTTTTTTTTTTTTTTATAAAACAGATAACTATCTAACTAAATAAACACACTAAACTAAGCTAGCTAGCTTACAGAGGTGTACAAGTACACTCAAACCTATCTATCTAACACTAAATGAAACTGGAACACAAACACACAAATAGTAGCTTTAAAAAAAGCTGTTTGGTCTCTTCTTGCTTTTAAAAAAGCAGTTTAGAAATATAAGCACTAGCAGCTGCTAATACTCAAATGAACTGAACACTGAACAGGAGCACAGAACTGAAAGGCACTGCAATGCTGATGCAATATAACACAGAGCACAGAAACACTTCTCCCTCTATATCCACCTTGTGAATCTGCAATGAGCACATGCTGGCACTTAGTTTATATAATGGTCGTGAGGCAGCTTCCTATTGGTTGATGTGGAGGTTGCTAACCTCTGACACCTGTGGAAATGGAACTCTGATTGGCTGTGATGTGAATGAAGGGCGGGGAAAAAAATCGCGCGATATTGCTATTGCCGAATATTCGCATTGCGAATATTCGGCAGCATAAAAGGATCACATGCGCTACTCGGCCCAGGGTCCCTCTAATCATACCACCATTGCTTTTACACGTCGATGGAGATCACTAGCATGTGATCTGTGTTAAAAAAAATTTGAGAAAAATCCGAATATTCGACATTGCGAATATTCGGCACAATATTCGAGATATTGCGCGATTTCTCGAATATGCAATATTCGAGCCGAATATTCGCAATTCGAATATTCGTGAGCAACACTATTCATATTTACAGATGGAATTGTAAGCTTGTCATTATTGTACCTTTTTGTTGTTGATTTTTTTTATTCTGCAGAACCAAACTTTAAGGCGACCATCGTAACAGAATAGAGTCAGCAGGAAACCTAATTTAAGGCATTCTAAACTTTTATTTTCCAGTGGACCACTATGGCTAATTCACGTCTGTCAGTTCACAGGTGGACAAAGGTTGCATTTAGCTTCTCAGTAGAGGTTTGTGAAATGAGAAAAGTAATGTGTCTGCATCCACAGAGCGGCTGTGGAGAACCCTATAATAGAAGTTGATTGGAGCACTGCTCCTGATCCTACAGAAACATAAAAACTACCTTTTTATTGTAATTGCTACATTTCTAAGCTGCGCTGATAAAATTAGAACTGCCAGAACATGTTGATAACAAATGACTGCATGACCACTGTGCCCCTGATCCAGAGTTTTCTGTTTTAATCTTTACTGTAAAGCCAGAGTATTATTTAATATTCTTAATTATGCCAAATGTGCCGTATGCTTTGCTCTAATTATTAACATTGATATTGCTGTCTGATAAAACAAAAATATGCACATGCTATAAGATATCTATCTATCTATCTATCTATCTATCTATCTATCTATCTATCTATCTATCTATCTATCTATCGTGGCAGGGCGAGACTGTGCCACTGTGTAATATGTCGTTCTTGGCCAGATTGTGTAGGAAACAGACACACTAATGGTGCACATGTGTGCTGGGTTTAGGTTAGAGACAGAGTTAGAGGTCAGTGCCCCACCCTCACGAGGAGGTCAGTGTGTGAAGAGAGCCGTAAGAGATGCACGTCTGCACCATGCTGTCCATGTCAGGCAGATCAAGGCCCGAGTCTAAATGAGACAGTTTATGAGAGACAGAGCAGCTGGAAAGCTGCAGGAAAGACACAGAGCTAAGGTGTGCGCGAACACTGGGATGTGTTTAATGGTCAGAAGCAGGGGTGTATTTAGGTTTTGTGCTGCCCTAGGCCTGACTAAACTTGTGCACCCCCTAATTTAAATATGACCTACCCCTTCCTGTCAAGGCCACACCCCTTGCGGTTAAAGACCCACCCTGAAATTATCTAATGGGGACACCAGTTCTGATGGCCTGGAGGGGGGGGTGGATTCCTTTAATTTGCATAGATTTTCTCTCACTTCCTGTTTGGCTATGGGGCAGGAAGTGAAGGGAAAAATGAGAAAGTGCGCTTAGGAAGAAATGTGTTAAGGACTGCAGCCACCCAAGAAAGGATACCCCACAAGTGAAGTACCTAGATAAATGGTATGTGTGAAAGGGGTAGTGGCGCTGTCCCACACCCTTAAAAGGTGTTGGTGTCAGTGTATTGACTAGTGAAATAGGTACTGCAATTTCTAGATATACAGTATTGCACAAATATAATAACGTTAAATAATAAACATATAGTGCCAGATTCAGGTAGAGTTAGGCTGGAGTATCCATTGATCCGCCAGCCTAACTGTCACTTTAAGCTGGCGTTTTTGTTTTCTGTAAGCAGAAAACAAGAAACGCCGGGTTGGAGTTCCGATGCGATCGGCGCAATTGAATTTCGCCATTGCATCGTTACTTCAACTTAAAAATGGCGCCGCGGGCGTTCCCGCTGATTAACGCTGAAAAAATATGTTAATCAGCGGGAGTCGGAAATTCACGATCTTTTTCGGGCGCGACGCATTGACTTTACGACGTTTCCGGAAGCGATACGAGACGTAAAGATAAAGCAGCCCCCTAGTGGAGTATCCTATGTTAAGTGTAGGCGTCGTCATCGCGTCGGAAAAAATAATAATCGCGTCGCTTGCGTAAAACGTTCATGAATGGGGATGTGACATCATTGACGTTCACTGACAGAATTTGGAGCATGCGCACTGGGATGCATTGACACTCGACGCATGCGCAGTACGTTCGCCGCGGGATCGCGCATAGTTTAAATAATACACGCCCCGTACCCACCCAATTTGAATTCCGCCGGCTCATTTGCGATGCGCTGCCGCAACTTTAGGAGCAAGTGCTTCATGAATAACAGCACTTGCTCCTAAAATTTCGGCAGAGTAACGTAAATGAGAAGCGTTACTCCAGAGCAAAGATGCTCTCATCTACCTGAATCTGGTGCAAGGTGCAAACTTAGTGATAAAGATTACAGTCCATGAAATTGCAAAAATCCAAACATATGTCACATTGATAGATGTGCAATGATCCTAGATGCAAATTTCCATCAAAAGGTGTAAGTTCGTGGTAACGCTGTGGTCCGGTGCTCCCCCACCAGGTTCCCCACTCACCATAACTAATCACCCCTTTTTTCCACCTGAAAAAAGGAAAAAACAGGCTCCCATAGTGTAGTAAAAAAGTTTTTTTTTATTATGCACAATCCAGGTGCATTACATAAATAAAATGATACTAGGTACAAAGTAGGGGCCAGATTCTCAGAGGCGTTACGACGGAGTATCTCAGATACCCCGTCGTATCGCCTTTTTTTTTGACTCGTATCTATGCGTGTGATGCTTAGCATCACTTTTGCATAGATACGCTTCTACATCCGACAAGTGTAATACAATTACACTTTCGGATCGTAGGTGTAATGACAACTCCGGCCACTAGGTGGCCTTTACGTTGTTTTTTCATTTGCATATGCAAATGAAGTAGTACGCCGATTCTCGATCGCTTTTACGCCGCCCCGTCGTCGCGTACGTCGTTTACGAACTCGTAAGGTTACCCCAGCTTATATGTGGAGTAACCTTACGAGGTCCCGTCGGATGCCGTCGTGTCCCGTCGGACGCCATGTTAAGTATGGCGTCGGGTCAGCGTCGGCTTTTTCCGTCGCTTACGTCGTTTTACTAACTCGTTCGCGAATAGGGACTTGCGTAAATGACGCTCACGTCGTTTTGACGTCGGTTTCAACGACGCTTTCCGACGTGAGCTGGAGCATGCGCACTGGGCTTTTTCCCCGGCCGGCGCATGCGCAGTTCGTTCGACGCGGGGGCGCGCTTAATTTAAATACAAGCCGCCCCATTTGAATTGCGCGGGTTTACGCTGCGCGATTTACGTGACGCAGGCGAAACCTACGGAGCAAGTGCTTTGAGAATAAAGCACTTGCTCCAGTACGCAGCCGCGGCGTAGTGTAACTGGCTTACGCTACGCCGCCGAAAATATTTGAGAATCTGGCCCATTATGTCCAATGATAAAAAGTCAACAATGTGGTATAATAGGAAACATACACCACAATGTGCAAGGTAAAAAATTATAAAATGATGAATATAAAACAAAAATAGGTGTCCTGTCAGAAGCACCTTGCACACTGCATAAGTTTCCCCTGTCGGTAAGTGGAAGCGCTGGCGTGCGTTCCAAACAGCCCAGACAGCCAACTGGAAGCGCGTGGGTGCGTGTCTAACGTGCTGACGTGCGTCACTACGCTCGAAAAATTGCTGTGCAAATACCATGCGCGATAAAAAGTTGCAATGACCGCCATTGTATTTTCTAGGGTCTTTGCTAAAAAAGCATATATAATGTTTTGGGGTTCTATGTCATTTTCTAGCAAATAAATTATGATTTTTACATGTAGGAGAGGAATGTCAGAATTGGCCTGGGTGTTCCAGAACGCCTGATGGTGCCACGCTGTGTAAAAGTCTCACACATGTGGTATCGCCATACTCGGGAGGAATAGCAGAATGTGTTTCGGGGTGTATTTTGTGGTATGCATATGCTGTGTGTGAGAAATAACCTGCTAATATGAATATTTTGTGAGAAAAAATAAAATAAAAATCTTGATATGGCAAAGAATTGTGGGAAAAAATGACAACGTAAAAAAACTCACAATGCCTCTTTCTAAATACCTTGGAATGTCTTCTTTCCAAAAAGGGGTCATTTGGGGGGTATTTGTACTTTTCTGGCATGTTAGGGTCTCAAGAAATGAGATAGGCCGTCAGTACTTCAGGTATTCGTTTTTTTTCATTTATAGCGGAAAAAAGAAAAAACGCAGAGGTGATCAAATACCACCAAAAGAAAGCTCTATTTGTGGGAAAGAAAGGACAAAAAATCCATTTGGTTACAGTGTTGTATGACTAAGTTATTGTTATTCAAAATGTGAGAGCACCGAAAGCTGAAAATTGGTCTGGTTATTAAGGGGGTTTAACCTCTTATGGACCGCCGCATGTACATTTACGTCGGCAGAATGGCACCGACAGGCACATCAACGTATATATACGTTGGTGTCTTGAGGTGGGTCGGGGGTCCGATCGGGACCCCCCCCAGGTACATGCGGCGGTCCCCGTAGCTGGCCGAGCGATCCGGGATGAGGGGGCGGCTATTCGTTTTTGTCCGCCCCCTCCGGATTGCTCCCAGCCAATCCGCGCGCTCCCCCTGCAGTGCACTTCCTCCTCCTGTGTAAACACAGGAAGGAGGAAGTGATGTGATCTCTCCCCTCAGCGGTATTTTCAACCACCGCTGAGGAGAGATCACATTGCACAGTAAGTCTGCACAAAACTACACTGACACACACTACACGTAGGCACATTAACCCCTTGCGATCACCCCACCCTCCCCCCTGTCACAGTGTCACTGAATGCAGTAATCATACATGTATGATTACTGTATTTAGTGTCAGTGTGACAGGCAGTTAGTGTTAGGTTCAGCAAAGCCCCCGTACCCCCCCCATAAAGTTTTAACCCCTTGATCACCGCCCTAGTTAACCCTTTCACTCCCTATTGCCAGCGTCACTAAGCTACATTTTTCTAATCGCTGTATTAGCGTCGCTGTTCCCGCTAGGTAGCTAATTTTTTTTTATTGCGATTTCTTTTACTAAAGACATATGGCTAAATAAATTTTGGCCTAAATGTTTGACTAAAATTTAGTTTATTTGATTTTTCTTATAACAAAAAGTAAAAAATATTGTTGTTTTTTTCAAAAATGTCGCTCTATTTTTGTATATAGCGCAAAAAATAAAAATTGCAGCGGTGATCAAATACCACCAAAAGAAAGCTCTATTTGTGGGAAGAAAAGGACACAAATTTTGTTTGGGAGCCAAGTCGCACGACCGCGCAATTGTCAGTTAAAGCGACGCAGTGCCGAATCGCAAAAAGGGGCCTGGTCATTTACCTGCATTTTGGTCCGGGTCTTAAGTGGTTAAGTGCCCAGTGGTCAAGTGGTTAAAATTAACACTTTTGTTTTCTCCCCACTTTTCGAATTTGCCGTGAACACCCCAAATTGTTCGCTGTTCGGAAAATGGGCAAACAGCCAATGTTCAAATCAAATTCATGGTTGACTCGAACATAAAGCTCATCCCTAGTTGCTAAGTCAAGGAATTGGTCACAGCAGGTTCCAGCAGTTATGACAGATTAAAAAGGATGGGTAGATTTCCTACTGCCTGTAGCAATGGATGTAGCAAGGTCCCAAGCCTCCTTTGGTCTAATGAGGACCTCAAGGGTCAGAGATGGTAGACATCCTTCTGTAGATGGTGGGTTGCATGACATAGTGCATGTAATGTAAGGTGGATTGATTGGGCGCCAGACACTTCTTGAATGCAAAAGAGATTTTATTTCTCTTAACAGAACTTTGGAAGAGAGGGTTAGGGCCAGGACACCCTTAGGTAGTTGCAAGAATAACTGGCAGATTCTGAGACCTCAACAGGAGGAGAGCCATGCAGGGAAAGGCATCCAGCAAGACGCCACATCTGCATGTGTAGGAATGCTGTCTTCTGTGGCAACAGTTTTTAACAGTTTCTAACACAAGTTGTAACAGTTCCTTTGCTTCCACTACAATCACTTCTTGTAGTTCTTCAGTCCACTGAGCTCACAGTCTCTCACTTTACTAGATGATTCACTGCCACTGAATCCCTTGAGCTCCTCCAATCTTCATGGTACTATCTTCCTCAATTGTCACCCCCGTCTCTCTGCTGGGTCCCTAGTTTGGCAAGATACTTCTTAAGCTTTAACCATCTAGCCTGCTCGATTCCTGGCTTGACACACAAGGCTGCTCTGCACATGTCACCTCCTCTGGCTGGGTCTCTGGCTTGATACCCTCTGAAGTTTCCAGAGTCTTCACTGTCCTCGGTTGGTGAGAATATTGCTCCGGTACTTGATTTAGCTACACACTGTGGTCCCTGATAATAAGGTAGTTGGTCCCTTAGCGGTGACAGCTTCCCCTCTACCTCCAACCACAATGGTTCTCCTGCTGGCAGAACCATCACTTCTGGTTGGACTGCAAGCTGCAATCCCAACCCTCCACTGCTCTCTTGCTTCTGGATAGACCCTCAGACAGCCTAGCAGCCATATGTGCCCAGGATAGGCACAAACTACAGCCTGGGCACTACACTTCCACACAGACAGCCATCCAGGTGGCACAGAGCACCGATCACCTGACTCCACCCAAATATATAGGTTCTCCCAACAGGCCAAGCGATTTAAGAAAACCCCTGCCCATTGGACGGGATACCAATGAAATCAATTGATCCTCAACAATTTCCCAATTGCAGGTAAATTTAGGAGCAACTCTGCCTAGAAACCAGGGTGCTACATAGAAGTATCTACAATGTGAAGTGAACTCACAAGAGCAGGCATTACCATTGATGTTTTTCTCTTTATCTCCTGCTCTGGGGAAAACGATAACATTTTGGATTTGCTATCATTTTCTGTTTTAGTGATAACAGTCATTGGGATAAACAGAGGGATGCATCTCACCAGTGGGAACACAAAGTGAAATAAAATCTTGACAAATGATCTAACCCCTCTAAAACAAAATAAAAAAAATTATAGATTATACTGAGCCATCTCATAAGAGATAAATCACTGCTCTCTTGGCTCATTCATGTTTTGAAAATAGGAACAGTAATAGTAAACTTTTTTGGTGCTGAAGGAGCTCATTTGTCCCAATGTCTTCTGGGTCTTGGAAATTAGGTTAAAGGAGGCATGTGATTGGGCTGGATCTGTGTTTTTTTTCTTATTTTTTTTTTAAGGATTCTGCCCATAGATGGATAGAAATTTGTCTGGTTCAGCAGGGACCAGTCAAATTTCAATCCATGTGGCCCGCCCGCTCAACAGAAGTCAATATAACGATTGACCCATCAGTGTATTTTGACAGTGGAGAAGACCCACTGGTTAATCAGGGGGAAAAAAAAGAGCCATCTATGGCCAGTAAAAAATGCTTTTCTTTTATTAGCCATGTGGCTTTACAATGATTGTAAATGTAAATATAATTATTGTATTACCCAAGGACTCATCTTACATTGTTTATATATAGCAGCGATGTCATGTCAGAAAAATGGCTTTACATGGAAACATATACTTTTTTTTATAGCACAAAAAACATCCACATAACATAGAAACATTTAAAAAAAAAAATGTGCTTTCGTTACATTTTCACATAAGATTTCATATTTTATTAAAAACATTATTAAGTGGCTGTTAATGTGGTCTGTATACTCTGCTAGTGTATGGCAATGTACCCATTAAGCTCAAAGGCTATTGTAACCTTTTTCCTACCAAAAGGGCGCCTGGTGTCAGAATGCAAAAGCAGGCGGCGGAATATGTGAATACATTTCAAAATACTAACAACAACTTACAAAGCCATCCACAACTACCTTGTCTCAAAATACCAAACAAACCATTCTCTACACTCCTCCGAAGACCTTCTGCTATATAATTCTCTCTTTACCTCCTCCCATGATCACCAAATAAATGGCTCTCTATTTTAAAAGCTACAAAAGTAGAATGTAGTAGCTATTTGTAAGCATACAAAAAAAAAAGAAGAAAGAAAAGTTAAAAAGGAACCTGTAAAAGTATATTAATAATATTTAAATAAAGAAAATTATTACGCAGGTAGAAAGGTAAAATTAAATAAAAAAAGAAATGTGAGCTGCTGGCAACAACACAACAGGGCAGTTGATGATAGAAACAAATATAACATAAGTTGCCGTGCTAAATAATAAAAATAGTGAAAACAGTTTTTATACGGCTTGTATTTAAATTAAGCGCGGCCCCGCACCGAACGAACTGCGCATGCGCCGGCCGTAAATGCAGCCCACTGCGCATGCTCCATAGTACGCAGCAAATATATTGGTTTCGACGTCAACGTAATTAACGCACAGCCCTATTCGCGACGAGTTACGTAAACGACGGAAAAAGACGATGTTGTCCCGACGTTCATACTTAACATGGTGTACGCCGGACCTACGCAAGGTTACCCCTCATATAGCACAGGTAACCTTACGCTTACGCAAACTACGTAAACTACGTCGACGGCACGCAAATACGTTCGGGAATCAGAGTATCAGGCTAATTTGCATATTCGACGCAGAAATCGACGAGAACGCCACCTAGCGGCCAAGCGTAACATTGCAACTTAGCCAGTCGGATCTACGCCAAATCTATGCGTAACTGATTCTAAGAATCAGTCGCATAGATAGGAGGGCTCAGAAACAGAGATACGACGGTGTATCTGAAGATACACCGTCGTATCTCTTCTGAGAATCTGTCCCTAAGAGTCTAGACATGCGTGAGTGACACAAAGAAGATCTATTTGGTTCCCTCTGTTTAGGCTGAATAGGATAGTGTCATGGCTGACAATGAAAATTGCTCCAACTCACAAACCATAGGAAAAGGAAAACTGGTCCACATTGTTAAAAACTGTATGGTATTTTATTAAAAGAAAATGATACTAAGAACTCACAGAACCCCAGATAAAATTCAGCATGTAAAAAAATCAAAGGTTTCCAGGAAATATTCCACATGTAGACAGGCTTGTCTTGCATGGTAATGTCTGTGATGTTACCAAGCAAGTCAAGCCTGTCTACATGTGGACTAATTCTTGAGAACCATTGATTTTTTACATGCTGGATTTTAACTGAAGTTCTGTGAGTTTTTAGTATAATTTTCTTTTAATAAAATATCATACAGTTTTGATTGGTTCAAGCGCATTAATCACATTGCGGAAATGGAAAACCTGATACACCAGGCCCATGACACACCAACAAAGTTTACTGAGCAATGGGCGTGTTGGGTAGATTTCACCACCACAGACAACTACAGGCAGGTCATGTCTTGACGGGCACCACGTAGACACTAGACGGGAACGTTCATTGACCCTCATTTTCTATCCCTACATCTGTGTTCACCGTCCTCTTTCCACCTGTGCACCCTACGTCTAATCTTATTCTCCAATGGTTATCACACCTCCCACGACCCACTGCCCCAAGCCCCCGATACTCGACTAACCCATACTCCAACAGTCGCTGAGGACACAACCCTTTAATCCCCGTTCCGGGTATCTACCCGACGCATGCTTCCTTACACACATTACTTATTACCGGGGGTGCTCGAGGTAACCCCTCAGTTCTATCTGTTCTACCACCCTGGCCCACCCCCACCCTGACTTATCACTCCACCCATCGGGGTGGACATACCACTTCTGTTCACTCTTGTCCACATAGACATCACCCCGACCACCAACCCATATTACTCCCATCCCCGAGTGACGACGAGGATCATCCTGGTCCAAGGGTTCTTTCTCAAGATGGCGCAATTTTTGAAAAAGCTATAATGTGTCACCTGTTCATGTTCAGTTATGTTTATGCGCTGATATGTATACGCGCATTTTTGTGAAGCGGCTGCGACCGCGTTTATTGATCTACGACTGATTTACTGTTATGCTTTATCACTTGTTATGTATTCATTATCATCAATAAACTTTGGTAAAAAAAAAAATATATATCATACAGTTTTACACTACGTGGACCATTTTTCTTTTCCCTATGGTTTGTAAATTGAAGCAATTATCATTGTCAGTCATGACACTATCCTATTCAGCCTAAACAGAGGGAACCGAATAGATCTTGTGTATCACTCATGCTTGTCTAGACTCTTAGGGCCAGATTCACAGAGCCATTACGTCGGCGTTACAGGAGATGCGCGGCGTAAGTCTAAATTTGAGAAATCTACTTTTTTTGGACCGGCGTAATTTCGATAGACCGGCGTATCCGTCTGCGCAAAACTGCGCTAGACACACCATTGATTTGCTACTCAAATATGCAAATGAGGGAGTTACGGGGATCCACAAAAGTAAGTTGGTGCAGCGCAGGTTACGCGCTGTGCGCAACAGCTGCACGTCCTGTCTAAAATTAGACCATATAAAAGGTGGAATAAAATTAGACAATCCGTCTACATGTCAGCTAAAGCAACCCTGTAAGTGAGGAGCTGAGCAGTCACACTTGCTGCACAACAAACTTTATGCCAACATGCCAGGGGCATCCTTGCTTATAGCTATACTAATGACTAGAGGAGCAAAGAAGGAGGAGGGCACGGAGGAGGGCACGGAGGAGGGCACAGAGGAGGGCACGGGAGAGGATATACCGCACACGCATAGACATCTTTGGCATGAGTGATTCTGAGGTGTATCGCACCTTCAGATTCACCCCTCATGCCATTCTGGAATTAACCACAACCTTGCAGGAGGACATCACCAGCCCAACACACCGCTCACATGCAGTGCAGCCAGTGGTCAAGGTCCTGGCAACACTCCATTTCCTTGCCAGTGGCTCTTTTCAAAGAACAAGTGGAGTGGTGGCTGGGATGTCACAATCCTCCATGAGCAGATGTGTGCACCAGGTTGTCCCTGCAATCCTCAGATGCATGGCCAACCAAATCATCAAACCAACCACTGAGGACCTGCGGCTGAAGGCAATGACAGATTTCTACAGAATTGCCAGATTCCCACGCACCTTGGGGGCAATTGATTGCACACATGTGGCACTCCAGCCCCCCCATGAGACAGAGCACATATACCGCAATCGGAAGCATTGGCATTCCATCAACGTACAGGTGATAGTCGATGCCCAAGGCCTCATATGGCACGTCCGTGCCAAACACCCCGGATCCAGCCATGACAGCTTCATATACAATCAGAGCCCCATCCGAATGGAATTCGAACAGAATGTGTATGAGGACACCTGGCTGGTTGGTGAGTGACATAGGTGGCAGGCATGACTGTCCCCCCCATGATGCACAAATCACAAGGGGCACATGCATGACTAACATCCTCCTGTCTTTTCCCTTACAGGTGACTCTGCATATGCACTGGGACCCCATCTCATGACTCCTATTCGGAACCCCCAAACCCCAGGAGAGGAAAGATACAATGAAGACCACGCCCAAACACGTGCAGTGGTGGAGCGCACCTTTGGCCTCCTGAAGTCACGTTTCCAATGCCTGGATAAGTCTGGGGGGACTCTGTTGTATTCCCCAAACTTTGTGTGCCAGATCATCGGTGCATGTTGCCTGCTGCACAACTTTGCAGTAAGAAAGGGCCTGCAGATTGACATAAATGATGACCTGACCCCTGAACCAGACAATCCCCCCCTAACCGAGGATACCCTGTCTTCTGAGGGAAGAGCAGCCAGGAGACAGCTCACATTAGGCATCTTTGCACATTAAACACACACATTAATCATGGCACAATGAGAATGCATGCATGCACACCACTGTGGTCCCTAGCACAGACACATCACATCCTCATCAAATTGGATAAGCACAAGCCCACCATGCAGGACTTGTGAGCAGCAACGCCATGCCGCGGCTCCAATTATGTCACTGTACATTCATACACCATTCACACGGACCTGGGGATCACTTCTCCCTGGTCCTGTGGAACCCTTCTCCACCACAAATGAGGGTGACACCCCTTTTCAGGCAGGAATGTCACCCCCACATTCCGAAATCATTCACAACAAAAAAAAAAATTGTCCAGCAAAAAAAAAAAAAAAAAGGGGGAGACCAAATTAATGCCGCTGGCGTGACCCACGCCTGGGGCGGCCACGGCCCCGGCTCCTCAGGGGAGACTCATGGGGGGGTAATCCGGGAAAGGAGGAGCAGCCCCTGGTCTCTGCCCACCTGGCGGCCTGCCCTCCAAGGCCACGGCAATTCTGGTCAGGCCAGCACTTAGTGTTGCCGTATTGGCCTGGATAGCCTGGGTGAGGGCCCTCACATCCTGCCCAACGTCTGCTGTAGTAGTCTGCAGTACGTTTAGGCAGTTTGTAAGAGCCCGGGAGTGGCAGTCCAGGTCCCCAAGCGTATCCTTTATGGAGGACAGGCTCTCCTCCATCTGCACCAAAGTCTGGCTGACCTGTCCCAGATGGTGGGTCTGAAGGGCCTGGTCCCTTCTGAGATTGGCGGGCAGAACCTCGGCCACCCCCCTGGTCTTCTGGGACGACTTCCTGCCTCCAGCTGATGCTTGTGGCCGGGGAGAAGGGGAGGCCCTTGGGAGGGGAGCCCTGTTGGGGAGGAGTGGGAGGGGCTACCCCTTATGGAGGGCCGGCTGCTGCCAGCCAGAGGAGAAGACTCCTCCAAAAATAACAATCCACTGGCTGACATGACCTCCTCCTCCTCCTCAAACTCCTCCTCCTCCAACTCCTCCTAGGACTCCGGTCTTGTCTGGGGGTCCTCATCAGGCTGGTGTCCCAGGGATGGTGCAGTCAGGCCAGATGGCCCAGCACCCTCCTGCACATCTGTGGATGACACAAAACATTCACAGGTTGGAGGATCCACACACTTGCCACATATTCCCTCCCCCCCACACATGCTACACACCAGATAGGACAAAAAAAAACCCTTACCTGTCATCACGGGCTCCTGACTGGAGTCATAGCCAGGCAGGCCCTTCACTTGTTGCCTATTAAAGGTGTGGGCCACCGCACGCTCCTCCACTGTCAGCCTAACAGGGCAAGGTGGGCCCCCTCCAGTGCCCCTGGCATGGGCTGCCATTTTGGTCAGCTTCTTTCGGATCAGACGCCGGAGATCATTGATCTTCTTTACGAT
Source organism: Rana kukunoris (assembly GCA_029574335.1). Taxonomy (NCBI): domain Eukaryota; kingdom Metazoa; phylum Chordata; class Amphibia; order Anura; family Ranidae; genus Rana; species Rana kukunoris. Next base: position 474,854,974 of record CM056049.1, read on the forward strand.
CCCCTCGCGTGTCCGGGTCTCCCCCCCCCCAATGAATTTACCTGGTCAGTAATGTTCTGCAAAATCTCCTTCTTCCTGGCTGGGGTGGTGTTGGCACTCTCCAGGCCGTGAAGGAAACGGCCATATTGGGTAAGGGCCCGGCAATAATTTGTTTCTCCCCCAAAGAAAAATTGCTTCTGCGCTTCCTCTCAGTCATACTCATACAACAACTCTCTCCCAAACAATCACCAAAAAACACACACAAAAACAAGCAGGAAAAATCAAGCAACAAAACAAACAAACAAAATCTATCAACCAAAAAGTCTCACAACCAGTCACCAAAAAACACTATCAAATATATTCTACAAAACACTAGATCAAACAGTCAACAAATATCACAAAGACAAGTCACAACACAACAAACGCAAACACACAACAGAACAAAAGCACCTTGCTGTATAGGAAGGAATACAAAGGGATGTACTTTTGCAAAGGAAGGGCGTTTGTGTCTGTCTATTTAAGCTCTCTCATGGTTTGCTTCATGTGCGCATGCGCGATCCGGCCGGCCCTTTATTTGCATGGGGTCACGGCTCATTTCAATGAAACACGCCCACGTCCTTCCCAATTTGAATTACTCCGCTTTACGCCTCGGAATTTATGTTACACCGGCGCAAATTTCTGCGCAAATACTATGAGGATACTGTGATTGCGCCTCTACATTGCGCCGGTCTAACGTAAAGGAGGTGCGCTACGCCCGTCAAAATATGCGCCAATGTACGTGAATCTGGCCCTTAGCATTTCACATGATTCAAGGTGGAGGTGCACCCTAGGTTTATAGTTAGCACTTATTGTGAGTTCCTATAAAGTGTCTGTTGAGCACAGCAGAGTGTTGAAAGAAGCAACTGCAAGTAGCTTTCTATAATGTGAACTATATATATGTATTATACCTATCTATACCAGTAGGTGGCACTGCAGTGTTATTCAGTGTTATTATGCAGTGTGTTATTCTAAGGTAATCTAGTCACAGGACGTTCTGTCCCTACATCTGTGTTCACCGTCCTCTTTCCACCTGTGCACCCTACGTCTAATCTTATTCTCCAATGGTTATCACACCTCCCACGACCCACTGCCCCAAGCCCCCGATACTCGACTAACCCATACTCCAACAGTCGCTGAGGACACAACCCTTTAATCCCCGTTCCGGGTATCTACCCGACGCATGCTTCCTTACACACATTACTTATTACCGGGGGTGCTCGAGGTAACCCCTCAGTTCTATCTGTTCTACCACCCTGGCCCACCCCCACCCTGACTTATCACTCCACCCATCGGGGTGGACATACCACTTCTGTTCACTCTTGTCCACATAGACATCACCCCGAACACCAACCCATATTACTCCCATCCCCAAGTGACGACGAGGATCATCCTGGTCCAAGGGTTCTTTCTCAAGATGGCGCAATTTTTGAAAAAGCTATAATGTGTCACCTGTTCATGTTCAGTTATGTTTATGCGCTGATATGTATACGCGCATTTTTGTGAAGCGGCTGCGACCGCGTTTATTGATCTACGACTGATTTACTGTTATGCTTTATCACTTGTTATGTATTCATTATCATCAATAAACTTTGGTAAAAAAAATAATATATATCATACAGTTTTACACTACGTGGACCATTTTTCTTTTCCCTATGGTTTGTAAATTGAAGCAATTATCATTGTCAGCCATGACACTATCCTATTCAGCCTAAACAGAGGGAACCGAATAGATCTTGTGTATCACTCATGCTTGTCTAGACTCTTAGGGCCAGATTCACAGAGCCATTACGTCGGCGTTACAGGAGATGCGCGGCGTAAGTCTAAATTTGAGAAATCTACTTTTTTTGGACCGGCGTAATTTCGATAGACCGGCGTATCCGTCTGCGCAAAACTGCGCTAGACACACCATTGATTTGCTACTCAAATATGCAAATGAGGGAGTTACGGGGATCCACAAAAGTAAGTTGGTGCAGCGCAGGTTACGCGATGTGCGCAACAGCTGCACGTCCTGTCTAAAATTAGACCATATAAAAGGTGGAATAAAATTAGACAATCCGTCTACATGTCAGCTAAAGCAACACTGTTAGTGAGGAGCTGAGCAGTCACACTTGCTGCACAACAAACTTTATGCCAACATGCCAGGGGCATCCTTGCTTATAGCTATACTAATGACTAGAGGAGCAAAGAAGGAGGAGGGCACGGAGGAGGGCACGGAGGAGGGCACGGGAGAGGATATACCGCACACGCATAGACATCTTTGGCATGAGTGATTCTGAGGTGTATCGCACCTTCAGATTCACCCCTCATGCCATTCTGGAATTAACCACAACCTTGCAGGAGGACATCACCAGCCCAACACACCGCTCACATGCAGTGCAGCCAGTGGTCAAGGTCCTGGCAACACTCCATTTCCTTGCCAGTGGCTCTTTTCAAAGAACAAGTGGAGTGGTGGCTGGGATGTCACAATCCTCCATGAGCAGATGTGTGCACCAGGTTGTCCCTGCAATCCTCAGATGCATGGCCAACCAAATCATCAAACCAACCACTGAGGACCTGCGGCTGAAGGCAATGACAGATTTCTACAGAATTGCCAGATTCCCACGCACCTTGGGGGCAATTGATTGCACACATGTGGCACTCCAGCCCCCCCATGAGACAGAGCACATATACCGCAATCGGAAGCATTGGCATTCCATCAACGTACAGGTGATAGTTGATGCCCAAGGCCTCATATGGCACGTCCGTGCCAAACACCCCGGATCCAGCCATGACAGCTTCATATACAATCAGAGCCCCATCCGAATGGAATTCGAACAGAATGTGTATGAGGACACCTGGCTGGTTGGTGAGTGACATGATGCACACATCACAAGGGGCACATGCATGACTAACATCCTCCTGTCTTTTCCCTTACAGGTGACTCTGCATATGCACTGGGACCCCATCTCATGACTCCTATTCGGAACCCCCAAACCCCAGGAGAGGAAAGATACAATGAAGACCACGCCCAAACACATGCAGTGGTGGAGCGCACCTTTGGCCTCCTGAAGTCACGTTTCCGATGCCTGGATAAGTCTGGGGGGACCCTGTTGTATTCCCCAAACTTTGTGTGCCAGATCATCGGTGCATGTTGCCTGCTGCACAACTTCGCAGTAAGAAAGGGCCTGCAGATTGACATAAATGATGACCTGACCCCTGAACCAGACAATCCCCCCCTAACCGAGGATACCCTCTCTTCTGAGGGAAGAGCAGCCAGGAGACAGCTCACATTAGGCATCTTTGCACATTAAACACACACATTAATCATGGCACAATGAGAATGCATGCATGCACACCACTGTGGTCCCTAGCACAGACACATCACATCCTCATCAAATTGGATTAGCACAAGCCCACCATGCAGGACTTGTGAGCAGCAACGCCACGCCACGGCTCCAATTATGTCACTGTACATTCATACACCATTCACACGGACCTGGGGATCACTTCTCCCTGGTCCTGTGGAACCCTTCTCCACCACAAATGAGGGTGACACCCCTTTTCAGGCAGGAATGTCACCCCCACATTCCCAAATCATTCACAACAAAAAAAAAAATTGTCCAGCAAAAAAAAAAAAATTCCAGCAAAAAAAAAAGTCCAGAAAAAAAAAAAAAGGGGGAGACCAAATTAATGCCGCTGGCGTGACCCACGCCTGGGGCGGCCACGGCCCCGGCTCCTCAGAGGAGACTCATGGGGGGGTAATCCGGGAAAGGAGGATCAGCCCCTGGTCTCTGCCCACCTGGCGGCCTGCCCTCCAAGGCCACGGCAATTCTGGTCAGGCCAGCACTTAGTGTTGCCGTATTGGCCTGGATAGCCTGGGTGAGGGCCCTCACATCCTGCCCAACGTCTGCTGTAGTAGTCTGCAGTACGTTTAGGCAGTTTGTAAGAGCCCGGGAGTGGCAGTCCAGGTCCCCAAGCGTATCCTTTATGGAGGACAGGCTCTCCTCCATCTGCACCAAAGTCTGGCTGACCTGTCCCAGATGGTGGGTCTGAAGGGCCTGGTCCCTTCTGAGATTGGCGGGCAGAACCTCGGCCACCCCCCTGGTCTTCTAGGACGACTTCCTGCCTCCAGCTGATGCTTGTGGCCGGGGAGAAGGGGAGGCCCTTGGGAGGGGAGCCCTGTTGGGGGAGGAGTGGGAGGGGCTACCCCTTATGGAGGGCCGGCTGCTGCCAGCCAGAGGAGAAGACTCCTCCAAAAATAACAATCCACTGGCTGACATGACCTCCTCCTCCTCCTCAAACTCCTCCTCCTCCAACTCCTCCTAGGACTCCGGCCTTGTCTGGGGGTCCTCATCAGGCTGGTGTCCCAGGGATGGTGCAGTCAGGCCAGATGGCCCAGCACCCTCCTGCACATCTGTGGATGACACAAAACATTCACAGGTTGGAGGATCCACACACTTGCCACATATTCCCTCCCCCCCACACATGCTACACACCAGATAGGACAAAAAAAAACCCTTACCTGTCATCACGGGCTCCTGACTGGAGTCATAGCCAGGCAGGCCCTTCACTTGTTGCCTATTAAAGGTGTGGGCCACCGCACGCTCCTCCACTGTCAGCCTAACAGGGCAAGGTGGGCCCCCTCCAGTGCCCCTGGCATGGGCTGCCATTTTGGTCAGCTTCTTTCGGATCAGACGCCGGAGATCATTGATCTTCTTTACGATCCCCTCGCGTGTCCGGGTCTCCCCCCCCCCCCAATGAATTTACCTGGTCGGTAATGTTCTGCAAAATCTCCTTCTTCCTGGCTGGGGTGGTGTTGGTACTCTCCAGGCCGTGAAGGAAAACGGCCATATTGGGTAAGGGCCTGGCAATAATTTGTTTCTCCCCCAAAGAAAAATTGCTCTTGCACTTCCTCTCAGTCATACTCATACAACAACTCTCTCCCAAACAATCACCAAAAAACACACACAAAAACAAGCAGGAAAAATCAAGCAACAAAACAAACAAACAAAATCTATCAACCAAAAAGTCTCACAACCAGTCACCAAAAAACACTATCAAATATATTCTACAAAACACTAGATCAAACAGTCAACAAATATCACAAAGACAAGTCACAACACAACAAACGCAAACACACAACAGAACAAAAGCACCTTGCTGTATAGGAAGGGATACAAAGGGATGTACTTTTGCAAAGGAAGGGCGTTTGTGTCTGTCTATTTAAGCTCTCTCATGGTCTGCTTCATGTGCGCATGCGCGATCCGGCCGGCCCTTTATTTGCATGGGGTCATGGCTCATTTCAATGAAACACGCCCACGTCCTTCCCAATTTGAATTACTCCGCCTTACGCCTCGGAATTTATGTTACACCGGCGCAAAATACTGTGATTGCGCCTCTACATTGCGCCGGTCTAACGTAAAGGAGGTGCGCTATGCCCGTCAAAATATGTGCCAATGTACGTGAATCTGGCCCTTAGCATTTCACATGATTCAAGGTGGAGGTGCACCCTAGGTTTATAGTTAGCACTTATTGTGAGTTCCTATAAAGTGTCTGTTGAGCACAGCAGAGTGTTGAAAGAAGCAACTGCAAGTAGCTTTCTATAATGTGAACTATATATATGTATTATACCTATCTATACCAGTAGGTGGCACTGCAGTGTTATTCAGTGTTATTATGCAGTGTGTTATTCTAAGGTAATCTAGTCACAGGACGTTCTGTCTATGTTCAGTGCATGTACTTGTTTGTTATTCTCTTCCTGTCTATGATAAAAGGCATGTAATATATTCCTCAATGAAAGTAAAGTATTCTCTGCATTCAAGAAGCTTCCAAGACAAGACTTACAACATTAATAGACCTGAAGTGTGCCTTGGTGGTCTAGTCAGTATGCCAAGAAAAGGGGGCATACCCAAAGTAAGTAATGGGTAGTTGTTGAAGAAGGATATGCTGAGAAGTGCCCTGAAAAGGGAAGGGTGGGAGGGTGTCGAATGCGATTGAATGCGCAGACTCACGGACATTTTTCTGTGCAATTTTCTTTAGATTTACCTTCAACTATGTAGTGCAAGGGCCTGCCTGGTTAAAATAGTCTGACCAAGTGTATGGGGCTTAACAATAGTATTGTTAAGCCCCATACACTTGGTCAGACTATTTTAACAACAAACATAAAAACGATCGTTTTCCGATCGTTCTCAGAAAATGTGTTCGTTTTTAAACTGCATCAGAAAACCATTTTTGGGTTCAAAAGTCTGGCCAACTGATCTCCCTTCAGATGAAAATCCACAGAAAAGTTTATTAGGCTTTACTGTACAAGTGTACTCACTAACTATTCTGCACAAAAGAGAAGCTGCTTTCAGTCACTGAGGCTGGCCATACATGTTCAATTTTCTTGTACAATTTTCTTTTAGATTTACCAAAAACCATATATGAGGTCAAACTAAACAACACTTTCAATTGTATGCAATCAGGCAGGCCCTTGCACTACATAGTTGAAGGTAAATCTAAAGAAAATTGCACAGAAAATTGTATCATGTATGGCCAGCCTAACTCTCTGCCCATTCAAAAAAAACATAAACAAAAGATTTGCATTTGAACCTGTTTCTTTTGTTATTTTCGTATGTTGATATGACACCTATAACAGAAAAAGGAATTCATTCAATATACATAATGAAATTCTTTTGTTATAGATGTCATTGAACAATGAACATACAACTGACACTAACAAAAGAAAAGCATTCAAGATACACAGAATGCAAATTGACGAAAATTCACGATAATTATTGTCTAACAAGAAACGAACATGAATTAAACAGAATAGCGAATCATCCCGCATGTACGAAAATAAAACGGTAACGGAAATACGAAACGATCGGAATACGAAAAAATCACGTCGTACGACAAACGAACGGGAACGAACGGGAAAACGGGCGTCTTACGAAAAACGAACGGAAACGAACAGACGGGACCATACGAAACGGAACAAAAAAAAAACGAAAAAAATTTCTGTGCACATGTCTAGTTTTCATCAGACAACTCTGAACTTGTCTGATGGTCTGATGTGCGTACACACCATCGAACCAAAATCCGATCAGACCAGAACGCGGTGACGTAGAACACAACGACGTGCTGAAAAAAGCATGCGTCGACTTGATTCTGAGCATGCGCGGGTTTTTGGTCCGATGCTATTGTGTACTAACCATTGAACCTGTCCGACGGACAGGTTCCATCAGACAGGTTTTAAAGCATGTTTTAAAACTTTGGTCTGACGGACAACGGTCTGATGGGCCGTACACACCATCAAACTGGTCTGATGAAACTGGCAGGGCCTAGGGCCGCGTACACACGATCAAATCTATCTGCTGGAAACGGTCTGACATGCTTTAAAATCTGTCTGCTGGGAATCCGTCCGTCCCATATGTCCAGTGCCGATCCTGACCTCCCTGGGGCCCTAAGCAAAATTACATTTCACATTAAAGTTGAGAAGCGGGTGGAGTGGGTGTTCTGCTGTCGGAAATGACATCTTACATTAAAGTGAGAAGCAGGGGGTGCTGACTTCTTACCTCTACTGCCATGCAGCCAGCAAGTTGAGAAGCCGGGTGAGGGGCCGAAAATCACTTCTCACCAGGCAGGGCCTCTAGTAATTTGGGGGGACCTCCGCAGTTTTGTGGGGCCCCATGCGCCTTGCATAGTGAGCCTATAGGGCGGATCGGCTCTGCATATGTCTGCTGGTTAGTACGCTAACCAGCAGACATATCTGCCCGCACATGCGTCGAATGGATTCGACGCATGCGCGGAAGTGTTTTACTTCCTGGTGCGGTGACGTGGCGGCATCAAAGTCATCGCCACGTCACCACGCTGTCTGCCGGCGGGGATTTTGGTTTGATCGTGTGTACAGCGATCAAACCAAAACAGCCCAGCAGACAAATCTGATCAAATCGGTCTGTCAGACCGATTTGAACAGATTTATTTGGTCATGTGTAAGCGGCCTAAGAGTTAATAAAGTATTGCAACTTCAGTTCTTTGTTTCAGCCCAATGTGAACAGGGATTTAAGTGCTAAATCTAGCATGCTTCTTTTCCAAGCAAGACTTTATCAGAATTACTTTGCCTTTTCAACAGGCACAATCTATAAATATCCATTATTTTAAACCATCTGCAGATCCCCCATGGACAGTAGGAGAATGCTCGCCCACCAGGTTTTCTTCATTCCCTGTTTTTCATATCATGTAGGTGTTCAGCTTTATAAACTTTTAACTTATGTTTTGCCTTTCCTACATACAGTATATTTTGCCACGTGGACAAGAAGTACAATTTTTTTTTCTTAGTAGTAATAATCACTTAGTGCTTTATAGCTTACCACTTTGAGAGTGCCTTGCCATCCTATGCTATGGGACAGTGGGGTTGATTTACAAAAACTGGAAAGTGCATATATATATATATATATATATATATATATATATATATACATATACAGTATGTATATAGTATCACTGAGGTCATATTACTCATATTTCTGTTTCTTAGTCATCCAGATAGTACATTTAGTATCTTGTCAGATAATCAGATATAGCACTTGTCTATTGCAGGCTGATAGCAGCTCAAAGACTGGTGTAGAAATATGTAACCGTATGCCAATGAGGAGAGAGTTGCAGCTGACACAAATTCTGTCTTATGATAGAAGACTTGATCCGAGTATAAAATAATAATTTCAGATAGGCTTGCAGTATTAGCAATGTGATGGGAGAGGCAATGGAGTAGGTCTGGTGAGCATGGGAGGAGGTAACAAGAGAATTAGATAGCAGAAGGTCTTTGGAGGAGTGTAGAAAATGGTTTGGTTGGTATTTTGAGACATGGTAGTTGTGGATGGCTTTGTAAGTTGTTAGTATTTTGAAATGTATTCACTGGGTGAGTGGAAGCCAATGAAGTGAATGGCAGAGAAGGGGCAGCAGACAATGAATTGTTGGTAAGATGGATAAATCCGGCAGCAGCATTCATGATGGACTGGTGTAGAAATATGTAACCATATGCCAATGAGGAGAGAGTTGCAATAGTATACTAATTTAACAGCTGACACAAGTTCTGATTATGAGTCTTCTTACATAAAAGAGGTCTAGGTGAAGTATGCCTTCATTAAGCTCTGAAGTGTGTCCCAGCAGGTGAGCTATTATAATTCCTGGATGTTTTTTCTGGCTACACACCTCACAGGCAAGTCTTTCATTTGGGTATCTGGCACCTACATTTCTCAGAGTTTCTTGGTCTTCTACCCAATCCCAATTAAAGTGGCAAAACCAGTTAACGCTCCTGCCTTACCCTGCTAGTACAGAATCCTGTCCCTGTGTACACTTGTAACTCCAGGGGGCCTATTAATTTGGCTATTTATAGTACATCTGCACCCAAAAATGTCTGACAAATTCTTGTGGTAATCGTGTGTCTAACTTTGACACAGGCTCCCCAAGTTGGTGCCTGGAGCCCATGTTAATCTCATGTTGGGTTCCCCCACGTGTTAGAATCATAATATGGGTCATGTGACCACACTGTTGCTACTGAAAAAAGAAAGGGAAAGTGACATAGCAATCACATGACCTCTGTATTTTTCCCAGGACATCTAACTCAACAGGGTAATCCAGAGGAAAACAGCCCGCAATCACCCTTCCGCATAAGCAGAGGCTGCCAACTGACCTCCTACCTGCATGCTGATTCAACTGTTTTTTTTCTAGTATGCATATGTATGTTAATAGTCTTGTGATTTTAGCATGTGGTTTGTTGTTATGTCCCCTGGACTCTCTGTGTCTCTCAGGTGTTGCTGGTAATGCTGCCAGTATCTGCTCAGCAAGTTACACACACATATAGAAACAAAAAATGTAGCGCTAATAATAAATAGTAGCAAATATGAAAATCGCATTTGTATAAGGTGAGTACATAAGAGCCACTAGCACTGAACATGGAGTGGCCCAAAAGAAGTGCTCAAAGTGTGCAGAGTTCCAAAGTCTATATGTAGAAGAGTGGGTGATCATCCAATAAGGGGAAGACAAGCAAATTTCTATAGGTCACAATCTCATCATGATCAGAAGAAAGCGTAAATGCGCTTACCAGATGGGTTGGACTCAGGTACTGTACAGTAGTGAGTCAGACAGACACTGTGGTATTTAGGAACCGGGACCACTGGAAACCGGAAGGCAGGATCACAGTAGATGACTGGAACTAGAGCTGGAAATCCACATCTAAACCAGGTGTAACTTGAATGGTGTGGAACATCAGGTTGTAGATTTCAGGTGAGATCTTTGAGCCACAAATCAAAGGTTGGAAGCCTAGAGTATGGCTGGGGCTCAGCAAGGCCGCAAGGTGGATGATATGTGAAAAGAGGAAGAACACGAAGCTCCAATAGTGTAGATGAGTAAAACCAATCAAGGTTTATTGGTAAAAGTCATAAAAACAAAAATATGACATACATTGAAAAGTGATCACAAATTGGCAATATGGGGTGCTAAATAGCGATAACCCGACGCGTTTCGGCTGAATAAGCCTTCAACAGCCTTCAACCAATAAGTGAAATATTGGTTATAGTTGGACAGTACCAAAGTCCTTTAAGCCAACCAGCAGTACTGTGAGGTAGATTGGTTAGGATGCACCCTCCAATTGAGTCACCAGGCCCTTCTTGAGATACCAGCCTTCTGCCTGGTCCTCTACAGGAAAGGTCCCCCCCCTAGAACTTCCAATTGCTTGACTTCTTTCCGCAGGCAAGACAGTACAGCACTATCTCTGAACCAGTAGGCCCCAGACAGACTTCTGGGCCTACCTGCAGTAACATAGCCTTGGACCAGCAGGCCCCGAGGCAGAAGAAGAGTTGTCACATACCTTAGGCCAGGCAGGCCATGAGGTCAGAGAGAGAAAGAAATGGCGTCTGCCCCTTAAGTAACCTCTCCCAGAATGCCCAGTGGTAAAACACTCCCACTGGGCTGTTTCTGGGGAAGGGACACCCAATACATCTTAGCCTGTTGTACTTTCAACACTGGCCTGTGGGGACAACGACACCTACCGACGACAGTGTGGAACTGCACACAACACAGCCATTGTAGGAGCAGAAGCTAATTTAGCCATAACATTAAATCTGAACTTTGTACAGTTCAGATAACCCACTAAATTCACATGAGAGCAGGGCCGGATTAACATAGGGACTGTTGGAGCTGCAGCTCCGGGCCCCTTTCTCAAGATAGGCCCATTTGCCCCCCCCAAAAAAAAATCTGAAAAAAAAAAAGATTTTCTTCGGGGGTTGTAGCTCGACAACCAGAGGTCACAGAAACCCCACATTTGGGGGGTAGACAGTTGAAGACCTACCCCACAACCTGTCAAAATATTGGATGGCTATCATTTATAGTTCCGGAGATATGGGGCTGCTTGCACTGCCTGTCAGAAGCTACATACAGAGCGGCCATTATAAATACAAGCTGACACACTGCAGCAGACTGAGAAAAAAAAAATCATCATTTGTTTTTTGCTAGAAAATTACTCTATGGTGGTCTTTGCAACTTTTTATGTTGCACGGTATAGAGCTGCACGATTCTGGCTAAAATGACAACTGCAATTTTTTTGCTTAGAAGATAGATCACAATTCTCTCACGATTCGTGCGGTGTTACATCATCTTTCACATTAAAATGAAAAAAATAAAAATAAAAATGTAATAAATAAATAAATAAATAAAATAAATAAATAACTTTACTGTTTTGTTTTAATGGTTTTTATTATTCATTGAAGTGGGCAAGTGCAGTGTGACATAAAATATTGCAGCAATTGCCATTTTTGTCTCAAATAAATAAAATATAAATAATATATATACTGTTTGGCGGTTCCAAGTAATTTTCTAGCAAAAAATATTGCTTTTCACTTAAGAGACAAATGTTGGACTTTAAGTGGCTACATTTCTTGCATTTACACACAGAAGAAACTTGGAAGACTGCCCGGATATTTTCTTTACACACACAGAAGTTTATCCCTTTGATCTAAGAAGAAAGCAATGTTTCCTGCTAAGATATTTTCTTTTGACAGCTGAAAGTCTCTCCACTTGTTATATGAAAGAATCAGCAAACTCTGCATTGGAGATGTCAGGGGGTTGAATCGAGATCACAATTTTTTAACGATTAATTGTGCAGCTGTAGCACGGTACTGTATTTGCGAGATAAACTGAAAATTTATTTTTGGTATCCTAAGCGATGCTTTAAAATTTTTTTAGGTTACATGTTTAGAGTTACAGAGGAGGTCTAGTGCTAGAATTATTGCTCTAGCTCTAACAATCGTGACGTATGTAACCTGTGTGTATCTGGCTCTGATACTAGCCAGTGCCTACCCAGCCACTGACTGGTATCTCTCCCCAGCCTGTCCCCACACACCCTCTCACCTGCTAACCTGTAGATGGGGGAATCACTCCTGTAGTGTTATTGTGTTCTGCCAGTGAGTACAATGATCAGTGTTGCTATCTATAGCTGGCAGCACTGATTGTTTTTGGAAAAACAGGCTGGTTGTACTCAAGTCGATTAATAGATTGACTTGTGTAAAACCAGCTAGCCCATACATAGATTGACTATGGCTGGTCTCTGCATAATTGGTGTAATTTCAATCCATGTATGACCCGCGTAACCACTATGCAGTCCCTAAACATCCTTCCACTCCTGTACATAGTGCTTACTGTCATACTCTCCACACTTCTCTCCTATACATAGTGCCCACTGTCATACCCTCCACACTTCTTTCCTGTACATAGTGACCACTGTCATATCCTCCACACTCCTCTCCTATACAGAGCTCCCACTGTCATACCCCCCACACTCCTCTCCTGTACATAGTGCCTGCTGGCCAGCACGATCAAACCAAAATCCCTGCCCAGAGACAGCGCGATGACGTGGCGGTGACGTTGAAGCTGCCACGTCACCGAACCAGGAAGTAAAATACTTCCACGCATGCGTCGAATCCATTCAACGCATGTGCGGACAGATATGTCCGCTGGTTAGTGTACTAACCAGCGGACATGTCGGACAGACGGGTTTCAGCAGACAGATTTTAAAGCGCGCTTTAAAATTTGTCTGCTGGAAAAACCTGTCTGTTCGCCCGTACACACAATAGGATTTGTCTGCTGAAACGGTTCGTCAGACCGGTTTCAGCAGATAAATTCGATCGTGTGTACGCGGCCTAGCACTTGTGAAAAAAAGTGTCCCTGAAAATATTTTTTAAATGTTGGCAACTATGCACTTATGCACTGCCCAAGGGCCACTGGGTCAGTAGGGGGCCCCATGAGAGGTTTCTGGGATCCTGTGATATTAAAGTGGTAGTAAACTTTCCTGACATTACTACTTTTTAGAGGCCCTGGGGTAGGTTATGTCACAATGTACAAGTATGCACAGCATATTAGCATATTAGGGTACACTTAAATTTTCAGACTGGGCCCTCCATTGCTACGCATTTATTTATTATTTATAAAAGGCCCCACCAAAATCCTCAGCACCAGGCCCATGATGTTCTTAATCTGGCCCTGCATGAGAGCGCCTGGTCAACAGGAGCAGGGCGCTACATAGTTATAAATGGGAACTGAAAAAAAACTTTTATATTTTACAGTATAAATTCAATTTTAAAAGGATGTGTGACTCACAGGATGAATTGCCTACAAAAGGCATCCATAACCCATTGGCTTGTTGAATTTAATGACTCTGCATACTATTTCTTACTTCTGTCACTTTCACTGCAGCTCAAACAACTGTTACTTTGTCTTCATTACAGGCTTTTAAAGCTTCCTTTTTATTTTAACCATGACTCCTCAAACTGCCTACCAATATCTCCACCATTGCTAGGCTAGCAGCTCTTCAATAGCAGGTCCTAGTAATGGCTAGCAAGTGCGTACCATCCCATTGCTCCTATGGATACTTATTTTAGCCAAATTAGATTCAACTAAACATTCAAGATATGATGTATGAGATGTGCGCTATAAAAAATTTCTTGCAGATGTAGAATCATTTCATGAATTTAATCACATTTTACACAAATTACACAATGTTCATTTGAGTATGAGTAACTAGCTGACTGAGTTTATAAATGATGTAATTATCAAATATTTATTTATGAATTTCTTGAAATACTTTTATGCAGAGCTGATGTTTAAAGCTGAACTGCAAGCAAATGGCTAAATACACTGATCAAGTACATATACAAGAGCTGTGTTACCTGCCAAAAGGTTTGTTAATCCATTCCTGAAACATAGTCCCATCACACAGTACAGCCAGGTGGATGACACAGTTTACAATTAAGGTATGGTGTTCTCCCTCCACCCCAACTGCTGAATGAAGTATAAAAGGGCAAACCAAAATGGTAATTCCTCTGCTTACTCTGCGTTCTCTCCTATCAGCATGTTTCTTATCAATACATCTGCATGCAGTATACTCGATTGGCTCCTGGTCCTACCCTTGTTTAGACATTTCCTGTTTCAAAATTAACAGCACTCTATGCCTGTCATCTAATTTCTCTTTTTGCATTGTGACCCTCTCACATTTGCTTTCTATTGGAGACTATATGCAGCTTTCTATTGTAAGAGCCGCAAGATTACTTGCCCAGGTCTTACAAACTTCAGTCCTGCAGCCAGACACACAACAGGATCATTCACTATTGTCTGAAAACCAGTCTAGGGGATGTTGTTTTTTTTTTTGAAAAACTTTAATAGGGATGAGGGTAACCACTTGCCGGTGGCAGGTTGGCACGATCCTGCAAATTGCCGTAGGTGTACATTGGAACCTCTCAGGGTGATAGTGGGCGCGTGCATATGCCCGTTGCACAGTGGGGGACCCAATGCGACTGCTTGGCGGTCGCGATAACCACTGGCTAACTGCGATCGCGGGCATGAGAGCCAGAATGGGGATGTGTGTGTGTAAACACACAAATCCATGTTTTGACAGGAGAGGAGAGACAGATCTTCTGTTCCTAGTAATTAGGAACAGCGATCTGTATCCTTCCCCAGTGAGTCCCATCCCCCCACAGTTAGAAACACTCATGAGGGAACACATTTAACTCCTCGATCGCCCCCTAGTGTTAACCCCTTCCCTGCAAGTGACATTTATACAGTAATCAGTGAATGTCAATGGTCCCAAAAAGTGTCAAATGTGTCCGATCTGTCTGCCGCAATGTCACAGTCCCACTAAAAATCTCTGATCGCCACCATTACCAGTAAAAAAAATAATAATAATAAAAATGCCATAAATCTATCAGCTATTTTGTAAACGATATAACTTTTGCGCAAACCAATCAATATATGCTTATTGCGTTTTTTTTTTAATTTAGGATAATTATAATAGCAAAAAGTATTGTTTTTTTTTTCAAAATTGTCGCACTTTTTTGTTTATAGCACAAAAAATAATAGCAGCAGAGGTGATCAAATACCACCAAAAGAAAGTTCTATTTGTGGCAAAAAAAGGACGTTTTGTTTGGGTACAGTGTTGCATAACCGCGCAATTATCATTTAAAGCGACACAGTGCTGCAAAAAATGGCTTGGTCATTAAAAGGGCAAATCTTACAGTCTGTAAGTGGGCCCCATGGTTTTTTTATCCATCGGTGAAAAAAATAGGAACTTGTTTTAAAATTATCTGATGGTTAAAAAAACGATAGAAAAAACGATCGTCTGTGGGCACGTACATCGGGTAAAAATCAATGCATGATCAGAATCAAGTCGACGCATTCTCGGAAGCATTGAACTTAATTTTTCTCAGCACATCGTAGTGTTTTACGTCATCGCGCTCTGACACAATCGTTTTTTTAACCAGTGGTGTGTAGGCACGACCGATGAAAGTCAGCTTCATCGGATATCTGATGAAAAAATCCATCAGACTGCTTTCATCGGATGAACTGATCGTGTGTACGTGGCATAAGAGTAGCAGCTTCCATTTCCAAAGTGGTATTATGATACCCAAGGTTTCCAGGTCTACAAACATTTTTAGTGTTTATCATCTATGATGCAGTGAACCTTTCATTGACAGTGATAGTGATAGTGTCCACCCTGTTTTTAACTTTAGGAAATGGAATACGTTGCTTCTTCAAGCTCCCCACCAGAGTTATCTTTGTGGCACAAAAGATACAATGGATAAAAACTTGCTGTTTTCTCATGAAAAGATCGGGATCTTTAGAAATGTCCACGTGGAAAAATGTTTCCTGGAAGCATAATACCCTTGTACAGATTGTGGAGACAAAAATGGACATGTGCACCATGTAGCATGCCCCTTGAGCAGCACAACCCTAGGAACATTTCTCTGAAAGGACAGAATTTAGATAAGGAAGTTGAGAAGGGACAACATACCATTACATTGTTACCTAGGCTACTTCCATATAAATGACATTAAGGGAACAGGAAACTAGATTATTCAACATTAAAAAAACATTCCTCCCCTAGCCTAGACTGCTTAAAGTGATAGCATAGGTTCACGTTTAAAAAAAGAGAAAAATAACAAACATGTCATACTTAGCTCCACTGTGCAGTTCGTTTTGAGTGGTCCTCTTCTGGGGTTCCTTAGGTGGCACTCCTGTCCTGGCTCCTCCCCGCAATAGATAACCCCCCTCTGGGAAGCTCTCTGTCGAGCGGGTTACCTTTCCAATGGCTGCGCTGCTATCAATCTATCCAATGAAGAGCTGAGAAGCCACGGGGAGAACAACGCGGGATCACGCCCAGTATAAGGTTCAGGTAAGTAAAATGTGGGCCTTGGGGGGGCCGGAGAGTGCAAGGTGTTTTTTCACCTTAATGCATAAGATGAAAATCTGAAAATCTGAAAATTGAAAATTCTGAAATTTGAAGATTTGAAAATGCGAAAATCCCCAAAAAATAATAATTTGTAAATTCGAAAATAAGAACGAAAAATAAATATAATTAAAAAGAACGAAAATCCAAAAAAAAGAAAGAAAATCTGAAAAATGCTAATTCACTAATAATAACTATTACTAGCTATTACATTATAGGCATTGCACTTTCCTTTCAAACTTGGCTGTTAGTGAACATACGAAGAATACAAATGTATCCAAAGTTACGAATTATCCGAAATAATGAATGCTGCAAACAAATGAAATGTAAGGAATTAAAAAAGTTTTATTATTATTAATTATTGTTATTTTGTTACGTTTCATTAATTTAGATGCAACATTCGTTATTTCAAATAATTCAAAAACTCGGATAAATTCGTAATATCAAGTTTGAAAGGAAATACCTATGATTTAATAGTTATTATTAGCTAGTTAGTTACTATTTCTGATTTCTCAAATTTTTGTTCTTATTTTCTGATTTTCTTTCTTATTTTTTGGATTTTCTGATTTTCTTTGTTATTTTCACTATCGAATTTTAGGATTTCGAATTTACGATGTTTCAAGTTTTCGAATTTTGAATTTTCGAATTTCCAAATTTTCAAAATGACGAAATTGTTCGAAATAACAAATTTTGATCATGACAAATGACCTGAAAAAACAAGAAACAAAAACGAATGAAACAAAAATGAAAACGAGTGAATTTTTTTGCCAGTGCACGTGTCTATAACTTGGCTCAAGGTGAAATGAACATGAAAATAACATGTTATAGACACGTTCTGGTATAACTGGTTTTGCTTAGTTTCAGAAATTATTTTTCTAACTTTTTTGCCAGTCGCTATTTTTGCCCCCACAGTAAGGTGATTCTGTCTGACTGTAGTTGATATGCAATCTAGTGCATTGATGAGTGTTTGGTGTTACGAACGCTCCCTGCTGTGAGCAGATTTTCCAAGATGGCGCCAAGTGTGCATCACGCTTTATGTGACGTCATTTCTGGCGTGACTCGTGCATGTGCACTGGCCTATCTGGGCATCCGCATCTTCATTGGCGCCATTGGACGCTGGTGAGGGTGGAGGGGGTATATAGGGACATCTGTTCACGGATTTAAGCTGTGGTCTTCACTATGGAGAGGAGAGATGTAACTTTTCTAGACTACAAGTAGACTAGACTACAACCAGTGTTTGTCCTAACAGGATGCCATTTTGCTGAGAGAATATGCTTTGTTAACCGCTTCCGCCCTGCAATATTTTACCCCCTTCCTGATCAGAGCACGTTTTACAATTTGGCACTGTGTCGCTTTAACTGACAATTGCGCGGCCATGCAATGCTGTACCCAAACAAAATTTGCATTCTTTTTGTTCAACAAACAGAGTATTTGATCTGCTCTGCGGTTTTTATATGTTGTGCTATAAACAATATAAAAACAATAAAAAAAAATATTATTTACTTTTTGCTATATTAAATATCCCCAATTTTTTTCTTTTTAAACAAATTTCTTCATCAGTTTAGGCCAATAAATATTCTTCTACATATGTTTGGTAAAAATCCGCAATAAGCGTTTATTGATTGTAGGCACTATAACTTTTACGCAAACAAAACTATGGGAAAGATTTATGGCATTTTTTTTAACTAGTACTGCTACATTGCGGCGGACAGATCAGACACTTTTGACACATTTTTGGAAATATTTATAAAAAAATCAGTTTTAAAAATTCACTGATTACTATGTAAAGGTCACTGGCCTAGTTCTAACTGTATGGAGCACAGGACTAACTGGGGGAGGAGACATATCGTTGTTCCTACTTAGTATACTTAATATATCTCCTCTCCCCTGACGAAACAGGTATTTGTGTGTTTACACACACAAATCCTGTGCTCATGCTCGTGCAACGGGTAGCCGGCGGTGATCGCTCCTGCCGGCCACGTGCATGGGGTCCCTCGCCATGCAGCAGGTGCACACGTGTGCCCCCTGGTAGCTCTTAAAGGGTACAAGGTACTATTACAGGGTTTCATCCAGCAGAGCCATTCTGCTAATGTATATCTGCGTGAGCTGATTGGAAAGTGGTTAAACTGTTAGTTGGAGGTCTGAGCAGCTCTCTGTGTATCTATTTTATCCAGGATGGATGCCAATTGGGCACTTTGTTCTTGTGAGAATTGATCCAGTTGGGGATTCATACCAGCTTTCAGCAGTTAGGGATACGTTGTTAGTGGATATACTAGAAGGTCATGAATGTGGTTAGCTGCATCAGGTTAATTAGTTTAATACATTGGATTTATATTGGAAATCTCCCTGTCAGACAGGCTTCTTTGGAGTCCTATTGGCTTCCTCTGTGGTTTCATCAAATATCTCTTTTTATACGCCCTCCTGATGTTGGAGTCCTTTTCATTCTAAAATATTCATCATTATTTCAGGTGAGGGAAACCTTGGTTGGTTTACAGGCTCATGCATATGTGAGATATGTAATTTCTTTGTGGATTTGTAATGTATTATTTATATTGTTGTTGTGTTTGATATCAATTATTTGTTTGTCTAAATATTACTATTTTTAAATTATAGTGATTGCACATGCAGTACTTGCTAAAAGTAGAAGCCATTGCATGGCGAAACATGTAGAGCTGGAGCTACTGCATTTTTCAATAATCGTATGGACACTGCATAATGACAATATGCAGATTTTTTAATTAATGTTTTCAATAAAATGTTGATATATTTTATATTCTTGTTGCATTTTGGCACCTTCAAAGTCTCATATTTTATTTTCCTAAAAACTCTTTTACAATGTTTAAAAGTTCTGTCATGTGACCATGCATCTTATAATGGGGGTGGCGTTGCAGGACACTGTGCAGACACACAGGCTCTGTTTAGCCTGAAAAAGGAAGGGGCTTGAGCAGGGGCCATGTTCAAGAGGCAGGCTGTAATTGGAAGGAGGTGTGTACCAGAGGAAGACTGTGATTGGGAGAGGGGTGTGGTCACTGAAAAAACTACCCAATCAAGATATGCTGTGTCTGCCCTGTACCTTTGAATGGTCAGCGAATGGATGCAAACTGACTACGCTAACACAGATCAGCTTCTTTTGTTTACAAACTTTTTTATTTAGTATGAATTGGTTGTACAAACAAAAAACAAAACACATATGATGAGAAATGCAATTTAGGAGATGGTATACATTACATAATCTAAGGAGGAATTAAGGAGGAATTAAGTAAAGGAAGTTCAGCAATAGGTTTGTTACGAATATAATATAATACATTAATGGAATATTTAGAGTTAGTTATTCAAAGGTCAAAATAATACATCAGAATATTTGAACCGGGATACCAGATTTTATTGTAGAGGTGCATGCCATTATGTAGTGTGTGGAATATTTTTTTCCATGAGATTGATAGTATTTATTCTTGTTTTCAATTGGATGAATGGAACCAATGGTGATTTCCAATGATAGGCGATAAGCAAAAGTATGGAAACACTTAGGCCGCGTACACACGAGGGGATTTCCGCTGAAAACGGTCCGATGGACCGTTTCAGCAGATCTCCGCTCGTGTGATGGGCTAGCGGACAGATTTCTCCACCCGACAGTCAAAGCAATTTGAAATCTTCGGTGGGGATTGTCCGCCCGACATTTCTGGTTAGTAATTACCAGGATGTCGTCCCCCACCGCCGCCGCGCCGCCGCCGAATGGATTCGGCGCATGCCGGAAGTGTTTTACTTCCTGGTGCGGTGACGTGGCGGTGACGCGGCGGCGTCAACGTCACCGCCACGTCACCGCGCCGTCCGGCGGCGGGGAATTTGATCCGATGGTGTGTACACGCCATCGATCAAACTCCCGATCGGACATATCCGATGGAAATGGTCCGCGGACCGTTTTATGGAATGTCCGATCGTGTGTATGGGGCCTTAGGCCGCGTACACACGATCAAATCTATCTGCTGGAAACGGTCTGACAGACTGTCTCAGCAGACAGATTCGATCGTGTGTACGGGCGAGCAGACGGATTTGTCCAGAAGACAGATTTTAAAGCCTGCTTTAAAATCTGTCTGCTGGAAACCTGTAGGACATATCTGCCCGCACATGCGTCGAATGGATTCGACGCATGCGCGGAAGTGTTTTACTTCCTGGTGCTGTGATGTGGCGGTCAAAACCAAAACAGCCAGCAGACATATCTGTTCAAATCAGTCTGTCAGACCGTTTTAAACAGATATATTTGGTCGTGTGTACGCGGCCTTACAGTGTGAATAAGTCTCATGTGTTGAATAGAAACGCCTACGATAGGTGTGAATAGTAAACAATTACGAAGTGTGAGGTGTATATTAGTATCTGAAATACTAGAAGCAAAATTCTCCAAATTCTTCTATATTTGTAAAAATGTTCTCTCAATCCCAAAAATATGTATGAAGGAGCCTGTGGATGAACAACCCCTAAACCATGTTTGGGGTACTGAAGGGAAAATGGGATGAAGTTTTGTGGTTGTATAATATCATCTTGTAAAAATCTTTGTGGCCATTTCCCTTACCATGAGTGATCAAGTACATTTACAGAGGTTGCTGATACACTCTTCCCAATCCTCTGTAGAGAGGGATAGATTACATTCTAGTTCTCATTTGTGCATATATAATAGTTTATCTTGCATACATTATTCACCAAACTGATATATATATATATATATATATATATGTATATATATATATATATATATATATATATATATATATATATATCAGAGGGCACTTAGAGGTCAAAGCATGATTTCATATTTATATATATACAGTTATATATATATATATATATATATATATATATATATATATATATATATATATATAAAAATCATGCTTTGACCTCTAGGTGACCTCAAACATATATTTTCAAATGTGGGGGGATTCGTGACTTTTGTTTAAAAATGTGTGGTATAAAAATGTCTAATTTGAAGGAATCTGCAGGGTTCATTATTAGGAATATGTTAATTTGTTTTTAGTGATGAAAAAGTAGTGAATGTAGTTTTCAATACATTTTGAGAGGGTGATTATGTCGTTATTAATCCACCAAGAAAACTCTATAGTACTATGCACTCCAGGTGAAAATTTGGGGTCTCCTATGAATGAGGCTTGTGTGGGAGTGGTGGAAATCAATTTATATTTCTTATTATATAACGTCCAGAATTGATATGACTGGAATATCAATTGGTTATGTGTTGTTAGAATGTATAGTGGAACACTATTGCCCCAAAATAATCCTGAAATTGAGAGTGGGTGAATTGAGTCTCTCTCAAATTTGACATATGGAATCTTCAGATTATGCACATACCATATATCCTTTAATATCTGGGTGTAGCGGTGTAAAGTGGGGAGAGGGGACAATCTTGGCGATTCCCTCTACTCAACTTAAAAATTCAGAGTTACATCCCCGTAACCTTATCCTAATATGAGGATTGTGATAGAGTGCTTTGAAGGTGTGAATAAATTCTCCTTAAAAAACATCTTTGCATTTCCCTCCCCTCTATAGCTCGATCAGGGCGCTGATCCACAAATGGAAGTCCCATCAGATATCCCTTATGGGCCGGATAGCGGCCATTAAGATGGTGATCCTCCCAAAACTGCTGTACCTTTTCCAGACCCTCCCTATACCAGTCCCATGTACTCACCTACGCGCCCTGCAAGCGGACCTCCTCCGGTTTGTGTGGAACTACAGGCGCCACAGGGTCCCACGCTCGGTCATGATGGCCGCACGAACCGAGGGAGGCCTAGCCTTCCCAGACCTGGTTAAATATTACCAGGCCTCACAACTCCGAGCGGTGGCATCGTGGTTTCCCCAGAAGTCCTACAATAGGTGGACGGAGGTGGAAAAGATCTGGCTGGCACCAATACACCCTAATAATCTCCTCTGGAATGCAAACGCGACAGTAGATCCCGGTCGTTTACTGGGCTCCATGCAGCAGCTTCAACGCACATGGAGGAGACTAGCCCAAGACTGTCGACTTAAGTCCGATAGTTCCCTGCTGACCTCCTTTCTCTATAACCCTAAATTACCGACGAGTCTCTCCCACCAGATGTCGTGGCCCTGGGCCTCACGGAATCTCTTCCACTTGGGTCATTTAGTAGACCCCAGATCTCGCACCCTGCACTCCTTCACCGAACTCCAATCCAAACGCGACATCCCAAGACAAGCTTTCTTCAGCTACCTACAAATCCGTCACTACGCCCTCACAATAGCCCCCCGGCTCCTATTCTCGAAACCAACCCCGTTTGAGCGTATCATACTCGAAGGCACAGCCCGAAGGGGCCTTATATCAGATATATACCAAATCCTAAACGAATACCCCTTTCAAAACAAAGGTAAACATGCCTACATGCTCCGATGGGAGAGGGAGCTGGGGGAGGAGCTCTCGGAGGAGGAGTGGGGAGCTGTCTGGAGGCAGGCAGCCAAAAGCTCAATCTGCACCCTTTACAAGGAAAATACGTATAAAGTGCTGTTCTTTTGGTACCTGACCCCGGACGTCCTCCATAAGATTTACCCTTCCACCTCTGACCGATGCTGGCGCTGCAACCAAGCCAAGGGCACACTGTTCCATATATATTGGACTTGCCCCAGGATTGTCCCGTTCTGGACCCAGACCCAAGAGCTCCTGAGCCGCCTCCTGGAGGCGCCCGTACCCCTCTCCCCGAAGCTGTTCCTATTGGGCCTATCCCAACCTCACATAGCTAAACCCTACAAAAAACTCCTAAGACACATAACCACAGCTGCGAGGTGCTTGATAGCACTCCATTGGAAAAAAACAATGCCCCCATCCCAAGAGGCCCTCTATGCTAGGGTCAAGGATGTAGAACTCATGGAAAAGATGACGGCTAGGATTCGGGACAGGTTGGAGGAACATGATCTGGTCTGGGAGAGGTGGCATGTAGAGGAGGACCCACCATGAGCCGACGACAGGTACAACACTACCCCCGCCCTTATTGCCTGCCTCCCCCCCCCTTTTTTCCTCTCCTTTTTCTTTTTCTTTTTTTCCCTTCTCTCTCACCTCTTTCTTCCTTCCCTCTTATTTGATTTATGGCTATTTTACAAGTTACTGATCATACAAATAATTATGGAACCACTGTGTAAGTTCATTAAGCTGGAATTTTATACATTCTATTCTCTCCTACACCTGATATGCTGTTATATTTTGTATTGACCTTTGTGGAAAAAATAAATAAAAAACTGCTATTTGAAAAAAAAAAAAAAAAAACATCTTTGCGATATAATATCTAGGTATTTCCACAACACACTGTCAAATGCTTTGTTGATATCCAGACTCAAAAAACAATACAGACCGTTATTTGAGGTTCGCGTCCTGAAATATATTTGACACTAAGCGGATATTATTTGTAATTTGGCGGCCTGGGTAAATCCAGATTGGTAGAGGGGAATCACTGAAGGGATTGTTAATGAAAGTCTATTAGCTAGTCTACTAAATATTTGGATATCATTATTTATAACTGAAATTGGTCTGTAATTTTAAGGTAGTGTATGGTCTTTACCTGTTTGGGAATTAAGGAAATAAGTCTTCTTTCAAAAGATTATTGTATAAAGTTGTAGGTATGGGATCAAAAGATGAGAAAATAGATTTTAATAGAGCATTGAAAAGCTGTCTGGGCCTGGGGCTAAACCTCTTTTTAGGGATTTAATAATCTGAAGTATTTCTTCATCTGTGCAGGTGCATTTAATTTATCTATTTGAGTCATTTATCTATTAGGCCGCATACACACGACTAAACAAATCCGACCAAATCGGTCTGACAGACCGTTTTGATTGGATTTGCCCCCTGGGATATGTTGGTTTGATCGTGTACACACGATCAAACCAAAATCCCCGCTGGCAGACCGGTTTCAGCAGATAAATTTGATTGTGTGAACGCGGCCTCAGAGTAGAGGTTAACAGTGGGATAGGATTTTTTTCAACCATGGGAGAGCTGATGGTGTTATGCAAGAAGTAGGGGTAGAAAGGAGGTCTGAGTAAAATTTGGGGAAAATGGGTAGTATTTCTTGAGGATGAGTAACTATTTAATTAGAGTTATTTTTGAGTTTATAAACATGTGTGGGTCCAATTGATTGATTACGCTTCTGGGCCAATATGGTGGTATATGGGTTGCTAGATAAATCAAATTTAGCTTTAGACCAATGGAGTGTCTTCTCAGCTTTATATGAAAGGAATGTATCCAATTTATTACGTTTTTGGGAGATGTTGTTAATGATTGAAATGTGTATTGGCATGGGTTTTATACGATTTTTGGAGGTCTTTTGTAAGGGAGAGTTTTTTTTTCCATTTTTATTCATTGTAATCTAATGCTAATTTAATAAGACGTCCACAAAGGACTGCTTTATGTGCAAGCCATAGTGTTGTGGGTAAAGTGTCAGGGATGGGGTTAAGCATAAAGTATTCTTTTATTGCGGATGGTGATGTTGATGAGTGGGGTTGGTTAATAAGGACCCGTTAAGCCTCCAGGAAAATTGAGTTGATATAAACCCAATAAATTTGGTTTTTACAGTGGTAAAATGATGGTCTGACCAAGAGCAAGGGTATATTAATGCGTTACGGGTATTAGCTAGTATAATTGATGTTTAAAAAATATAGTCCAGGTGCAAGTAAGCATTGTGAGGATGCAAATCCAACAGTATACCCCCGTGCCCCAATGATTAGCGCTCTCCATGAGTATAGGTGGATTTGGAAATAGAGTTAGGATTTTGTTTACTACGATCTAAATCAGATTGTAGGGCTGAGTTGAAATCTCCATCTAATATCATTTGTGGTGAATGGTAACGTTGTAAAATGTAAAGGAATTTGTTAAAACAATGTTGTTTGCGCCTCATTTGGTGCATATATGTTAGTGATTGCTAATTATTTTCCACCTAAGTATCCTTTAACAATAATAAATCGACTATCAGGGTATTTGTCTACCTGTGGAACCTCCATTGGATAAGCTTGATGGAAAAAATGTTTGACTTTTGACTTTAGTTTTAGAGGAAGTAAGACCCTGTACACACGATCGGATATCTGATGAAATCTAATCCGATGGATTTTTTCGTCAGATATCAGATGAAGCTGACTTTCATCAGTCTTGCCAACACACCATCAGTCAAAAATCCGACCGTATCCAATGCGCTGAGGTAAAACATTATGACGTACTGAGAAAAATTAAGTTCAATTCTTCCGAGCATTCCTCGACTTGATTCTGAGCATGCATGGATTTTTCTCCGATGGAGTTCCACACATATGATCGTTTTTTTTCTATCTTTTTTTAGCCATAGGAAAATTTTAAAACATGTTCTATTTTTTTTTCCACAGATGGAAAACAAACCGATGGGGCCCACACACGATCGGTTTGTCCGATGAAAACAGTCCATCGGTCCGTTTTCAACAGACAAACCAATCGTGTGTACAAGGCATAAGAGTATAGAAAGATTGATTAAATGCTTTATGGAATAATGTAGGGTGGTTATCCTTCATAAAGTGTGTTTCCTGTAATATGATTATTTTAGAATTCAATTTTTTATATTGTAAAAAAGCTTTCTTCCTTTTATTTGGGTAATTAAATCCCTGAACATTATGTGAAATGAACGTAAAATTGTCATGGTGGGTGTTTATATCTTGGACATATATCAGGAAGTAAGATTAGAATATATATATAATGTAAAAAGATGTGAAAAGGAGTCTCCATTCTTTTAGCAATATCGGAGTCAACCAGGTATACAAAAAGTAGTATATACTGCATATTTCCCAAAAAGTAAATACCTATGGAAAGGCAGTTGTATTGTATCACAAAATGTAACATTCAAATTCAAAGTAACACATGCAATTTAAACTGTGTAAAGCAATCAAATAATTTGAATGGGTTTGGGAAAGGGGAGGTTTCCCAACCAACAAAGAGACCACAAGAGATCTCGGACCCATTGATGGGATCCAAAGAAATTAGTGTTATAAAAATAAAGAACCATCTGAAAAAAGGAGCAAAACCGATTCTAATAAAATTGGATCAAATCTGACAAAAAAAAAAAAAAAAAAACACAGATCAGCTTCTGTGCTTCGTGTGGTCACTTTGGAACAATGAATAAAGGTGACTGGCAGGTATTTCAGATGAAAGAAGTACGTGAAAATGATATTATTATACAGGATTTATATAGCGCCAACAGTTTATGCAGCACTTTACAATGTAAAGGGGGACAGTACGATTACAATACAGTTCAATACAGAAGGAAGAGAAAGGACTGGTATAGACTATAATAATAATAAAAAATAATAATAATACAAATAAATATTTAGGGTAACATACACTTTAATTACGTGAAAATTCTGTACCCATTCAGTAAATTAGCCCTATAGAGTGTGCAGCATTACACTATCGCCCTTTCCTAATAATTTACACTGATCTAACAGTTCTCTGGCAGTTAATGAAGCATTTGACAGTATCTGTTTGCAGGGTTCTAAATGACAGTAGCAATGATAATAAGAATCTTGTTACCTGGCTGCAATTGGGTTAAATATTCCTGTTGATGGGTTTTGTGAAGCAGGCAGAAGTGCTCTTGCAGCCTAACGCTTTAACTACTAACAGTAAAGAGAAATAGAGCATTTCAGGTAGTTTTAATTGTCCCTGCGGAAGTCATTGAAATGTGAATATTAGAATAAGAATGGTATTACCACTTCGAAGAATATCTGTCAAGATTATAGACAATGAGTAGCCAAAGGGGCTGATAGGTTCTTTTTCTGTGTTTCAAACAGTCACCTAGTGGAAGGCTTGAATAGGTAAATTACGAGATGAAAGCATATAGGCTTTCTGGTTGGTTGGTTTTGAAATATCAGAATGTCTTCAACCAATCTGAGCTAGAGGAAAGGAGAGCAGCAGATTCATTTCATTATAAAGAAGCACTTAACAGATCGCTCTTTCCGAAGTGTGTGTGGTTCTTTTTTTTCTTTTTTTTTTGGTGAGCATATTTCCCAGCAGTAGCAGCAACAGTTTATAGACAAGCAATCTCTCTTTTCCAACGATTATTTCTACTTGGTGTGGTGTATGTATGAAATATGATGACTCTTCCATCTGCGTTGAGAGAAACTCTGCTCCCGGGGCTGGTGGCTACTGCGTTCAGCCAGACACACACAGGAATCAGTGAGTACTCCATAGTCAGAATTTCTTGCTCTGTTGATCTGTGCTATACCTGTTACTTATCACTGCAAGTCTTACTGTTCCTCTAGTTGTTTATGACATATTGCTGTGACGAAGAAAACGCTTACCTGTCTATGTGACCTCTTTAACTCATTATATGCTAAGCAGGGGTTAGTGTATTCCAGTTGCCTTGGCAGCAATCGGGTTCTCTATGGCACAAAGGCCTGTGATAAGCAGCTCATGTTCGATGTGACATTGTTTTAGTTTTTCTGCTTTAAAAATAAATGCCCGTTTCAGCCACCTGTAACCGTAATCTTCCAATGTGTAGCCTCATGCGATTATTGGAGGCTACGGCACTTTTGAGTCTTTCAGCTTTTTAACCATTATACAACTATTATTTTGTATCAGTTAACCTAAGTCGATGCAATAAAACAGATTTTATTTTGATGCAGCATCATTTAAATCTAATAGGAAAATAATTCTGAATAATCAATTCAGAAGAATGTGTAAATGCCTAAATGGGATAAACGTAAATGTGTACAATTTGTATTTCATTTTATATAGCAAGTATTCGCACCTGAACAGCGTTTATGTTGGTTGCTCTATCCACATGACATTTATGTGCAGTAACCCATAGCGATGACTCAGACATCAAATTTTAAGTAGCTTAGAGAAATGAAAATTGATTTTAATGTTTACTGCAATTTTAATTATAAAATGTTTTTTTTTTTTTTTTTAAATGTATCCCATAAAGGCAAAACATGCTTTTACAAAAATCTGCTTTCATAAATTGATTTTCTGGACTTGTAACTGAATAGAACAGCTGTATATGATGAATAAGTCTGTGTGACTCAGTTTGACAGTGCTTTCATTTGTAAACGCTGTTACGTATCTTTGAACTGGCTTATATAAATATAATACTGGTGTTCCTTCCTCCTAAATAATAAAGGTAAAGCAAACAGTGGTACATACGGCTGGCTACCTCTTTGCAGATGCATTTTAATTGTCAATACAACTAAACCATGCTTTTGCTTTTGCCTCATGGTCTGATATCAGATCCAGCAAAATGCATTTCCATGGTAACTGTTTAAAGAAGTTAAGCAGCGTGCGCTCAGATTGTCTTTGACATTAGAATATAATATAGCTATGTCATTATTTTGCAGTTATAAATAATATCTGAAAGAAATGCTTGCTCCTTACGTTTCTGACCATTAGGTTTGCAGGATTGTACTGTGGCCAAATGGTAGATGCACTCTGTTTGAGAAAAGCACCAAGTGCTTGTAACTATTGCTTACTTAGGGAGTAAATAGACCATTAGAAGCACAACAACAGATTCACGACGGCTGTCATATGATTGAAAATCAATACACTGTGTTCATTTTTTGGCATTTGAAACTTGCATAGTTTATTGAATAATTCAGGTATGGTTGTTTAATAATCATCATTTGCATATATCTGTTTCCAGTTCTGCATTTAGTCATTTTTCCCCACCATTAAAAATAAGTTACCCAAATGAAAGAAGGGTGGAAATGGGAGGTGTTCCATGGATTGTAATCCTTACCTTCTTGCACAGCATTGATCACAAAGAGTGTAAATTATCTGTACTATTCACTAGGATTTTATACTGATAGAGCTGCATGCATGCATGGATGGAGTCATAGCTATGACTAAGCACTGAAACCCAGTGTGAAATGCGTCAGAACATACCTCTTTGCTTGCTGTGCTTTGTAGTGCTTTTTCCTTTTAAACCATTAAAGACTAACTTTCAAAGATTTTTTTGGTGTGTGGCCATCCATACCTTCTTCTTCGAGTTTTGCTTTGTGCATTGCCGGCACCCATGGTTTCTAAGAGGACATTGATTGCATAGTGCAACCACCTGGAGCGGCAGTTTCTCCTTTACCATCATTAATAAGCCATCGGTCTTAGTGCAGTTTGGTAATGGGTGGTCAGGAGAATGACCTGCTCAGGTCCTAATTCAGTGTAATGCCGCATACACACTCTCAAAATTTCTGACAACAAATGTTCGATGGGAGCATGTGTAGGCTTCATCGGACAACTGCTGTTGGAATTTCCGACAACAAAAATTTAAGAGCTGGTTCTCAAATTTTCCGACAACAAGTTTTTTTGTCGGAAATTCCGATCGTGTGTACACAATTCCGTCACACAAAATTCCACGCATGCTCGGAATCAAGCAGAAGAGCCGCACTGCCTATTGAACTTCATTTTTCTCGACTCGTAGTACGTGTTGTACGTCACCGCGTTCTTGACCTTCAGAATTTCCGACAACTTTTGTGTGCAAGACAAGTTTGAGCCAACATCTGTCGGAAAAAAATCCACGGTTTTGTTGTCGGAATGTCCGATCGTTTGTACGCGGCGCAAATCTGTCCTGATATACCCTCTTAAGATGCACATATTACAAAACAACACTAATAAAGGGTTAGCATCAGATATTCTTTTTCTGCAAAATAATTAAAAATAAAGTGTCAAATTATTAAAACCCCTTTCAGTTGTTTTTTTGGGTCCCATTGGGATGAGTTCCCTTCCCATCATGTCCTGTAGACACAACAGGACATTACAGGAAATCTCTCCAAAAAGAGTAAAGTCCCCTTTTAGAGAGCAATCACTGGAATTGGCTAACAGTGTTAAGGAGGAATGCATACTTGTGATTGTTTCTAGTTTTTACATCCTGTTGTCAAACCAACATTCATCGAGTTATAAGCAATGTAACTAAAGCATACTGACTGGTAAATTTAGACTGGGCAACTAAGCTTCAGCAAACTCTTGTCACAAAAGGCATTAGACTCATGCAAAATAGCTGTGGCTTTTGTGTATTCTAAAGGAAAAAAAAGCATAAAGAAATGATAAAACTATATTTGAAATAATACTTGTGTGGGCCAATGGCATTGGAGAAATAGCTACAGAACTGTGTACAGGGACAATGCTTGGTTATATTGATTACTTCTATTTAGCACTGAAAAGGTTCTCTTATGGAAACAATATAAACCTGTAAAGTGCATGGGTTTAATTTCATTGTACAGCCTGTACTACTTCACTTAATTTTACCTTTTTTCTAAAACATAAAAAAAACTGCATAAATGATTATAGTGTGAATGTGTTTCTGGAATGTCTTTCCTTTAGATCAGGGGTCTCAAACTGGTGGCCCTCCAGCTGTTGCAAAACTACAAATACAATGAGGCATTGCAAGGCTGACAGTTACAAACATGATTCCCACAGGCATGATGGGACTCTTGCTTTAGATGGTCTGATTATGGGCGTTTGCTCCATAGGGCAAGGGGGGTCATTTGCCCCCCCCCCCCCTGGAATCACCAGGGAGAGCCAGGAGCAGGGCTGTGTGCAAGGTCTCGCCCCCTCTGATAGTCTTCTAGTGTTCTGCCTATCGCACAAGCCGAAATAGAGGGGCGAGACCTTGCATACAGACCCAGCTCCGTTAAATACGATACGAGCACCAGAGGACAAAGGGAGGGGAGCGCCGTTTTATGTTGTTTACTAGGCCTGTGCTTTGTTTGGTCCAACATCTGTTGCCACAGGTAACACTAGACTATTTTCTGATGTGTTTTTAGCAAGTCTGGAAACGCAGAGCAAACACAACACAGAGTTGTAGCCTACGGCATAGTTTCTAGTTGACCCTTATTTAGAGTGCCTGTCCCTCTTCTGGAATCAAATCCATTTGTCCCTCATTCCAAAAGCTTCCTCTTTTAGACCTGAAATAAAAATATTGTCAATATAGTGTAGTGTTTCAGTCAAGGAAAAGGAAAAGGAAAAGGGGTTCTGTGTAATGTAACCCAGTGATGCAGGGTGCTGTGTAATGTAAAGCGGTCCAGAGCTGTGAGGTGCTGTGTGGAAAGGGGTCCAGAGGTGCAGTTGTGGAGAGGGGGTACACAGTAGTGACAAAGATATTGAAAGATTCAGGGGGCACAGTGGGGTGTTTTTACATTTGAATGTGGGGGGGGGGGTGCTTTTAACCCCGGCTAGCGGTCGAAGAAAGGGTCAAAAAATTTCAGAGGACGCCCATGGGTCTGATACCAAGTAGCCTTCATATCCAAATAAACCTCAATATGTTAGTTAAAGCATTACTTTGTGTAAGTGCTAACTAACAAAAATACAGTCAAGAGTTATTTGTAGTGGATACCCATACTGATACAATGCAAAGGTTTTACAGTATTTAGGAAGACACATGACTATGAGTCATCTTTCTGGATGTAAAGAAATCAATGATTGACAAGCCCCTTCCTCTGTCTTCCGCTATGATGATTTCATTATAGCCCGCCTCCACATGTTATTCAACAAACATAATACACATATATTTTTTAATTATTATTGTGACAGGACCCATTGTCACTGTGTGTTTTGGAAGGGGCTGTGGGCTGGCCTCTTACCCACAGATAATGGCCCAGAGGAGACTGAGAGACTTGGGGACAAGCTGGTATTGAGATAATGTAATGTAATGCTACACCCCCCCCCCCCCATCCTGTTGCTGTGTTTAATTGTGTTGGTTCATGGGACTTAGACAATGGTCTGGACTGGAGAAATCTCTCCACAGGGGATGTGTATTGAGGGGCTGCCTGCTTACCATAATCCCTTTATGTTTAACTGTATGTTTCAGTGTACAAGTGTTCAGTTCCCATTGGTTCTTCATTGTCCCCTACCCCTACCCTCTATGGCAAGGCTAAGGGGAGTGTCACTAACTGTGTGTAAAGGTGTACTGTATGTCTTATATTTAATAAACAGTTTATGCTCTGCATGTTTAACCCTCAACACCTGTGTGGCTTGTCTCATGATTGAGGGGTTAAGGGCTGGTTATGGCGAATCAGCAGGCTGCGGGTGCGTTTGGAGGACAGGAGACACAGGTCTGGCGGATGTGCCCACCTGGGGTATCTGTGATCCATCACAATTATATTCTAAAAATGCTTAAAACACTTTATTGAGCTGTATTATGTATTTTTCTTTGCCATTAAGAATGTTATCTGTGACTGCTACAATGCCAATCATTGCTGTGCTGGCATGGAAAGCTAGTATAGACTGCTTCATATAACATCATTGACATCTGCTTGCTGCATGCTCTTTCTCCTGATTGTTTCCCACTGCAGGGAGCAAGCAGAGAAAGGCCACATGACCGCAACCACAGTACAAAAGATCTAAAAAAAGGTATTTACAGATTTTTTTTTTTTTTACAAATAAGAAACAGAACCAATAACACTTTAAGCCAAGACTGTCGATAAACTGAGCAGATCTATTCTGAAAGTACTCCTCCTTAGTGGCCACCATCTGGATTCCCAGTCCCTAACATAGGTCAGCCGCCAGATCTTGGGACTTGGTCCCGTTACTGTGTCCTCCCCAGGTAGTAGATATTGGAGACCAAGGACTTCCTCTTCTGGCAGGAGCCCAGGAGACAAAGACCAGGATCACACTGGTATCCTCTTAAGGCAAATCCGGGGAGGGAAGGACCCATATAGAAGGTCTCCCCAAATATTTATCCTTCCCAGCTTACTCCACTGGCATAAACCTCCTAGTAATTGGACAAGGTGAAATAAATATTCATAACCTATAACATTTTATTTTCTCACTCACTGGCAAACATTCCCCAGTAGCAGACAACAAACAGCACACAAAGTCCTGGGTTTAGGAAAACCCACCAAACCCAAATGACAATAACAATAAGGTCAGCCATACACAGATCTAACTGTTAATGGGCAGGTTGAATGTACCAAGCTGATCGATTGATCAACTTGTGTAAAACCAGCCTGCCACTGTCTTCTCTCAGGAGGGACAGCTGCCCCCCCCTGCCCCTGCCTCCTATTGAGAGCAGCCAATTGCTCGGCAGGAGGGATTCCTCTATCAGCACTGTCTGTGTTGAAGGGGGAATCATTCAAATTCCTTTCATGCAACCCGTAGATGCGGGAAAGAAATTTGTACCATGTATAAGAGATCAGGCTTGCTACAATTTCACGTGCAACACTAAATTTGGATTAGGGACACTCCAGCATATAGCAGCATCCCTACATACAATTTATTTCATTGTTCTCCTTGCACTGGATATGCAGAAGTTTAGAAAGCAGATTTGTCAGAATGCTCAAGATAAGATTACAGTCGCAATCCAGTTATAATTAAAATCAATCCCTAAATTCCATCAGCTACAGGCCTAAAGGTCACAGTGTAAATATGAACCTGTGTCCCCTCCTTATTGCTCCCACTAGCTCGCATTTTGGTAGAGTGATCAAACGTTCTATTTTATTTTTTGTTGAAATCATAACAAAAAGCAATCAAAGACATAAAATTGTCGTTTCAGTTGGATGCATAGAGACATACTGTAATTGAAATCGCCCCAAATAAAACTAGCAGAAAAGATCTGATCACGTTGGGCAAAATTACCTTTTTTTCCTATTTTATCTTTTAATCTTGCCAGGTGGAAACCAATCAAAATAATATAAGAAGTTATACTTACCTGCTCTGTGCAATGGTATGGCCTCTTAGCTCCTCTTTTTCAGTCTCCCCTGGTGCTGTCTGCTCCTGCTCTCCTCCAAGCCAGGTGCTAAGGGGGTACCAATGTGGGTGCGTTTCCAAGCTGGGCCGTGTATAACCATAGACATACACAGTGCAGGTAAGCCAAGCCCCAGCTCCCTCTTCACAGAAGTTTGTACCAAAATGAAATGTTTATATTTTTTCCCCACAAATAGAGCTTTCTTTTGGTGGTATTTGATCACCTTGTGCTATAAACAAAAGAAGAGGGACAAGTTTGAAAAAAAAACACAATATATTGTACATTTTGCTATAATAAATATCCAATTTTTATTTATTTAAAACAATTTATTTTCCTCAGTTTAGGCCGATGCGTATTTTTCTACATATTTTTGGTAAAAAAAATCGCAATAAGCGTATATTGATTGGTTTGTGCAAAAGTTATAGCGTGTACAAAATAGGGGATAGATTTATAGCATTATTATTTTTATTATTTATTTATTTTTTACTAGTAATGGCGGCAATCTACGTGACTGTGATATTGCGGTGGACACATTTGACACATTTTTGTAACCATTCACATTTATACAGCGATTCGTGCTATAAAAATGCATTGATTGCTGTATAAATATAAAAAAAAGGTGTACTGAGGGTGATTCAATAAATGGCGAAGCAGCAACTGAAAATGTTATACAACACTAGTAATAATAATCAAGGAAAAAGCTGCGCTAATGCGAACTTGGATGTGGCACTAGTAAGTACTAGATAGATAACAATTAGAAGTGTCAAACACAAAATATGTGAAAAAAAAACTATAAACAATGTCTGTCAGACCTCAATTGAAAATAACGAAAATAAATTATTAATATCTCCAAAAATAAGTGAAAAGCTAGAAGGTAACAAGTGAATGAATATCAGTCCTTGTAAGCAAAAAATATAATAAAAAGAGCATCCTTGAGGATAACTATAACATTAGTGTTCTAAACAATCAAAGAAAAAATAATAATGGAAAATGTCAATCTACGCTAAAACATCCCCAGTGTTGAACAAATCCAATGAATTCAGAAAGGAGTGATGACAGGAAAGTGCATCCACCAAAAAATTACACTGCCGCTTACCAGATGGATGTGATCTCTTAATTATAGGAGATCAGCTGGTGC
The DNA here is from genome assembly GCA_029574335.1 of Rana kukunoris. Taxonomy (NCBI): domain Eukaryota; kingdom Metazoa; phylum Chordata; class Amphibia; order Anura; family Ranidae; genus Rana; species Rana kukunoris. Next base: position 474,890,546 of record CM056049.1, read on the forward strand.
ATATGGCTATTGTCCCAGCCTAATGCCGCATACACACTATCGGATTTCCGATGGGATAAAATCCGATGGAATTTTCTGTCGGAATTCCGCTGAAGCTGACTTTCATCAGTCTTGCATACACACTATCAGACTAAATTTCGACCGTCCAAAAGGCGGTGACATAAAACACTACGACGAGTCGAGAAAAATTAAGTTCAATGCTTTCGAGCATGTGTCGACTTGATTCTGAGCATGCATGGATTTTTCTCCGACGGAATTCAACACAGACGATCAGAATTTCCCATTGGAAGAATTTAAAACATGTTCTTTTTTTTTACACCGATGAAAAAAAGTCCGATGGGGCCCACACACGATTGTTTTTTCTGATGAGTCCATTGGACCGATCGTGTGTACACGGGATAAGGGTCTCTGATAAGATATATGCCTCAGTATTGCATGGAAGATGTCTCATACAGCGTAGCAATTCGGGATACACCCCATAGGACAAAAAAAGACTTGCATAGCATAAAACCCTTTTAAATTTAATAGGTGATATAAAAATGCACACTTAAGCCGTGTACACACGATCGGTTCAAACCGATGAAAACGGACTGAAGTTGGAAAACTGATGGTCACGGATAACAGGCGGCGCTCTGATTATACGCTTAAGTACACACATTAGATGACACCTCGTTGTGAGTGCCAAGAAGCCCCAAGGAACACCATCTTAACTGATGGAAAACAAAACTAAAACCTACCGTATTTATCTTCATATAGTGCGCCCGGCGTATAGCGCGCACCCCCAACCTGGAAGGGAGATTTCAGGAAAAAAAATATATACTTACTTTGAATGCCCCTCGTCGGTGTCTTGCCCGGTGTCCATCGGTGGCCTTGTCCGGCTTCTGTTTTCGAGTCGATTCCCGCTTCCTGCTCTGTGTTTGAATGTGGCCGCCGACATATACCGAGCACAGTACACTAGGGCATGCTCGGCCACGCTCGGCTTCTCTCGCATAAAGGCTAGGAGCCGGCACAGAGCGTGACCGTGAGGGGAGCCGAGCCTGGCCGAGTGTACCCGAGTGTACTGCGATCGATATATGTCAGCGGCGGCTTTTAAGGGGAAAAAGTGCACGGTATACGCCGATAAATACGGTATATAAAATTGACTAAATATGAGGACAAGTGTGGGGCAAAAATAAGGTGAGACCAATACCATGGTACAACCACATAGGTAATGACAACCTCTAGGCAAGCATCATGGAAAATAAAACCATATGTCCACACAGAACCAAATGTACTTAATTACAAGGCACTATAAATTGCCAATAGCATATGTAAACATAGCTATACCGATACACACGGGATCTCGCATGAGGATCCAATGGGAATCAGCCAACCAAAATTAATAAAAATAAATAAAAAATTTGTAATTTATTTAACGAAAATGTGTGAATGTCAAAAAATAAAAATGCATTGATTGCTGTATAAATATTACTGGCAGGGAAGGGGCTAACACTAGGGGGAGATCAAGGGGTTAATGTGTTCCCTAGGGAGTGATTCTTACTGTGGGGGAAGGGAACTGACTGGGGGAGGTGACCGCTCGGTGTCCCTATGTACAAGGCACAAACCATCGGTCGCCCCTCCTTGACAGGACGTGGATCTGTATGTTTACACACACAGATCCATGGTCCTGCTCAGTTACTGGGCAATCATGGGTGCGTGCATCGGGTTCCCAGTGAGGCGGCTGGCGCGCGCGCCACCTAGTGGCTTGGGAAGGCACAACTTCATATTACGTTCGCCAAGAACGAGAGAGTCTTCGTCGATAGACAAGCAGTTAAAAATGGTGCCACATTCCCAAACCTACAGGAACAATATAACATAGGAAACACTGGCATGGGAAATGGCTCCAAAAAATAAACACAAAATTTACAGAAAAACAGTGGTCATCATAGCTATTTGAAAAGAATATTCTTCAACTGTATTTGCTATTTCAAGATCTTTAACATGCGATGTACATTTAGTTGCCTAGCATTTTTTTATTTTGAGTTTGTAGTGCTTAGACATTATCCGCTAAATACAAAGGCATTTAAAATGATTGGTATTAAAGATGAACTCTAAATATATGGATTAACTACAAATATGGAAGCTGCTTTACCTGCCAAAGGATTTGTGTTTTAGCCAGTCCAGCCAGGAGGATGACACCACGTTCTCTGTTGAGCCTCATTCACACAGACCTCCTGCGTTTGTTTTATTTTATCACATAAGAGATTGATCTGGGAAGTACAGTATAGTATGTGTTTTGGATTGGTATGCAAAATGTACATGCATTTATTTATCATTGTTTACATGCATTTACATGTGTTTATATGTGTTCAGAGTATCTAATCTGCCCCTGGATGTACAGATTTCCATAAAAAAAAAAAAAAAGAATTAAACTGAATACAAGTAAATGCACATGTCCTATATTTGCATATAAATGCATATAATTGCATGTATTTCATAGAAATTAAGCAGCGTGATATCTTGCCCCTGTTCCCCCAACCTTCTGACTGGACAGTGAAGATGTAGGAGTGATGATTTTATCTGTCAGCTCTTTTTTCCTATTGGCATGTTGCTTTTTAATATATTTTCTTGCACAAAGGATCTATTCCTTTCTAACTAGAGCAGACAACTCAAGCATACTTACAAACATGAATCACAGAAATTGTCATTGGAAGAATATTCCATCTTGTACAAACTCAGGTCCCTAGAAATGGTTGAGTGACAGTAGTCGTTGATTAGTACTTACAATGGATTGCACCTGATCACACCTATTTTTGGGTCTAGCACTCCTTCAGCACCTGTTCTTCCTGTGAATGTGGAACATGTTTTAATGGGCTAATGCCGCATACACACGATCATTTTTTGTGATGAAAAAAACCGACGTTTTCCGTGAAGTAAAAAACTACGTTTTTGAAACATAACTTTTCAAAGACGATGTTGCATACACACCATCGTTTTTTTCACAAAAAGCGAGGTTACGTTCACCACTTTTTTCCATTGAAGCTCGCTTCATAACTAGCTTCTGGGCATGCACGGGTTGAAAAACGTTGTTTTAAACAACGTTTTTGCTACACACGGTGACTTTTTGTGAAACAAAAAACGACGTTTTGAAAAAACGACACAAAAAATTCAAGCATGTTGGAATTTTTTTTTGGTCGTTTTTTTTGAAGACAAAAAACAATGTTTTGCCCCCACACGATCAATTTAAATGACGTTTTAAAAAACTTCGTTTTTTTTTCATTGCAAAAAACGACCGTGTGTACGCGGCATAAGAGATTGAGTTTGTACCCTGAAATTTGGGCTGCAGGTTTTTTTTTTTTTTTTTTTAATCATGGATATTTTGACTGCTACATGCTTGATTTTCACCACTGAAGCCTACGAGCACATCATCTTCAGTGCCCAAAGCAACAACCTTCTGCTAGGATGAACTAATTTACAAATTTTTTTGTTTCTTGTTTATCTTGTTTGCTAGTCTTAGCCTAAATAAGCTCTTTTAGAGTCGGTTCACACTAGGGCGACACGACTTCCAGCACGACTTTCAGAAGCAACTTCAACACGACATGAGCATGAACCACAGGGCGATCTGGGGAGATTTACAACACGACTTGAAGTCCTTTTCAGGTCAGGAGACATTCCAGTGGCCAATAAAACAACAATCAGCTCTGGGAGAGGGAAGGAGAGGGAGGGGTTTGCCTGAGAAATGTATGTTATCTTGCTGAAAGGTCGCTTCAATTAAAACAGTGATCAGACTTGGAAGCGACTTCCATTGAAATCAATGGATACAAATCGCCTAGAAGTCTGATTGAAGTAGTACAGGAACCTCTTCTGAAGTCGGAGCGACATGAGTAGTGTGTATTAACACCGCTCCCATTCACTTACATTGCTTTTCTGGACAGCACGACTTGGGACGACTTGAGACGACTTCAAGTCGGATCCCAAGTCGCCCCAGTGTGAACCGACTCTTAAGATAAGTATAGTTCTTCTGCTGCTGGGACAAAAATAAGTGTAGACAATAACTAAAAGGAAGAGCTGCCTTTTTCTGCTGGTGGCTGCAGGAACAAGGCTATTGCTCTAATTGGTAAATTCAGGCCTGGCTACATAGGGCCTCTTTGAAGTGCCAATGCAAAATACATAGTCTGCTAAAGAATGAAAGGAAACACCTCTCTCAATTACTTCCTGTAAATTGATTGACTTCCAGAAGTAAAAGGAAGAAAAATAATTACTTAAAGTGGTGTTCCGCTGAAAAAATAAATAAAAGTCAGCAGCTACAAATACTGCAGCTGCTGACTTTTAATATATGGACACTTACCTGTCCAGGGCGCCCGCAATGTCGGCAGCTGAATCCAATCTGTTTGTCGGCTCTTCGATAAGGGAATCTTCGATAAAGGAATCAGGAAGTGAAGCCTTGTAGCTTCACTTCCTGGTTCCCTACTGCGCATGCTCGAGTCGCGCTGCTAATCCTCACTGGTCCCTGCTGTCTTTTGAGACCTGTGTGTCTCCCAGAAGACAGCGGGGGGAGTAGGCACTGGAAGTGGCGTAGGTCACTGCGATCACCGTGGTGATCTATGCCAGGAAGTGGGAGCAAATACCTCTATTACACAGGTATCTTCTCCCTCTTCCCCCCTGAAAGGTGCCAAATGTGACATCAGGGGGGGGGGGGGGGGGTTCCAAAAAGTGTAAGTTCCATTTTTTGGGGTAACTCCACTTTAAATATATTTGTTAGGGTATTGCTTGAATTAAATGGTTTCACATTGGTGTAGTTTGTCAGATAGCTTTTGGAAAGGCCAATCACAATATATCATATAAACTTAAACCCATTTTTAGAATTTCAAAAGTAATTTTCAATATTTAAAGGCCTTTGTTCAGACACAATGGTATAATCAAAGAAATATTAGGGCAATTCTTTTCCAATAGAAATCTCACCACATCTCCTTCTTTGGTTGTAAAGCATCATCTAATGAAGTTACCATATTGTCACAACTTCTTTACCCGTATGACACATGAAAAAGAGGCTGGGAGGAAGGTTTACTTCCTCTTTAAAGCCAAGTCTCTGCAGAATCGGTCTTCTATTTCTCACCTTCTATTTCTATTCCTGATCCACAGGAGTACAGTCAAACACACTTTGGCTGTACTTCTTCTTTAAAGCGCAGCTCCACTTTTGTTGAAAAAAAAAACAGGATTATGAAAGGATTATAACAACCTTTGTTGCAGATTCCTACCTTTGGTTATTCTGAAGAAATCACTGTTTGTTCCTCTGTGCCTCTGTGATTAAATGTGTCTAATGGGAGTGGTTTTATATTTATTAGTAAGCTGTGAAGCTGCAAGGCTCTAATGAGGAAAGCTGCTGACACGGCATCCCTTTAGGCCGCGTATACACGATCGGTCCAGCCCGATGAGAATGGTCCGACATAAATATAATCCATCAATAGATTCAAAAGTTCAGATATTGGAAGACTCCCAGGTGATGATGATGAAAACAGACACTCCGGACAAGGTGCTACAGGTCCTCCTAAAAGTTCCTCCTTGGAGCTTATCCTCTTCAGTTTGTGACTTGCACATATCCTACAGTAACTGAAGAGGATAAGCTCCAAGGAGGAACTTTTAGGAGGATCTGATTGCTGGGTCTGACCTTGGCTGGTCTGGAGGAGTTTGGCTTTGCCTGTCTGTGTTCTGGGAACCTCCAGAAGACACCAGAACAAGGGTGAAGATTTTGTTTTCCATCTGTTTTGGAGACCACAATTTTAACAGCCCATGGAAAACTCAGTTGATTATCGGTCATTGATCCAGAGGAGATTGCCTACATCCAGGTGACTGCAATTGAGAGCCTTCCAGGATACACGTTTATATCTGAATGCTGTCTTTTTATCTTCATCTGGTAAGAGGCCATACATATATATGTGGTGGAGGTTTACCTGTAGCACCTTGTCCGGAGTGTCTGTTTTCATCATCATCACCTGGGAGTCTTCCAATATCTGAACTTTTGAATCTATTGATGGATTATATTTATGTGTGAAACCACTTTGAACATTGAATTCAAGTTCCAGCCTGTACATATTATTTTTGTATATTATGCAGGACTTTCTTATATATATTTTTATTCTGTGGGTGTTTGACATACCACATTTGTTTATTAACAGCTTTAGCGCGATTTTTCTTGTTTCATAGACTGTGCATTTAAACCTATATTTTCACTAATCACCATCTCATCGCTGTTCATTTATTTTTGGCGTTACACACTTTTTCTTAATGTAATTATATTATTTCTCAAAGCCCACATGTGCCCCACCTGATTTGCAGCATACTCGTTGCAGGTCAGTGGCTTTTTAGGTATTGCGGTCAGAGACAGTCAGCGACATAGCATTTTTACTAGGAGGTCCACTTAAGTATTTCTTTGTTGACATGTGCCCTTAACCCCTTAGTGACTGATGGTAAAACAAATATTGTTGCCTGAACACAATTATGCAATTTTGAAATGCATTTGTATAACTGTACATATCATCACAACTACACAACTACTTTGTGTATCCAGTTGACAAAATTTAGGACAAATTGGGCTTTCTTTTGGTGGTCAAATTTAAAGAATGTTTCTCTTTTTTTTTATCAAAGGAATACTAGACCAAAATAGTAAAAACAAAAAAAATTATCATTTAGCTGTAAATTGTAACCAAAAATGAATTCTCCTGCTCCTGAAGATCACAGTGATACTACATGTGTGTATGTTTATTGTTTGTACCCATAGTATGGCCAGAAACAATAGGGCACTTTTTTTATCCCACCTAAAACACACTGGGCCAGATTCTCGTAGATCTGCCCTTTTTCTGCGTATCCCATTTACGCTATGCCTCCGCACTTTTTATGGGCAAGTTCTGTATTCTCAAAGCACTTGCTCCGTAATTTGCGGCGGCGTAGCGTAAAGGGGACGGCGTAAGGACGCGTAATTCAAATAGGGAAGGAGGGGGGCATGCTGTATTTAAATTAAGCGCGCCCCCGTGCCGAATGAACTGCGCATGTGCCTATCCAAACGTAACCCACTGCGCATGCTTCATAGTACGCCGCAAATACATTGATTTAGACGGCAACGTAATTAACGTACAGGCCTATTCGCGACGAGTTACGCAAACGGCGTAAACGACGGAAAAACACGACGCTGTCCCAACATCCATACTTAACATGGCTTACGCCGGACCTACGCAAGGTTACCCCTCATATAGCAGGGGTAACCTTACGCATACGCAAACTACGTAAACTACGTCGACGGTGCGCTACTTCATTTGGGAATCGGCGTATCATGCTCATTTGCATATTAGACTGTGAAATCGACGGGAACACCACCTAGCGGCCAGCGTAGAATTACATCTAAGATCCGACAATGTAAGTGACTTACGCCAGTCAGATCTACGCCAAATCTATGCGTTAGGCCGCGTACATGCGATCGAACTTGTCCGCTGAAACTGACATATCCGATCGTGTGTACGACCTAGCGGACAGGTTTTTCCAGCGGACAAATTTTGAATCATGCTTTGAAATTTGTCCGCTGGAAACCTGTCCGTCGGACATGTCCGCTGGTTAGTACGCCTAACCAGTGGACATAAATCTCCTGCATGCGTCAAATGGATTCGACGCATGCGTGGAAGTTTTTTATTTCCTGGATTGGTGACGTGGCGGCGTCAACATCACCGCCACGTCACCGCGTTATCTGTCCGAGGGGATTTTGGTCCGATGGTGTGTACACGCCATCAGACCAAATATCCGAGGAGACATGTCCGCTGGAAACAGTCCATCGGACATGTTTCAGCGGACATGTCTCCTCGTCTGTAAGCGGCCTAACTGATTCTAAGAGACAGTCGCATAGATACACAGGGCTAGAAACAGAGATACGACGGTGTATCTGGAGATACACCGTCGTATCTCTTCTGGCCCACTGACACTAACTAACACTGATCCTAATTTAATTACATTTTTTAAGTCATACCTAAAATATACTGACCCTGACCTTTAACCCTGAGGCCCCGTACACACGAGCAGACAGATTTGTTCAAATCATGTCTGCTGGAATGTATTGGTTTGATCGTGTACACACGATCAAACCAAAATCCTCGCCGGCAGACGGCGCGCTGACGTGTCGGTGACGTGGCGGTGACGTTGACACCGCCACATCACCGCACCAGGAAGTGAATTACTTCCGCGCATGTGTCGAATCCATTCGACGCATGTGCGAGAAGATATGTCTGCTGGTTAGCGTACTAACCAACAGACATATCGGGCGAACGGATTCCCAGCCGACAGATTTTAAAGCATGCTTTAAAATCTGTCGGCTGGCCAAATCTGTCGGCTCTCCTGTACACACGATTGAATCTGTCTGCTGGGACGGTCGGGCCAACCGTTTCCAGCAGATTTGATCGTGTGTACGCGGCCTGACACTGACCTAAATCAAAACCCTGATCTAGCTATTGTTTCTATATATTTTTAATATTTCTCCCTGGCAAGGAAAGAAAGATACCGTTTATATTTCTCTGCATTCAGAGGAGAAAGAAAACATATGGGCAGTCAGCATAGTGACTGATCACTGTGATAACTAATCAGAGGCTTGTTATTGGGAATGGAGAGTCCCTCCTGATCGTCAGTACGAGACCTGTGACTCTCTGTAACAGCCCGTTCTTTGTGCTGGAAATACTATGTGGCGCACTCCCAGCACAAAGACACATATACAGTGCCTTGAAAAATAATTCATACTTTTTGAAGTTTTGCACCTTTTTTCATGTTACAACCAAAAACGTAAATGTATTTTATTGAGATTTTATGTCATAGACCAACACAAAGTGTCACATAATCGTGAAGTGGAAGGAAAATGATAAATTGTTTTCATTTTTTTTACAAATAAATATTTGAAAAGTGTAGCATGCATTTGTATTCAACCCCCCTTTATTCTGATACCCCTAACTAAAATTTAGTGGTACCAATTGCCTTCAGAAGTCACCTAATTAGTCCACCTGTGTGTAATTTAATCTCAATATAAATATAGCTGTTCTGTGAAGCCCTCAGAGATTTGATAGAGACCCTTAGTGAACAAACAGCATCATAAAGGCCAAGGAACACACCAGACAGGTCAGGGATAAAGTTGTGGAGAAGTTTAAAGCAGGGTTACGTTATAAAAAAAAATCACAAGCTTTGAACATCTTACTGAGCACTGTTCAATCCATCATCCAAAAATGGAATGAGTATGGCACAACTGCAAACCTACCAAGACATGGCCATTCACTTAAAATGACAGGCTGGGCAAGGAGAACATTAATCAGAGAAGCAGCCAAGAGGCCCATAGTAACTCTGGAGGATATGCAGAGATCCACAGCTCAGGTGGGAGAATCTGTCCACAGGACAACTATTAGTTGTGCACTCCAAAAATATGGCCCCTATAGAAGCGTTGCAAGAAGAAAGCCATTGTTGAAAGAAAGCCATTTGCAGTTTGCAAGAAGCAATGTGTGGGACACAAGGTGCTCTGGTCAGATGAGACCACAATTTTTATTTTTGGCCTAAAAGCAAGATGCTATGTATGGCGGAAAACTAACACTGCACATTACACTAAACACACTATCCCCACCGTGGAACATGGTGGTGGCAGCATCATGTTGTAGGGATGCTTGTCTTCATGAGGGACAGAAAAGCTGGTCAGAGTTGATGGGAAGATGGATGGAACCAAATACAGGGCCATTTTAGAAGAAAACCTGTTAGAGTCTGCAAAAGACTTGAGACTGGGGCAGAGGTCCACCTTCCAGCAGGACAACAACCCTAAACATACAGCTAGAGCTACAATAGAATGGTTTAGATCAAAGCATATTTATGTGTTAGAATGGCCCAGTCAAAGTCCAGACTTAAATCCAATTCAGAATCCGTGGCAAGACTTGAAAATTGCTGTTCACAGTCGCTCTCCATCCAATCCGACAGAGCTTGAGATATTTTGAAAATAAGAAAAGGCAGACATTTCACTTTCTAGATGTGCAAAGCTGGTAGAGACATCCCAAAAAGACTTGCAGATCTTATTGCAGCAAAAGGTGATTCTACCAAGTATTGACTCAGGGGGGCTGAATACAAATGCACGCCAAACTTTTCACATATTTATTTGTAAAAAATATTGAAAACCATTTATAATTTTTCTTCCACTTCACAATTATGTGCCACTTTGTGTTGGTCTATCACATAAAATCCCCAAAAAATACTTTTTGTAACATGACAAAATATGCAAAATTTCAAAGGGTATGAATACTTTTTCAAAGCACTGTATGTGGCCTCACAGATAAAGACCCACTTCCGTAAGGGCACATATATGTGTACTGTCGCGGGAAGGGGTTTCAAATGAGCACTTCCTTTTCCCTTGCAGAAAATATTTTCATAGGATGGTCCTTTTATGAGAGGCTGCAATCTGCCACAGCTGAGGTCCACAACCCAAAACAAGTTCTTTTGAAAGCTTGCACATATGCAGAGATATGATCTCATTTAGCTTATATAACTGTTCTATATTGCACTATGACAAGGTACTCAGCTTATATAACCAAAACATTTAGTACAAAATGACCCAAATTCATCAAGCTCAGTAAAGAGATGAGAACATTTGTTTTCCAATGCTGTTGAAACAGGTTTTTACAGATGATTAAATACATTCATGTATCCAACAAAGTATACAAAGCAGGCACTGAATAAATAGTTGTTATAAATATGCAATCAGATGATATGCACATTAAGATAAAAGCAGCTGGCAGAAAATTGTCTCATGCACCCACCTGCAACCCCTGCTTCTGCACTTCTAATTGTTTCATGTAGATCTCTTTGTATGTCTAAAAAGCTTCATGCAAATGTTTGTTCATGTATGTGCTAAGTAGGGATGAGCTTTGAATTCGAGTCAAACTCATGTTCGACTCGAACATTTCCTAATCGCCGAACAGCGAACAATTTGGGGTGTTCGCGGCAAATTCGAAAAGCCGCAGAACACCCTGGAAAAGTCTATGGGATAAATCTTGTGATCATTTTAAAGGCTTATATGCAAGTTATTGTCATAAAAAGTGTTTGGGGACCTGGGTCCTGCCCCCGGGGACATGTATCAATGCAAAAAAGTTTTTAAAAAAACGACTGTTTTTCCGGGAGTTGTGATGCTTAAAGTGAACCAAAAAAGTGAAATATTCCTTTAAATTTCGTACCTAGGGGGTGTGTAAAGTATGCATGTAAAGCAGTGCTTGTTTCCCGTGCTTAGAACTGTACCTGCACAAAGTGTCATTTCTGAAGGATAAAAAGTCATTTAAAATCACTGCTCTCAAAAAAACTGCAGTTTTTAAAACTTTTTTTTGCATTGATACATGTCCCCAGGGGCAGGACCCGGGTCCCCAAACACTTTTTTAGGACAATAAAGCCTTGTACACACGATCAGTCCATCCGATGGGAACGTTCTGAAGGACTGTTGTCATAGGTTAACCGACGAAGCTGACTGCCTACACACCATCAGTTAAAAAAACGAGCGTATCAGAACGCGGTGACTTAAAACACAACGATGTGCTGAAAAAAAAGAAGTTCAATGCTTCCAAGCATGCGTTTACTTTATTCTGAGCATGTGTGGATTTTTAACCAATGGTCCTGCCTACTAACGATTGGTTTTGACCTATCGGTTAGGAGTTCATAGGTTAACTATTAAAGCAAGTTGGCTTTTTTTAACCTAAGGTTAAATAACCTATGGGGCCCACACACGATCGGTTTTGACCGATGAAAACGGTCCATCAGACCATTGTCCTCTGGCTATCCTATCATGTGTACAAGGCCTTACTTGCATATCAGCCTTTAAAATTAGCACTTTAGATTTCAAACGTTCGAGTCCCATAGACTTTAATGGGGTTCTAAAGTTCACACAAACTTTTGGTCTGTTTGCAGGTTCTGGTGTGAACCGAGCGGGGGGGTTGGGGGTTGTTCGACTCATCCCTAGTGCTAAGTATATATTAATGCTGCATTGTGATGTGGTCATTTAGTTTAAATAAGGCTGTCCTTACAGTGGAGCTAATCTCAAAAAGTGAGGATTTACTTTTTCATACCTCCCAAATTAAAGGGGTTGTAAAGGTGTGTTTTTTATTTTTTAAATAGGTTCCTTCAAGCTAGTGCATTGTTGGTTCACTTACCTTAAGTACAATGGTGTGCCGTCGTATCTATGCGCCAGACCCACAAACTAAGTTACGTAGAAAAATAGGCTTCTTCCGACCAACGTAACTTTCCTACGCCGGCGTATCGTGGGCGCATATTTACGCTGGATGCATATGGAAGTTTCGATTCAGATATGCAAATGAGGGAGATACGCCGATTCAGAAATGTAAATGCGCCCAGCGGATGTTTTAAGCGATTTGCGTAAGAGTTACGTCCGGTGTAAAGTTATTCCTCATATAGGAGGCGCAACCCATGGAAAGGTATGAACCAGGGAACGGACGCCGTCCAATTTTACGTTGTGTACGCCGTTTACATAGTACGTGAATAGGGCTGGGCGTAGGTTATGTTCACGTCATAGGCAGTGTTTCGACGTGTCTTAGGAAGTTATTTCGACGTGACTGTGAGCATGCACACTGGGATGTGTCCAAGATACGACGCATGCGCTGTTCGTTTTTAGTAGTTGTTTGAAGCTCAGCCCATCATTTGCATGGGGTCACGCTTCATTTAAATGTATCACGCCCACTTCCAGCCCACTTCCACCTACTTTGACTTACGTCGGCTTAAGCTGACGAATATATACGCTACGCCGGTGCAACGCTGGGAGCATTTTCTTTGTGAATTCCATACTTGTCCCCCTGCGTAGTGCCGGCGTAGCGTAAATAAGATACGCTACGGCGGTATTAAAGGTGCTCCGATGTACGTGAATCTACCCCAATGTGTCCTTAGCTACAGAGGCTGTGAAATATCTTACCCTTTATATGTGTGTGTTTTTTTTAAATTGCTGTAATAAATATTACCTTTTATATATTTACCCACTTGTGCAGGTCCTTATACAGTACCATTAAAGTCCATGATAGCCTCAAACAAATTATGTTACTCAGGCAATGAGCCTGGGAAGTTTCTTCTTTCCAGAGCAAAGTTTATATTTTGAACAGAAAAAGGATAGATTAAATTATAACTTTTTTTGTAAGGCTACCCTTTAATTTATGAAAAAGGTTATGTTTTAAAACCTCTGTCAGTTTTCTTTTTTGCTGTCTGTGATAGGAAAGGTCTAAAAACTCTCCCTCTAATACAGTTGTAACAAAACTCATCATGAGAAGATTTCCCTTTAATTTCTCTTGAGGTACAACTCCAATTTTTTATTTCTGTTCCAGTAACAATGGTCCTTATGATAAATAGAGAGCAGTGGCATCAAGGACAGAGAACAATAAAAATCTGACAAGTATTCTCTATTCTATTTAATACAAAAAAAGTTTTGGCTAGGTATACACTTTAAAACAATAGAAATAAAATGTATAGTGGATGCTTAAAAAATTATGAGAGGGGCAAGAAGTTGTTAAAAAGCTAGTAACATGTTTTGACTTTCACAAAGCTGATGTCTTTTTTTTACAGTTTTCTTTGCCTGGTCTGCTTGAGATGTTTTACGTAAGTGATAACAAGATGTTATTTATCTAATGTGATGACAGAAGAACAAACTACACACACACACACACACACACACACACACACACACACAGTGAAGTACCACAACCTTGTATTTGGAAAACATATGCTCTTCTTATGTAATCTCTTTATAACCTTATCTAAAAGTAAATACTGCTAACTTTGCACCTGTTCAAGTACTCAAGCAGACTAAGCAGACTAGCAACTGAAAATGGTTGATAACTGAACCTTGAAGTGGACCTTTATCTGTTTATTAACCTAAGCAGTTTCTCATCCACCATATTCGTTCTAACTCATAATGCAGAAATGAATCCCATGTACTTGCCTTTCTGGGCTCTGCTCTGCTTCAGCCCTTGTTCTGTACTGCATTGTGGACAAGAATCTATGTGCGAAATACTGAATGCTCATGGAGAAGCAGCCAATCTGCATCACTACTGTACACGGGCCCTGTTCTGCTGCTATAGCTAAAGCTGAAGGATCCCAGAACTACTGTCCAGTAGGTGTAAGAAAGGATGGAAACAATGGGCAGAAAATACATGGGTTACTTTATTTTTTGTATTATGTGAACTGTAAAATGTGTTTTTGTTTACAAATTTTCAATGCAATAAATACTGTTCTTTTATGCAGTGATAGTTCTTATAGTAAACAGTGAGATTCTTGCTTTCAGATCCCAGTTTGTAGTTATGTATCTGCTTTATTTACTGAGACCCAAAGTTTTTGTATAGTATTTCTTTGTTCGTTTTGACAAAAACTGGTATATGTTTATGTAATTGTATAAAGGTTGTTTCTAATTAACTGAGCTCCTTTCGGAGTCTTCCTCTATTGGTATACCCTAACATCTGGCCATATAGCTCACTCTCTGTTAGTAGGCAACAAGTAGAAACCATACCAGAATGGCAGACCACATTCTTTGAGAGGGTAGGTCACAAAGTAGTAGCCACATCCTACCTAAACTGGAGTTTAACTGTCCCATTAAGCTTTTCAGTGTGAAGTCAATGCTCCATCTTGGAATGGTAGAGAATCAAAGTGCTGTAGCTTGAATGCCCTTTAACTTTATTACCCAAAATCCTCCAGTCTCACATATTCCTCTGGGCTCCCAACAGTCCTTGGACTCTTGAACATGCCCAGGGGATAAACAAATTGCAGCTCCTCCTTTCTTTCTGTGTCTAGTGGGTCTGATGGAGCAGCCATGACTGGGTTAGCTACCTGTGACAGGTACAAAGCCTCCCTGTGTCAAAGGTGGTGTGCAGGCCACTGAAGGGCCCAAGAGCTTGCAGAATTAACCTAAGCCCCAGTCACATTGGTCAACATTGTCCAGAGAGACTCCCCAGTATACTAATTTTAGTTGGATGGAATTGCTCTCAGCTGCCTAGTCTGTTCTTGAAGAGATTTCATCAGCCATAGCTATGTACATGTGTTCAGGCTGTTTTAGGATTCCTGTTCTCAGTTACCTGAGATCTGGAATGATAAGAACCCCTTGGTGTTACCTCCAGATGGCCAAAGCGAGAGACTAAGGGCATCGGTCGGCACCCCGACTGGTGAAGTTTGAGTTCAGTCTACATTACCATCTAGGGAAGAGCAATCAGGTAGCAGATGCCCTGTCTTGGGAACCCAAAAAGCCAAGGAGGAAGAGGTCCTGGATTTAGCTGAAGGTAGACCTAAAGTAAACCAAAAATATGTCATTCACGCACTGGAGAAACAGACTTGGACACAAATGCAGCAGAAACATCTAGTGATCTCCTCATTAGTAGAGGTCTGTATGACTTGAGACAGGAAGAGCCTGCTATTTGAAACAGAAAGACAACTGAAAAAGTGGTCCTGATGCACCCTAAATAATGGCATACTGTACTGCAGGGTGATGCTCCTCTAGCTGAGCGGTAACTTGGCAGGTCATCATGTCAAGTCCCTGAGCTATCCCTATAACTGACTGAATCCAGGTGGAAGCAGCATAATGGTACATACGCAAGACGTATGCCTGGTTTAGGAGGCAAGTCATGTGTGTGAGACTGTTGTAACTGATTAAGGAGGTCTGCTGACTCTGCATTGTTTGTTCAGTTTCAGAAGGAATGTAATGCTGCATCATTTTTTATATTTTTATACATAATAGTCAAGTCAGGATTCTGGATCCTACCAACGTGATTCAATCTATTATGTTTAATACACACTGTCCCTGATTCTCTCTTTCTTTCTGATTGCAATCTTTTGCGCTTAGTCAAGAAATGTTTATGAAGGGTTTTCTAAAAGGGACTGTGATCTTTCTCCCACCCACTTTGCTTAACAATCCAATTGTTTCTTCAATGTCAAGGGCTGCTTCACGGGGCAATAGAAATGTTTGTGAGGAAGAAGGTGCTACAGCTTCTCTAGTTCAGAGTGGCCTGTGGGAGGGCATAGCAGAACCAAGCAGAGCAACTGTAGGTATTCTCAGGTATAGGGTGCCTGTTGCGTAACTTCTGGTGTAAATTTTGTTAAGTGTTTCATTCAGACCTCACATTGAAACCTGGGGACTGGGGCACAAATTATAGCAAGAAAGTCTGGGTTTCTTAAATTGTAGAAACAGTAATATTTTGAAGAAGAACAATTTAAAAACATATTTTTTTTCCAATCAATATTAAAAATTATAACATTGCCACTTTTCCTTGCTAATTTCTGAAAAGAAACTCAAATTACCCAGAGGGAACACATTTAAAAATGATGAAACTATGATGAAACTATGGAGTCAATTTGCAAATTAACTTGGAAATTGGACAAACGGGATGCTTTGTGTTATGTAATGATTTTTCGATTATTTAGAATATTTGCAGGAAGATTCACCCTATCCTCTAACAATCATGTATTTTAAATCTTGCTTGCCTGGATTAATGCATTGCACGATTCTTCACAGATTGCTGTTATACAGTACACCAGATAGTTTTCAAGGAAAGAGCCAAAAGGCCAGTTTATTAGCATTATTAAATAGACCTTTGTGTAGTCCAAGGGCAACTAATCATTATGAAACCTCTGCTATAAAATGACAGAGTGTAAATGTTTAAATCTGAAAGAGCATTCTGTACAGCCTTACAGCAAATATATGTTAACACATGAAAATCATTAAATTGGCTATATACTGCTATTGACCTCAAGTGCTGTTATGATTAGCAAATACGCATATACTGAAATAAGGCATACACAGAGGTTTCCTTCAGGAAAATAAATAAGTGTCAAACTAATTGACAGGTTCAGTGATATAAACTGCAATAAATAAGTAAATCTTGGCTTTTCTTGTCAAATTTCTATTTGCTTTATTTCTGTTACCATGACTATTCATTAGCCAGGTCATCCTAACCCAATCCATTAAATTAATGGACCTATAGGAAGCCTCAGATGGTGGTAAGAGGCAAAGCCTAGCTGAACAGGAAAAGTCAAGATTTGCCCTTAACCATTATTATATGTATATTTAGAGCTACTAAATATTTTGAAATTCAACTTTTTCTGAGTCATTGCTATAAAATACTGTATTTCGCACCCTTTTTTCCCCTGAAAATAGGGGGAAAATCACGGGTGCGCGCTATACGCCAATCCCTGCCGTCTCCGAGGGGAAGACCTGCTGAATTACAGAGCCGTGATCTTCTGTGTACCGGGCGCTCCGTGCCGCTGAATTACAGAGCCGAGATCTACTGTGTACCGGGCGCTTCGTGCCGCTGAATTACAGAGCCAAGATCTTCTGTGTACCGGGCGCTCCATCACTCACAGCCACGCCTCCTGGCCCTGCATTGGGCAACTGTCTATGATATGAGCAGGGTCAGGAGGCATGGCTGTGAGTGACGGAGCGCCTGGTACCCAGAAGATCGCGGCTCTGTAATTTAGCGGCACGGAGCGCCCGGTACACAGAAGATCACAGCTCTGTAATTCAGCGGCATGGAGCGCCCGGTACACAGAAGATCGCGGCTCTGTAATTCAGCCGCAAGGTCAGTGTTTCCGGAGCAGTGAGGGGTGTTATATATCACTTGTGGTCTAATTCAGCGGCACTCGTTCCTCCTCTTACCTCGCAGAGAGCAGGGATCTGACACTGTCGAGGCTGCAATGATGGGGGTTTCAAAGTTCAATGTTCTTTATTTAAAATGTTTTTTTACTTAAAATTCCCTCCTAAAATTGGGGTGCGCGTTATACGCCGGTGCGCGTTATACACCGATAAATACGGTATTTATTTCTTCATATCTTCAGCTTAAAGTGCATTTTCAAATTTGCAGCCAAATCTACTTTATATTTGTTGCATGTTTCCAGCATAACATAAAAAAAAAAAAAAATACAGCATACCTTTTTTAGATGCTCTATTCTGGACCCTACAGCAAGGACAGAGATTGTTGTTTATGATGGAGCTGTGCAGCTGTGTTTGCCATAAATAACCCTGCAGGCAGATCTTGATTATCAATTCTAACCAAATTTGAACACCCTAACATAGGGTTAAAGGTTAATGAGGACAGGTTTGGGACAGACTCACTTTGAGACAGGCCATAGACATTTGCACGATTCACCCAGAAACGCAGACAGTTCCTCCTGCCGAGCAATTGTCTGCTCCCGGTGGGGTGTGGGTTGGGTGAAGCCGTCCCCACTGGGAGAAGACAGTGATTATTGCTAGCGGCTCAGGACCGGCTAGCGAATGTCACAAGTGAATCTGACAGGCTGGCCATACCCAAGTTGATAAATACATAAACTAGCTAAGATTAGAACCCTCTATGGCCTGCCTAAAATTCTTAAAAAAACCTCAGCCATTACATATTGTCCTGAGAAATCTCTAAAATGTAAAAAATATTTTAAAAGACTTAGACATGCTTTGTGAAGCTTTACTTATTGATAATTAGTACGGTAATTTTTTTTACCATTTTTCATGTGCATGCAGTGTTGATATATTTGGCATGTATTTACTGGACACAGCCTCCATCTTTTATTTTGCACAATAAATAGGGATTCTATTTAAATTAATTAAAGTGTATTTTTTTTACTGACATTATACATTTTAAAAACTGTTGCACAAAAATCCTGTGTCATAAAAAATAAATTAATACATTTATATTTACAATTTTAACTTTATTTCCCTAAAGTGGTTCTATTACATTAAAAGTAATAGTTGGCATTTATCAAGCTTTTATATACCGTATTTGCCGGCGTATAAGACTACTGGGCGTATAAGACGACCCCCTATTTTTCCAGGAAAAATGTTGGTTTTGGCATATACTCACCATATAAGACTACCCACTTCCTACTAGTCTTTATGGAAGCTAAGGGGTAGCCGGAACAACCACTGACACGAACAACCACTGAGAGAAACAGGCTTTTTTCAAATCTCACTGTGCCATTACATTACATTACATGCCTCCACTGTGCCATCACTTGCCTCCACTGTGCCATCACTTGCCTCCACTGTGCCATCACTTGCCCCCACTGTGCCATCACTTGCCCCCACTGTGCCATCACTTGCCCCCACTGTGCTGGCCAGACGATCTCCCTACCTTTTTTTTTGCTGCGGGCATCCATGATTCAAAAGCCGCGCCTTCTTCTCAGACTGTTCCGTGATAGGCGGAACACAAATTTTCCCAGCAGGGCCTCTGTTCAGTGTTCCGCCTATCACGGATGTCCTCTTGTCCGAGGATGAGAAGGCATCCGTGATAGGCGGAACACTAAACAGAGGCCCCGCTGTGAAAATTTGTGTTTCACCTATCAAGGAACAATCTGAGGAGGAGGTGAGGCTTTTAAATCATGGATGCCCGCAGCCTGACGAGACTGTCATCGGCGTATAAGATGACCCCCGACTTTGGATGCATTTTTTTGCATCCAAAAAGTCATCTTATACGCCGGAAAATACGGTAATATAGCAACATTCACCTGAAGCTTTATACATGCATAATGTTGAAATGAACAAACTCACCAGTGTGCAGTAGGGATGAGCCGATCACCCCCGCTTTCGGTTTGCACCAGAACCGCCGAATGGACCAAACGTTCGCGCGAACATTTAGAACCCCATTGAAGTCTATGGGACTTGAACGTTCAAATTCAAAAGTGCTCATTTTAAAGCCTAATATGCAAGTCATTGTCGTAAAACATCTTTGAGAACCCAGGTCTTGCCCCAGGGAACATGTATCAATGTAAAAAAGTTTAAAAAACTGTCGTTTTTTCAGGAGCAGGACTCCTGAAAAAACGACCGTTTTTAAAACTTTTTTTCCATTGATACATGTCCCCTGGGCAAGACCCGGGTTCTCAAAGACGTTTTCACAGGCAAACTATAGACACCCAGCAGGTACAATATTTAAAGGATTTTTTTTTATTTAAGCATCATTAAAATCACTGCTCCAGGAGTAAAAAAAAAAAAAAAAATTCCTTTAAATATTGTACCAGCTGGGTGTCTATAGTTTGCATGTGAAAACGTCTTTGAGAACCCGGGTCTTGCCCGAGGGAACATGTATCAATGGAAAAAAAAGTTTAAAAAACGGTCGTTTTTTTCAGGAGTAGGACTATGCAGTATCCTTAGGTATACAAGGATACAAGTACAGTAACACCAAGTAGGTTTAGGTGCTACTACACAGCACAAGTGTGGTAACAGCAACTAGGTTTAAGTGCTATTAAACTGGACAAGTACAGTAACACCGAGTAGGTTTAGGTGCTACTACACAGCACAAGGGCTGTAACAGCAACTAGGTTTAGGTGCTATTAAACTGGACAAGTGCAGTAACACCGAGTAGGTTTAGGTGCTACTACACAGCACAAGGGCTGTAACAGCAACTAGGTTTAGGTGCTATAGAACTGGACAAGTGCAGTAACACCGAGTAGGTTTAGGTGCTACTACACAGCACACAGGCAATACAACACGTTAGAACACTGCAGCTAGCACAATCTACTGCCTGACAAAGAGGAATAGCTTATCTAGCTAAGCTATACAGTGTATAAAAATATGTACAACTCCTAGGGATGTATATATATCCTCTACACACTGTAAATTAAGCTAAACTGACTAGCCTGCCTGCTTTATCTAGCTATATAAAAAGACAATCTCTCTGTCTCTCTGACTGATCTCTGTTCAGCGCTGGAACACACTACACGGGGCCGCCCAGCAGGCGGCCTTATATAGTGTGGGGCGTGTGCTAAAGCCCTGAGCCATAATTGGCCAAAGCCACCCTGGCTTTGGCCAATTATGGCTCTCCGTTTTTTGCACGCTGTGATTGGCCAAGCATGCAGGGTCATAGTGAATGTTTGGCCAATCAACAGCGCGCAATGCCGCAGTGAATTATGGGCCGTTGCGCGTCACTCGAATTTGGCGCGAACGACCCGTTTTGTTCGAATTTCAGTGAACGTACAAACAGACAATGTTCGAATCGAACGCGGAGCTCATCCCTAGTGTACAGTATATACAACAATTGTGCTGCAAAAAGCATTTGGTAAAAGTAGTCAAACATTTGTTGCCCCAGGTCATACAGGTGTTGTTAGAAAATTCTGTATATAACCCTACAGAACAGACAGTGCACAGTCCACATGGGCTTTACTGCTTAACTGCAGAAGGTAACAGGAAACCTTATTATACAGAGAAAAGACATAGGGCCAGAATCTCGTAGATTGGCGTATTTTTCTTGTGGCGTAGCGTATCCCATTTACGCTACGTCTTCCGCAGCTTTTACGGGCAAGTGCTTTATTTTCAAAGCACTTACTCCGTAACTTGCAGCAGCATAATTCAAAATAGGAAGGCGGTGGGCGTCTTGTATTTAAATTAAGCGTGCCCCGCGCCGAACAAACTGCGCATGTGCCGTCCGTGGATGTATTCCACTGCGCATGCTCCAAATTACGCCGCAAATACATTGGTTTCGACTTGAACGTGACTTACGCAAATCCTTATTCGAGAACGAGTTACGTAAACAACGTAAACAACGGAAAAACGCGAGGCTGTCCCGACGTCCATACTTAACATGGTGTACGCCGAACCTACGCAAGGTTACCCCTCATATAGCAGGGGTAACCTTACGCTTATGCAAACGATGTAAACTACGACGACGGGGCGCAAATACGTTCGGGAATACGTGTATCTAGCTCATTTGCAAATTCCTTGCAGAAATCGACGGAAACGCCACCTAGCGGCCAGACTAAAATTGCAACTTAGAAACGACGGTGTAAGTGACTTACGCCAGTCAGATCTACGCCAAATCTATGCGTACAGTGCCTGCCGCCGAGAATGTGTTTTTAGCACGACAGCATCGCGCTGATTCTCGGCGACAGGCTGCCGACATCTCGCACTCGCTGGAATAGTAAAAGCACATTCCAGCGAGTGCGTCATAGAAGCGACGGGGATCCGACGCGGATTCCCGCCAATTCTACACATGGGCGGAGTTTGTTATGAATCCTGAGAAGGAAGTCCCCGCCGGATTTTAAATAAAAATCCGGCATGGGTTCCCCCCTCAGGAGCATAACGGGCCCTTAGGTCTGGTATGGGTTGTAAGGAGACCCCCCTACGCCGAAAAAACGGCGTGGGGGGTCCCCCCACAATCCATACCAGACCCGTATCCAAAGCACGCCGGCCGGCCGGTCAGGAAGGGAGTGGGGGCGAGCGAGCGCCCCCCCTCCTGAGCCGTACCGGGCAGCATGCCCTCAACATGGGGGGGTCAGGTGCTCTGGGGCAGGGGGCGCACTGCGGCCCCCCACCCCAGAGCACCCTGTCCCCATGTTGATGAGGACAGGGCCCCTTCCCTTCAACCCTGGCCGTTGGTTGTCGGGGTATGCGGGCGGGAGGCTTATCAGAATCTGGAAGCCCCCTTTAATAAGGGGGCCCCCAGATACCGGCCCCCCACCCTAAGTGAATGAGTATTGTACCCCTACCCATTCACCTGCAAGAAAATTGTAAACACAAATAAACCACACAGTGTATTGAGATATTTTATTAGTTGGCCGCCGAGGGGGGGGGGGGGGGAATGATCGCTTTTATAAAAGTATTATTAAAACTTATTAAAGGGGGCTTCCAGATTCCGATAACCCTCCTGCCCGCATACCCCGACAACCAACGGCCAGGGTTGTCGGGAAGGGGCCCTGTCCTCATCAACATGGGGACAGGGTGCTCTGGGGTGGGGGGCCGCAGTGCGCCCCCTGCCCCAGAGCACCTGACCCCCCATGTTGAGGGCATGCTGCCCGGTACGGCTCAGGAGGGGGGGGGCGCTCGCTCGCCCCCACTGCCCTCCTGACCGGCCGGCCGGCGTGCTTTGGATACGGGTCTGGTATGGATTGTGGGGGGACCCCCCACGCCGTTTTTTCGGCATAGGGGGGTCTCCTTACAACCCATACCAGACCTAAGGGCCCGTTATGCTCCTGAGGGGGGAACCCATGCCGGATTTTTATTTAAAATCCGGCGGGGACTTCCTTCTCAGGATTCATAACAAACTCCGCCCACGTGTAGAATTGGCGGGAATCCGCGTCGGATCCCCGTCGCTTCTATGACGGCTTTGTCTCCATCGCAGCAAGCCAGCTCGGCGCTGGCTCCCGCGATGGGGCTCGCAAGTGCTCAATCTCGCCGAGAAAGGGAGCGAGATTGACACAATTTCGCGGTCAACCACTGTAACTGATTCCAAGAATCAGTGGCATAGATACACCGCCTCAGAAACAGAGATACAACGGCGTATCTGGAGATACGCCGTCGTATCTCTTCTGAGAATCTGGCCCATAGTGTTTAAACATAGAGCAGCCACAAACATATAAACACTGCCATCTACTGGTTGATTTAGTTATTGCACAAACTACATCAACATTGTATTCCAACACCCCCACTCAACAACTACTGCTTATATTAGTCCCATTTTGAATCTTCGTTCTATAAAACTGCTTCTTGTTTGTGGGTTTGTCATAAAATCTGCAATCTTCATCAGTAACTCTGATCCAGTTCTTATTCTTGTTTTTCATGAGTTGGAAGTATTTGCATCTCAACCATTAATCTGACTCTGGTTTTAATGCTATGCAAGCAACATAGGACAGAAGTTTAGCTGGTATGGATTTCCTGATTGAAGCCTCTTGCGGCCTAAATTCTTCTTTTACAGCACTTGGATTGTCTGCGTTAATTTCTAATTTCTATTTCTGTGTCACTTTGTTGCTTATCTTCATGTGGCACGGATGTGTAATTTCACTCACTCAGTTTGAACTGTTTGTGAACTGATGGTTACCTTGTTTGTGTCTTGGTGTAGAATCCTGTATCTCTTTTGAGATTCATTGTACCCCACAAGTACACCTTGTTTTGTGCAAGCATCCCCGTTTGTACATTTTTCTTTTGGGATGTGCACATTTTTTTAGATGGTTCAAATTTGGGGCCCTTCCATTCCAGTTTTCTCAGATGATTTTCCTGGTAGTAAATTTTGGAGATAGCATGTGATCATATTTGACTCCCCCTAGTATATGGTTGGCATATCTGCATCAAACAGCATGGTTCTTCCACTCTCACATAGAGTACGGGTTATTCTTTCTGCAATACCCTTTTGTTCTGGGTTGTACAGTATGGTACAGTAGTTTGAAATATTATGCCATGCTTTCTGAGAATTGCCTGTGTGTTATCACCTGTGTATTCAGTTCCATTGTCTGTGTGCAATACACTTGGCATTTTTAATTTTTTTTGCTTAGTTGAGACAAATACTGTTCAAATTTCTATAGTATTCCTTTTTGTTGTGTAACAGATATAGTGTAGTATACCTGGTGGAATCATCTATAAAAGTGAGAAAATACCTATTTTTTCCTGGAGTAATTTTTTTCCATTGGACTGAAAAGATCTGAATGAATTAAGTTCAGAGAATTCCTGTTTTGCCTCGTACACACGGGATGCCTCTCAAGCCTGCCTTTCATACACATGTTCAGGCCAAATACCTCCTGTTCAAAGTGCGGTGACGTACACCATGTACGACGGGACTATAAACGGGAAGTTCCATTCAAACACTTTGGGCTGCTTTTGCTGATCCTCGTGTTAGTAAAAGTTCAGTGAGAGACTCTTCACGTCTTCGTGCTTTTCAGTCTTCGTGCTTTTCAGTCCGTTACAGCGCGATGAATGTGCTATCTCTATTCCAAACGCTAGTGTTACCAGAATGTACGCTCCCATCTCATCCATGATTTTGAGCATGCACGTTTTTTTTTCCCCTTGGAAACACACACAACCGGGTTTCACGATAGGAAAAAGACAGACAGGAATCCCGACGGGAAAAAATTGTCTCTTTTTTCCCGCCGGGTTTCCCATCGGTTTTACTGTCGGGAAAACTGCGATGGAGCATACACACGGCTGGTTTTCCCGGCCAAAAGCTATCATGGCAGTTTTCCCGATGGGAAAACCAGTAGTGTGTACGAGGCATTAATCTGCTTTGGAAAGGCCTTTCTTGTCATCCTTTCTTTTATACAGCTCGTGCACTTCATTCTTTGACTAATTTTTATTCCACGTGCATAGTCATACTCAGTTATTTTCTTTATTATGTCAGGTCTTCTGTGCCCAAGTCGTCTGTGACTTGTGTGAATGCAGTTTGAATGTTTTTCCTCCGTGGCAGGATTTACCAGCTCATTGCAGTTAAGCATATACAGCTCATCTGTAATTTTAGCTTTTGCAAGTAGGACATCCCCTTTTGTGATGGGAAAACTGTCATTTTGGAAAGCCACTACATTGCCTTGTTTTGTGAGCTTCTTCACTGACCAAGATTAGTTTCAAGAGCAGTAACAAACTGGACATTTTTTCACATAAATCATTCTGGTGACACTGAGAAATAGGACAGTAAAGAAAACCATCTCCTATTTCTTCTGATTCCATTATTTGCCGATTAGCTGTGGTGATTTGTTGTGTTTTACTCTGGTCAAGGTGAATAAAGAACTTTCTGTCATTTGTCATGTGACTCTTATGCCGCGTACACGCAATCATTTTTCGGCATGAAAAAAAACATTGTTTTTCAGCATTTCTAAAAAACGAAGTTTTTTACAACTTCATCATTAAAAACAACGTTGCCCACACACCATAATTTAAAAAAAATGATGAACAAAGCGCGGTGACGTACAACACGTACGACGGCACTCTAAAGGGGAAGTTCTATTTGCCTTTGAGCTGCTTTAGCTGATTACTTGTTAGTAAAAGACGATTTGCGCTTTTTTGTCTGTTACAGTGTGATGAATGTGCTTACTCCATTATGAATGGTAGTTTTACCAGAACGAGCGCTCCCGTCTCATAACTTGCTTCTGAGCATGCACGGGTTTAAAACGTCATTTTAGCCCACACACGATCATTTTTTACAACCCGAAAAACGACATAGTTTAAAATTACGTTAAAAAAAGCAGCATGTTCAAACTTTTTATTTGTCTTTTCTCAGAACATGAAAAACAATGTGATGCCCACACACGATCATTTTAAATTATGTTTTTAAAAACGTAATTTTTTTCATGCCAAAAAATGATTGTATGTACGCGGCATTAGCTCCGGAATCAACACACCATGTGTCAGGAATGGTCCCCCCTGCTGGTAAATATGCCTGTTATTCTGGCTGCAGTACCGGCCTCCACCAACGGGGGGGTTCTTGGTCTCCTGGAGCTCACAGTCTTTCCTGCGTTCAGGTGTGACCTGAACGTAATTATCACACCTCCTATTTATACCCGGCGAGCTCAAGCAGAGCTCGCCCTGGTATCTTCATATCTGCTGGACCTAAGCCTGTATTCTGATCTGTATTCTGATCCTGATTCGGTACCTTGATCCTGTTCTGATCCTGATCCCTGATCCCGCCTGGACTTGTCTGCCATGCATCCTGATCCCTGATCCCGCCTGGACTTGTCTGCCCTGCTTCCTGTTCCCTGTCTCCCCTTAGCCTGTATCCTGCAGCTAGTCCATCTATCCGACCCCTGCTCCGTCCTGTCCCATCTGCTGATATCCCTTGTGTATGACCTCGGCCTGGCTTGACCTATGTGTACGGTATTCCCTTCTTGATTTTATATATATATATATATATATATATATATATATTGTTTGCTATCTTCACTGGATTGTCCTTATTTACTTAATTAAACACCTTTTACTTCACTGATCATATTGTCTGGTCTCTCTGTGCAGTCACACGGGTCTGATCTCTCATCCCTCCTGACAGTATACAAGGGCCACTCTTGATCAGACGTGACTGCACTTGGGAACCATCCTGGTGTAGTGCATTGCTCTAAACATGGATTATGATGACATCCTTTATTATTCTCTGCTGGCTGAAGAGGATGAAGGGTATTGTCGCCAGGTTTTGGAGGGTTGGACTAGTCACCAGCTAATGGAAACTATCCGATTAGCTCATTCCTGTGTGGATCAGGGTTACATGACGTTTAATGATGTTCAGCCATTAATTCGGTTGTGTGTAAAACCAGCCCTGTCATCTATTCCTGTCGGTAGGGACGATTTCTCTCCCCCCTTCAGTTATGACCAAGTTGAATCCCTGGTGTGGTTATTAGAGGATGATCCGGCGTCTTTTGATGAGTATTATTCCTCCTGTCCCCAGCAAAAGTTATCTGAGGCGGCGTACACACGACCGAGGTTCTCGCTGGAAACCAGCTAGAACCTCGCTGGAATGTGCATTCCAGCGAGGACCTCGGCCGTGTGTACGGTCTCGGCGAGCTTCCCGTCGGGAAGCCCGTTGAGCAGAAATAGAGAGCACGCTCTCTATTTCCTCGACGGCCCGTCTGGATGAATGGCTGGTTGCCATTCCCGACGGGCGGGTCGCCGATTTCGACGGCCGGCAGGGAACCTCGACGGGCGGAACGATGTGTTCTGCCCGTCGAGGTTCTCTGCCGTGTGTACACGGCCTCAGTGTATTAGCTGTGTGCAGGCTCTGATTAGACAAGGTGTGTGTGAACCTGCTTTTGTTCAACCTGTGCTGCAGGCATGGTCAGATCTCCTGATTCCAGCCAAGCCAGTCCGTTCCAGCCCTACTATTAACCCTCTGCCTTCTCAGGGATCCATCTATCCATCACCAATGGCAACCCCAGCTCAGATAATTCAGCATCCTACCAAATATTACTACCCAGTTTCTACTTGTACCTACCCTGCCTTTAATCCACCTGTCCGCTCCAACCCTCCTATTAACCACCTACCTTCCCAAGGACCTATCCGCCCATCGCCAATGACAACCTCAGCTTTCGCCCAGTTAATTCCGCACCCTACCAAATATTACTACCCAATTTCTACTAATTGTACCTACCCTGCCTATAATTCACCTGTAACTACTCCACAAAAACCTCCTCCAGTCACCACCCCTGTGTCTCTGCCATATTCCAATCCTTCCTCCTACTTAATTCCACCCTCTTCATACACCCCTTCTGTTAACAAACCTGTAGTGTCTACGTCTAAAAAGAAACGGAAGTACTTCCCAACTCACACCATCATGCCAGTTACCCAGCCTGTCCCAGTGCCACCTGTTCAGCCTGTCCCAATGCCATCTGCTCAGCTTGTTCCAGTGCCATCTGCTCAGCTTGTTCCAGTGCCATCTGCTCAGCTTGTTCCAGTGCCATCTGCTCAGCTTGTTCCAGTGCCATCTGCTCAGCTTGTTCCTGTGCCAGTTGCTATGCCTGTTCCTGTGCCAGCTACTCTACCTGTTCCAGTGCCAGCTGCCCAGCTTGTGCCAGCCTCCCAGCTTGTTCCTGTGCCAGCCTGCCACCCTGATGTTCCTGTGCCAGCCTGCCACCCTGATGTTCCTGTGCCAGCCTGCCACCCTGATGTTCCTGTGCCAGCCTGCCACCCTGGTGTTCCTGTGCCAGCCTGCCACCCTGGTGTTCCTGTGCCAGCCTGCCACCATGATGTTCCTGTGCCAGCCTGCCAACCTGATGTTCCTGTGCCAGCTTGCCAGCTCGATGACTTCCGGTCTGCTGCCCAGGTTGATGACTTCCAGTCCGCTGCCCAGGTTGATGACTTCCAGTCTGCTGCCCAGGTTGATGACTTCCAGTCCGCTGCCCAGGTTGATGATTTCCAGTCTGCTGCCCAGGTTGATGACTTCCAGTCTGCTGCCCAGTTTGATGACTTCCAGTCCGCTGCCCAGCTTGATGACTTCCAGTCCGCTGCCCAGCTTGATGACTTCCAGTTCGCTGCCCAGCTTGATGACTTCCAGTCCGCTGCCCAGCTTGATGACTTCCAGTCCGCTGCCCAGCTTGATGACTTCCAGTCCGCTGCCCAGCTTGATGACTTCCAGTCCGCTGCCCAGCTTGATGACTTCCAGTCCGCTGCCCAGCTTGATGACTTCCAGTCCGCTGCCCAGCTTGATGACTTCCAGTCCGCTGCCCAGCTTGATGACTTCCAGTCCGCTGCCCAGCTTGAAGTCATCAACCTGGGCAGCGGACTGCTGCCCAGGTTGATGACTTCCAGTCTGCTGCCCAGGTTGATGACTTCCAGTCTGCTGCCCAGGTTGATGACTTCCAGTCTGTGCCTGCTGCCCAGCTCGATGACCTGGAGCCTGCTGCCCAGCTCGATGACCTGGAGCCTGCTGCCCAGCTCGATGACCCGGAGCCTGCTGCCCAGCTCGATTACCCGGAGCCTTTGTCTGCTGCCCGCCTCAATGACCCGGAGCCTTTGTCTGCTGCCCAGCTCGATGACCCGGAGCCTTTGTCTGCTGCCTAGCTCGATGACCCGGAGCCTTTGTCTGCTGCCCAGCTCGATGACCCGGAGCCTTTGTCTGCTGCCCAGCTCGATGACCCGGAGCCCTTATCCACTACCTGGCTTGACACCATGAGCCTCCCCCAGCAACAACTGGTTGGAGCGTCCGGAGGACACTCCTTTGAGGGGGGTACTGTCAGGAATGGTCCCCCCTGCTGGTAAATATGCCTGTTATTCTGGCTGCAGTACCGGCCTCCACCAGCGGGGGGTTCTTGGTCTCCTGGAGCTCACAGTCTTTCCTGGCGTTCAGGTGTGACCTGAACGTAATTATCACACCTCCTATTTATACATGGCGAGCTCAAGCAGAGCTCGCCCTGGTATCTTCATATCTGCTGGACCTAAGCCTGTATTCTGATCTGTATTCTGATCCTGATTCGGTACCTTGATCCTGTTCTGATCCTGATCCCTGATCCCGCCTGGACTTGTCTGCCCTGCATCCTGATCCCTGATCCCGCCTGGACTTGTCTGCCCTGCTTCCTGTTCCCTGTCTCCCCTTAGCCTGTATCCTGCAGCTAGTCCATCCATCCGACCCCTGCTCCGTCCTGTCCCATCTGCTGATATCCCTTGTGTATGACCTCGGCCTGGCTTGACCTATGTGTGCGGTATTCCCTTCTTGATTATATATATATATATATTGTTTGCTATCTTCACTGGATTGTCCTTATTTACTTAATTTAAACACCTTTTACTTCACTGGTCATATTGTCTGGTCTCTCTGTGCAATCACACGGGTCTGATCTCTCATCCCTCCTGACACCATGCCTGCACAGATGAGGTGCAACTTTTGGATTGAAAAACATATTCATTATCTGAAAAAAATAATCAGGCCTTTTGTAGTGTAGTTTGTTTTTGCATTCTAGCTTTCCAGATTCTGCAATCTGTTTTTAAATGACCGTGTTTCTTGCACACAAAACATTCACATGTTTCTTGTTGCATGTTACTAGTTTTATTCCTATTTTTTGTCTTTAAAGCAGACTTTGCAACAGAAGCACTATTAATGCTTTCTGTTTTACACTCATACTCATACACAAGCTTGCCCTTAGGATATTCCAATGTCAGGTCATCATCTGGACATGCATCAAGTGCTGTGATAAGCATTTCATAACTTTCTGATAAACTGCTAAATAATAGTGCTACGACATGAAAATCTTTTATTTCTTTTCCGATACCTTTCAGGCATTCAACCATTTCTTAGGTGTGCCTTATGTAATCCTGCATATCCTGGCCTTTCAACTGCTTGGTTTGGTATAGCTTTCTTATTAAATACTTTCACAGATACTTTCACAGATCTTTTGTAATCCTACACACATTTCTTTAGCAGTTTCACACTTACTTATACTGTATGTATGATCTGATGATCTTCTATGCTAATAGATGTTGTTCTCTGAGCTTTGTGGTCTTTCTGTATCTACGCATCTGAAGGGTGTTCTGGCCTGACTTAATTTATACATTTCCATGTACCTTTTCTTATTAGCAGCATTTTCATCTTAAATTTCCAAGACTGGTAGTTTGGTTTGCCAGATTTGCAAATGTTGCTGCTGTGTTACTGACCATTTTCTTTTATTCTGTTGCAAGTCTTCTTTCTGTTGCTGTATCTTGCACTGCTGCTATATTTATTTTTAACTTGAAATAGTTTTATTGAAAAAAGTATACAAACATAACAAGGGGTGTACAGTACAACGTAAAAATGCGTAATACAATACTTATCCAATACAACATAGAAATAGTGCAGCGCAAACAATACAATGTAATATAATATCTTGAATGGTGCTTATCAGGCACCATATATCACAAAATTATGTGAAAATAAAAAGTAAATAAAGAGTGGTATATTGCACCAATTAGTGATATATTACACCAGTAAATAAGTGCATGAAATATCTAAACAAATGTCCATATAATAATCTGTGCAGAAGATCCAATTTTCCAATTGATCTGATTAAAGTCCACCAGAGTGCAAATGTGATAAGGATTGATCCACTAATTAAATTGATCTAATTAAAATCCACCAGAGTGCAGACGTGATGAGAAAATATACGGTGATCCCACCACCAAATGGGTATTCTACTATTACCTCCAGGGAAGA
Source organism: Rana kukunoris (assembly GCA_029574335.1). NCBI lineage: Eukaryota > Metazoa > Chordata > Amphibia > Anura > Ranidae > Rana > Rana kukunoris. Next base: position 474,921,892 of record CM056049.1, read on the forward strand.
CCACTGTTTTACCAGATGGTCATACTGCGCATAAATATCCAACAGGAAGCCCAGGAAAAGGATGTTATGTAGAATCCTCACATGTCAGGCATGATAATGGCAAAGCAAAAAGGGAAAAAAACAGACATCTAAGAGCTTCCATAAAAACCAGGGATTTATTGCAATGTGCAGCATACAGCTTACTCACATTTGGTGAGGAAATATAAAGCATCAACGAAAACCATAAGGACCGGACGGAGAGGTTCCTTCAGGAAGAGGTTCAGATCATGAGCGAGCGACTGTACGAGTCATTCCTGTCCCCGGACGCGTTGCGTAATAAATTACTTCTTCATAAGTAATTTATTACGCAACGCGTCCGGGGACAGGAATGACTCGTACAGTCGCTCGCTCATGATCTGAACCTCTTCCTGAAGGAACCTCTCCGTCCGGTCCTTATGGTTTTCGTTGATGCTTTATATTTCCTCACCAAATGTGAGTAAGCTGTATGCTGCACATTGCAATAAATCCCTGGTTTTTATGGAAGCTCTTAGATGTCTGTTTTTTTCCCTTTTTGCTTTGCCATTATCATGCCTGACATGTGAGGATTCTACATAACATCCTTTTCCTGGGCTTCCTGTTGGATATTTATGCGCAGTATGACCATCTGGTAAAACAGTGGTCTTCCCTGGAGGTAATAGTAGAATACCCATTTGGTGGTGGGATCACCGTATATTTTCTCATCACGTCTGCACTCTGGTGGATTTTAATTAGATCAATTTAATTAGTGGATCAATCCTTATCACATTTGCACTCTGGTGGACTTTAATCAGATCAATTGGAAAATTGGATCTTCTGCACAGATTATTATATGGACATTTGTTTAGATATTTCATGCACTTATTTACTGGTGTAATATATCACTAATTGGTGCAATATACCACTCTTTATTTACTTTTTATTTTCACATAATTTTGTGATATATGGTGCCTGATAAGCACCATTCAAGATATTATATTACATTGTATTGTTTGCGCTGCACTATTTCTATGTTGTATCTATTTGTGGGAATTTTGTGAAAGTTTTCTTTGTGTTCAGCTAGCATTCACAGAATATTTAACCTTGGAGTTATTTATATATATATATTCTTTTGTTATTTTCCTCATCATTTTGCGCTGATTGCACCCTTTTCCTATTTTTGTATCTAATACTTATCCAATAACAGCTGAAAACTCACAATAGAAAAATATCATTCAATAGACAAAAAGCTCTATGAGACAATCTAAAAGATTAAACAAGTAAATGACAGAAAACATAAACATTAGTCACAGATCTTACATATGAGAAAGCTAATACAAGCTTCAACTGTAACCCAAAGACCAAAACAACAAAAAAAGAAAGGGAAATGGAGAGAAAAGAAGAAACAGAAAAAAGGAATGGGAGAAACCAGAATAAAGAGCAAAAATAAATAAATAAAGGGGAGAGCCTAAAAGAGCAAAACCAATACGTTCATATTCAGACATAACATATATCTAAAAAATAAAAATTCAGGTCAATCTTGGAAACGCAACAGCCACCAAGGATTCCACTTAGCATCATATATCGGGATAGTATCATGCAGCCTATGAAAGATCCGCTCTGATAGCATGATCTGATCCATCCTGGAAAGAACTTGAGCAAAAGGAACTGTGGGGGACTTCCAATTAACCACTTGTCATCTGCCCACCGTCAAATGATGGCGGGCAGAGGACTCCATTATCCTGACATCACGTCATATGACGTGATGTCCCTTTAAAGCCACGGGCGGGCGCGCGCGTCGCCGGCGGTGCGCACCCGCCGCTCTGCGGGGATCCCGTGCGAGTGCCCGGCGCCAACGATCGCCGCCGGGCACACGCGATTGCTCAGTAACTGAGCGGGGACGTGGAGCTCTGTATGTAAACACAGAGCTCCACGTCCCTGTCAGGGAGAGAGGAGATCGATTGTGTCCCTTGGTCACCTCCCCCAGTCACCCCCCCTCCCCCCACAGTTAGAACCCCTTCCCCGCCCCCTAGTGGTTAACCCCTTCACTGCCAGTCACATTTATACAGTAATCAATGCATATTTATAGCATTGTTCACTGTATAAATGTAAATGGTCCCAAAAATGTCAGAAAAGTGTCCGAAATGTCTGCCATAACGTCGCAGTCCCAATAAAAAAATCGCAGATCGCTGCCATTAATAGTAAAAAAAAAAAAAAAAATACAATAAACTATCCCCTATTTTGTAAACGCTATAAATTTTGCGCAAACCAATCGATAAACGCTTATTGTATTTTTTTTTTTACCAAAAATATGTAGAAGAATACGTATCGGCCTAAACTGAGGGAAAAAATATTTTTTTTATATATTTTTTGGGTTATTTATTATAGCAAAAAGGAAAAAATATTGCATTTTTTTAAAAATTGACGCTCTATTTTTGTTTATAGCGCAAAAAATAAAAACCGCAGAGGTGATCAAATACCACCAAAAGAAAGCTCTATTTGTGGGAAAAAAAGGACGCCAATTTTGTTTGGGAGCCACGTCGCACGACCGCGCAATTGTCAGTTAAAGCGACGCAGTGCTAGAAGCTTATATTTTGTCTGGGCACAGTAGGCAAGTGGTTAAAGGCGATGGACCAGAGAACTGCGGTGCATAAAGTGTGAATTAAGTGCCTCAGAGGTTTAGGGGTGTCAGGGATTTTCTCAAATAACAAGCAATGACTATATGACAGATCAATGTGACTCCCCACAAATTTGAGATCAAAGGCACTTTTCCAGACAGAGGAGATCTTCTCACAATCCCAAAAAATATGGAAAAAAGAACCAGGGGCAGAACACCCACGAAAACAACAGGAGGAGGACTGAGCGAAAATCCGTCTCAAACGCTGTGTTGTATAGTACCAGCGAGTAAAAAAATTAATAGCTGTCTCCCTAAAAGAGAGAGAAACTGTACACTTACGGAGATTCCGCCAGTTCGCCTCCCAGTCCTCCAGGTCATACTCTAGGTCCAACTCCGACTCCCACTGGGCCATATGCTTGAGTTTACAACCCAAGTCCCTGAGTACCATAGTCCCATATAAAACAGAGATTAGGTCCTTCTGTCTAGGGCCAGACTTACAAAGGGATTCAAATGATGAGTATGAGCCAGATGGGGACTGAGCATAATGAGTTATAAAAAAGTGACGAATTTGCAAAAATCTGTAAAATTCACTCACAGGGGCCCCCTTGAGGGATTAAAGTTGCGAGAAAGAAATAAAATTACCCTCGTATTGCAAATCTTCCAAAGTTGTCAAACCAAGATCTATCCACCAACCAGTCTGGGTCAACGGAGGCAGGCGGATATCTGGGATCTCCAAAAAAGAGGCTCCAGGGGGAGTCGCAGAAACCAGAGCCAACGATGAGCCATGACGGCACCATAACTTCAGCCCCTGAGCCACTAAAAGGTTCTGCCTCACAAACTCTGGAGGACGAGGGCTGGAAAACCATAACAGGCCAGGCAAGTAAAAAGGGGCAATGTAGTCCTGCTCACATTTTACCCAGGGAACTCGAGGCTTCCTAATATTCCATTGAGCCTGTTGAGTAAACCTACTAGCCAAGTAATACAACCAGATCTGTGGAACTCCCAGGCCTCCCAGTTTATAGGGTCTATTTAAAACTGTCCTGGAAAACCTAGCAGGCTTGTCATTCCAAATAAAGCGATTAATGCAAGACTGGAACCTAAGGAGATACGCTTTGGGGATAAGGAGGGGAAGTGCCCGGAATAAATAGAGCAGTTTAGGGAAAATTGACATTTTTACCGCTGTCATTTTGCCCAAAAAGGAGATGCTATAAGAGGACCAAGATTTAGGTAATTTTTTCAAGTTAGCTATCAGAGGGGGTAAATTAAAAAAGAACAGATCACTATAATCTCCAGGGATTTTAACTCCTAGATAAGGGAGGGAGGACTGGGTCCAAGAAAAGGTTCCAACTCGGCAGAGGGAAACCCATTCGGAAGGGCTAAGGATTTGGATACATTGACGGACAAACCAGAGATATCAGCAACAATGGAAAGGGTTTTGAGTAGGTTCGGCAGGGTGATTTTAGGATTGGTTAAAAAAAAGCAGCATATCGTCTGCATACATGCAGAGCTTGTACTCCAAACCAGCCATATCGTAACCCCTAATATCTGGGTGTTGAAGGATTGCTATGGCCAGGGGTTCAATTGTAAGGGCAAACATTAAAGGGGAAAGGGGGCAACCCTGCCTGGTCCCCCTGCCGAGCCGGAAAAAGTCCGAATTACAGCCAGGAATTTTAATCCGAGTACTAGGGTTCAGATAGAGGGCCTGGAAGGCTTTAAGAAACTCACCTTGAAATCCAAAGTGCTGCAAAAGGAGGGATACGAACTTCCATGAAACACAATCAAATGCCTTATGGATATCCAAGCTTAGCAGAAATTATTTCTTAGAAGAGATAGTGACATATTGAATTATGTTCGAGACTAGATGAATGTTGTCTACAATAAGGCGTTGGGGAATAAATCCTGATTGATAAGGGGAGATTAGGTAAGAAATCAAAGTTCTAAGTCTATCCGCCAAAATCTTGCTAAAAAATTTCAAATCATTATTTATGACCGAAATGGGTCTAAAATGTTGGGGTAACTTATGATCTCTGTTGGGCTTGGGAATTAAGGACATGTTCGCTAAGAGCATTTCCTCAGGGAAATTTCACATTTCAGGACAGAATTAAATATCCGGACCATTCTAGAGGAGAACTGTGCTGAGAATTTTTTATAATAGGCCGCGGAAAAGCCATCTGGGCCAGGGGAAGAGGCATTTTTAGGAGAACTAATCACTTTTAGGACCTCGGCTAAGGAGATAGGTCGATTAAGAATTTCCAACTCGGAGGGGTTAAGGGAAGGAAGGGGTAAGTCATTAAACCATGAGACCGCCTCCTGTGAGGAAACTGAGTGTCGCTGCCCCAACAGTCGGAAATAATAATCTCAAAATATTTTAAGAACTTCCTGGGGGTGAGAAACAAAACCACCAGAGGGGGAGAAAAGCTTATAAATGTGTGGGGGCCGAATCGACTGGTTCGGCTTCCTTGCGAACATAGTTGAAGCTGCATTACTATGGAGCAAAAACCTGGCCTTGGACCACCGTAGGGCTTTTTCAGTTTTAGAAGAAAGCAGGGCATCTCGTTCTAACCGCTTCAGGTCAATGGATTTCCTAGTGAATTCCAAGAGCAAGACTACAGGGTCCTTGTATAAATTATCCAGTTCCGCAGAAAGCTGAACAATTCTAAGTTTGTTCAAAGCATTACGGGCAGAAGCTAACTTAACCACTTCCATACCAGGCACTTACGCACCTTCCCGCCCAAGCCAATTTTCAACTTTCAGCACTGTCGCAATTTGAATGACAATTGCGCGGTCATGCTACACTGCACCCAAACAAAATTGGCGTCCTTTTTTCCCCACAAATAGAGCTTTCTTTTGGTGGTATTTGATCACCTCTGCGTTTTTTTTTTTTGCGCAACAACTAAAAATAGAGCGAAGATTTTGAAAAAAAAAAAAGTTTTTATTTTTTTCTGTTAATTTTTTTGTAAATTAGTATGTTTTCTCTTTCAATTACGGGCACTGATATGGTGGCACTGATGGGCACCGATGAGGTGGCACTGATGGGCACCGATGAGGTAGTTCTGATGGGCACCGATTAGGTAGCACTGATGGGCACTGATAGGCGGCGCTGGTATGGGGCACTCATGGGCGGCACTGATGGGCACTCATGGGCGGCACTGATGGGCACTCATAGGCAGCACTGGGCACTCATAGGCAGCACAGATGGGCACTCATAGGCGGCACAGGTGGGCACTCATAGGCGGCACAGGTGGGCACTCATAGGCGGCACAGGTGGGCACTGATAGGCGGCACAGGCGGCACAGGTAGGCGGCACAGGGCACTGATAGGCGGCACAGGTGGGCACTGATAGGCGGCACAGGTGGGCACTGATAGGTGGGCACTGGGCATGGATTGGCACTGTGGGGTGGCACTGACAGACACTGGGGTGGCACTGATGATCACTGAGGGGTGGCACTGATGGATCAATGTTGCCAATCAGTGCCCATGTGTGGGCACTGATTGGCATCTTTTTTTTTTACTGCCCCCTTTTTTTTTTTGCTGACTTATTTTTTTTTTGGTCATTTTTTTTTTTTTTTTGCCCTTTTTTTTGTATTTTTTTAGTTCCCTGGTGGTCTAGTGTGGCGATCCGAGGGGGGGCTGCGCTGATAAACAATCAGCGCGAACCCCCCCTGTCAGGAGAGCCGCTGATCGGCTCTCCTCTACACGCGTCTGTCAGACGCGAGTGAGGAAGAGCCGTCGGCGGCTCTTCCTGTTTACATCGTGATCAGCCGTGATCGGACACGGCTGATCACGTGGTAACGAGGCTCCGCCGGAGACTCGTTACCGAGATCGGAGGTGCAGGGTGTCAGACTGACACCCCGCATCACCGATCGCCGCGCTGCGCGCCCGCACGGGCGCGTGCGGCATGAAATCATGCAGGCCATTTGAGAACGGCCTGTCACGATTTCATAACCACTTCCCGGCCGTAAATCGGCTATTGGCCGGGCGGGAAGTGGTTAATAAGCACATCACGCAGTACTGCCTTATGGGCTACCAAAACAGTAGAAATTGGAGTCTCAGGGAAATCATTGACAGCAAAATAAGAGTCTATAGCCTGGGTCACATCCAACTCGATCATAGGGTCAGAGAGGAGACCCTGATTTAAACACCATGTAAAGGAGGAGGGGCTAATTTAATAAATTCAGTGGAGAAGGCCGTAATGTGGTGGTCTGACCACACACAATTATGTATATCAGCAGTACTAGAGATAGCTAAAATAACAGGAGTTGAAAGAATATAATCTAACCTAGCATAACTACGATGCTGATGAGAAAAGATTGTATATTCTTTGGATCCTATATTGTGGGCCAGCCAAGTGTCTATCAGTTGGAAGTCAGTCAGTTTACAAGAGAGAGACTTGGGGAAGGCTTTTGAAAAGGTGGAGGCATGACTTCTATCAAGGGTGGGGTTAGAAACCATGTTAAAGTCTCCACCAACAATCATATGAGGAGACAAAAACTTCTCTAAGATACCCAAAAAGGACACAAAAAAGGTGGCAGTAGAATCATTAGGGGCATAGACACTTGCTATCATACATTCTCTATTCTGAAGGATTCCTTTTATAATCACAAAACGACTTTCTTTATCCTTATAAATTTGGTGAATCTCCATAGGAAGAGAGTAGCCAGTGAACGTCTTGGGAGGACATTAGTTCACCTGCATGTCTCCCTTCGCCTAGTACCTACTCTCCTGGGTCCGATAGTAACTCAATGGAGGGTGGGTAGAAACTTGACTTGTGGTGAACATTGCACCTGTGAAAGTACTTTGGCCAGCCCTGAACGTCTTGGGAGTGGGTGGACATGGCCTTCTGGCTTAGTTCGCCTGCTCTCATGGGGTCTCCCTTCGGGGGAGTCCCACTTAGTACTTGGAGGGTTCTGTTTCGGCAGTCCCTCCAAGGAAGTTGGGTCCGTGTCGGCTTCGGTTGCTCGGACCACAGTAACTCAGTCCCCGTCTGGAGCCTAACGCCCCGGGGGATCAGGGTTTGGGTCCCTTCTGCACAGGAGGACCACTTGACGTTGCACCCGTCTGCACGTTTTTGTGAACACTTTATGTGTGTGCACATTTTTTCTGCACCGGGTGGAGTTTTTTGAGTGTGTTTCACACGCCATAGGCTTTTCAAAAAAAAAAGAAGTACTTTGGGTGAGATGCCTGCGAGAAATGGGTCTCCTGTAGTGTTGAGCGGAATACGCCATATTCGATTTCGCGATATTGCGCGAATATATAGAAGAATATTCGCGAATATTCGCTAATATCGAATATTCGTGATATTTTATCCAGATTTTTTTTCTCATAAACGGAGATCATTTCCTGTATTACTAAACTAATATGCACTAAACACTAACTCTACACTAACTCTACTTAAAAGAAAGGAGAATAAGGGGGCAAAAGAAGGGCGGAGAAGATAATCGCGCAATATTCCTATTGCGCGATTATCTTCTCCGCCCTTCTTTTGCATCAGAGCCAATCAGAATAACTCGAATATTCGGCAAAAGGAATATCGCGCAATATTCCTTTCGCCGAATATTCAAGTTATTCTGATTGGCTCTGATGCAAAAGAAGGGCGGAGAAGATAATCGCGCAATATTCCGTTTGCCGAATATTCGAGTTATTCTGATTGGCTCTGATGCGCCCTTCTTTTGCATCAGAGCCAATCAGAATAACTTGAATATTCGGCAAACGGAATATTGCGCGATTATCTTCTCCGCCCTTCTTTTGCATCAGAGCCAATCAGAATAACTCGAATATTCGGCAAAAGGAATATCGTGCAATATTCCTTTTGCCGAATATTTGAGTTATTCTGATTGGCTCTGATGCAAAAGAAGGGAGGAGAAGATAATCGCGCAATATTCCGTTTGCCGAATATTTGAGTTATTCTGATTGGCTCTGATGCAAAAGAATGGCCGAGTAGCTGATGCGATTCTTTTATGTTGCCGAAAATTCGCAATGCGAATTTTCGGCAACATAAGAGAATCGCATCAGCTACTCGGCCCAGGGTCTCTCTCTAATCATACCAGCAATGCTTTTAGACGTCGATGGAGATCACTAGGATGTGATCTGTTTTAAAAATAAATTTGAAAAAATACGAATATTCGCCATAGCGAATATTCGCCGCAATATTCGAGTTATTCGCGAATACTCGAATATGCAATATTCGTGAGCATCACTAGTCTCTTGCAGGAGCAAGGTCTTAGCTCCAAGTTGTTTATATTGAGAAAAGGCCTTCTTATGTTTTGCGGGGGAGTTAAATCCCTTAACATTATGAGATATACATTTAATGGCCATAATAGCTTCTCATAAGGAGATCAACCAAAATAAAATAAACAGAATACCAAATGAGGAGCCAAAAGTAGAGTTCCACCCTGACAGGCACCCTCCCTATTGTTAGCACAGACTCACAGAGTGAAAGAACATAGGCCAACCTGAAAAAACCTGAGTAAACCCATGGCCAAAAACATAAGCATTAGGTAGCATATAAACAATACAATACTTTAGATAGAAACCAGAGATCAATAAACACTTGTAATGACCTAAGAAAGTACTGGTAAGCTTGAAAAATTAAAAAAATAAACGTAAAAGAAAAATGTAGAAAGAGAAAATAAAAACATTGAAAGATGGATCAGGAACAGAATAAGTCCTGATAAATGGTCCAACAAAAAACTGAGACTTACACGTCTCAAAAACCAGCGAAACTAAGACAGTGACCATCAGAGAAGCCACCTACAGGGCTTCAAAAACTACTGTTATTCTCCTCTGCAGTAGTCCGTGAATTCGCTGGGGGGGAAGAACATGCAGCGACACTTAGGGACAGACATCCAACCAAAACATGTTCAGGAACTGGGGATGCATGATAAAGCAGCAAAAGGTAAAAAAACAAAAACAAAACCTCCAAGAGACAAAAAACTGAAAAACCCAGCTGCCTAGTTGAGTGAGCATATTAGAGTCAGTCAGTTTCTAGGGGAAGCCTCTTCATACCAAATCCTCCACCGGTCGCGTCTCGTAGGTGGTGTATGCCAGATCTGCAAGGGTCTGGGAGTCAGGGGGGGGGGGGGGCGAATAGCCTCAGCATCGAGCAGTCCCAACTTCACCAGGATCTCCTTCCCCCTAAAAGACTGATGTGGCCGAATATGATGCTCCATTATGAGGGATTACTAGCTTGAATGGAAACCCCCATTTGTAGTTTATGCGGGCCGCTTGCAGGATCGTAGTACCCTCCTTCATGCCCCTATGTCTGTCAAGAGTGGCAGGGGAAATATCTGTGAAGATTTGGATCGTGAAATCATCCAGGGTGATCCTTGAAGTGTTTCTTGCCGCCCTCAAAATGTCTTCCTTAATGAGAAAATCCTTTAGACAGAGGACTGTGTCTCGTGGTGGCTTATCCGCAGGGGGTTTAGGTCTGAGGGCCCTGTGAATCCTATCACAGGTAAAAGCAGCAGCTTCACGATCGGGCAAGAGGGATTTGAACAGCCGGATGACATTGGAAACTAAGTCAGTGATCGTTTCTGGGAACACACGCAGGCGTAGGTTATGGCGACGGTTACGATTGTTGAGATCCTCGACTTGTGATTGCAATTGACAGATTTTGTTCCCTGCTGAGATCATTATTTACCAGCGCGAGTTCATCGTGCTCTGTCTCCAGCAAGTCAGTGCGTGATCCCAATGAAGCAATCTCCTGCGATAGAGTATGTGAGGTTTTGTTCAATTCCGATTGGAATTTAGAAGCCAAGCGGGTCTACATGGCCTCCAAACTGGCATCCAGGTCTACCTTAGAAAGAACGGCAGGGTACTCACATTCAGGAGGGTGAGAAGAAGAGCCAGATTCCGGCGGCAAGGAAGGAGCCGAGGCGCCATCTTAAGCCATGCCGTACTGCTCTCTCGTACGGAGGAGGTAGTGGGTTAGCAAGGTCTGGGCAGCCCCCTTGGATTTTTTCTTGGAAGAAGTCATGCACTGTACTCCTCTGAGGCAGGGGTGATAAGCAGGGACATAATCAGGCAGAAAATAGCCCCCGGGAAGCAGAATCAGTCCCGCTGTGTGCGTTATTAGGCTATAACTGAGTATCTGGGCTATGTCTGGGTTCTTATTTTTTCCTCTGTGTGGGTGTCTGGGCTATGCCTGGGCCCATAACCTCTTAGAAATTCATGTAAAAAGCCCTACATAACAGACAGACAGTGCACAGTCCACACAGGCGTTGCCTCTTAACTGCAGACAAAAACAGTAAACTTTATTATACAGGGAAAAAACATTTTACCATGGGGCAGCTACAGACTTATAAACACTGCCATCTACTGGTTGATGTAGTTGTGGCACAAAATACATGAACAATGTATTCCAACAGGTGTCCAATGGAAATCTGAGAGTTGTCGGGCTCCCAAAAAACAGGGAAGTAATAGAGTTAAGTGACATAAAAGCAGAAATCTGGAACAGGGAATTTGTTTAAATATTTGTGAGTCTGGGATATCTACAATTTCTGCAAAGGTCGCTTTATGAGCTTTAATAAGGGAAATAGATTTTTTAGGGCTGAAATTAAGGGGATAAGAATATAGGGCCAGATTCAGGTAGAGTTACGCTGGAGTATCAGTGATTCGCCAGCATAACTCACACTTTGAGCCAGCTTATCTGTTTTCTGTAGTCAGAAAACAAGATACGCCGGGATTAAGTTCAGATACGAGCGGCGTAATTGTATTTCGCTGTCATATCGGAACTGCAATTTTAAAATGGGCGCTCGGGACTTTCCCGCTGATTTACGCCAAGAATATGTAAATCAGTGAGAGACGGAAATTCACGATCTTACGTGGGCCCGACGCAGTGACTTTCCGACGTTTCCGTAAGCGATACGCGGCGTAAAGAAAAACATGCCCCCTGGGTGGAGTATCCTATGTTAAGTATGGCCGTCGTCATTGCGTCGAATGAAAAAAGTTTAGCGTCGTTTGGGTAAAACATCCGTGAATGGGGATTGACGTCATTGACGTTCACTGACAGAATTTGGAGCATGCGCACTGACAGTCGACGCATGCGCAGTACGTTCGCTGTGGGATCGCGCCTAGTTTAAATAATAAAGGCCACCTACCCGTCCATTTTGAATTCTGCCGGCTCATTTTCGCTACGCCGCCGCAACTTTAGGAGCAAGTGCTATGTGAATAACAGTACTTGCTCCTAAAGTTTCGGCGGAGTAACGTAAATGACAAACGTTACTCCAAAATAAAGATCCGCTCTCCTACCTGAATCTGGCCCATAGTATGCTGATTAATAAAGACAATTAGAAGCTGAATTTCCAAGATACATCAGTTTGTTAAGATTTTTTTAAGAGGGGTAACCTTTGATTTTATGCAGTTACCTCTAAAAAAAGAAAATAAGCCAGATTAAGCAATTTCTGGATTTGCTAAATAAATTGCCATATTGTTCAAATACATGGATGATAAATATAAATCATTCAGACCTATGTTTCTGATAGATTCTATTGCTAAAATATTGCCTGGCATGGTGATTAGATGGGTATTATTCCTGGAGGATGCGAAAACATCTAGGTCAGGGGACTCTGTCAACATATCAAAACCCCCCATTCAAATTTAAGACATCATTTGGTCAAAATGTGTGCTCCCTTTTTTTTGGGCCACCCTACAGTTTTGGGTCTAACTTTGTTAAGTGAGTTTGTCTTTTATTCAAATCTGACCATTGGGACAATGATTCAATTAATTAGACAGAATTTTTTTTAACGAATTTCGACAAATTCGTTAATTCGAATATTCCAAAATTAGAAAATTTGGAAATTTGAAAATTCGTAAATTCTAAAATTAGAATATTCAAAATTAGAAAATCTGAAAACCTGAAAATGAGAAAATCTGAAATAATAACTAACTAATGAGAACTTAACTATTACTAACTATTAAATTATAGGTTTTGGAATTTTCTTTCAAATTTTGCTGTTAGTGAACGTAATGAATACGAATTTATCTGAAGTTATGAATTATCCAAAATAACGAATGCCGTACCTAAACAAATGTAATGTAATGAATTAATAATAATAAATAACAATAATAATGATAAAAATGTTTTATTATTATTTTTACTTATTATTAATTTGTTCCGTTCAATTCGTTTTGATGCAGCATTCGTTATTTCTGATAATTTGTATTCATTACGTTCACTACCAGCCAAATTTGAAAGGAATTTCCAATACCTATAATTTAATAATTAGTTATTATTAGTTAGTTTGTTCGTTATTCTACAGAATGTTCAGATTTTCATTCTTATTTTCGGATTTCCTAATTTTCAAATTTTTCTAATTTTCGAACTTATGAATTTACAAATTTCAAATGACCCGGAAAACAAAAAAACAAATTAAATGAAAAACACATTTTTTGACATTGCATGTGTATTAAAACATTTTTTATGCCAAGTTGCCATTGGTAGACTGGTGGAATGCTTTGCAGTGATAGCGTGTCACTGTAGGGCCTCTGCTCAGGCAATTGGGGTGATGGTAGACACACCTGAGCAAATGTCAGTGATCTAGCACAGCTTTACTGGATGGATGGTGTGGATGGTGGATGGTGTGGCCTGTTGCACATGGGCGGATAGGTGTATCTGCAGGAGTGTGGAAGCAGCCAGCGGACGGGCAAGAGATCCGTGCACATGGTGGGTTGCTGTACCGCTGCAGGGACGCTCCTCTAGGTCTGGGGTAGCAGCCCGCGCCATATCCCCAAAGCCCCAGGAGGGGTGGGAGAGTTCTGTGGAGAGCGCTGCAGTGCCTTGTTTGCCAGTGCCATGATGGGCCCCCCCTCCGATCGGTTCAAAGAAGCTGTGAATCAGCAGACCCAGTGGGAGAGACTGACCCGTGGCACCCCCTTGTTTCTGTGATTGGGTTAGTGCGAGATCTGCCCATCTGAATGCAGCAAGGTCCCCGTGGAAGCAAAAAAGCAGCAGGTCTGTGGAGAGTAAGGAGATCAAGCTGCAATTACGCTCATCGTCCAGCCCCCCCCCCCCCTTACACTGTACCCTTAAACGACAGTGTCGGCATGTGATTAAGGGAAAAAATAATAAGAAATGAATTTGAAAAAAATAATACTGATTGTTGAATAGAAAAGGGCCTAAATTTAACGTACATCCAAGGCAGGGTGATACTGCGGATGCACAGGTATCAAGTGTGCCAACCCCCCGATATTAATGGAATAAATTGAAACCTAGTATGTTGGACTTTAAGGGCACACAATATTGTAGTAAGAAAACTAGATACATTTATTAAAGGAATAGCATAAAAGCAGTTACAGACATAAAATCAAGATGAAATCAGATCGATAACTGGTCCACATAGGCTATTACAATGATACTAAAATTCTACCATAAGAAAGCTACAAAGTATACTTAGAAAGTTAGCTTAGATATTGTATAGCCAGGTGGTATTCCAAAGGAGTAGGAGGACTTGCTCTACATGTTGCGCGTTATTCAAAAAGCTTCCTCAGGAGCACTGAATACAGATTGTTGGGCTTGATATAGGATCCTTTTAGCTCTAAGAGACCACTTTCTGTTAATAGCTGCACCTGTTTTTTTTAATTTTATTTTTTTCATTTTTTTTTCTAAGTATAAAAAAGGGCATAATGTAACAATACTAATGCTGACAAAGCCATGCACCCACGTTGTACACATTCAGTCAAAAGAATAGATAGGGCAAGGTCTCTGCCATATAGCATGCACAGAATAAATGTATAACACAGACAATAGACAAGTTATCAAGTTGCTGAAGACAAATGAAACAAGATACCTAATTACACAGACTGTTAGCAGGAATAAGTGCAAAATAACATAGCAAAGCCATATAATTAGAGGATAGCTATACTTTTAGTCCTAAAAGTTCAGTTATCCTTTCATAGCGATTCTAACATAACAGCTGAAAATTGTTAACCAAAATATCCTTGCTTGGCTATATGAACAAAACATATCCAATTAATATGTTACATTTGTACAGCATAATGTAGTGTTGATTTTGACCTTTTTAGATTATTTTCCCTTTATAGACACGGATAGAAAAGTGTAGTCAAAAGACTTGACTCTTTTATGATTCATCAGAGTTCTTTTGAAGTTAAATGTTACACAGTCCAAACTTGTATATATCTCACAGGGTTGAAGTCTGATATTATTTCCTTTTTCCTCTGGAAGAGTTGACAGATCAGAAACCCTGGCAAGCTTGGCATGTACCATATTGGGCCAGATTCAGGAACAGTTAGGCTGGCGGATCCAGTGATCCGCCAGCCTAACTGTGACTTTGAGCCGGCGTTTCTGTTTTCTGTAACCAGAAAACAAGAAACGCCGGGTTGAAGCTCCGATGCGAGCAGCGTAACTGAGTTTCGCCATCGCATCGTTACTTCAACTTAAAAATGGCGCCGGGGCCTTCCCGCCGATTTACGCTCAAAAAATATGTTAATGAGCGGAAATCGGCAATTCACGATCGAATTCCGGCGCGACGCAATGACGGTACGACGTTTCCGGACGGGATACGCGGCGCATAGATATACCTACATGGGGTTGGAGTATCCTATGTTAGGTATAGGCGTCGTCATTGTGTCGGGAAAAAAAAAATCACGTCGCTTGCGTAAAAAGTTCATGAATGGGAATGTGACGTCATTGACATTCATTCACAGAATTTGGAGCATGCGCACGGGGATGTTTGGACACTCGACACATGCGCAGTACGTTGGCGGCGGGATCGCGCTTAGTTAGAATACTACACGCCCCGTACCCGCCCAATTTGAATTCCGCCGGCTCATTTGCGATGCGCTGCCGCAACTTTAGGAGCAAGTGCTTCGTGAATGACAGCATTTGCTGCTAAAATTTCGGCAGAGTAACGTAAATGAGAAGCTTTACTCTGGAGCAAAGATGCTCCCATCTACCTGAATCTGGCCCATAATCTTCTATACAATTAGTGGCATTCATCTGATAAGTGAAGTGACATTTTCACCCAGGGTTTTTTGTGTCTAGATTGTGCAAAATGGAACAGTACTTTGCAGACTAAAATAGCTGCAGTAGCAGTGCTGTTGCTATATTGTTTGTGTTAGATACATTACACATAGAATAACAGTCTCTCTCCCTCTCGCTTTCAAAAAGCATAGAGCAAATAAACAATTGTAAATATGAAAGAAATCATGGAATCATTTTCTTTAACAAAAAATATTTGACTCATCAAAGTAACCACCTTTTTCAGATATAACATCAAACTCACTAGAAGCATTCTTTCTACAACAGAAGTCAAATATTGTTTCCAACACTGTTGCAGAAGTTCCCACAAATGTGATGTAGGTTGCTTTGCTTTCATCCTTCTGTCCAGTTCATTCCAAACCAACTCAATGATGTTTAATGCCGCGTACACACGATCGGTTTGTCTGATGAAAACGGTCTGATGGACCATTTTCATCAGACTAACCGATCATGTGTGGGCCCCATCGGTTTTGTATCCATCGGTTAAAAAACTAGGAACTTATTTTAAAATTATCTGATGGATAAAAAACCTATAGAAAAAAATGGGTATGTCCATCGGTTAAATATCCACGCATGCTCAGAATCAAGTTGACGCATGCTTGGAAGCATTGAACTTTTCAGCACATTGTTGTGTTTTACGTCACCGCGTTCTGATGCGATTGGTTTTTTAACTGATGGTGTGTAGACACGACTGATCATCAGTCAGCTTCAACGGATAACTGATTGAAAAATCCATCAGACCATTTTCATCGGATGGACCGATCGTGTGTACAGGGCATAAGTCTAGAGGCTGTGCTGGCCATTCCATGATTTGAAGCCTATCATCGTGTTGTTTTCAGCTAAGGTAGTTCTGACACAACCTGAAACTATGTTTGGGTCATTATCTTGCTGTATGATGAACCCCTGACCAACTAAGTGTATTGCATAGCAGTGAAAAATTATATTGTAATAGTTTTGGTTTAAGTTTCCAATTTAATCTGTAAGAATCACCGATTCTGCATCAAGCAAAAGATACCCAGACCATCCACCTCCATGTTTGACAGTTGATATCACACACTCAAGAACCATCCTTTCACCTACTTGATGGTGTACAAAACGCCTGCATGATGAACCGAAGATCTCAAATTTAGAGATGTACAGAATGGTTCGCAGGCGAACAGTTCCCAGCAAACATCGCTTGTTCGCGTTCGCCGCCGCGGGCGAACATAAGCGATGTTCGAACCACCCCCTATTCATCATCATTGAGCAAACTTTGACCCTGTACCTCACAGTCAGCAGACACATTCCAGCCAATCAGCAGCATACCCTCCCTCCCTGACCCTTCCACCTCCTGGACAGCATCCATTTTAGATTCATTCTGAAGCTGCAGTATTTGTGAGAAGAGGGACAGTGTAGCTGCTGCTGATGTAATAGAGAAATCAATAGCTAGGCCAGTGTATTCAGTGTCCACTCCAGTCCTAAAGAAATAGAAATGAAAAATCTGCGCTAACTCAACAAAAACAGAGAATAAGCAGCTGTATACAAACAAACAAAGCCAATAGATAATGAATACAAAAATACAGCGCTAATAAAATGGTAACTAGACATAGAGTGGTACTAACCACTTAACTATGAATGGGCACAACCACATGTGAAGAAAAAATTCAAACAATAATGCCCGATAAAGCACCAACATAAGTGATATGTGTATATATATATAAAAAAATAATGAGGATTGATAAAAAAAAAAAAAGGCTCAATATTCAGAATAACTGAATGTGAAAAAGTCTATATCATCTGTGTTCATATGGACAGCTCTTCAATAATTGGTATAAACAGGTATTCACAACTTGTCTGTAGAGATCAAAATCACATCAGATGTATGGGGTAAGTAAAAACACTCTTACCAGACTCTAATGGGTGGACTCTAATACTATACAGCAGAGAGTCAGCAAGGCGTTGTGGTCTATTGGAACCAGGACCACTGCAACCGTTATGGGTCAGTTGTTGTAGCTGGAACTCCAAATGATGTGGACAGCAGGAACCGAGGGCTGTTTAGATGACGTGCCACCGCAGAATCAGCAGAAACCAAGTAAACTCCTATGCCGCCAATCGTTGGATGCAGGAACAAACGAAGCTAAGGCTCCAATGGACCCATGTAATGGATGATGAGAAAATAGAAAAAAAGCTCCAATGGTGCAGGTCAATTAAACTAAGGAAAGGTTTTATTGTATAAAAGTCATAAAGCAGTATCCGACGCGTTTCGGCCACAGAAGCCTTCCACATGCTCCTGTGGAAGGCTTCTGTGGCAGAAACGTGTCAGGTATTACTTTTGAGCACCCCATATTGCTTTTTATGTGATCACTTTTAAATTTTGTCATACCATGTCTATGACTTTTACACAATAAAACCTTTCCTTGGTTTAATTGACCTGCACCATTGGAGCTTTTTTCTATTTTCTCATCATCCATTACATGGGTCCATTGGAGCCTTAGGTTCGTTTGTTCCTGCATCCAACGATTGGCGGCATAGGAGTTTACCTGGTTTCTGCTGATTGTGCTGTGGCACGTCATCTGAGCATCCCTCGGTTCCTGCTGTCCACATCATTTGGAGTTCCAGCTACAACAACTGCCCCTTTCCGGTTGCAGTGGTCCCGGTTCCAGTAGACCACAATGCCTTGCTGACTCTCTGCTGTATAGTATTAGAGTCCACCCATTAGAGTCTGGTAAGAGTGTTTTTACTTACCCCATACATCTGATGTGATTTTGATCTCTACAGACAAATTGTGAATACCTGTTTATACCAGTTATTGAAGAGCTGTCCATATGAACACAGATGATATAGACTTTTTCACATTCAGTTATTCTGAATATTGAGCCTTTTTTTTTATCAATCCTCATTGTGTTTTTATATATATGTACACATATCACTTATGTTGGTGCTTTATCGGGCATCATTGTTTGAATTTTTTCTTCACATGTGGTTGTGCCCATTCATAGTTAAGTGGTTGGTATCACTCACCATTTTATTAGTGCTGTATTTTTGTATTGATTGACTCCAGTCCTGAAAGACTCATCTGATCTCTACTGTAAGGACAGCGTCCTGACAGCACCCCAAACAGCCTTTTTTAAGGCTATTCCATCAGTCTGCTTTTCTTTCTTTCCCTCTGTAATCTAATGTGTGTTGCGGTGGTTTACAGAGAGAGAGAGAGAGTGTAATTTTTTGGAGTTAGATAGAGCAGGGAGGCAGGCAGGCAGGCAGGCTAGTCAGTTAGAGTTACAGTGTGTAGAGGATATATATGCATCCCACTTGTTGTGTATATATATTTATACACTGTATTGAGTTTAGCTAGACTAGATCCGCTCTTCCTTATATACTGACAGCCTGTATAGGGCTAGTACATCAGTACATGCCAGCGCGTGTGTGTCAGGCTCACAGCATATACTGTTCCCACTTGCCCAGTGGCACCACTCATATATTTCTTGGCACAGTAGATAACATTTTTTAAAAAAAAAAAATTGACTGCAATAGAGAATAGTAGTCAGTTGTCTGCCAGCGTGTGTCAGGCTCACAGCGTAAACTGTGCCCACTTGTCCAGTGCCACCACTCATATATTTGGTGGCACAGTAGATAACATTTCAAAAATATAAACAATTTTGACTGCAATAGAATAGCAGTTAGTTGCCTGCAGGCGTGTGTCAGGCCTACAGCGTCTACTCTGCCAACTTCTGCCAGTGCACATTGCCACTCATATCTGGTGTCACAGTAGCTTGCATGCATAGTAACTAACCTGTAACCCTAACCATAACCCTGTTTGTAACCCTAACCATAACCCTGTTTGTAACCCTAACCCTAAGTTAGGGTTAGGTTTACAGATAGGGTTAGGGTTACAGATAGGGTTAGGGCTACAGATAGGGTTAGGGTTACAGACAGGGTTAGGGTTACAGATAGGATTAGGGTTAGAGTCCCTAATCCTAACCCTAACCCTAACCGTAACCCTAACTCTGTCTGTAACCCTAACCCTTACACTACCTGATCGATACTACATCATACCTGATGTTTTAGAGCACGTTATTCCAAACAATTTAGGAATGTTAGATGATTTATGCACTTTATGGATTAAAACCCGACTCTGCTTCAACTACGTAATTTTCCATGGGAGTTTTGCCATGAATCTCTCTCCGGCATGCCACAGTCCAGGTGTTAGTCCCCTTGATACAACTTTTCCATCACTATTGTGGCCAGAAAGAGTCCCTGTGGGTTAAAATTTGCCTGCCCATTGAAGCCTATGGCGGTTCGCCCGATTCGCTCGTTCGCGAACATTTGCGGAAGTTCGCGCTCGCCGTTCGCGAATGCAACATTTTATTTTTGCGACATCACTACTGAAATTTTGATTCATCGGTCCATTAGACCCACAGCCTTCAGTAGATCACTGGCCACGCTTCATGGCCCTGGCAAGCCTTTTTTTCTTATTTTGCCATGGCTTTCTTACTGCCATGCACTTGACCTGTCAAAATTGCAGCTCGAAGTCTACTTTCATAGTTGAAACTGTAAATTGCTTACTTTGATCAGTATAAAGCTGTGTTTAAAAGTGTTGTCTTGTGACCCGCCTGTCATGCAAACTGTTGACTGTCAGAAAAAGATGGTATCCCCCCACAGTAGTATCCTCTGCCCCCCCACGGTTCCATCCTCTGCCCCTTTCACATCATCCCCCCAGAAATGTTCTCTGTCCCCCACTGTAGTGTTCTCTGCCCCCTCACACATGGTAGTGTGCTCTGCCCCCCCACGGTAGTGTCCTCTACCTCTCCCAAAGTAGTGACCTCTGCTCTCCCTTATAGCACTGTTCTTTTCACCACCCACAGTAGTGTCCTCTGCCCCTCTCCCTCCCCATAGCTGTTTCCTCTGCCTCCCCACAGTAGTGTGGCGTGCCCCCCCAAAGAAGTGTTATCTGTCCCCCAAATGTAGTGACAAACACACAGCCATGTGTACCAGCTGTACATAAGAGCCATGTGAGAGGCAGCACAGTGCTTGATAGAGGGAGGGAGTGGGAGCTGCCAGAGTTAAATTTTCATGTTAACAAGCTGATGATTGGTTGCTAGGACGGCCTAGCAGCTAATCACCTGCTGGTTAATAGGGATGAGCCGAACACCCCCTGGCTCGGTTCACAGCAGAACATGCGAACAGGAAAAAATATTGTGCGTACACGCGAACAAAGTTAAAGTCTATGGGACACAAATGTGAAAAATCCAAAGTTCTAATTTTAAAGGCTTATATGCAAAGTTATTGCCATAAAAAGTGTATGGGGACCTGGGTCCTGCCCCAGGGGACATGTATCAATGCAAAGAAAAGTTTTAAAAACATACCTTTTTCAGGATCAGTGATTTTAATAAAACTTAAATAAAACAAAAAAATGAAATATTCCATTAAATATTGTGCCTGGGGGTTTCCTTAGCCTGCCTGTAAAGTAGCACATATTTCCCATGTTCATAACAGTACCACAGAAAAATTAAGTTTCTAAAGGAAAAAATTTCATTTAAAACTGCTTGTGGCTGTAAAGTATTGTCGGATCCCGGCAACATAGATAAAATTCATTGTAATAGCCCTTTGGGTCTGGTATGAATATTAAGAGGAACCCCACGCCCAAACTTTTAAATAAAATGGTGTTGGGGTCCCCCCAAAATCCATACCAGGTGTCAGGTTTCATATCAGGCTAGCAGCAGACAACAGTTCAGGTGTGCTAATATGCTTATAGTTCAATAACAAGAGCACATACCATGAGCAGGTCTTGTGAAGCAGGTCAGCGCTGGGACTTGTAGTTCACCACGGATGCAGGGTTGAGACGAGCGGGACAGCTGGCACTTGTAGTTCACTGCTGAAGTAGGTGTTGTGATGAGCAGGAAGGCTGGAACTTGTAGTTCACCGCAGGTGTGGATGTTGGTGGTGTTGCTGGTGCCAGTAGTGCACCGCTGCAATGGATGTTGCTTACAGGAGTCAGGCAAAGTGTGGTCTAGGCAAGCCAGGTCATACACGGATAGATCAGAGTTCGAAAGGTACCAAATCGGAAGCAACAAGCAGGGTCAAACAAGCCGGGTCATACACAAAGTTTACAGATAAACAGGTCAGGCTGGATCACACAAGGCAAGCAGAGTAACTCTATCACGAGCACTGATTGGGTGAAGCCACAGGTGTTTTAAAGGAGAGCTGGCCAATCAGTGTTTCCCAGCCAAGGCTGTGTCAGGTGAGAGTGCTGGGTCCTAGAGGGATCCAGTACTGACAGTACCCCCCCTTCTCGAGGGGTTGCTCCTGCACCCCCAGGCTTACTTGGATATCGAAGATGGAACTTCTTCTTAAGGCGATCAGCATGGAGATCGCGAGCTGGGATCCAGGATCGATCCTCTGGGCCAAAACCTTTCCAATGAACAAGATATTGCAAGGAATTGCGTACTCGTCTGGAGTCAAGAATATATGCCACTTCATATTTCTGGCTATCCGACACATCTACAGGTTCTGGTTCATTTACTTGGAGACTAGAATGAACAGGTTTCAACAAAGAAACATGGAAGACATTAGGAATGCGCATGGACGGGGGGAGTTTTAATCTATAGGACACAGGATTAACAATCTCCAAAATCTCATAGGGCCCGATGAATTTTGGGCCAAGTTTTTTGGATGGAACATGCAGGGACAGATTCCTGGATGATAGCCACACTTTGTCACCAACTTTATAGCCAGGAGCCTTTGAGCGCCTCTTATCAGCCGTTTTCTTAAATGCCTGCACTGAGCGAGAAATAGCACGATTGACGTCAGACCAGATTTTGGAGAAGTTTTCAATCGTGGTGTTGGCATCTGGAACATCAGAGGGTGGAAGATCAAAGGAGCACACACGAGGATGCAACCCGTAAACACAGAAGAAGGGAGAGGTCCCTGTAGAAGAGCTGGCACAATTATTAAAGGCAAACTCTGCCCATGGAAGGATGTTGACCCACTCCACCTCATCATTGGCCATCAGACAACGTACCATCTTCTCTAGAGTCTGATTAGTTCTTTCTGTTTGGCCATTTGTCTCGGGATGATAGGCTGAAGAATATGATAACTTAATCCCTAGCTGAGAACAAAGGGCCTTCCAAAACTGGGCTATAAACTGAGAGCCACGGTCTGAGACAATGTTAATTGGTGCCCCATGGAGCCTGAAAACATGTTTAATGAACAGAGATGCCAGTTCTCTAGCAGACGGCAGTTTTGGAAGTGGAACAAAGTGGGCCATCTTACTGAACCTGTCTACCACCACCCAGATCGTGGAACATCCCTGGGACGGAGGCAAGTCAGTGATAAAGTCCATAGATAAATGGGTCCAGGGACAAGTAGGTATTGGTAGAGGACGTAGAAGACCGGAGGGCTTAGAGGTACTGCCCTTGCTTCTGGCACAAACCTCACAAGCCTGGACAAAGGCAAGCACATCCTGCCTAATCGATGGCCACCAGAGATTGCGAGAGATAATCTCATAAGTTTGTCTAAACCCCGGATGCGCTGCAGGCTTTGATGCATGTACCTGCTGCAAAACCTGCAAACGAAGAGCCAAAGGCACAAAAAGCATACCAGAGGGAGTGGAAGGAGGGGCTTCAGCCTGTGCAGGTAACAAGGCATCAGAGATGTCAGTCTGGGTGAAAGCCAAAATCCTGTCCTCAGAGATAATGGATTGTGGAGGAAGCGGAGGTGGGGATTCAGATAAAAAACTGCGAGACAAGGCGTCAGCCTTAACATTTTTTGGCCCTGGTAAATAAAAAATTGTAAAGTCAAATCTGGAGAAGAACAATGACCACCTGGCCTGACGTGAGTTCAGTCTTTTAGCAGAACGGATGTATTCAAGGTTTTTGTGGTCAGTCAGAACTATGAATGGATAGCGAGCTCACTCCAGCCAATGTCTCCATTCCTCCAAAGCTAGCTTTATGGCTAACAGTTCTCTGTTGCCTATATCATAGTTGCGCTCTGCTGGGGAATATTTACGGGACAGGAAGGCGCAGGGGTGGATGGCAGCAGTTACAGGGTCCTTTTGTGACAGAAGCGCCCCCACCCCTACTTCGGATGCATCTACCTCCACAATAAAAGGCAGCTCAGGAACAGGATGGCGTAGAATTGGTGCAGAGGTAAAGGCTTTCTTCAACTGAGTGAAGGCTGTCTGGGCTTCAGTAGTCCATTTAAACTTAGCCTGAGACTTCCTGGTGAGAGAGGTGATGGGATGTGCAATGGTGGCAAAATTCTTAATGAATTTCCGATAGAAATTTGCAAAGCCCAGGAAGCGCTGAACTGCTTTCAGGTCTGAAGGTGATGCCCAGTCTAGAATGGCCTGAATCTTGGCTGGATCCATGGTTAGGCCTGTGTCAGAGATTAGGTGGCCCAGGAAAGGTACTTGTTTGACATGAAATAAACATTTTTCAGGCTTAACGAAAAGGGAGTGAGCCTTTAATTGGGTCAACACTGAGCGGACGTGCCTCTGATGCGTTTCAAGATTGGGAGAATATATCAAAATATCATCCAAGTACACAAGCATAAAGCGACCCAACAGATCACGGAAAATGTCATTCATGAAGTTTTGGAAGACAGCTGGTGCATTCCTGAGACCGAAAGGCATGACAAGACATTCGTAGTGGCCATCCTTGGTGTTAAAGGCCGTCTTCCACTCATCTCCTTCACGGATGCGCACTAGATTATAGGCTCCCCTTAGGTCTAGTTTGGAGAAGATCTTTGCTCCCTGGATTTGGGAGAATAGCTCTGTGATGAGAGGGAGAGGGTACCGATTGGGAACGGTTATTTTATTTAGACCTCTGGAGTCAGCACAAAGTCTTAGACCCCCGTCCTTCTTTGGGACAAAGAAGCAACCTGCGCCTGCGGGAGAAGTAGAGGGACGGATGAAACTTTTAGCTAGGTTTTCCTGGATGTATTCTTGCAAAGCAAGGTTCTCTGGTTCGGACAATGGAAAGACTCTCCCTCGCGGAGGTGTAGTGTCAGGCAAAAGGTCAATGGGACAGTCATAACTGCGATGAGGTGGTAAGGTGTCAGCACTCCCTTTAGAAAACACATCCTGAAAGTCCTTATAACAAAGCGGAATCTGTTCCATTCCCACTTGACAAGAAGCAAGACGAACAGGGTGCTGGATGCAACTTCCTTTACACTGATTGGACCAAGCCAGAATATTTCCTGTCCGCCAGTCAATTACAGGATTGTGCTTCTGAAGCCAAGGAAGGCCTAGGATCAAAGGAGTGGATGGAGAGTCAATGACAAGACATGAAATCTTCTCCCAGTGCAGGGCCCCCAATTGTAACTGGAAGGGATTGGTGGACTGAAGCACAAGGTCTTGTGAGAGAGGCCGGTTATCCACAGAAATTAGGCGGACTGGGCAATCTAGCGTATGAGTTTCCAGGGACAAAGAGGTAATCAGAGTCTTATCAATAAAATTCTCAGCAGCTCCAGAATCTACCAAGGCCAACAGTTCATGAGTCCCTGTCCCAAAGTGAATAACACTGGGTAGAAGTATACGACTGTCCCCCTGGGGAGATGAAAGCAGACCTAAGGTGACCTCCCCATAATCACCTAGGTCCGGGAGTTTCCCGGACGTGTAGGGCACGAACGGAGTATGTGACCCCTGAGGCCACAATACAGGCAAAGTCCCATATTACGCCGGCGTGTGTGTTCCTGGGCAGATAGCCGGGTGGAGCCTAACTGCATAGGTTCTTCCACTGAACTGGCACTGGAGGTGGGATGGTCAGGTGGTAAGGGAGGTATACAGTTTGCCACAGCCATATTTTTTTCTCGCCCCCTCTCTCGCTGACGGCGATCAATTCTAATGGCTAGACACATAGCTTCCTCCAGTGAGGCTGGATAGGAGAAATTGACCAGAGCATCCTTAAAGGGGAGGTTCCCCTAAAAATAAACTTTTAACATTGCCTGTGTCTTCTTAATAATAATTAGAATCGGCTGGTATTTTTTTTTTAACCACCCGTACATACCATTTTCGGCATGTACGCTCACCGCCGCTTCCGTGTCTGGCGGCCGGGGATGGGAGGGCCTGCTTCATTGACAGGCATCCGATCGACGCATACAGCGCGTCACGGGATGCCGAAAGAAGCTGAACGTTGGTGCGCATGCGCCGTATAGAGCCGCACCAACGTTCGGCTTCTTTCGGCATCTCGTGACGCGCTGTATGCGTCGATCGGATGCCTGTCAATGAAGCAGGCCCTCCCATCCCCGGCCGCCAGACCCGGAAGCGGCGGTGAGCGTACATGCCGAAAATGGTATGTACGGGTGGTTAAAAAAAAAAATACCAGCCGATTCTAATTATTATTAAGAAGACACAGGCAATGTTAAAAGTTTATTTTTAGGGGAACCACCCCTTTAATTGCATCTGAAAGACCTATTCTGAACTGGCTGCGGAGAGCTGCATCATTCCAGCCAGATTCTGGGGCACACCTGCGAAACTCTGAGCAGTACATTTCAGCTGTGGTAGTTCCTTGCTTTAAGTTGATTCTGCAGTAGCCACACGATCTGGATCATCGTACAGCAATCCAAGGGCTTCAAAGAAGGCATCTACAGTTAGCAGGGCTGGATGGTTTGGTTCAAGGTTAAAGGCCCAAGCCTGGGGGTCACCCTGAAGCAGAGAGATAATGATCTGAACTCTCTGAGTTTCAGAGCCAGAAGAGGAAGGCCTTAATTTGAAATATAATTTGCAGCTGTTTTTAAAGTTGCAGAATCCCTTATGGTCGCCAGAAAAACGGTCAGGCAAAGGAATTTTCGGTTCAGACAAAGTTTTTGTATCAGTTGTAGTAGGGGATTGCACCTTGGTGAGCTCTGTGGCCATTTGCTGAACTTGATGGGATAAACGGCAAAGTTCTTGTGCAAACATCTGAGCCTGCTCAGAATCCATGATGGGTTTTCCCTTTTTATGTAGGGCTCGTGATAATGTCAGGTTTCATATCAGGCTAGCAGCAGACAACAGTTCAGGTGTGCTAATATGCTTATAGTTCAATAACAAGAGCACATACCATGAGCAGGTCTTGTGAAGCAGGTCAGCGCTGGGACTTGTAGTTCACCACGGATGCAGGGTTGAGACGAGCGGGACAGCTGGCACTTGTAGTTCACTGCTGAAGTAGGTGTTGTGATGAGCAGGAAGGCTGGAACTTGTAGTTCACCGCAGGTGTGGATGTTGGTGGTGTTGCTGGTGCCAGTAGTGCACCGCTGCAATGGATGTTGCTTACAGGAGTCAGGCAAAGTGTGGTCTAGGCAAGCCAGGTCATACACGGATAGATCAGAGTTCGAAAGGTACCAAATCGGAAGCAACAAGCAGGGTCAAACAAGCCGGGTCATACACAAAGTTTACAGATAAACAGGTCAGGCTGGATCACACAAGGCAAGCAGAGTAACTCTATCACGAGCACTGATTGGGTGAAGCCACAGGTGTTTTAAAGGAGAGCTGGCCAATCAGTGTTTCCCAGCCAAGGCTGTGTCAGGTGAGAGTGCTGGGTCCTAGAGGGATCCAGTACTGACACCAGACCCTTCAGGTCTGGTATGGATTTTCAAGGGGAACCTCGTGCCAAATTCAAGAAAAAAATGGCGTAGGGGTCCCCCAAAATCCATACCAGACCCTTATCCGAGCATGTAACCTGGCCGGCTGCAGGGAAAGGGGGGTGACGAGAGAGTGGGGGGCCATACCAGGCCACGTGCCCACAACATGGGAAGGGTGCTTTGGGGACAAGAGCCTCTTCCCCACAACCCTTGCCCGGTGGTAAAAAGAATGGAAAAACTCTGCCTCCATAGGAGGCATCCCACCGACTGCCGCCCTTTCTTGATGACAGCTGTTATATAGCTGTGGGCAGGGCCACCCAGTGATGTGATGTCAGAGGGGGGCATGGTCACCTGTTTAAATCACCGGGTGGCCCTGCCCTCAGCTATATAACATCTGTCATCACAAAAATGCTGCAGTCGGTGGGACGCCTCCCACGGAGGCTGAGTTTTTACGTTTTTTTCTCTGGACCATCGGACGCTGTGATTAAAGATGGTTGGACATCGCGGAATACTTTTATTTATTTTTAATAAAGGAATTGTCCAAAACTGTCTCTTGTCATTTTTTCTTTTTGACAGTTTTTTGGGTGAATGAGTAGGGGTACAGATTCCGATAAGCCCCCCCGCCCGCGGACCCACAATCACCGGGCAAGGGTAGTAGGCAAGAGAACCTTGTCCCCATGTTGAGGTCATGTGGCCCCCCCGCCCGCAGACCCCCACAAACAATCACCAGGCAAGTGCAGTGGGGAAGAGGCCCTTATCCCCTTGTTGAGGGCATGTGACCTGGTATGGTTCAGGAGGGGGGCGCTCTTTCGTCCCTATACTTTTCTTGGGCCTGCCAGGTTGTATGCTCAGATAAGGGTCTGGTATGGATTTTGGGGGACCCCCACACCATTTTTTTTTACATTGTGGTTATGTTCCAATAAAGAAGTCAGTTCCTGTTACTCCAATGTCTGATCTGAATTGACTCCGCTGCACCCAGCAATCGTACTCTGCAACAGCGCACCCTTCAAGAATTATGTTTTTTTTTTCCTTTCATATTTACTTTGTGACACTTATAACAGTACAGGGTGCACAACCACTTTAAATGTAGAACTTTCTAAAATGCGCTATGCACTTGCAGAGACATGATTTCTTTATGGAACGCCAAATGCGCTTGGCTCAGTGTCAAAATTTGGTGCATGAGCTTCTCTTCTTCAAATAAATGGTGCCACTCTAAAAACACACTAAGGGCCAGATTCCCATACATTTCCCGCTGGCGTAGCGTAAGCCATTTACACTACGCCGCCGCTATTTAACTGAGCAAGTGTCGTATTCCCAAAGCACTTGCTCCGTAAGTTGCGGCGGCGT
This sequence comes from Rana kukunoris, assembly GCA_029574335.1. Classification (NCBI taxonomy): domain Eukaryota; kingdom Metazoa; phylum Chordata; class Amphibia; order Anura; family Ranidae; genus Rana; species Rana kukunoris. The sequence goes on from CM056049.1 coordinate 474,950,382, forward strand.
AGTGTAAATGGCTCTGCGTATCCTCGCATAATTCAAAGGGGGCGGCTTGTATTTAAATTAAGTGCTCCCCCGCGTTGATCGAACTGCGCATGCGCCGGCCTCAAAAATAGCCCAGTGCGCATGCTCCAGCTCACGTCGGAAAAAATGAATGAAGCCGACGTGAGCGTCGTTTATGTATATCCCTATTCGCGAACGACTTAGTAAAACAACGTAACCGATGGAAAAAGACGACGCTGACCCGACGCCATACTTAACATGGCATACGACGGAACTTCGTAAGGTTACCCCTCATATAGCAGGGGTAGTCTTACGCGTACGGAAACGACGTAAACTACGAAGGGGCGGCGTAAAAACGTTCGGGAATCGTCGGATTAGGCTCATTTGCATAAGCAAATGAGAAATCATCGTAAAGGCCACCTAGCGGCCAGCGATGTCATTACATCTCCGATCCGACGGTGTAATTGTTTTTACATCTGTCGGATCTTCACTGTATCTATGCGTAAGTGATTCTAGGAATCACACACATAGATACCCAGTAAAAAAAAGAGAGATACGACAGTGTTTCCTACGAATCTGAGAATCTGGCCCTAAGTGTCAAGTGTGAACGAGGCCTGAGTATTTTCTCAAAATCTCCACATATTTGCTTACCTGTTGCCTGCTTATTGTACTGGTTCCCCGTTTCTTCCTTACATACTGAATTGCAATCGCAATTTAGTCCTATTGTGCCATGTGTGTGCTGTTTGTTTAGATATATTGCTGTACCGTAAGCATCTGCAGGCCTATCCCTATTAAAACTTGGCAAAAGGGATAAGTGTCTGAAAGTAAACATATCCTTTAAATCAGGGCTCAAAATTTCAACTCCTGAGCTACTAGCCAGGCCTCAAGGCGTTCTCGCCACTAGTTGCCCCACCCAGCCCCTACCATGTCCCGCCCCCTAATCCCACCCCTGGACACGCCCTCATAAATTATTTCATAAAATGACACTTAAATGTTTTATGCAGAATTAAGTTATAAAAATAAATATTAACAACAACTTTATCCATGCCCAAAAATGCAGCCTGCCCATGTCTACCAATGCACCAATGTGTCCCCAGTGCAGCAAAATGTCCCCCACTTTGCAGCCAGAGTCCCCCCACACTATTTCAGCCAGAGTCCCCCCCACACTATTGCAGCCAGAGTCCCCCCCACACTATTGCAGCCAGAGTCCCCCCCACACTATTGCAGCCAGAGTCCCCCCCAACACTATTGCAGCCAGAGTCCCCCCACACTATTTCAGCCAGAGTCCCCCCCACACTATTGCAGCCAGAGTCCCCCCCCACACTATTGCAGCCAGATTCCCCACCCAACACTATTGCAGCCAGAGTCCCCCCACATTATTGCAGCCATAGTCCCCCCCACATTATTGCAGCCATAGCCCCCCCCCCACACTATTGCAGTCAGAGTCCCCCCCCACACTATTGCAGCCATAGCCCCCCCACACTATTGCAGCCATAGCCCCCCCCACACTGTTGCAGCCAGAGTCCCCCCCACACTATTGCAGCCATAGTCCCCCTCCCCACACTATTGCAGCCAGAGTCCATAGCCCCCCCACACTATTGCAGCCAGAGTCCCCCTACACTATTGCAGCCAGAGTCCCCCCCACACTATTGCAGCCAGAGTCCCCCCCACACTATAGCAGCCAGAGTCTCCCCCACACTATTGCACCCAGAGTCCCCCCCACACTATTGCAGCCAGAGTCCCCCCCACACTATTGCAGCCAGAGTCCCCCCCCCACACTCCCCCCACATCAGCCAGAGTCCCCCCCACACTATTGCAGCCAGAGTCCCCCCCAACACTATTGCAGCCAGAGTCCCCCCACACTATTTCAGCCAGAGTCCCCCCCCACACTATTGCAGCCAGAGTCCCCCCCCACACTATTGCAGCCAGATTCCCCACCCAACACTATTGCAGCCAGAGTCCCCCACATTATTGCAGCCATAGTCCCCCCCACATTATTGCAGCCATAGCCCCCCCCCCCACACTATTGCAGCCAGAGTCCCCCCCACACTATTGCAGCCATAGCCCCCCCACACTATTGCAGCCATAGCCCCCCCCCCCACACTGTTGCAGCCAGAGTCCCCCCCACACTATTGCAGCCATAGTCCCCCTCCCCACACTATTGCAGCCAGAGTCCATAGCCCCCCCACACTATTGCAGCCAGAGTCCCCCTACACTATTGCAGCCAGAGTCCCCCCCACACTATTGCAGCCAGAGTCCCCCCCACACTATAGCAGACAGAGTCCCCCCCACACTATTGCAGACAGAGTCCCCCCCACACTATTGCAGCCAGTGTCCCCCCCACACAATTGCAGCCAGAGTCCCCCACCACACTATTGCAGCCAGAGTCCCCCCACACTATTGCAGCCAGAGTCTCCCCCACACTATTGCACCCAGAGTCCCCCCCACACTATTGCAGCCAGAGTCCCCCCCACCACACTATTGCAGCCAGAGTCCCCCCCCCACACTATTGCAGCCAGAACCCCCCCACACTATTGCAGCCAAAACCCCCCCACACTATTGCAGCCAGAGTCCCCCCCACACTATTGCAGCCAGAGTCCCCCCCCCCACACTAGACACGCCCTCATAAATTATCTCATGAAATGACACTTAAATGTTTTATGCAGAATTTAGTTATAAAAATAAATATTAACAACAACTTTATCCATGCCCAAAAATGCAGCCTGCCCATGTCTACCAATGCACCAATGTGTCCCCAGTGCAGCAAAATGTCCCCCACTTTGCAGCCAGAGTCCCCCCACACTATTTCAGCCAGAGTCCCCCCCCCTATTGCCCAGTCCCCCCACACTATTGCAGCCAGAGTCCCCCCACACTATTGCAGCCAGAGTCCCCCCCACACTATTGCAGCCAGAGTCCCCCCCACACTATTGCAGCCAGAGTCCCCCCACATTATTGCAGCCATAGTCCCCCCCACACTATTGCAGCCAGAGTCCGCCCCCACACTATTGCAGCCAGAGTCCGCCCCCACACTATTGCAGCCAGAGCCCCCCCCCCACACTATTGCAGCCAGAGTCCCCCCCACACTATTGCAGCCAGAGTCCCCCCCACACTATTGCAGCCAGAGTCCCCCCCCACACTATTGCAGCCAGAGTCCCCCCCACACTATTGCAGCCAGAGTCCCCCCCCACACTATTGGAGCCAGAGTCCCCCCCACACTATTGCAGACAGAGTCCCCCCCCACACTATTGCAGCCAGAGTCCCCCCCCCACACTATTGCAGGGTCCCCCCCCACACTATTGCAGACAGAGTCCCCCCCACACTATTGCAGACAGAGTCCCCCAACCTTTGCTGGGTAGGAGAGGAGCCGATGTGTTGTTCAAACTGCAGGGAACATGAGGCGGCGTACACACGACCGAGGTTCTTGCTGGAAACCAGCGAGAACCTCGCTGGAAGCTGCATTCCAGCGAGGACCTCGGCCGTGTGTACACAGAGCGCTCGCCCCGCCCGTCGGGAATCCCGTCGAGCGAAAAGAGATTTCGACGGCCGGCAGAGAACCTCGACGGGCGGAACGATGTGTTCTGCCCGTCGAGGTTCTCTGCCGTGTGTACACGGCCTGACAGCTTTCAATTCAATAGCTGTGTTTCCGGCCGCGCGCGTCATATACAGCCCCCCCTTGTCCGGGAAACTTTGATAGACAGATCACCCATCCAATCCTGGGATGGGTGATCTGTCTATCAAAGTTTCCCGGACAAGGGGGGAGGGGATGTATATGACACACACGGCGGGGAACACAGCTATTGAATTGAAAGCTGTCATGTTCCCCGCGGTTTGAACAACGTGGCGGCTCCTCTCCTAACCAGCAAAAGTTGGCTGCAATAGTGTGGGTGGGACTATGGCTGCAATAGTGTGGGGGGGACCAGATGGCAGCAGCGGCGGCGACAGCAGCGGCATCGGCGACTCTCCTCTCCTTTCCTTGCTCGCCAGGCAGCCCACGCTCGCCAGCCCTCAAAATGTACTCGCAAAATGCGAGCAGGCGAGTGTAAATTTTGAGGGCTGCTTTAAATATAACATTTTTAAATAAGTGAGCATTGTGTAATGCCATATTTCACATCCTTGAGCTTTTTACAGCATTGAATTTATTTCAAATTATTTGCCTAGTATTTTTGATTAAGGTTTGTTGTTTTGAATGTAGTAGAAAAAGAGAATAGGTCATTCTGTTGATGACATCTACTTGACAAGCTTAAATACAAAAGTGTATATTCCATTAGAGATAACGTGGTAATGTACTCTAGGTAATGCATGTTATGAAATACAGCTGTATGCTGTACCTGGATTTCTCCATAGTTATATATATATACCTGGATTTCTATATATATATATATATATATATATATATATATATATATATATATACATATATATATATATATGTATATATATACACCCAGAGTACATTATCATGTTAGCTCTTTTTTTTATAAAAATCATTTCATATAAAATGTAAAACTGTAGCTATTATATGTTCCCCCAGATATCCTTTAAAACATTGCCTGAAAGTTTTTGCATTCAGTCTGCATTTTTAAACTTTGGTAATATATTTTATAGTTCTATCAAAGTGGATTTCTTCCTTATAATTACCATGTTCCCACATTTATCATTTTCTAAGTGTTTGACTTGACTCAGCAATAGAAACTCAAAGTTAAATGTTTGTTGGCACGATAATGCACTTATTCTGCATCCTCTGGGGATCTAGACCAAGATCATTATTATTGCTTTCATCTTAAAGGATGCCTATCCTTTAATAGTAGACCAGTGAATCAAATGTTATGCAGGAGGAAGTTATGGATGATAGATACTTTTAAGAAACATTTCTATAACCCACCTCCCTTCCCAACTAAGTTTATCGAACCCACCTTTCCCCCCTCCTCAGTTGCATACTTACTGGTTCCCAGCCAGGTGCTGCTGAAATGTTTCCTGGCTCTGGCTGGCCACTTTTTCCTGTTGCCTGCTTTCCACATAAAAAAAAGGTGAGAAGTCCCTACACAAGTCTACATAGTTCTACTGTGAATGCACGCGCACTGGAAGGAAAATAGGAAAAGGCGGATCTTAGCACTTTATGCTACAACTAGTTAAGTATGCAACAAAACAGAGGGAAGTTGGATAAGATCAGTTTGGGGGGTCTTGTAGGTAAACTTTGTTCAAAGGTTTTCTTATCCTTTATGGCTACTGTAGCATGTGTAACATACAGTATATATATATATTTTTTTAATTTGTAGCTTAAATTTAGCAAAATTGACAGTTAGGGTCATATTTATTAACCTAAATAAATACAGTCATATTCTAGTGCAGTGTTTTTCAACTCCAGTCCTCAAGGCACACCAACAGGTCATGTTTTCAGGCTTTCCATTATTTTTCACAGGTGATTTGATCAGTTTCACTGCCTTAGTAATCACCACAGCCATTTCATCTGAGGGAAATCCTGAAAACTTGACCTGTTGGTGTGCCTTGTGGAAAAACACTGTTCTAGTGTAGCACAATCCCCGAAGGAGCTGCTGGTTTGTTTTGAGTGGCACGTTACCTCTGTATCTCTGCCGTCTAGGGTACTTGATGAGAGCTGTAGTAAATGGAATGTCCACACAACAGGTGTGTTTTCTGTGCTTTTATTACCCAACAAGGTAAAATGGTAGAAGGTGAAGAGATAGCAGAAATGGTGAATGACAGATTCAGGTGTAACTGAATAGGGAAACAGTCCTGCTTGCAACGACAGGTTTTGCCTCGCCACTCTAGCCAGAGTGGGCACAGCGCACCCGGACAGGCCTCTCCCACCAGCCTGGCAGCCAGCATGTCATTCTAAATTTCGGGGTTAAGTCTCTCCCTATGTTTGGAGACAATAGTGGTCGGGAATCCTTTTTTAGTAGATTCAGCACCTGGATCTCCTTCAAATGGCTTTGGGTAAGTTAGCGACCAACAGGCGACCAACTTCCAGCCTCTCAGTACCAAGTTCTGTCCTCCGATGAATGAACCGGCCCCACCTGGAACACCAGCCTCGTGCTTGGGACTCCCCGGGCGGATTCCCCACTAGTTAGCTTCCTCCAACTGGACGGGGGGATTTTGGTTTGATCGTGTGTACACACCATCAGACCATAAGATCCCCGGAGACATGTCCGATGAAAACGGTCTGCGGACCGTTTTCATTGGACATGTCTCCTCGTGTGTACGCAGCCTTAGAGATTCATATATCCGTATTTTGTTGTGAGAGACAACAATAGCGCTCTCACTATCTACTCAAGTCCGGCCAACCTAGCGGGACAATATCTCTTATCCTAAGTCTGGCCGACCTAGTGGGACAATATCTTTTATCTTTAATCCAGCCAACCTAGCGGGACAATATCTCTTATCCTAAGTCTGGCTGACCTAGTGGGACAATATCTTTTATCTTTAATCCAGCCAACCTAGCGGGAAAATATCTCTAATACACACAACCCTCACATCTAGCCCAGGAAATGCCAACCTAGCGTCCCTCTGGGCATACAAAAGATTACATTTCAAATATGAGTGCGATTAATTGTTGACAGAGTAAGTGAATATGCTTCTCAAATAAAATCTTTACAAAGACCTTCACCTACCTACCAAACGACTACCCCACTTCTGGTACCATCTGTGAGGTTGGTGGTTCAATTGCACCCAGGATTTTAGGACTTCAGGATGTATGGAGCTCTCTGATGCATCGGTTAGTCAAGACACACACACAGGGGTATGGTGAATCAAAGACTAGACTTTATTTTTTGTGCGCATTGCACCTATTCAAAACATACAAAACATACAAGAAGAGGAACGCCCTTATATTCAGCCAATTGTATTTAAGTAATTAGGTTATACAAGTAATACAGTATGTCACAATTATACAACGTGTGTAAAACATAGCAATCTATTTTCTGTGTGACCAACTAAACCTTGTTTCTACCGCACGCCTTATCTATGTTATTATTCTCTGCTCGTACACAATAACATTTGACAAGGCTGTTCCTAGCTTCTGTGTAATTAATCCTAATGGCTCTGGATTAAAGGATACATCTCTACAAGCATTGATATTATGGGGGAACTCTAGTAAGCCTTACATTGATGACCACTGTTTTAGGGGGCTCTGATAACAGCTGTAAGCCAGCAGCCATTTTGTAAGGGTAATTACAATACATTGATTTGCATGATTCATTGCTTCTTAACCACTTAAGACCCGGACCAATACGCTGGTAAATGACCCAAGGTGTTTTTGCGATTCGGCACTGCGTCGCTTTAACAGACAATTGCGCGGTCGTGCGACGTGGCTCCCAAACAAAATTTGCTTCCTTTTCTTCCCACAAATAGAGCTTTCTTTTGGTGGTATCTGATCACCTTGATTTTTATTTTTTGCGCTATATACAAAAATAGAGCGACATTTTTGAAAAAAAAAACACTATTTTTTACTTTTTGTTAAAAAAAAAATCAAATAAACTAAATTTTAGTCAAACATTTAGGCCAAAATTTATTTAGCCACATGTCTTTAGTAAAAAAAAAAAAAATCACAATAAAAAAAAATAGCTACCTAGCGGGAACAGCGACACTAATACAGCGATCAGAAAAATGATCGCTTAGTGACGCTGGCAATAGGGAGTGAAAGGGTTAACTAGGGCGGTGATCAGGGGGTTAAAACTTTATTAGGGGGGGTGGGGGGGCTATCCTGAACCTAACACTAACTTTTTTTTACACTGTCTATCACACTGACACTAAATGCAGTGATTAGATCACTGCATTCAGTGACACTGTGACAGGGGGGTGGGGGGGGCGATCACAAGGGGTTAATATGCCTATGTGTGTGTGTGTCAGTGTTGTGTTGGTGCACACTTACTTGTGATGTCTTCTCTCATCAGCAGCGCTGGGAAACACCGCTGCGATGAGAGATTACATAATTTCCTCCTTCCTGTGTAAACACAGGAGGAGGAAGTGACAGGATGGGAGCGCGCTCCCATTGGCTGGGAGCGATCGCGGGGGGGCGGGTATTCGCCGACATCCTCCCCCAGATGCCGGATCGCTCCCGGAGCCAGGGGGACCCCCGCACGCCGAACCGCACTTAGGCGGGGACGTAAATTTACGCCCTTGTGCCTGTACGTGCCCTTCTGTGGCCGTGTATGTGCGTGCGGGGGTCCTTAAGTGGTTAAAATATATATATTATTGATTTATTGTGATACTGAGATTGTTCTTCCCCTTGATATAATAACCATTTAAAGATTTATTTTAATTGTATTTTGTTCATCCAATTTTAATAAATTTCTTGTTTTGTGTTATAATAGCGTAATAGTTTATGTATTTTAACCCTTACTATTCCTGAAGAAGAGTAACCATTGGGTTGCATAAAACACATAAGAAATGAAAATTGCGCTAACCAAAAATAAATATGATATTGATATCAAAATAGCAAAGGCAGCAGTAAGCGTGTAAACCACAATAACATATAAAAAGAGAAAAACTGCGCCAATAAAAAACATAAACAGCAAAAAAGTCCTTATGAATACAATGTATTAAAGTCCAAGAAAGTGCTTGAAGATAAACAACACCCAAGTGCGTAGTATGATCCAGTGAACCACCACCATATGGACAGAGGCTTACCAGCAGGTAGTGGGATATTAGCATATATCAACTCCACAGTCGTTCACAGGATAGAGGCAGATAACAATAGATGGAATCCAGCATCAGCAGATAAAAGGATACCAGCGTACATCCACTTAACAGCCGTTCAAAGGATAAGGCAGATGGCAATGGATGGAATCCAGAATGTAATCTCATAGAAGGTCCTCAATACAGGTGCAGGCATCGCCAAACATAATGAAAAAAACAAAGGGACCGCACATAGTGTAAAACCATCAGGGAGATTTAATATCGAATAATAAAAACTACTTACAAACGAAAGTGAAAATTCGATCATAAAACGAATGCCGGCCGGCAACAAGAGGAGCCCTTCCTCGTAACGCAGTGGCGTGCGTCGACGTTACGAGGAAGGGCTCCTCTTGTTGCTGGCTGACATTCGTTTTATGATCGAATTTTCACTTTCGTTTGTAAGTAGTTTTTATTATATATTCATATGGTGGTGGTTCACTGGATCATACTACGCACTTGGGTGTTGTTTATCTTCAAGCACTTTCTTGGACTTTAACCACTTAAGACCCGGACACTTACGCTGCTAAATGACCCAAGGTGTTTTTACAATTCGGCGCTGCGTCGCTTTAACAGACAATTGCGCGGTCGTGCGACGTGGCTCCCAAACAAAATTTGCGTCCTTTTCTTCCCACAAATAGAGCTTTCTTTCGGTGGTATTTGATCGCCTCTGCGATTTTTATTTTTTGCGCTATAAACTAAAATAGAGCGACAATTTTGAAAAAAATCACTATTTTTTTACTATTTGTTATAAAAAAAATCAAATAAACTAAATTTTAGTAAAACATTTAGGCCAAAATTTATTTAGCCACATGTCTTTAGTAAAAAAAAAAATCGTAATAAAAAAAATAGCTACCTAGCGGGAACAGCGACACTAATACAGCGATCAGAAAAATGATCGCTTAGTGACGCTGGCAATAGGGAGTGAAAGGGTTAACTAGGGCGGTGATCAGGGGGTTAAAACTTTATTAGGGGGGTGGGGGGGCTATCCTGAACCTAACACTAACTGTTTTTTACAGTGCCTGTCACACTGACACTAAATGCAGTGATTAAATCACTGCATTCAGTAACACTGTGACAGGGGGGTGGGGGGGGGCGATCACAAGGGGTTAATATGCCTATGTGAGTGTGTGTCAGTGTTGTGTTGGTGCACACTTACTTGGCATGTCTTCTCTCATCAGCAGCGCTGGGAAACAGCGCTGCGATGAGAGAAATGATCATTTCCTCCTTCCTGTGTAAACACAGGAGGAGGAAGTGACAGGCTGGGAGCGCGCTCCCATTGGCTGGGAGCGATCGCGGGGGGGGCGGAAAACACGGACATCCGCCCGCTCGTCGGCGATCGCTCCCAGAGCCAGGGGGACCGCCGCACGCCGTGGAGGGGGTCCCGATGGGACCCCCGAACCGCACTAAGGCGAAGACGTAAATTTACGCCCTTGTGCCTGTACGAGCCATGTTGTGGACGTACATAGGCGTGCGGGGGTCCTTAACTGGTTAATACATTGTATTCATAAGGACTTTTTTGTTGTTTATGTTTTTTATTGGCGCAGTTTTTCTCTTTTTATATGTATAAAACACATACCACAGGGAGAAATGAATCCCTTTGTTTATTCATATTGCATACCACAATCAATTTGCAAGTGATATACTTTTTCTATGTATGTAAGATTGTTGTCCATCCACAAATCTAACTATTTATTGTGAATACATGTCTAGTGAATAAATATTATTATTTTTTTTTTAAGTGTATTTTGTGCGTGTACTCAAGAGAGGGGCCGGACTGCAGGAGTTGGAAGTAGGCAGGCCTCCCCCAGAGGCAATCTGCCATCTTTCTCCATGCCCCGGGTGGCAATGGCGGGTGTGAGGGGGTCCTCCCACACAGCCCGCCCTACCTGCTCCGCTTTGAAGCCCAACGAGGCAGAGGGACTCCCCTATGAGGGAGCGAGAGGACCTAGCCCGCTCAGCCAGCCCCATTAGTCCTTCGCCTCTCTTTTTTAGAGACCGCGTGGCCAAAGTGCGTGCATGTTAACCCAATTTCGAGTGTGTGTAAGTGTGGTGGTTTTGTGAGAGGGGGTGGGCGTACTAAGCACAGGCTTTCCTCGCATAGAACACCCACCGGGAGCCGGGCTGAGACCACCAATCTCAATTCACATGCAGCCGAGACCGGGATCCAAACCCTTAGCTGCAGAGGTGAACGGCTTGTCAGCACAGTGCCAATCGCGTTGAGCCACCGCGGCTGTGAATAAATGTTATTTTAATTCCATATTTAGTCTGTATTAATCTTAATGAATTCGTGTTTTTAAAGAAATTCAACTGGAAAAAAATACTCAATATAATCGTTCAGGCAATTCCTGATGAAAAACGCATAATAACTTGTTGATAGAATCATGTCAACATGAACATTCTCATAGTTTCTAGTGCACATTAATGGATAAATAAGCAGAAAGACAATATTATTTGGATGTTTTATTCTCATTGCAAACTGGGACTACAACACATTTAAAACATAAACTTTAGCTAATCAGTAAGGGGATCGCAATTGCTTTGTGTTTGTACAACTCTATGATTATGCAAACCTGCAATGCAAATATATCAATTATATATCTGATAACTCTCTGCTTTTGTGATTTTCCTTTTAGTCAATTAAAACATTTTTAAATGTGTCTTTTAGAATAAATACACAGAGATGCACTAAATATGTAAATGCGGAATTAAAAAAGATAACAACAAAATGCCTAATAGACATTAGGTCCATTTAGTAGTACAGCCATGGCCAAAATTTATGAGAATGACACAAATACTGTATATATATATATATTTTTTTTGTGTGGCTTAACAGGATCAAAAGTATCAGTGCTATAGAGGACCTAGTGCTTTCCTCTCAAGAAAAGAACAATATACTAAAACGTGGTCATCGTGGGATCTGTTTGTATATTCAGAAGAGGGTAGGTTACTAGAGAGCTGTTAATGCGAGTGAGGCTGCCCCACCTGCGTTTCCATCAATAAGAGCAAGTAATCTACCCCCTCTGGGAATGGTTTTTGTCCCACCCTTTTTTATTTATTTATTTATTTCTCCCTTTGTTTTCTTTCCTTCTCTTTTTTTTGTGTTTAAAATAATGAGAGAAAAAAAAGATAAAGGGAGAATTAAAGAGTTAATTTGGGTAAATTCTGATGCATTAGTGGTAGTTACCTTCTAAAATATGAAGGCAAGAAGGAGATTTATTGAGGCTGGAACATTAAGTATTTAGATGTGGAATATTAAGCTATCCTGAAATGTATCGGACTTATAAGAGATTGTACATGTATTTAGAGGAACTTGATGTTTAAATGGATTCTCAGCTCTTTTGTATAAGTAAAAAACAAAAAAATTAAAACTCTGCTGCCTCGTTTTTTATGAGGGCAATTTGTATATACAGTGGAACCTTGCATTACGAGCATAATCCAGTCCAGGAGATCAGCTCGACTCGTCCCTGCTCGGCTTTGGCTCCTCCCACCTCAGGCCAAATGCAGTACTGCACACACCACGGTGGCTTGAACCCTTCTCATTTTGCAAGACAACACTCGCAAACCGAGTCAGGATTTTTTAAATACAGTGCTCGTATTAGGAAACGCTCGTTAACCGCGTTACTCACAATCCAAGGTTCCACTGTACTTCAGAATGTTATGAAAAGTGATCAGATGAATTGCAATTAATTGCAAAGTCCCTCTTTGCCATGAAAATGAACTCAATCCCCCCCAAAAAACGGAAAATTGTATACTCACCTTTCCGTAATTTTCCTTTCCTGACGCATCTTCATGGCAGCACACACACTGGGTTGTGACTCCGCCCCCACAACCTGACAGGATTGGTTAGCTATAAATTTGAAGGGGAGACGCCCCGCATCATTCTCTGTATATATCATCATAAAACAGCAGGGTGGGCATCTGTGTGCTGCCATGAAGATGCGTCAGGAAAGGAAAATTACGGAAAGGTGAGTATACAATTTTCCGTTTTCCTGACGCATTCATGGCAGCACACACTGGGATATAACTCGCCAGTCGGGAGGGTGCAAGAAAACAGTAATATTTATTCTTTATAGCGCTGAGGAATTGGCTCTAAGAACAGATCTGCCGAAGTCGACGGTAGCCAGGAGAGCAGAATTCACTCTGTAGTGAGAAATGAAGATGTGTTGGGAAGACCAAGTTGCTGCTCTGCCTATGGTTTCCGGTGAAGTCCCGCAATATGCTGCCCAAGAAGTGGCCTCTGCCCCTGTCGAATGAGCCCTAATGCCCTCTAGGAGGCGTAAGTTGCTGGATGGAATAGGTCTCCTTGATAGCTTTAACAACCAAGAGGTAATGGTACGGGAGGTAGCTGGCTGACCTCGTCTGCTCCCGTGTGGGATAATCAAGAGAGAATCCGTCTTCCTGAGATGTAGCTGTGACGTAACTGGAGATGGTAGACTTGACATCCTAGTCATGGGACTCGCCCCTCTCATTAGTAAAAGACGAAAGGACGATGTCCTGGTTATAATGAAAGGAGGAAGTTACCCTTGGATAAAAATGGTCTGAGGGCTTCAGAACCACTCTGTCAGGGAAGAACACTGAATAGGGGTTCCATAGCCATAAGTGCTTGTATCTCCGGCACCCTCTTAACTGAGGTGATAGCAATACGGGAAGCCATCTTCAGAGCTAGGTTCCACGGTGAGACTAAGTTGAATGGAGAAAAAGGTGGATTGGACAGGGCCTCGAGTACTACACAGAGATCCCCTGTTGGAAAGGCTGGCCTCCTTGGTGGTCTGATCTTACGTAGGCCCTGAGGAACAGAGTGACCAGATGATGAAGAGCCCATCTAGTACCCGTCATGGCTGAAAGGGCAGATACTTGCACCTTCAGGGTACCCAAGCCCGGGCCCTTGTTAAACCCTGACTGAAGAAATTCAAGAATTTGAGATGGGATTCCAATGTCTTTGCTGCGATGACACGAACCTCTCCCAGATCCTAGTATAGGTGACATCAGTGGAGCTCCTTAGAGCTTGTACTAAGGTTGATATTACCTCCTGAGAGTATCCTAGTTCCCCTAACCTAGCCCTCTCAGCTTCAAAGCTGGCAAATGCAGCTTCTCTGGGCTGGATGGAAGAATTGCCTCTGATGTATGAGATCCCAGGTTACTGGAAGATGTATTGAGGCCGCGTACCTAGTTGTAGCAGGGTCGTAAACCATGGCCTCCTCAGCCGGAATGGTATTAGTACAATAACTGAGGCTGAGGACTTCCGAAGTCGGGACAGGAATCTTGTAATCCGAGAAGTTGGAAGAAAAATGTACCCTAGCTCGCAGCTCCATGGAAGAACTAGGCAGTTTGTCCCTTCAGGTAATGGAAAGTGGGCTCTGGACAGGAACCTCTGACACTTGGAGTTCTTTGGCGTGGCCGCTAGGTCGACTTCTGGTTCTGGTACTAGTTTTCGTAAGAATGGAGAATACCTGTTGGTTCAGGGACCGTTCGTGTGTTTGAAAGTGTCTCTCGGCTTAGGTAGTTGGCCAACGAATTCTGTGTTGCTGGGACGCATACTCCCCACAGATCTAACAGGTGCACTTGTGCCCCTTCCATTATGAAGCGTGCGACTCCTGATGCCCCCCTGTCTCTGGATACATGACACCGCTACTTGTTGTCCATCCTGATCAGGACACTCTTCCTCTATAGAAGAGGCGCAATGGCCAGGAGGGCCTGAAAGGCTGCTCTGAGCTCTAAAATATTTGACACTATGCCCTGAGCCCGAAAATGCCACTGTCCTTGGGCTACTCAGTCTAGATAGTGTGGACCCCATCACGCCTGGCTGGCGTCCGATGTTACTACTTCTGGACTAGGGGGAACTTTAGGAATGGACTCCCTGAGGTCGGACGGGTGTGTCCACCACCATACTAATTGCTTTACCCAGTTCGGGATGTGAATGGTTTGGAGTATTGACGTTCTATTCCACTGCCTGAGAAAGGAGTTCTGTAAGACTCACATGTGCCACAGGGGCCACTGTATCAAGGGTATGGATGCTGACATGGACCCCTGGGTACTGAGGCAGGCTCTGACAGTTAGACGTCTGGATGATAGCAGACTTTGTATCTTCTGGAGCAAGGGCTTCAGCCTCTCTTGAGGGAGTTGCACCCGGTACAACCTGGTATTTTATTCTGCCCCTAGGAACACCCTAACTTGCCGAATGCTCTGGGTGCTGAGGCGATGCCGAATGGGGGGCACCAAAATTGGAAATGGGATTGATCGATTGAGAACCGAAGGGACCTCTGGAAGGTAAGATGAACTGGGATGTAAAGGTAAACGCCCGAAAAATCTAGAGATAGCATCCAGTCTCCCACGTCCACTGACAACAAAATGGACTGAAGGCTTTTCCAATCTGAGGGCCTCTATTTTGATCGTCTGTTGAAATTCTTTAGGTCCAAGACTGGACATAGATCCCCGTTTTTTTTGTTTTTTTTTGTACCAGAAATAAAGGGGAATAAAACCCCCTCCCTTTCTGGTGCGGAAGTACTTGGTAGGCTGGAATGTGTTCCCTGGCAATGTGCCCATGAATTTCCAATTGTGACCGGTCTTGATAGAGGATAGTGTTCATGGATCTGTTATACGAGTTGCCCATATCCGAGCGAATCTCTTGAGTCTGGTGCTCACCTGAGCTGGGTGGGCAGACGGACCCTCAAAAAGGACTTCTGCTGTTCCCCAGCTGTGATTGGCTTACTGTATCTACATGAAGGAGGGTCGAGTCTTCCAGTCCCTCCTAAATTCCCTGCCGGGCGGTAGGATCTAACATCCCTGTACTTGACAGGAAGATCACGCCTGTAAGCGGGGCCCTTCTGGGGCTCTGGTTTTCCTATCGGAGAAATCAGCCCAGACTTTCCCCCGGTAACCTTGGAGATGGCCGAGTCCATCTTTGTGCCGAATACACTTGAGCCGCCATATGGAATTTTGCACCAGTTGATTTTGACGCTGCCTTCGCTATCCAGGGTCTCAGCCATAAGGCTCTTCCCAGCCATGAAGTCGCCCCCTCAGGAGCCGTAAGCCAACTTAATTTTCCTGCAGGGAGGAGAATATCTTCCCCTGGTCGGCTCCTTCTAGAATGGGATTCTCAACATTAGCTGCCTATGCAGCGATAGTTTTAGCGACTGCCGCTGTGGTGATAGCCGGCCTACAAGCGGCTCCTGTCGTGGAGCAGGCTTTCTTCAGTTCTATATTGATTTTATGATCAAGAACGTCCCGGAAGGTAACTGCGTCTTCAATCGGTAGAGAAACGTCTCTAGCGAGTCGCATTAAAGATGAATCGACCGTAGTTGCATTGATCAAAGAATCTATCTTAGACTACCACAAGGGGTACAATCTGCAAACTTGTTGCTCATACTGGGCCGCTTATGCGACCCCCCCACTTATCCTTTATGAGGTTCTCCAGCTCTTCGATGAAAGGAAATGATTCAGGACCCCCTTTTCAGCACCGGGAAATATTTCTGAACCTTCAGAAGTTCTGCCATAACCTCCTCCCAGCCGATCGCTTCCTTGAGTGAATGGGCAAATGGTTCAACCAAAAAGAGACAGTCCGACGCCTGCTCACACTCCTCATTCTTAGAGAGGGTTACTGCACCCTGGCGTAATGGCCGGGCGATGTGCTTGGGGAAGGATCGCCCACATATGATCCCTGTGGCGATTCTCCTGGGAGCTCAGTATCTACTCTGGCCTCTGAATCCTTGGTTACTTCGATGAAGCACGAGTGGCAGGCCAATTCCCCTGGCAAGGATGGCGCCCCGCATATTTGGCAAACATTTGCCGTGGTGCGGGTAAGATAGCTCTGTCTGGGATGAAGGTAATCGTCTGCGGTGGGACCGACTATGACGGGAGTGCTGTGACGCGAGCGGCTATGCCTTGATTGAAGGAATCAAGAGGGTAACCTTGAGTGATTTCTTGCGCCTTCTGCCGGAAGCATGGCTAGAATCTCCCTCTGTGCCGCAAACTTGCGTCTCTTGACCCGATAGGGCTACCAAAACTGTAGCGTCAGTGGCCAGGCTCTCTTTTTTGTCTCCCCTCTACTTACCACCTTCTGGATGGCCTCTATACCTGGTCAGCTGATGGTGGTCTGCGAGGGCAGTGGCTCCCATGAGGATAGCAGAGAGACAGCCCGAAAAGGTGGGAAAAAAAAAAAAGAGAGAAGGGAAAACATTACAATATGTTCCCCCCCAACATTTCTATTTATTAAATTAATATAATAATTTTATATACATATATCTATCCTTTTTTTTTTTTTTGGATTATATTAATTGTTAAATTATGGATACACTTTCTTCTATGGTATGTTATAAATTAATATATAAATGTATTGAATGAATGAATGATGAAACTTATATAGCGCGGCACATGCAAACTGAATCGCCTCTGGGCGCTTGTATAATATCTTCTATCCTATTTATTCCTTTTTTTTTTTTTTGTGTGTAATCAATTAGCCCAGGCTGATCTGGGACATGCCTGCACACACCTGGTGCAATCTTCACTCTGAGTAGAGCAGAGCAGCAGTGCGGCAGCCAGAACTACAGAGCAATAGGACTGTTTCTTTTTTCCTTCTTTTTTTTTAATGACGCGCGCATGTGCAGAAGCGTCCCGCTCGCCCGGCGCCATTTTGGAAGAGGGCAGAGGAGACAGGCGGCGTCATCACTGAGCTGCGCGCATGTGCAGAGCGCCAAGGGGTACGCAGCGGTGACCCAGAGAGTATGGGGTGTCAGAGGAACCACAGGGCTCAGCAGAGCTGAGAAAAAAACAACAGGCAGACAAAGGTACAAAACGGACTAACCTTAGGTGGTAAATGTAATGATACAAATACCTTTGTGGAAGGACACACTGCACTGGAAGGAAAGACAGAGCGAAAGTGGGGGCCACTGCGAGATTTGAAGCTTCTTTAAAGCTTGCTACAGATGCCAGTATAATTCCAAAGCCCCTGAGACCACCAGAACGGGGTTCCCACCATAAAGCTCATTTAGAGACTGTACAGGAGGGACTTCCAAACAGGAGAGGCTGAACCTGCTGGGGAGATTTGCGGTAAGAGGCATGCTTTTTGCTTGTTCGTTCAATCTTGTCAGGTGAGGATGAAAAAAGAGAATGATGCGGGGCGTCTCCCCTTCAAATTTATAGCTAACCAATCCTGTCAGGTTGTGGGGGCGGAGTCACAACCCAGTGTGTGTGCTGCCATGAATGCGTCAGGAAAACTATTTCCACCGCATTTCATCTGACATCATGTCAGTGATTCACTTATTGACACAGGTGTCAGGTTCGATGAGGCCAAGGCTGGAAATCACTGTGTAATGCTGACTGAGTTAGAATAACAGACTGGAAGCTTTAAAAGGAGGGTGATGTTTGAAATCTTTGTTTTTCCTCTGTTAACCATGGTTACCTGTAAGGAAACACATGCAGTCATCATTGCTTTGCACAAAAAGGGATTCACAGGCAAGGATATTGCTGCTACTAAAATTTCACCTAAACCAACCATTTATCGCATCATCAAGAACTTCAAGGAGAGAGGCTCAATTGTTGTGAAGAAGGCTTCAGGGAGGCCAAGAGAGTCCAGCAAGCACCAGGACTGTCTCCTACAGTTAACTCCTTACACTTACTCCCTAATGTTACAGTTCATTTTTTCTGATAAATCCCCTTTCTGATTGTTTGGGGCATCCAAAAAAAACCTTTCCGATTAAGAAAAGGTGAGTGTTACCATCAGTCCTGTGTCATGCCAACAGTAAAGTATCCTGAGACGATTCATATGTGAGGTTGCTTCTCAGCCAAGGGAGTAAGCTTACAATTTTGCCTAAGAACATGGCCATGAATAAAGAATGGTACAAAAACATCCTCCGAGAGCAACTTTTCCTACCCATCCAAGAACAGTCTGGTGAGAAACAATGCCCTTTTGCAGCATGATGGAGCACCTTGCCATAAGGCAAAATTAATAACTACATTTCTTGGGGAACAAAACATTACAATTTTGGGTCCATGGCCAGGAAACTCCACAGACCTTAATCCCATTGAGAAATCTTTAAACTCAAATTTGAATGCATTGATTATGCAAAAATGGCCTGCCATCAGCCAGGATGTGGCCCAGAAATTGATTGACAACATGCCAGGGTGAATTTCAAGGGTCTTGAAAAAACAAGGGTCAACACTGCAAATATTGACTCTGCATTAACATAATGTAGTTGTCAATAAAAGCCTTTGACACTTATTAAATGCTGGTAATTATACTTCAGTATACCATAGTAACAGCTGTCAAAAAGATCTAAAAACACTGTAGGAGTAGTAAAAAAAAAGAAGGAAAATGAAAGGGGATGTAAAACTTACTGGGCTTTTTGGGTACATGGAAATGTGTTAATTTAAAGAGAAAGCAAAGCAATATTAATATTACGTTTGCTGATAAAAGTTAACCATGGAGACTACACTTTTAAAAAGTTAGAATGGTTATCAAGTAGAATAGAGTTTAAATTTTCATGGACCATGGTTCCCATAATCCTTTGTTTTATCTCTCCAAAATGTAGGGTCTCCAAGCTTTAGCAATAGTTTGTCAGCCAAAATAAATAATGAGATACATTTTCTTTCTTATCTCCTGAAGCTGAAGTTTGGCCTATGTAAGGTTCCCATGGATTCAAATTTAAGGGTCTATAAAGAATTTTACAAATCATATCATAAACCTTTGTTCCTTGTTACTGGACAATCCCACAAATATGGAACAAAGTTCCTTTAGCATTGCATTCTCCAAAGCACAGGGGGGAAATTGAAGGAGAAAAATGTGTTTACAGGAGTCATGAACCAACAAAAGAGAATGTTTTGTGCGTTTTCCTGAGTTAGAGCAGTAATGAAACAATTAGCATGACTGATCAGGTTTTAGTCCATTCACTAACCTCCAGAGAATCTCCAAGGTCATGTTGCCAGTCAAGAATGTAGGCAAGTTTATTAGTGGATTAAGAAGAGATCTGAGAAGTGTATAAGAGAGTAATAAAACAAGGGGAGTGGGAAGCTTAGGTGTCAAAAGAGTCATGCCGTGTACACACGACCGTTTTTCACGATGTAAAAAAAAAAAAAAAAAATGTTATGTCCTTAAAAACTATCGTGTGTGGGCTTCAGAGCATTTTTCACGATGTTAAAAATGGGCATTAAAAATTTAGAACATGCTCTAAATGTATGCATCGTTTTTAATGTTGTAAAAAATGGTCGTGTCTGGGCTTTAACGACGTGAAAAAAACGTGCATGCTCAGAAGCAAGTTATGAGATGGGAGCGCTCGTTCTGGTAAAACTAGCATTTGTAATGGAGATTGCACATTCATCACGCTGTAACAGACTGAAAAGCACAAATCGTCTCTCACCAAACTTTTACTAACACAAAATCAGCAAAAGCAGCCCCAAGGGTGGCGCCATCCGAATGGTACCTAGCCTTTATAGTGCCGTCGTACGTGTTGTACATCACCGCGCTTTGCTAAAGCATTTTTTTTTTTCACGATCGTGTTTTTTTTTTTTCTTTTTTCACATCAGCTTTTGCCAGACGGTTAGAGAGCTTTTTTTATATATATAGAGAGCTCTTTTTTATATATATATATATATATATATATATATATATATATACATTCCATATATATGTATAGTAAGGGGTAGCGTGGTTGCACCGTGATCTCCACTTTAGATCTGACCGCCCGCTTTCAGCTATCTTTCGGCCAACCAACTGCGACCCTCACTTAGTACATCCCTTTTTGCCCATCCTACCCCTCCCCCACCCCCCATGGCCCCCAGGACTCCATCTAACGATTCTTGTTAAAGAAATATCCATAACCATTGCTCATGGCATGCACCATCCAACCTAGGTATGAGCGTAAGACTCATTAAGCTCCACTCTGTAGTAGTAGATTTGCCTATATGGGTGCCTCTATCTCACATTACGCCAAGGCTCTTAATCCCTCTATATAGTTCCATATTTTTTTGTAGTCCTTCCACTTCTGCCATTTCATTGCAAAGGCCGTCGTCATATCTGAGGCGTTATCCTTCAACTCTTCCAATCTATACGTTTCTTCGACCGCATCTACCCACTCCCATATCTGTGGACTTTCAATCTCTTGCCAATTTTTGAGGGATGAGTTTTTTCGCGGCATTCAATAGGTGAGGCAGTAATGACCGCCTATACTTTTTAATTCCCTCATGGCTGCCGTGGAAGAGCACAACCCACGGGTCTTTTTTTATCTCTGTTCCTGTAATTTCCTTCACCTGAGCTAGTATCGCATCCCAATATTTTTGAATTATCGGACTAGTCCACCACAGGTGTGCCATCGTGCCTCTGTCTGGGCATCCGCGCCAGCACTCGGCGGGTTGGCCGCTTTTGAATTTACTTAGTTTGGCCAGGGTAATATACCAGCCAGAAATGCACTTATAGTTCGTCTCCGCTGTTTGGATGTCTATCGCGGAGGAGTGGGTCAGAGTCATTATCTTGTTGACCGTGTTTTCCCCCCTAGGAATTCCCAGCTCCCTTTCCCAATTTTTACAAAATGTGCTGCTCCTCGCATCCCAATCTTAATCAATATCTTATATAGTTTCGAAATCGTGCCCTTAGTGTTCTCCCCTGTGCAAACCTCTAATGGTGTCAGCTCCGACCTCACCCTTAATGGGCGGAGAAGTTGCTGTACAAAATGACGTAACTGCAAATAATGCCATCTGTCGAGGTTCCATACGTCCTGTCTGGATTTCAGTTCCTCGAAGGAGGCCAACTCACCATCTCTAATAATATCCCCTAAGTGAACAAATTCCTTTTTAATCCAGTTCCCCCCAATTTTTTTTTCCTCAGGCGTGAAGTATGCATTTTCTTTTAAATTAATAAGTGGCAAATTAAATTTATACTTAAGTGACATCAATACCCTGTCCCACATTCTCATTGTGCTTTTCGTTATTTCATGTGTTGTGCATTGGTGCTCTATATTGTATTGGGATCCACAGAATTTTACTCAACTGTGTTATTTCCTGTGACTTTTCAATTTGTAACCACCTTTTCCCTTGATTGTCTCTGGCCCATTCAACCGCTCGAGAGAGAACAGCTGCTCTATAATAGCTTTTAATGTCTGGAACCGCCAGGCCACCGTCTTGCTTTTCTTGTTTTAAAATAGTCAGGGATATTCTGTGCTTTTTATTTTTCCAGACATAGTTCATTAATATGGAATTTAGGATTCTCAAATATTGTGAAGACAACGCGATTGGAATTAGTTGAAATTTATATAATATTTTAGGGACATATATCATTTTTAACATATTTATGCGTCCTACCCATGAGATGGGTTTGTTTATTGTTTTTTTTAGGTCATTTTTAATTTCATTTAACAACGGGACATAATTGGTCTTGTAAATCTTTTTGATCGAGTTGGCTAATTTTATGCCTAAGTACTTTACTTCCTTTCTCCAAGGGAAGGCACATATCTCGCTGATCCGCCCGACTTCCAATTTATTGAGATTAATATTTAATATTTCTGATTTTGCAACATTGATTTTGAAGTTGGATATGGAGCCATATTGCTGCAGAATTCACGACCGTGTCTAGGCAAGGCCGGCTTAACAATAATCGTGTTGAAAAAAACGTTGGCCCAGATTCAGAGAGAATTGGATTCTCGTAGCGTATCAGAAATACACTACGCCGCCGTTTTTTACCTGGCTCTACGTGGAATCCAGGTAGATTTTGTCCAGTAAACGACGGCGGCGTAGTGTATTTCTCCCGTCGCAATCCATCTACACGAGTAGGGGGCGTGAAGGATTTAAAATAGGCACGTTCCCATGGCGATCGAACTGCTCATGCTCCGTTCGCAAATTTCCCGCCGTGCATAGCGCGAAATCACGTCGTTACGTCATTCGTTGTTTGAGTAGCGTCGTTTACGGACATTTCTATTCCCGAACGAGTTACGTAAAAAAAAAAAATAATAATTAAATTCGACGCGGGAACGACGGCCATACTTAACATGGGCTACGCACCGTTAGACCAGCAAAAAGCTGGTCTAACAGTACGTAAAAAAAAAAACAGACGTAAGCGATTGCGAAGACCGCTCGTATCTTCGTGGATCGCCGTAAAAACACATTTGCATATCCCGACGCATCAAAACGACGCAAACTCCTCCCAGCGGCCGCAAAAATATCGCAGCGTAGATCCGAAGGCTTACGAAGACGTAAGCCTCTCGGATCGAAGCCCGAAGCCACCGTATCATGGATTGAGGATTCAAACTAGTGATACGGCGCGCGAAATTTGAAATTACTCCTGTCTAACACCAGTTAGACAGGCGTAATTGCTTTATGAATCTGGGCCTTTGTTTTTTCTAGACCATTAAAAACGGTCGTGTGTACGTGGCATTAGTTGTGATGTTAGAAAGGAGATTTTTTTTATAAAATCTGTTATTTGAAACAATAGGGATGATTCAGATGGAGGGAGATGCCAGTGTTCTAAAAGGTAAGAATGTGTTTTGACCTCATCTAACATTAAAAGTTGGATCATCTATTAGGAAACAGTTAGAAGGTGTGATCCAAATCGAATTACAGATTGGGACTGGTGAACAGTGAACAGGGGCGGACTGACAACTCATGGGGCCCCCAGGCAATAGAAGATTATGGGACCCCCAGGCTTACAGATGGCCACCAAACCAGGTGGCAGTACTGAGGTGGGGCAGCTAAAATCTCGGGATTTTCACATCAAAAGCATGTCAGTTTCGGACATATCAGGGACAGATGTAAAAAAAACACAGATTTTGTCAAACTTTCCCTGGTTTAATGAGCCTGGCAACCCTGATGGGGCCCCCTAGTGACATGGGGCCCTCGGGCAGTGCCCGAGTTCCTCAATGGTCAGTCCGCCCCTGACAGTGAATAATAGCTATATAATTCCAAACTGTGGTTCTGAGACATTGTGGAGTAACGCAAGTGGTGCAGCCAAATAAGAAAGAATTTTCGTGCCTGTAAAAAGCATATAAAATGTATCAGCGCTAGAGTGGACTGCACATTTAACGACAAAGGGGGAAATGGCCTTATAACCTATAAAATAAAATCTTTTAATATGCTACCAAACTCAAAGCTTATAAGACCCTCTTAAAATAATGTATATTTATCTAGGGCAATGAAAAAAGCAGAAAGTTGTCTCACACACATATTGCAAAAACAAACAAAAATGAATATTAAGTGGTATAGGCTGCAATCCAGAAGTGCTTAAAGAGTCACAAAATTAAACAATAAAAGGCATAGTGTGCAGTGGACAGTACAAAGTAGCAAATGTTAAAATAACTGAGACTGACACCAAAATATATTTAAATAGTCATATAATGGCCACAGTGTTTATTCAAGAGGCAAGCCACATTTAACAAATTAAATTGAACCAAAACCAGCTTTCAGCATAACATTACATTTCAAACTTAACAAAATGATCCAATACCAGATCTCAATGTCCCTCCAGACTTATACTGGAAGATGAACCCCACCAGCCAAAGCCAATTGTGAAATAAAAAGATGAGAGAAGGATGTACTGCCAATTTCCTTCTGAAATTCTCATCATAATGAAACCAAGAGATGCCACCGAAATGCCTGAAGGATTCCGCAACCATATCAAGGTGCTGGAATAACCCAGAAAATTTTTCAGATTTTTTTTTCGTCCATTACTGAAGCAAAAATAAAGAATGCTTGTAACCAATTCTGGAATGTCCTTGGTATGGTTCTCCTCCTATCCTCTTCGGAGTGGTCCTCTAATTTCTTATCCAACTTAGAAAGAAATTCTTTAGAAGAGGGTAAGAGGGACAATATGTCGACAAACTCTCCTCTCCAAATTTTCTCCTTAATCGAGGAGGATGAATGAAAGTTCAACAGTGAGATTTTTCTCACGGAAGAGCTTTCTTCATACAAGCATAGCCGTCTTTACCACAGGGCAAAACCAGGGCCCTGTCACTGTTAGGGGCCCAAAGAAGAGACGCATGTTAAGCCCGCATGCTGCCCGCAAATCGGCGCTGACACGGGGCCAGCACCAGCCAAGGAACAGGGCGGAATATTCGTGGCCGAGACTAAAAGCGCGGCGCGGGGTGCAGTTCACCCAGGCGCCACAGAGGTGGAGGCGCTCCAATGCCAGAGTGTGCCTCTCTCTCCTCCTCTCGTTCCTCCTCTCCTTCCCTAAGCCCGCGCTCCCCACCACCGCAGTGTTTTCTTCACCAAATCCTCCCTCCTAAATCCTGTGTCACGAACTTCATCTTCTCCACCCCGGCGGTACAAATGCACACTGTTCTCTCCAGCTGCTGCCCGGGTGGGGTTTGTCCTGAGGGGGGGTCTGGATGTACTAATTGTGGGGGATGGCTAAGTTGTGGGGGGCTCTGTACTAATTGTGAGGGGTGGCTAAGTTGTGGGGGGCTCTGTACTAATTGTGGGGGCTTTTTACTAATTGTGGGGATGGCTAAGTTGAGGGGGGCTCTGTACTAATTGTGGGGGGTCTGTACTAATTTTGGGGGATGGCTTGTGGGGGGCTCTGTAGTAATTGTGGGGGATGGCTTGTGGGGGGCTCTGTACTAATTGTGGGGATGGCTAAGTTGTGGGGGGCTCTGTACTAATTGTGGGGGGTGGCTAAGTGGGGGCTCTGTACTAATTGAGGGGGACTCTGTACTAATTGTGGGGAATGGCTTGTGGGGGGCTCTGTACTAATTGTGGGGGATGGCTTGTGGGGGGCTCTGTAGTAATTGTGGGGGGCTCTGTACTAATTGTGGGGGGCTCTGTACTAATTGTGGGGGATGGCTTGTGGGGAGCTCTGTACTAATTGTGGGGTGCTCTGTACTAATTGTGGGGGTGGCTTGTGGGGGCTCTGTACTAATTGTGGGGGGTTCTGTACTAATTGTGGGGGATGGCTTGTGGTGGGGGTCTGTACAAATGGAGGGGGTGGTTTGTCCGGGGGTCTGTACTAATGGATGGGGGGGTCTCTACTAATGGGGGGTGGCTTATGGGGGGGTCTGTACTAATTGAAGTGGGAGGTTTGTCCTGGGGGGCAGCAGTGTGTGTGGGCTGCCGCTGCGGGCGGCATCTGAAGGACGAGTCCAGACTACGCCACGCTCACCACACAGGCCGGACACACGCCCGCAGTGCCACTTGCAAGGCTTCAGAAACAGGTAAGGGGGACCTGTTTTAGAGTTTCCTGTTTAAAAAAAAACACCAAATCCCTGCAATAATATATTAAGCAGCCTGTATAATGTATTATTGCTGGGATTTGTAGTCCTCTGTATCTGCTGGTATTCTGCATTGTGTTTTATATAATGTATTATTGCTGGGATTTGTAGTCCTCTGTAACTGCTGGTATTCTGCA
The DNA here is from genome assembly GCA_029574335.1 of Rana kukunoris. Lineage (NCBI taxonomy): Eukaryota > Metazoa > Chordata > Amphibia > Anura > Ranidae > Rana > Rana kukunoris. Next base: position 474,976,390 of record CM056049.1, read on the forward strand.
TTGCATTTTATATAATGTACTATTGCTGGGATTTGTAGTCCTCTGTAACTGCTGGTATTATGCAATGCGTTTTATATAATGTACTATTGCTGGGATTTGTAGTCCTCTGTAACTGCTGGTATTATGCAATGCGTTTTATATAATGTATTATTACTGGGATTTGTAGTCCTCTGTAACTGCTGGTATTCTGCATTGCGTTTTATATAATGTATTACTGGGATTTGTTGTTCCTCCATAGCTGCTGGCATTCTCCATTGCGCTGTATAATGTATTATTGCTGGGATTGTAGTTCCTCTATAACTGGTCAGTGGTAATCTGCATTGCGCAGTATAATCATTATACAACGCAATGGAGAATACCACCAGCTATAGAGA